>OY998129.1:12222164-12824122 GCA_963921915.1 Hyposoter dolosus | reverse complement strand
GAAAGCTGGACATATTGCTCACCAATCCCCTGTCCACTGGGAATAGTGAAAGAAAAGGATTCTATGGAATAAAATATATATTTTGTACTTTTGTACGACTTACTGACCCAACTCGCTTGGTCTCCGTCTGACGTAATTCACGGAGTTTCACTATTCGGCTCATCCGCGTAACCGCTGTTATATTTTTTTTTTCTTTTTATTTTTTTTTTTTCCGAAAATTCCAAGGCAAACGGAAGAACCCGATGGAAATGGTTTGCTTCCGCAATATACGTATCTACGGATATTATTCATGCATCTACCGGACATTCGTCTATCGAATTATTGTCTGTCGTTGACATCGCTCGATTACGGTAGCAGTTCACAACATTTACTACATTATACACGTCCACGTTGATAGAGAGATCTCTCCATATTGACAACTGACATTTTCTCAGTTTCTTATTGATTAATATATGCTTATCCTGTGTGACGTACGAATTATATGCATATAGACACTTTCTTATAGCTGAATCGATCGATAATGCGCGTTCGATGATTGTAAATACATAAGTCTTCGTAACGATACCTACCGGCTGTGTGTTGACACATTTCACGGGCAAGAATGAAGTATTATTCATATTATATGATCCGACTTACGATTCCGAAGGGCCTTAGTTATTATACCGAACCTTTGATTTTCGTGATGAAACTAAATTTCGCGACACGATGGGGTCCAACGAAAAATATACTTTTTCCCTCGATTGTTTGTTCAATTTTAAAAACCATGACGCTCTTCCTACTGATTTAGTGTTTTGATACGGAAAAAAACGTTTTTTATCGTCCCGACCAAATATTGAATAAGAATCTTGAGATCTGCTGAAGAAATAACAGAATTTCGTTTTGCATTAACGATGCAAACTTCAACATCGCGATCTTCGACTTCAAACGCTGCATTTCACTGCCTGGAATTCCGTTGCTTTAACGTTCCGTATAGCCTATTCCATCGAGCTTATCAACGATATTACGCCTCATTACGGATTTTTATAAATCTCGTTACATATTTATGTGTATCGGAATATATCCCCTTTATGGATGCTGTTGTTCGCTCTATATTATCGTCGGTGATCAAACCTCTCGGTGACGTACGATCGATAGCAAAACGCCAGCGAACTGCAACTCTAAGTACACACACACACACACACACACACACACACACACACACACACACACACACACACACACACACACACACACACACACACACACATTTATGATAGTGATATAGCTACCGTGACGAGATCGACGCGACAGACTATATATCTGAGTGTGAGAAGGATAGGGAATTATCGATGATCGAGATCGCCCGTGGGAGGTGCGAGACAAGGATCGCCTGTGGCCCGTGTGTGCTTATTTTTCTATATATAGAAATATAGACGCATGGGCACCATGACCTGGATGGTGTGACGGTGACGCTTGAGTGTGTGCTGTTATAATGCTATATGTCGCTTCTGTTTGCCGATGCTGCGCTATATGCTTGGGTGGAAGCAGGAAAGAAGCGCGAAACGATTAAGCTATTAATCAGATCTATCGCTCTCTCTCTCTCTCTCTTCTGCTCCGGCTTTCTTAGTCTCTCTCTCCCAGTCATTCTCGCCAAACGACCGGAATAAATTCCATCTAGCACGCGACTACTATCCATACATACGATATACTTGCCTCTGATTTAATAGTTGTACCTGTATTTGTATATTCTCATGAGTTTATATTTGGGTGTGCTTTTTATAGCAGATACGAGTTTACTACGTGTTTGAACGATTCACCAAAATTAGCATGACCCTTAGCTCGATGTATTTTACAAATGGAAATTTCGTTCGATCTTTCGGCTTCCGGTCAATTTACGAAAGATCATCCGCTGCGGGCTAAGTTTTTTTTTGCTTCGTTGGGTATTCTTATGGACTCGAGTGTGTTGTAGAGCTTATGGTGTGTGTGACGGTTTTTTCCGTCCAGTCGATTTTCTTTGCTTTACAGTGCGACGAGCTTTTTTTTTTTTTTTTTGTCATTCATTTATTTTTATGGTTATTCTGCTTATCCTTACTGCAGTAATTTGTGCTGCTATGTTGAGAATCACTGATTTGCCTGGCAAACAGTGGCTCATGGCGATCTATATATGTATATGTTAATGGAAGGGCAAATCATATATGCACATACGTATGTTATGTATATATATATATACATAGGCAGGCGACAATCGCGGCGCACTCTCATTAGCATACAATGCGGGCTAATGGGATCGCGCGTTGACGGGGCGGCTACCGCGAGCTACTCTAGGAAAGTTTTGATCCTACCGCGTTTTCTTTATTGTACGATTAATTTTGTTGTCATATTTGAGAGCGACACTTGCCTCGGTTTCTCATAGATTTCGACATCGTCACGTTTAACGCTTTCGATCTTTTGCCCATTAATTAGTCGCGATTATTTTTATTTTCCATTAAAATATCAAGGAACTCTGTGACATTCTTCGGTCGTCGGATATTTGCATAAAATTTGAAACATTGGCGCGCCATATTTCGAGAGAATTATTTTTGTGCATCTTAAGTTTCTTTTTTTTTAAAGATTATAATTTTTTTTTTATATTTGATTTGATGACTTTTACGGTATTTGCAATTGGTATGTCTGGGATTTTTGTTTTTTTGTTTTTGGCTCGAACTTTGATGTCTCGTTAGAGATTTGCGAGTATGAAGAAATAAATGTATTCTTTTTAAAGTTCTTATGGATTAGAACTGTTCTCGGACAGTGTACGCGAGAGCGTTTCAGCTAATTTAACTATCACAGATTCTCCGGCCTCGTTGTCGGGGCAAAGTCCCCTTAAATATATGGTCCCAGTTCTCGAGTCACGCACACCCAACGATCCGACCCAGCCCGCTCATTGTATTACGTATAGCGCCATGATTGCGCTTCCTAAGTCACAATCAACCAAGTGCAATCTCCGGTTCGGCCGCGTATACGTGTGACGCCCGTGTACGAGTTTCTCGGCTCTTACGATCAGTCAGGCCTGTTGTGTTTGTGTTTTTTTTTTTTTTTTATGCACTGATGGAAAAATCGGTCGAAACAAACGATGGAAGTTTTGTTCGTAAATAAAAATAATGGATGATATTCAATTTTAATTCTCACAGAAAATATCCGGACGGATTGCATGGCGGATTCTTTTTTATTCAAATTCCACGTTGTCGATGTTTCTATATCAATGGGATGCGCGATGGATTGATTTTTTTCCTTGTTGTCAACTCTCCCTTTGTTCTCTTTGGTATAAACTCACAAATGACATGCAGAAAATAATGAAAATTCAGAAATTTTCAAATTCGGTAATAAGATTTTCAAAACGTCTGAAAAAAATCATATTTTTTGTTTGTTTCTTTTAAATCAGGGTTAAATACATGGAATTCTGTTTACTCGATTGTGTTGGACGAACAAGGATGATTAGATGCCATAGAGATTCTTATTATAATGTAGAAAATTCTCTTCGTTTTTGGTTATCTCCCCGGCGTTGGTTCTTTGGCTTGGCAACATATTTTTTATCTTCCTGCTCATGAAGAAAAACACTACAGGGTGTGGCAGAACGTGTTCTTCACGCAGCATCTCACTGTATGCAAATGCTTTTCTCTCATATTTATACACATACGTCCCTCTCTCTCTCTCTCTCTCTCTCTCTCTCTCTCTCTCTCTCACTCTGTTTTCTCGTCTTGCTGCCACACGGATAGAACTCGCATAGGTCATACAAGACGAGACCTTCGTTCCGCATACGAAACGCTCGTTTACCATACCGAGTTCTCTCATATGTATCCATTAACTATCGAACCTCCCGTCTCCATATTCATATATGCATAAAATAACACTACAGAAGAAAAAGGGATGATCGGAATTATACACCCTTCTCGTCGTGCATAATATGCTGCTCTCTACCTTGAGCTACTCTCATCGCGCGGTATTTCCCAATAATACGTGCAATTACGTTACATTATTTTACGAGATATTTGACCGAAGTTTTAACCCAGAAGCAAATATAAAAAATACCAAGGATATCTATAAACATGGGTTTATTCATTATTATTACTCGAATACGAGGATTTGCCGTGTTATATATATTTAGCCTCAACGACGATGAACCAAAGCCCAGCATTATTTAGATTTTATTATTTCGGACGTATCCCAACTTGGAATTGTTCTTCGCTCATTTATATCGTCGTACACATTCAGCTGGTTATATATTCTTATATTCGTTTTCATGTAATATATAGAAGTACCTATGGGCCTGGTCTTTATATATATACGCGAACCGCTTATCCGCAGTGACGCGGTATCCTCCTCCTCTTTTGCACGGGCCGATCAGCGATCGTGCGTTTCGGCCTTCCCCTTTAAGAAATCCAGTAACCGCCACTTAAAGAGCATAAATTTAATGACGCACGCTCGTTCATCTTTCTAACGTTAAAAGAGATCTATATATCTATGTATATTTTGTATATGTGCTACAAAGATCGCATGGCAAAAGTGTTGCTCTACTCTCTGTCTTTGTGTGTTCTCGCACACGCGCGAGCGAATAACACGTACGATACGTGTGTCATATGTGCATATGCATTGATGCATTGGCCTCGCGGAGCAACTGTGTGGTTGTGAATACTATATAAATGCAAGATAAAAAGAAATACCAGTTTTAGGATCCTATATGGCCACGTCTTACTTAAAGAAAGCTACTCGCGGACTAGGATTTTTAATACCCATTCAACCAATTGGAAATTCATGCGTTCTATCGCGCGTTCGGAGCTATATGAAGGAAAATAACGTTACGATCCCTCTCACGATAAATTCCGTCACTGATTCTCGTAACTATCGTCCGGCGCACTCTCGCAGCACCGCACCTTCCATACTTCAGGGATTAAGAAATGACGTACTGATTGTACAGATTAAACCTCGAATCCTCTGTCTCATTGTTACACGCGCGGTGATGCGGCGAATCATCGAATTCACGAATTCGTTTGATCTGTAGCGTAAGCAACGAGCATGCGAGTGTTGCTTTTTTTATATGTTGAACCTTTCTTTTGTCTTGATTGCATTATTCATTTGCGATCGAATTTATTGGAAATTTTCAATTATTCATGTTATTCAATCGATATGCGGCTTTGTCGCGACGAATATGCGGAAATTTTGATGTTTGTCGATTTTTTGAGTTTTTTTTGGAATAGAAAACATTCTCATTCAACAGGATTAAAATGGCGTTGGTTGATTTTTTCTTTTTTTTCTTTAATACTCAGTAAACATTTATGTTTCATCCGAAGTTCGTCTCTGTTTGTCTTCCTTCGACTCGGACGGTGAGAAGTCGAAATCTCATTGACGCGAGAGCCGCCTATCGCGTACGTTGACAAAGCGAAATCTCGGTGATCGTCCCTGACCGTTCGTTACGAAAGTTCGAGGACGTTTTATCTTGATAGTGCCACAAGTTTTGACTCGCGGCACATCTTGGAATACTTTGATCATACGTCAGAGTCCCATATTCAGTGACACATTAGAGTAACGATTTTTTGTACATCAATTACGATGCTCCATTTTTTTTTCTCGTCCATTTCGCCTTCGTGATGAGCCCAGAAAATAAAATTAATCGGTTTTCTGCCAATAAATTTTCTTATAAAAATAATATTTGTGAGTCAAAAATAGTTCGAAGCTTTCTCCTTCTTTTTTACATCGTTGTTTTCATGGCTACTGGAGCTTCTCGATTATCGAACGAGAGCCACTGGCTTAAAACTCGAATAATTACGTAACGTGAGGCAGAAAAATCGTGTCAAGTTAATACTGTCAATAACTATTTGATCATTTCCTTGATATCGTCGCGTACTATTTTTAGGCCCGATCTTCGGCTTTCATATACCTATACATGTAGCAACTTTATATATAGTCGACTTCTAAACGTGCCTCCTTTGTACTGGTACGTATAGGACATTCGTTTGCTGCTCGCAATATATGAACGCACACAAGACCGTCTCCGAGAGCCAGGTTTATGTAGGAAAGTGGCTCGATCCTGGCCGTGCCCGTTGCTCTCGAGCATTTCGAAATAAATCGATACGATCTCAATTGGACAGGTCTCAAATTAATGTCAAAGCACACCGAGACCGAACGAGCAATTCCGAGCGATCTCCTCTCTTGCGAAGAAAGAGTTTATTAATGTCTCGACGCACGCATGCTAGCCTGGACAGCAGGTTACACACGCACACACACACACACACATACACGCACATACAAAAATACGTATGGAGACAAAGATATGTATATAAATATAACGCAAAGCGGTAGTATCATGTGTCGATGTTACGACCGGGGGACGTGTTACCTCGCATTACTTCCATTGCTATTTATTTACTCGCAAGAATGAAAACGAGAACCCGACAGTTCGTTAACCTCGCTTGTTTCGTTACGATATATTGTACGTCGAAATTTATATCGATGTGATATAAAAATCGATGTATGATCGAACTAAACAGTTATATATGTGGCGCGGACGATACTGCTGCTGAAATGAATTCATTTAATTCGATTCTATGGTAAAAAATTAACACAGCAGGTTTCCCCAGAAGTCGTAATGAATAATTGTTGATATCGTACGAAATTTATATACTTGATTCAGTTTGGAGTTTTGCGCGATAAAAGTATAAAAATGTTTGAAATATCGTTAGTGACGTTTGTTCCGAAAGTTTTTGAACTTGGGGAATTTGAATAGTAGCACAAAATGTGCTGGAACATTGATAAATTCAAAGGATTTCACGCAGCGATATAAACGATCAAGTTATTAGCACCTCGAGGAATGCAGAGCATACGGGAGTACAAAAACGATCGCTATCTAAATTGCCCACTTCGGACTCTGCGATATTTGCATTACGATTTACGTATTGTAAATCGAAATGAATAACCGAGTACGCGTATATGGAACATGAGCTATAATACAGTCTACTATAATTCAACTCGACGATATTGGAGTAAAAAAATTATGAAAAAAGGAGAAAGATAAAAAAGGAAAGAAAAAAAAAAACAAACGACATCACCTGCTGCATTTTCAGGTGCAATCGCGAATTATCTATGGAAGCAATGAGAAAAAAGGAATAAAAATTGCAGAAATGTTGGCGTGATCGGATCTTACTCAGCTTCCATACAAAACAATGGCATTGTTGTCGAACGCGGGTACTAACTATTATGGGAGGCTGTAACGAGCGCTTAATCGTTTTATTGGTTTTTATATATACAGCAATCTCTTTCTCTCCTATATACGAGAAAACTTATGAAGCTGTACACCATTTCACGCTGCAATCTCGCTCGTACATGCTGCTCTCCTATATACTATATACCCGCACTCTATAATTTTTATTTCATTTGTTTCGGCTGGTTAGAACTTTTTTTTTTCATTGCTATTTATTGCTCCCAATTATCTCGAGAAAAGTACTGCAAGTGCGCACGCGTATCGATCCCATCGAGCTTCTTATACGTGCTCAACGGGTGTGTCCCGTTTTCCTTTAGACGCCCGTTTACCGTTGTATATGTTGTCAAAGGATCGCGAGAGGCACGTGTGCGTACGTGGTCGCTCGT
Source organism: Hyposoter dolosus (assembly GCA_963921915.1). Taxonomy (NCBI): domain Eukaryota; kingdom Metazoa; phylum Arthropoda; class Insecta; order Hymenoptera; family Ichneumonidae; genus Hyposoter; species Hyposoter dolosus. The sequence goes on along the minus strand of OY998129.1, from coordinate 12,816,523 downwards.
TCCATGGGTCACTTTCGCTTAGCTGACGCCACCGCGACACCGCGCGTCGCGTTCTCTCGTTGTCATCAACTTTGTTACTGCTACAACTTTGCACTCGTCCAGTTCATCTACTTTCATTCATCAATTCGCTCTCGTTGATTCCTTCCTGTGTACACAATCGACAATTACGTTTTTCCTCTATCGCGAGCAGATTCCTTGTGCGGAAAGAAATTTTTTCTAGTCCACGTTTTTTTGTTCATATAATCAGATTTTGAAGATGCATCAATTGATTCATTTTTCATCATGAGAATAATTTTTTTTTCGATATTCTTATGTGAATACAAAATGCACTTTTTCACTTCTGACGTGTTTGATGTAATTTAACGGACAGTATAAAAAACATTCGATGCCCATCGGTGAATACTCGTTCAACAGACGAGCGAAAAAAAAATTACATTCTCATTGAAATTTTGCAGCGCAAAATGTCAATGTTTTCATACGGAATGATTCTCATGTCGCGATCTCCATCAGCCGTTTATAAAATTTCACACAGCTCGCGAGATTTCTGGTTGGAATGTTGCGGAAGAAAATTCCGATCCACCGTTTTGTCGCAAAAGTTTGTTTTCGCAGTTTGTCAAATTGCCAATTGGCGATTGTTCCGCCTTCCAAAGTAATTTCCAGTGACATCGCTACATTTTTTTGTTACAGTTACCGCGATTTCGCGGATTCGTCGCAGTAAATCTTTACGCCACGCATTACATTCACGCATTAATTCAAAGGAGCGTAATAATTCATTCACACTCAATGTATTTTCATAATTTTACACTTTTTTTTTTCAAAACTTGTTACTTTTTGTCGCGCTTGAATGCAACTTTCCGCTAAGCCTGAAACGTTATTATGCATTTTCATTCGCGCAAGAGTCTCTCGCCTTATGGCGGCCCGTCATTATAGCCTCTTCTTTGCTATAAGGAGTCGCAACGGTACATGAATTTTTTTTATATCTTGAGTTATACTCGTAACATGCTCGCAGGAAACGGTAGCTTTACACGATTCAGGGACTCCACATGTCGAGATCGTTTCATCTCGCTTTGAAATTGTCGAATTGCTGATCGTCCGGAACTGTTGCTTAGAAGTCACAATGCGTTTGTGCGCTTTCTGGGTTTCTAGACGCTCTTCATTCGCGTCTATATTATCTTATGATATTTCTACGTGATAAACGAAACTGTAAAGCCTTTTTTTTCGACTCGATTATGCTCTCTGCCACTGAAAGGAGAAAAAAAATTCACTTATTATATTTCCACTTGACGCAGCCTTTATTAAAAAATCTAGATGAAACGATCGAGAAATCGTTTAATCGGAAGATTAAGGATTTGCATTATTTCTGTTGGCGATTCATGTCATTGGATCAGCCAGCCGATTCATCAACTAACACGAGTATTCACGCGAGAGACAAAGAAAAAAATTGTTGCATGTGTCGCGACAAACACGTTGACTCTTCGATGTTTACACTGAAAACAAAAAATTGTTGAAAAAGACGCAAATTATGTTCGATACGTTCGACTAAACGTTTTTTTGAATAATCCCAAAAATAGTGTCAATGCAGCAAGAAATATTTTAGAAAGTCTCTTCGGAAGCGAATTTTTGTCGGTCCACTCGTAAATTTCGCTGACAATTCCGTTAGAAACCAAATATACTGCCAAAATATTTAGTTTACCGTATTCAACAAAATATCAACCATTTTTAACAAAATTTCATCCCCAGTGTAATGATATCGCGCGTATGCAATAAATTTATCAATCGAGCCATTCAGTTCGCGGCTTTTGTTTTTATTTTCCTCCGACGATTACGCGGTGTGCCCGGAAATGCTAAGAGCACGCATATACCTCGTCACGGCGCCTACGTCCCTTTGCTTCCAAGTTGAATCAACACACATGCGTGCAAAACGCTTATCTCATCCAGAGATAAGTTTCAATTCCACTCGGCCCAATGATTCGAATTGTATTATTTTATTCACTCGGGCTCACAACGATTATCGATCGAACTGCATATGCATATGCATATGCATGAAAAGTTATGCGTCACGTATGATGATGATCGATCGCGAAATATATGTGTCTATTTACTTTCAATTAATTTATTAATTTTTTTCGTTTTTTTCTTATCAATGTTGCAGGTGACCACAGCCGAACGGGCCAGTATTTATGCCAGTATGCCAATCAGAAGCCAGTAGACAGCCAGTAAATACATGAAACCTACGTAGACATATCTATATCGAGCCGAATCCCCAGTGATAATCGCTCGTGAATAACATAAAATTATAAATATCGTTACAATAGAGATAAATTATTATATCCAATTATTAATTATTATTTTGGTAACTCGAAAAGTTAACGATCGTTCGTCAAAAGTGCTGCATCGCGCGAGCTGCAAACTTTGAGAATTTTTAATTTTTTTTTTTTTCCCCGTCGGAAAACTTTTCTTATCGTGTTGAACGTGCGAGTGTGTGTTTGTGAGATCAAAAGCTCAAGATCATATACATACATATTTGCTGATGTATAACTTATAATCGCCGAGAGGAAATTGAAAGATTAGCGGCCACAAGAATTTCCCCACGCTTGAGAGCTGGTGGCTGGAAACGCTGACTTACATCGAGAGCGCCAACCTGCAATCAAGGTTCATGGTTTTCATGGTAAGTCTTTGCAACATTGTACTTAATCATATCGTTTTTAAATTATCATTTATAAAAAATAACTCCTTCAGGTAGATCGCACGCCCTCGAGAAACTTTTATTTTATAATCATTGAAAAATTTATCTTCGATTATCATTAGAAAATCCATTCGCGCGCTTCAATTTTCTAACTTGCAGTTTTAGATTTTTTCAAACGGCTTTAAAAGTAATTGCTGAGCCGCTTTCGAAAATTTCAACTTTCAAAGCGCACGATACGGCGTTTGACTTATCTTATCTAAACTTATGGTGGTGCCTGTGCGTAAACGATCCTACCGCGGAGGCTTCTATAAGGCATTACCTCCTGAATCTGAGTTTCATTCAATTCGCTATTCATATTTTTCTCCTCTCCCCCCCCCCCCCCTCTTCCTCTCCCACTTGTTGTTCTTTTTCCGCTTTTCAATAAATTTGACATTCCACAATGCGAAATGAACCATAAAAATGCGGCTTTCTTGTTGCGCGTTATCGCGCGTACAAAGCCGCGTGCATGCGGCAGCAAAATAAGTGTGTGCGAAGGTGCTCGTGCGGGGCTTCGTGAATGCACCTGTATGCTTCATATTCGATATACAGCAGGGGCGTGTATCGATGTGTGTACGAAGCCTGCACAGTTGGTCTTTCGATAATGCAAAGCAGGAGGATATTATCTTTATTTGCTCCCTGGATTATATCCACGCCGCGCGTCCGCCCGGCAGCAGCAGAGACAAGCATGATAAAATTAAATCTTGCCATATACGCAGATACATTTATATCATTGACAATCGCGGGACTCTGCATAAAAATATGCATCTTGCGCGTGCTTATACTTTATTTTAACTTTATTCCCATTTGCTGTGTGTGTGTGTTCATCGCGCGTTACTTTCTCGATATTTGTATACGCCGGCACACCACACGATGTAAATCGCATTGTATTAGTTTGGCTCATATACATCCATCGCTCTAAAAAAACATGTACTACACGCAATATTGAATATTACGCCTTATAGAGGGGCGCGAAAAACATCTTAGCCATAGAGACGTATGGAAAACATGGAGAATATACACCGATAACACACACGACTGTGTACAATCACCCCACATAAACGATATAAATACTATGGCTTAAGTTGCTTTCCTTTCCTTTATAGTCTTTCGCCTATTACTCGCGCCTCTCGCTGTTCCAATGCAAAAACTTACACGCGGGTGGATAACCATATAAATATATATCCATATATATATGCGTACGTATATATGTATAAATTCGTACAAATACATTTATCGGGGAAACCAGGAGTTGTAACAAAATATACGGTTGAGTATAAATTGGCCGTAAAGTCTTGGCGTGTGGACCAACTCGCGTAACACGTAACGCACACTAACTTGGCGGCTGGACTACCGCGGAATCTTCGTCGACGTTTCTGAACGCACTAATGCGGTTCACAAACACCAACGATTTCTTGCCTTTTTTTTTTTAGTTTCGATTTATTCATGTGTGTGTGTGTTTTTTTTTTCTCTTTGTCCTCATCCTCTTTCTCTCCTTCTTACTTACTTTTTTACACCATGTAGCGGGATATCTTGTGCAGGACTGCCATGGAAAGGATATCTCGCATCGTGTGTCCTTCCTCCTCATCTCGGCGTCGCGAGAGATGCTACGACGAGGCGCGGCTCGCCCGATCTTTTGTTCTTTCTCTCTTCTCCATCTTCTCTTGTCGCTCTGCTTATCTCTTACTTTACCTTCTCATTCGCCTCCTCCTCCTCCTACTCCTACTCCTCCTCATGTGTCCTTTTCGTTTATTTTTGTACGAAAATTTATTCGGTAGCGCCTTACGCAAATTAGTCCCGTATCTCGAGAATTTCAGATTCCCTAACTTTACTATCTCGTATTTGTCTCTCGTATGATTTCTTTACGATCTCTTGCTTTCGTGGACGCAGATTATTTAGAGAAATTTGTTTGGTCGATTCCATACGACCGCGTTGTTCATTTTTTATGGTTATTCACTCGTTGAAAAATATATAATAATAAATAACACGCACGTGGATTCTTTCAATTATTCATGATTTTGGTCGTGAAAATTCTTTCTGCTTGAAGAATCTTCCAGACTGTTGATTCTAGCCCCTCAACAATTATAACTCGACATTCATTTCTTCATAGTTTTCAACAATTAATTCAATTCATTTTTACATCCCACTTAGAAATCACTCGACGATCTCGATCTCTTACATCTGTCGCTGTCCTGTTGTCCGTGAGTTCTCAGGCTTCTCATAGCCGCATAGTCACGAAATATTTAAAGAGGTTGGCTACATACGACAATATGATAAGAATTTAATAAAATTTGGTGATAATATTCTTTAGCATCAAATACGATGACACAATTTTTTTCAAATTTTTCGTCTACATAGTTGTCGAATAATTGGAGTTTACAATATGCAAAAGACATACCTGTATATATATCCGAATCCTATGCTTATGCATGTAAACTGTAGTGTTCAATAACTCGAAAACTATGTAGAAGAAAAATCTCAAAAAATTTGTATATTCATATTTAATATTAAAGAATATGCTCACAAAATTTTATTAAATTCTAATGATTTAGAATTTTCCTATGCTTTTAATATGGCAACTGTTGTATGTAGCCAACCTCCTTAATATTAGACTGGCTTTTAGCCATTTTTCCTACTCCACGTGGTAAAATTTCGTTCATGACGTTGATTCAAAATGTCGAGCAATTACATGGTCGCATCTGCCTACCCTCAAGATCATGTGCATGGTTTTGTCGATCCGTGAGATTTTCTCTGAGCCCTTGAGGATATATTATTGCCTCGTGTCTGAACGATCACCAGGCCGCGCGGGTCAAAAGTCATCGTGACTCTTGGAACATTAATAATCGTTTGCTATCTTTTGAAAGGCTGGGCACGGGGTGTGGCCGTATGTGTTACTATATACCGCTTTATAAATATCCACATATAGATGTTTGTTGTTGAAATATGTGCTATGAAGAATTTGCGAATGCCAATAAGCCATATATCACGTGTGTGGATGCAGTAAATGTGTACGATGGTAAAATGCAATACGTGCGTTTAACTTGAGGATTGTTGTGGCACTATGACCGTCACTAAAGCATCCTCTTGGGCTCAATATCCATTTAACATTCAATTCCCTTTTTTTTTATCATTTTCCAGCATTAATTTTATCCACTGTTTACGGTTTTCAATAATTTAAGAACATCCCGTGTGCCGTTTTAATTGTTTAAATCACACGCCCAATTGCTAATTAACATACTCCGCCGTACGTTCGATTATATCGAGTCGGTACATATTACCGATTCTGAGAACTTTCTCCGCGCGGAAGAGACGCGGCTAAGTACGACGAAAAAAAAAAAAAAAAACAAACAAATTCCATCGAGGCTCGATCGATTTGTGGAATGTTTTAAATTTGAATTGTTGGAATGTTTTTGAGGAAGCTTTCTACCTTGTTTATCCAATGAATAGCTCATTCTTTACAATTTATTCTACAAAAACTATCCGTCCTCGATCATATCCGCATTTTTCCGCCATATTTATTCGACTTTCATTCTGTTTTATGTAAATATGTACGAGAAAATCCGCTGCTCGATCGAGCAGAACTTGTGGCTTCGGTCGGATCGAGTAGTTTAATTGAAAAAAAAAGAAGCATCCGCGATCGTCTGAATCTTTTCTATCGAACAAACTTTTCTTTTGTACAGTTTTCATTCAATTCAATCAGGTCTACGATTTTTTATTCCGTTCATTTTTTTGGATTCTTTCGATCGAATACGAAGTTATTTTCTCTGCGCTTCTTCTTAAGCATTTCTATCTATTCAATTGCATTTATATAAAACTTGGTAAATTCTGTAAACAATAAATTGCAATGCGAAAGTTACTTTTTTACGCACTTGGAATATTCTTGAGGCAAAATTTTTGAAAAAAAAAATCAACGAAAAACGAAATAGTTACGAGAGGCGTAATTAACGTCTATCATGTATATCGCGGAATTGTCGTAATATGTATATGCGTACATAGCCATATATAGATGATATGTATACAAGGATCGAACCTTTTAGCAAAGTGAAGGAGAAGGCAGTGAAATCTTTGGCCGAAATATGGCGCGTTCGCGAGCTTCTCTTTATATATGCGATTTCTTCGCCCCCGCAATCTGGCTACCACCTGCAGCGCGAAGCGAATCAGCATATTTAGCATCCTCGTGGATTTAAGGCCCCATCGCTCGCTCCCTCCTATACACGGACGACATTAATTTGCCTCCGAATGCATCCCTTCACACACACATTTACATAATATTGCATGTGTGACCGATAGGATGTTGAATGTGCGGGAGTGTATAAGACAGAGAGAAAGAGGATAAAGAGAAAGTGGAAAAGAGTGGTTAGGACGAGTATGTGATATTCGCCCCCCTGTGGACGCGGCTGCATCGTTCAGGTCTGTGGGGATTCAATTAAAAATTAATTTCTTACCCCAATCTAGTGCGAAAGGACGATTGGAGAAAAAATGTTAACATTTTGTCTGTGCCCAGTCTTTCTGTCTAACGCCCACAAGCTTCCTAAATTATTCCAATTGAAATATTCATAGGCAGATTCGAACTATATATAACGCGTCTTCGCAACGACGCACCGTTTCTCGAGCTCTCCCACACCCGAACGCACTAAAGTACGTCCGTTTATTTTTGCATTCTTATTCGATTTATTAATATCGTGTTCGCTTTTCTCACGTGTGTTATTTCATACACGCGAAATACATGTAATGGGAATGAGAAAATTCTTCTCATACACGGGATCTCAACGTCTCCGCTCCTTGTTTTTTTTCGAGACGTTATATGCACCGGTCCATGTGAAGGTATGCATTTTTTTGAGACACCTGTCCGATGAAGATACGAGCAGACAGCTACCGAAATACAAATCCTCACACCGCGGTCGCTGCATCTTCGGATGGAAGTCTTGATTGGATTGCTCACAACTTTGTTCCAATAAACACGTGTGCCTCGTTATCTGCTCGGGCGTCGCGGTTCTTTCATCATCCTCAAAGGATATCGATGTAAACGCCTGCGCGCGCTTCAGTTTTTCATTCCTCCATTATATAGAATATGCTCTCCCACTATCACGTTTCGATCAAAATTTGCTCTGAAGGAATGTGTCGTTCGTGGGTATGCTTCTGATGTCTCCTTGAGCCTTCGCGAACACGTCATCCATTTTCTGATTTATTATTACTCGGGCAATAACCACGAGAGTTCCCCTCTCGTCCGATCTCAAAAAGGGACACACACGAAAGGAAATACACGCGATCTCATATATAAACTTTACCGAGAAGCTTACGGCGATGCGGGAGACGCGCGACGCGTTTTTCCTCTTCGTGCTCGTTTTCGTCGTTGTTTTTCGTGTATGTATTATGTTTTATATTTATATATTAACGGGAATGGATAACTAAAGCCGCGATGACACAAAGAAACTTTGGGCCATGCTTTCCTCTTCTTTTACGTACAGTCTAAAATCGGTACATATTACGCATATATATAGATATACGTAGACGCATTTATTTACGTGTGAGGGCGACGCGAGTCGTCCAAGCAGACAACTTCTTCTGCCCACACATGTTTGCGCTGCCGGAACAAAATAGCGTGTGGCTTTTAATTTACGAATCGTTAACGTCGCACCGCCGCCGCTCTGGAGAATTCACCGCATCGGCCTCACGTTGCACTAAAAGATCTTCATGCTCCTCTCTGGTCCCCCCCTCTTGTCCTCTCTTTCTCTCATGCACTCTCTCCTCCATTATTCATTTTTGTCTCTTTCTCTTTCTCTTTTTCCATGCCACTGCACGAGCACAACTCGCATACCCAAGTTTAGAGTCGATCATAAATTTCAACGGCGTTAAAGAGGTGCCAAATTTTTAAATCACCTCGTGAACGATCGAACGGTATACGCCCTAAGAATACAAACTGTACGAGCTCTTATTCTACCACCCTCCCACTAAAATATTATACATTTTGACACATATATCGATATGCCCGCCTATTAAATACGTAACGATGTTCATTATCGTTTTTTCATGAGCATTTACATTTTTATTTTGCACATCATTTTCATCCGCAGTTGCATTCATCCATTTTGCTGTAGTTGGGGCGGTAGACCTACTTTGAGAAAAAAAACGTTTAACATTGTAATCGTGTGTACCAATTTTTTTTTTTCTCGAAATTATCGTTTTTCACGTAATTCTTAATTTTTTTGAAAGGTTTTTTTTTTTTACGCTTTCACGAGTTGGTTTTGATTACTTTCGAGGCCCTGAAGTGCTCACGTTCAATTTAAATATTTGATTTTTTTTTTTCATAACTGCAAACAACTTTTTGTGTCTCTTGTTGCAAATTTTTCCTTACAAAATCACGCGAATTTTATTTCGCGATGAGCGTTTAAAGAGAAAACGATATCCCCCGTAAAGATTCTTTGAAGAAGCATCAATTTCGTAAATTAACCGAAAACCGTACAGGGGGAATATGTTTCTCTTGACTTATACGTATACTCGATGAAAGTCGTTCACGCGGTATTCAAGACTCGCGAGCACACGCGAAAAAAAATGACTACTTGTACGTTTAATGCGTAAAAAAAGAGAATAAATTTGAAAAATAAAAGAGATGAAAAAAATACTCTACAGATTATTTCTCGGCATTATATGGACGCGTTTGCGCTTTGCACCGTCGCTGTGTGATGCGGACCATTCATGCATTCGTGTTTTCTCGTCGACACTCTTGACGCCAATTCAATGAGCAATAATTGCAATCTTTATAGCCGTGCATATATAATCAGGATTGGTGAGCGGACTGAGAGGTAAAGGAGCTCGGAGTTGGAGAGGTTCGCGGTTTTGTAGTTGTCGCACCATTCCGATTTCAAACCACGGAGCTTTTGCTCATGCACTGCCGCGAAGAGGATTCTTATCCTCAGAGTTCTCTCGTGAACTTTACGATTTCCCATCACACGTATACGCGGAAGAACTCGCGCGCACTGCTCTTCGCCGCAAAACAGAGAGAAACTCTTATTGGCTCTCGTTTCCGATGCTTTGGACAGAGACACTGCTCCAGTGTGTCGCACATCATACGTGAATTTATATCTATAAACATTTACACGTATATTGTGATATTTATGACGAACGCAAAACGAAATAGGGGACGCTGTAGCTCTCCACCTCATTTTCCATGGTGAACGATAACGTATGTTCCTATCATCCATGTTTTAGTGATCGATATGTGCACGTTTATTACTTTTTATCCGCTATACACGTTGATGTTTAGATGGAGGTTATAGGTTAACTATGTTAGCTGCGCATAGGTAACACGCTTAGAAAACATTTGAAAGATATATATTTGAATCCGGAGTTTTATCGTATGCTAATAAATTATTAATGCTTTCGTAACTTTTGTCTCAGGCTTGCAATTATTTTGATTTTACTGTGTTAAACTATCTTATCATTATATTACACTTTAGTTTGTTAGTGGCTATTTAGCGTGAATGCTGTGTGTATATCGCTCTACGTTTTGGATCTCGATAAGTGGCTATATTGCCGATGAACATTGGCAATAAATAGCACGTCAGTACCGGCCCACTTACTCGTAAAACCAAAGTCGCAACGCACGAACCATATGGTACACGAGTTTGTATGTCCATATTTTCGAAAAGTAGCCCATTTCGTACAAGCAGACCCTCTCGTTTTATTTATATCTCTTTTATATTCGATTCTTCGCATTGTAACACACTTTTTCGGAGCATGGAGAGCGCAATATATTCAATAAAAATGCTCAATACTCATGCTTCCTTGCACCCTTGGAACAACAATGTTCGACAAGGTCCTTAAAACTCTCACGCACAAGTTTTCCTCCTGTGCGTATCGTTTTATGCGAATCTTTCCTGTAGCTCCGAAAAAAAACTCCCGCTTCAAAATAATATTGAATGTAAAAGAAAGGAGAGGGAAAGAGGAGAGAAAAAAAAATATACAATTTTTTGGTTTTTATGGTTTTCGTAACACTTTTCGTAATCTCACGGCTAATATGGCAATCTTTCTGGTAAAGCAGGAAGTCCCTCGATCGATTTCACGCGTAAAGAAGCCCAAAAGATAATCGTCGTCATATTTTTTTCTTCTTCTCTCCGTCTCTCGCGTCTTTTCGCGTCTTCTTTTGGCTCATTTCGCCGAAATCGTTCGATCCTTCAAATGAGCGTGACGTTAATGCGCGTCGTTCGATCGATAAATTTGAAACGAACTCTCTTCACCCCCATCTCGACCTGCTGCGCTCTCTCTCTCTCTCTCTCTCTCTCTCTCTCTTTCCCTCGATCTCCCTATCGCTCCCCGTGTTTTGCTCTGGCATCCGTGCAGAATCGCCTCCTGATCGGTATTTTATTTTTTACTCTGATCCACACACCTATAGAAAATATATATACAATATTTCTCGCACGTAATTGCGAGGGGCATAAAAGACAGATGTATAGAGAATTGGAGAGAAAGACAAGGAAAAGACCCCTCCGCGACCATCTAATTATCCAGCTTGGGCATCTTCGGTTAATAGATTTGTAACGCTCGCCTCTTCTCATCGTTCTCTTCTCTTTCTCTCTCTCTCTCTCTCTCTCTCACTCTCTCGTTGTCTCTTTCTTACTATTTCAGTATCCACGGCCATTACCGATATATATATTTTTTTTTCACTTCGATGATCTCGGTAAACTCCTCCGTCGTGGCGTGTTTCTTTGAGTTTCTCCTCAGCTCGATCAAGCACCAGCACCAGTAGCTTGCTTCCCTCGTGCAAACAGCTGTTATTATTGCGTCCGAAAGGAGAAAACTTTAAGCACACAGCACACAGTCTATACATTTATATAACCGTTTTAATATCACACACGAACACGCGTACACATGTTCACACACAAATATATAAATACATTGTGCGTGCGCGAAGCTTACCGTTATTCGCGAACCATTATTAACAATATACGCGGGGGATTTTTCGATCTAATGGAGAAACAATAACTAAACGCGGCGCAAAGAAGAAGAGAGAGAGAGGGGAAAAAAAACGGGGAAAAAACTACCCGTAACGGGAAATCACGGCAGCGAACATGTGTTAGAAGCGACTTGATGGGTTTTTTTTTTTCGTTTTACTCGTCTCTTCGTAAGCACGGACGTCTAAGGGGACTAGACCTTACAATTTTTTTTTTTCATGGTCTCTATGAAACTCGCTTTCAATACTCCCACCATTTCTTCATCATTACACGCGCTGATGATATATAATTGGCGGTTTTTTGGTCCCCATCGTATTTCCTCCCGGAACCCGCTCCGGTTTAGGTTTTTGGAGACCACCAGAAAACTATATGATATGTGGGAATGTAACTCTGGAATGCAGCGGTTTGGAAAAGTATTTTTGGGCATTTTGATACATTAACACATCGTGTTTTGATTCGAAAAACCAAAACAAAAAAAACGAATAGTGTTTATTCGATGCTATATGAAATTTGATGCTTGCTCGATTATGGAGATTTTATTTGTTCGTTTTTTTTCTTTAAAGTTAGTCTAGAAAAAAGTGTGTAGCATTTTTATTTATGCAATTAAATCGGGTTGGATTTCGATGATTTTTTGATACTGACGAAATGTGCAAGTTGAGTGGAGAACGCGATGATTATATTAGCGTCGGGAATTAAAGAAATTGATGTTTCACGATGACGTGAATTAATTGATCTCACCGTCGAACGTCGTACGCGGGCAACTGAAAAAAAGAAGAGCGCATCTCGTGTCGCTCCTCTTCCAGCGCTCAGAAGAAAGACTTGTCCAGGTAAAGAGAAAGAAAGAAAGAGAGAGAGAGAGAGGGCACAAGAGGACACGGTAGAGACAAAAACCGTGTCCTATATATGTGTGCGCGTGTGGAACCGGTTATACCGCCGAAACTGGAAAGATTTCTTCCTTACGCATCTCACCTCCCGCGAGTAAAGTCCTGGTGTCGCAGCCCAAAACAGACAAATGGGGACGAGATGTAGTTTGAGCCACTGTCTTCTCGTCCGCATTTGCCGAGGACCGCGTTCAAGTAAAAAGGAAAAGTTGTGAAAATTGTTACGGTGCCTTTCTGTTCTCGCTCCTGTTCCGATAAAAGGAGGAGAACGCGAAAAGATGTAAAAAAAGAAAAAAGAAAGACGAATAAGAAAAAGCTCGCACGAAAAGGCTCAACACGATTCAGAAAAATTTCACGAGCAGTAAGAAATATCGAGTGTGTGTGTGTGGCTTACGAGAATATGTGCGTGCTCGCTTCGCAAAATCATTATTCCCTGCTCAAAGATTTAATTGACGCAAGCGCAGAAAGGAAGCTGGTTTCGTTGTATCTGCCGCATATATTGATAAATAATCCATATGAATATATTTATATATTTTCACGGGGTAATTCAGAACCGAGCCAACATCTCGAAAGACGTAATCTGCATGAAATGTCGACAATTTTTTTTTTTACGCTCATTCCAAGCAATGATTGATGATCCAACTAAACCAATCTGCGAAGTGAATGCCACTGCACATTTCTTTTCAATTCAGATTGAGTTGTGCTTCACTCAACTACGTGAAAACGTTCGCATCGCGTTCATCAGCTCCATAATCGCGTATATGTGTGCAACAATGCGCAGTCTTTTTTAACAATTTGCCATCTGCTGGTATCTAACAATTACGTCAACGTCGTTAATGGCTTTACGTCTACTCTTATTTATTATTACGAGTTTTGGTACTCTGACGAGATTCGCTCGATCCGTGGCGTGAAGCGATTGTCCGCTTTTATTGTATTTATACTAATTAATACATTTTTTTCATCTTCTCGTGACATAGTTATTCAACTAATTATTGATGCATATACTCTCATCACCGCATGGCTCTCTCCCCTGATCGGAAATGATTATTATATTATACTCCGATAAAATTAATAACCTCATGACAAAACAGCGATATATATAGCGCATCATATATACTATCAAATGTTTCGTAACTCATCATCGTTGAATATAATTATAAAATCATGTTTTATAGGTGATTGAATGGTAGCCCGATAATTAATCCAACTGGCCGCGGTATCGTAATTAAAAATCTTTCGTAAGTTTATATTATCATCGTATATTTTTCATCGCGCTGCTGCTCAAGGCGGCGGCAGCGACGAACCAGGTGAAATGCATTTTTAGGGAGGTTCTTGGAATTTTACGAAATTTTACGGGCGCGCGACAACTTTTCAAACATAAATTTATTTATGTTTGCCAATGTGTACGTCGTCTATGCGTGTACGACAGCATTTGTACGGATATTCACGAATATACTCAACGGGCGTTGATCGCGTGTGTAACGACGTGGCTTACACTAATATATACTCGGCGCGATGCGAAAGAGAGCCCCGTGCAATTACAACGCTAATAACACCATTTGTATCCCATAAGGCGGTCGTGAGACAAATCGGCTGTCCAGCCTTGGTGAGTAATTATACCGCTGTAATTATCGAGTCTCGCCCGCGCTCGTCCCGCCAGGGAGCTAAAGATTCAGCCGCGGGAAGAGGACAGATGCGTAGGATAGATATGGAGCAAAAGATGAGACGATTAAAAAAATGTTTAAATAGTTATGAGGATACAAATTTTGCGAAGCATCTCGCAGCAGTGCCAACTTTATACTTCTCTGTATATGTGTGTTCGTGCGTATTTATAAAAAAGCCTTCAGGCTATAAGAAAGCCCACTAGTTCGTTTCTATACTGGACTTTTGCGAGAGAAGAAAAAGGGCTAGCTCACAATACCGTTTCACGCACACACCAATTTTCTTCTGTGTGGGTTACCAATCTTTACAATGTTTTTTTTTTTTTTCACCAGTCGTAACTCTCAATCGTTCGACAGTCATCTCGAAAACGATTTGCACGTTTAATATGTGTACGAATTTTGCATGTGACGCGTGTAATACGACAGCAGTTGCCTCGGGCTAAATAATCTACAAATTGAATGCAACGGATTTACGTTGATTCGGCCGTGGTGTGAAATGAGTTCGTGTTTACTGTAAAAGGACCTGCACCAGGATTATTTGCTACATCAGAGTGTTTTGTAGTTGCGTGCCCTTTTGCTCGAAAGATTTTTATTGTTATTCTTGCATCGGTGCGTAGGCTTGTATTTTACTCATCAGCCAAATCCAAAAGTGACTGAAGGCGATTATTAATATGTTTTTACATCCTTTCTCTCTTCATATCACGCTCTTTTGCTCTTTAACGTTTTTTTCGGACAAACGAGTGCGACCATTATTCGCAATTTTTGCTGGCGTGGGCCGTTGCCTCTGCCACCTGGCTCGTTCGTCACGATTTCGGCCGCCCAAACATCATTCCAGTTTCGATACACCCTCATAGACTCTTACATGTACATATTGCGTATATGTAATATACGTGTATCGCTTGCGATTCTCTGTATAAGCTTTTGGGCTAAAGATGGAGCGGCGAGACGGTGAGACCGAGATTTTGGTCGTGGGTCACGGGTCATTCGTTATACTCTTTCGCATCTTTTACGCCCACCCAACTTTAGCCATCTCTTTCGGTTTCTCTCCTTTTATTCTTTGTACCTCTTTCTCTCTGTCTTTCTTTCTTTCTTTCCTCTCTTGCACTATTCTATATGCGTATCTTTCTCGTTATTATACTCTCGCGGGCATACGTCCACGCCCGTTATTAACAACTTCTCGTAATTACCGTCGAACCGTTAATTAAAAATAATCGTTGTCTGCACCTGATAAATACACTTGTGGAGAAAAAAAAACCACTTTGCGTACTTAAACATGTTTTTTTTTTTTTTTTTTTTTCATACATACAACTGTTTTTGAGCTCGCTATGAAGAGCCACCGAAAAAAAATTTAGCAAGCATCGCGGACGTAAATAGATGCGTGAACGTGCCCTTATATTTTGATCATTTTCACAGTTCGAGGGATACTCCCATGCACCATTTTCCATCGAATTGTTCGTTTTTCTCTTTCGGCGTAAAATTCATTCTTCGTTCTTTGATTTTGTTTCACTGGCTCTTGTTGTATTGAATTATTTTCATGCTAGCCGATCGCTTACTCTCTTCTTTCTTCTTCATCGGTCGTTCATAAACGATTTAACGTCGAAAGAAGTTGCGATCGAATTGGCATCTTGAAGCGCGAAAGAACATTCCCATTTTACGAGCACGCTGTATTACTTTTCTCTTTTTATCTTTCTCGCTTCTTCTGCACTTGTTCATTGCTGTGTGTGCTTGGTCTCCTTCCCCCTTCTCGGGAATTGCTCCTCTTTCTTCCTCGAAGGAGGAAGCTCCTCGACCACCGTGGTTGAACGATATTGTATTGCTTGGGCGCGCGCCACTCTCAATTTATACCGTCGATGCGACCGCCGCATACACTCTTTTCTCTCTTTTTTATTCTTCCGATCATTCTCGTACCAAGATACAGACTTTTCCCTCGGGCAATGAGAACTCCATGCACTATATTCCTGTTCCTGTGCAAAACCGTTCTACGCTTTTATAGACTACCACGAATCCCAATAGCCGGCATTCACCGCGATGAATCAGACAGTTATTGCATCGGAGATCCATTGAGCTCGCGTTATTCTCATGCTCTGCTCCTTTACACCACGCTCCGAGGATCTTAAATTTTCCTGAAATATTTCAATTTCCCAAGTCGATGTGATACTCAATATCGAATAAAAAAACTTTCTTTATATTTTGGCTTCACGAATTTCGAACGAATTTCAATTTTTCTTTTCCTCAATTTTTCTCGGCGGAAATATAAGCGAATACCGCGTTTGCAATCGCAACATTTGGTTCGATCAACGATATCCTAGGGTTTTGTTCCCAAGTGCATAATGCACTTATTCGGTTGTAGCAATTTTTGTTTGGACACTCGCGTGTTATCGTATAGCACGCTGCTACGTCGACGATTCCGATTGATTGTGTTTTAACAAAGACCGCGCGTCCCGAGAGTGCAACAACTCGCTGACGTTGCGATCGGTATGCGATCGTAGGATCGCGTATGCTTAACAATGAAAATTCAAATATACGAATAAACTATACGTCATCACATGATATACTGGCATTACCATTTTTTTATCCACGTCTTGTTACAATTTTTGTGCACTCGATGCACTCGTACATTTGGTGTAAAAGTTTATCAAAGCTGCAAGTGAGCGGAGAGAATATCATCACTGGAAGCAAATCTCGCAAAAGTTAATAATTTTTTGAAACTTCTTTGTGAATAAGAAAGAAATATTCGTAACGGAGCTTTGACGAATGAAGCAAGTGCGAATATTTCACACACCTCTCGACGACGCGACGACCATTACATTTTACTGTACAGCTCACCGCTACGCGCTATAAAAGTGAGACATATGGAGATCTAACGGACGTGTTTCGTCGCGATGATGGCTCGTGCGAATAATCGCAAACCTATCTTTCTCGTGTTCCATATTATTCGCTTTATGTGCCCGTCATATTTTAAATAAAACGTTTTTGGCCAACGCCAATTTCCGGTTGCGATATCACTCCCATAAGCTCGCTCGCCGTGAATGCATTCCAAATGAAAAGGCTCGACAATTGACTTTTTATCGTACACTGCTCCTTTTTATATTCCATGTTCCAAATGTCAGGGTTAAAAAACTGTCTCTTATTCATTCATATCGTACAAATATTTTCATCTATTTTTACAATATTCAAACATCTACCTGTTTATTAGTTTTTAATTCAATTTAATTTTTATTTTCCTCTTATTTTTGAATGAATCTCGAAACTCGAGAATCAATGAATTTGTTGACTTCCGAAAGATGTTAATGAAATGTCAGTTCAATTCCAAGAAACGTTTGTTACCGAGTGCATGAATCAGCAGAAAATAAAGTCAAAAGTGCTCGTATTTAAGTTTTGGGAGTTGAACACTCACTGTATAATTTATGTTAATTAGAAAAAACATAATTCAATCCCATGAAGAGTGATTAACGTTTGATGTATGTATTTTGAAATTTTATCGTGTGCGTTGTTGAAATAAATTGAACGTGGACGTGAATGCTGGTGTGACGGTGCGTCACGCGCATGTTTTTCTACTTGCAATAGAAAAGCTTTGAGCAAAGGAGACATCGGAGGAAAAGTTGGTCCAAAAGAGACAAATCCTGATGCTGCTCGCGCGGTGTCGTACGATCGAGCCAGCAGGACTGAATTTGTTGGGTCGTGAGTTTCGTACGCGCTTCAATCCTCGGGTGCACTGTATACTCACACATGCACCTCTGCGTATACATAAACAAAAGTCATATAAAACGTAGAATAGAGTATGGAGACTATGTCGGGCGTAACAGGAGACTGTGCGTCCAGAAGTGATTGCACATATGCGACTCGAGTGAGAGCTGTGAACCATAAAAAGAAGGATGGAGCGAGGCGGGCAGGAAAGGAGAAAGAAAGGCTGAGGGAATGAGAAAAAAACGAAGGGAAGAGAAAGAGCATGCAAGCAGGAAAAAGAGTGACCAGAAGCGACGGTGAGGGAGTGGGACGTTGACCTCGCTATACAGCTAGCTCATATATGCGAGAGGTCTGTAAATACATATGTTGACTGTTCTCAAACAAAAAGGGGGATAACCCACCTCCGTGTGCTCGTTGCATTCTGGCTATTACGCCCTTTTCTTTGATACTGTTTACACCGTGTTCTGCGGTGTTCTATGTACAAATGTCTATCCTCAGAGACGAAGGGACTGAACCAAACTATTTAGTGCATGATTTGCTGACGCTACGCGTTCGTTCGTTCCCTACATGGTCGATTTAGATACGAATACTCGAGACTCGAGTATACGATCGCTGCTGGTTGCTCATGTGCACGGGTCGTCTTTTCCTCCCGCCTTCCTCTCTTTCCCACTCTCTTTAAACCTCACACGAATGCGTTTCGCCTCGTTGACAACGAGATGAGATGAGAGGCGTGCGTGACACTCGCTCTCATCGTGATCACGAGCTGCAACGATATAGGAGAGACTTATCCATTTCGTCATACACTCAACACAACGAAATTGTATTATATACTATATACATCGTCGACACCACGTTGTGCGCGGTCCCACCCGATTTTCTCTCTCACGTGTGTCCTCCGTTCAATATCTCCGGAACACTCTTCCTCTTCAATATGTTTCGTATCTTCGGTACCTGCTTAAAACAAAAAGAAAAAAAAGATATTTCAAAGCATCTCAGTCATAATTGAGACAATTAGTCAGTTTTTTACTTTTTTTTTCACGCAACAATTATTTTGGTTTGTGTTCCATTCTGACGTGGGTTCATTGTTGTCAATAAAATTTTATGAATCATTTGTATAAAAAAAAACACTCTGTTGCCTGGAAATTCTGCGCTTTTTTTTCGTGCATTATTAACTGGAAGATACAAAATTGAAAACAATGTAAAAGATTGTTTAAAAAATAATCAGAGATCGTTCTGCGTTCTGGTAAAGAGTTCGATCTTCCCCAGCCGAAGCATTCGACGCTTCCTTCTTTGACAAAAGCTCCAGTCTCGTTACTATCACTCCCGACTTTTTAGTCAAAAAACCATCCAAGTCTTCACTGTTGAGCTAGCCGTGTAGAGAGAATTTGTGATTCGTGACTAACGACACATCTGTAGCCTTTTTCGGACTTTTCATCAGTTTTACTCGTAAAATAGCTGAAGCTGGGACTATACGGAGCAAGTCAAAGTACGACGTGGATGAACTTCGTATATTCAGCATTCCTCGCATCCAATAGATTGCTACTAAATTGTTTGCCGTATATTAAAAGTTTGTTCATTCGAGCGTGTGCATCGATAATTATATGCATATGTGTTGATGTTTTCACATATTGAGGCAGGAATATATAGTAATACGAAGGATGTATCAGCACTGAATAGAAGATAGAACTCTTGGATTGGTATATTGTGTATTCTGTGAATCCAGTAGACTTAAATCTCATATGGAAAGCTGTAAGATGAATTGAAAAAGAAAAAACGAGAGAATGGAAGAAAGAGAATATCGAGAGTCTCGAATCGATGCACCTGTCGACGCGGTGTGTTCCTTTCGTGCAGTGCCTTCTATACACATTCATATGTGTATACATAAAGTGTAAGGTTCATATATATACACCACAAATGTGCGTCTCAGCTTGACATTTATCTTTGCTCGCTTCTGCGTCGGTTTGTCTCTGTCTATACATCTCCCTTCTCTCTCTCTCTCTCTCCTTCTCTCTGTCTGATTGATCGTCTCTCGATAAACCTTTCTCCGCGATGTTTCTCCTATTGAAGAAAAAATGACTGCTTCGCAGGAATTGCATATCGATCTAACCGAGCGGCCCCCCTGATACCGCGCAATTTCTAATTAAATTTTAACGTCCTATGCGTTTGTCAAGCATTGAAATTTACGATTTGTGAATTTAGTACTGTCTCTGATGATGCTTTTTATTCACGTATTCAGCTGCAGGCCGTTTACACGATTGCCATGCAGACGGAAGCGATTCTTTGAAATCATATCAAGGCTTACGATATTTAAAAAAAAAAAACAGAAATGATTGTTGGAAGATCGAAACGACATTTGAAATTGAAGAAAAAAATTATATTTTGTTTCTCTGTTGCGTAAAATAGAGACTATTGGTTTTTTTGTTATTTTCACGTGACTAATAGAGTTTCCTGGGACCAGAGGCGTGTCGATAGTTTCTACCGTAAATGAAATGAACTGATAGGTAAACCCGGATACGCGCTTCACCGTTGCCACAGCCTTCTCTCATCTGCCACAGTCCAGAGATGAAAATAATGGACTGAGGCGAATATTACATACAGTTCTCGCGACAGATGCGAGAGGTGCAGAGAAACGGTGTGGTCATCGTCGCAGTTTGTGCTATACTTGAACGCGCTCACAGCTTCGCTATATCAGTGATTGTTCCGTGGATTTTTCTCCCGCTCTCTTTTTCTCATTCTCTCTATCTACTTCTGCCCGTTTTTTTTTTTTCTTAATGTTTCATCGCCTGCCTCAACGGGAATATACTTGTGAATCCTCATTTTCTTCTCGTTAAATGAAAAATCATTTCATCTTCGTATGCGCATCAGGGACAACGTACATTTCGTATTTTTTATCATTTATGAAAAATATTCTTCGACATTCATCGACACACGTCTCGTACGACACGTATGTCGAGAATTATGGAATATCCTGACATTTTGTATTTCACAAGAAAAATATTGATACTCTTTTCGTCTGTGTAACAAATCTACATAATTTCATATTTTGCGACTCTCGGTAGTATTCAAAGTTATTGTCAATAAAATAGTTAATGCGAGTTGCGCAAAAATCCAAAGGATAAATCGATCATTATTTCTCATAAATTAAGTTTTTCGTTAGTTCGATATGCTGATCTATGAAATCGTTGTTCATTCAATAAACAATCGTATTATTTCGTATCGACGAGAAATGAGCTAACGGCATTCGGGCTTAGTCCTCAATGAGTGTGCGCAACAACGCCGTTCATTGTTTGTTTCTCGAGGACCAAGCGGTCAAAGTGAAATCCTTTTTGGACACGCGGAGAAGTAGACGAAAAAGGAGAAATAAGGAAAAAAAAGGAGAACACAAGATGAAGAAGGAGAAGAAGACTCAAAGGTCCGTTACATCTCGGCGTGGCTCTTTCTCCCTCTCTCTCTCTCTCTCTCTCTCTCGCTCTCTCTCGCTTCTTCTGTCTCGTGGAAGAGTGTTGCTCTCTTCGTCAAGGACGTGCCAATCGTGGCAAACCTTGACAGGCGGATCTCTCCGTTTTACCTCTACCGCGCCATCCACACGTACCTAACAATACGTAACGTACTTACGTACGTATTATCTACATGCATATATATACACTGTACGGTCCTATCTATAAGCAGCCGCAGTGAGAGTTCGTGAGCTCGCATAAATGAGTCCGCCCACGTTTTTACGAACGTCGTTGATACATGAATTCTTGCTCGTCCTCCGCGCGAGCGCTAAGCCTTAGAAAATGTGTTTTTTTTTCTTCTTTTCATCGAGTAATGAAAAAAATCGGGGTATACTTGGTTGACAGTAATGAATGACAATTCTATTAAGATCTACGCCCTATTGACCATTAATGACGAGAAATTTTGCTGCCGTAGGCCAACTTCCGCGTGTGTATTTGCCTGCGTGGCCACCGGTGTGCGCGCTCGCCCGCCCGCCCGTGTGTGTGTGTGTGTGTGTGTGCACGGTCCGATGGTGGCGTCGACGATCAAGTCTGAGAGAACGATATATAGATAGGCGTTCTGCCGGATATGGTTCGCCGGAAGTAGGGGGACCCCTGCAGCCACGACCGCCGCCGACACGCTCCATGATCCTCGACGCCACTCTCGTTCTCCTCCTTTATGTATACGATAGCAAGAGAGAGCGAGAAAGGCATAGAGCCTCGACGAACGGTACACCGGATGAGATTCGCTGATCTTTTATCTCTTAGCTTCTTAGATTCAGAGTTAACCACCGAGAAATAGTTGCTTCGAATAAAGTGCAACTGGATTTATTCGGAAAAGTGCTTTTGAAAGACTTTGTTGTGATCTTATGGTGAATGACCCTGTCGCAAAGGCGACTAAGCTTCATCCGAATTATAATGAATACAATATCTTTGGTCCGCGCGATTAATTCTTTGTCAATCCCTACATTATATGAAAATCGAAATACTCACGTTGCGTTCATTGAACGTTTGACCTATAGGTATTTTCCGATTTGACGATTGGACTTGCGACCAGTCCAAATTTTGACAGGATCTTCTTTTCCATCGCGTTTATCAAATGTTTGGCAAACGTTCTTGTCCTTGCGTGCGTGTAAAAAAACGTCAAACTACTCAATTTCTACTGCGAGCGACTGTTTTATTGTTTCATCGTCACAAATGCATATCAACCGATTCGTCACAATCTCCTGATAGTTTATGCAAGCATTCGGAAACATATGAGAGTTTTTGATAGTCGCGGCTCTCAACATACGAACGTTACCCGGAAGCAAACAACTTGCGAAAAATATTGGAAGCTTATCGAAATGTTTGCAGTCTTCGTTGAATTCAATTCTTTATTGTTTCGCATCCATTTTGCTTGAGCTCTGACAAAAATTTCATCAAAACATGAACTCGTCGCGATCCAGCACTCACATGCATTCCACCACATCTTCATAAACACATTCGTCCATGTGTTTGTCGTACGTATCGACTTGGTTGGTACTTCTATCACTACAACAGCTACATATCATGTGTGCAATGTCTCTTTGCTCGATACACACGATTATAGCGCGTGCAACAAACTGCGCAGTTGAACGACAGAACGTACACGCCCTTCTCGTATGTCGCGCACGCTCTGCGTCTCGTGGTTTAGCCCACATATTGCGTTTCGCTTCGTCTTCATTTTTTATCGATTTTATCATTCCTATACAGAATCTTCGATCAGTTATGTTATTTCTTAATGCTCCAGTTGAAAAATACTTGGCAGAACGATTTCTGAGATTTTCAATATAATAATAATTTTTGGGCGAGTTCTGCCAGTGAATTTGTCAATTTTTCGTGGTAACGATCAAAAATCGTTTTGCTCTGTTGCATAAAAGCAAGTTTTGCAGTCGAAAAACCCACGAAATATACCGATTCCAATGTTTGAAGCATTTTGCATGTCGCTCATTGAAATTCTTCCATTATCCGATGAAAATTCAGATTTATGTCTAATTATTCGAGACGGGAAATTGATAATGGAATTTGTTAGGCGTCTTCCAAGGATTCTCGTGATAAAATGAAGCGCTTCGATTGAGATTTATCGAAGCAATTATTGCTCGGATAAAACGAATGATACGTGCAAAATGGTAAAAATTCAGTGATTTTTCAATTCTCGACAATATAATTGAATTACACTTCGGATAAAATTCTTGAGGCTTAATTGTTGAGGGCACATTATTACAAAACCGAGAGTAGCTGAAAAATAAACGTGTGCGTTAATAAATTGGACTGCTGCGCGTCAAATTGCCTGATGCAACATATTTCGTGTATATGCACGTCCTCGCTAAGTTAACTCGTCTCGTAGCCCGGAGGTTAACGTAATCGGGTGCCCGCGAACTGACTTCGCTATCTTTCGTTGCAATATGCATATATTCATATCCCTGTATGCATCCGCGCGCACGCCCGTGTGTCTGTGTGTACGTGAATGGTGCGCGGTATCACCGCGATGCCGAGATATAGACCTTGCGCCCGCGTGGCCGTCGTCACCAACAACGAGGAGGAGTGCACTCCACGTGCACACCCACAGCGTTATGCAACTCACTTAGTTAGCCGGCATATATATTCGCTGTAATATACCGCCAACGACGACGACGCCGAGCTTTTGCGTACACGAGCACAACGCTATGCTGTTATTTTTACTTCACCAAACTGACGGAAATATACGGAAAACTTATGAATTTTTCATATAATTCAGTATATCTTGCTATTTTCGATCGAGTTACTGATTGATTTCAAATATGATATTTAATTCATTAAGGTAATTTCCACTACTATTCGCATACTTAGTTCAGAGTGTTGGAAGCGTCAGAGTGTTGCAATCACAAATTTAACGTCAATTTTTACTAAAATTTTGGAGGACTGCGAGTATGAGTGTGTGGATAAAAAGATTCTTGCTTTTTTCCTTATCGCTTTTTTGTTCCTGATTTTTTCTATCATTATTGTCATTTGTAGAATTTGTGGAATTGTCATTTTCCGAAAATCGCATCAGCATCCTCTCATATTTAGATGTTATGACGATTCCGTTGGAACATTGCTCGCGCTTGCGTTTTATGTGGCAGTAACGCATAATTTATCTATACCAATCTGCGCTTCGACATTGTTTTATGTTTTGGCATTTTGCCGGCTGTTTCGAACCGGGATATTGATTTCCAGTATAAAATCTTTCTCTCACTATGTTTTTTTTTTTTACTATTTTTTTCTCTTTCTTCGATACTTTGCATCGCAGTCTCGTTTGCGCTCGCCTATCTTGTCGTATCGTACATAGCTATTCCACTATAATACATCGTATACAGTCGTTGTTATACTATTGCCACCGAAGCGTGGTATAAAGGGCAGGGGGGAGGATATACCCCGCGGCCGTTCCAATCTACATCTGGTAGCCTTCACCTCGTTTCAACCGGGCGTTTCCGCCGTGGAAATACGAACGGCACGTTTCGTACCCCCTTCGCCGCGCTCGCGCGTCCGCGGGCAGAGCCGTCGCGGACTTCGGCCTCTCCGCGGGCATATATCTTATATATATATAAATACCAGTGCATACAAGTCTTCGCGGTGTCTCTATTGCTGCAGTAAAATGCCGGACTCTTACTCTCCTATCGCGCGACTCTAAAACGCTAAACTGTATCGTCATCGAAACACACTACGCACTTTTCAGTTAATGCTTTTTCAAATCGATTCTTTCGATATTATTTGCGTAGGTTGATTAGGCTGACGGTTCAACGTGAGAAACACGTTTTTACCGATTTTTTTCATTATTCACGTTCATTTTGCAACGATTTTAATGGGTTTTCAAAAGTCTGACGCATGCATATATTATATTCGTTGAGAGATTCTTCCTCTTCGTCCTAAATGTGTGTTGATTGAATTTCAACGGATTTGAGCCTTCGAACTTTCCTATTTTCTAGCCGTCGTAATTGCTTACCGCACACGATCGTAATTTATATCGATAAGGGAGAAAAAAATCATTGAAAATAGAATGTACAATGGCCGACAGCGATTGTTCCGTATAAGAGACGTCTGTGAGAAACGCGAGCCGTAGTGTGTACAAGCCATCAAGCTACTGTTTCTAATCGAGAGAGAGTATTATATCCGTAACTATAGTTGTGGAAGAGAATACTACTGGTAATGCGAAGAATACGCTTTGGAAGAACGGCATTCGGAATAATGCCGCGGCGCGCAGCATCCATCTATACGGATGAGAGAGAGAGAGAGAGCCTCGGTTAATGGCGCCGGCGGCTTGTATTTATTCCGACAGTCCATAACTCTACTCGATCCGTAATTGCCGTAATTACCTACGCTCGTAATCGACGTCGATCCACAAGAGAAAGGGAGAGAGGGAAAGAAAAAGAGTGAAGAGTAGGGGCGTTGGCAGGCTCAGGTCTTGAACGAGATAAGTCGACGCTGCGCGACGAACGCACCGAAACGCGCCCGTTTCCTTCTCGTTCTTCGCTTCTTCTTTTCCTCATTCTTTTATCACGATGTCCGAACCTCATCCTGACAACAGAACACACATATATATGAATACATATCGTACATACGTGTCAGTATTTATTTTTATCCTTCCGGACAACTGCATCAAGAAAACTCGCTGTATCGATTTCCAAATGCGCTCGCGAATTATCGCTCATTCGCCGTCGCTTTGGCATCGATAAATCGCCACGGGAATTGGGATGTAATCCGGTTCGACTCGTTTCAAAGTGGTCAATCCTTTCGGTGAACGCTGATCCCAGAGTTAGATACGACGAAAAAAAAACAGAGTCTTTCATTTCAACTTATTTTTTTTTTCTTCAAGCCAGCAATGAAATGGCCAAATGATCGATTTCGATCAAGCATCAGGAAAAGCAGAACGTCACCTTTTTTCAATGAGACTTATATACGTGCCACCGCGTCCACTGATAAAGTTCTCCCAACGCGTAATTCTTCGAGAATAAATAATTATTCGCGTTATTATTAAGTCGAGACGCGGCACTACATCGCCATCGAGATGCGTAATGATTTTGTCAAATTTTCAACTGCCGTACACACTCATTTCTCTAATTTGCTGGGCAAATCTACTTCCGACGCTCTAGGCTTTTTGTCAGGGAGTTCGTTCAAAAATAACGACTGACCCGAAATTATCATTTTATTGATTATCGACTCGATCAATGCGATTTTCTCGTATCATTTGTCAGGCTCAATTCACTAATATGAATTTTTATAACAACGCTTCACGTCAGTTAGAATGAAAGATCTCTGCAGTTTGAAGAGAGCCGCGAGATTGTTTCTCTCTCAGTGCACTCTCTTTTCGCTCTGTGGAATCAAGATCGTCTATTCTTTACGAGTGTTTTTTACTCTTCCTTTTTTTTGTCGTCAAGCAAGGATACAAATTGTCGAAACTGGTTTAGATTCCGGTATTCCTCGAAGCCTCGCGTCTCTGCGGCATGATATGGCGAGACACGCGGCTCACGCCTAGCCACCGGTGTTTAACCGGATGAATGCGGGCGATAAAGAGAAAAGAATGAAGAAAAAAAGATAATAAAAGAGAGAGAGAGAGAGATGTCTCGTGTCATTCTTCGACCGCGAGCTGTGGTCGTGTGAACGGGAAACGCAGCTTAGATGGGCGAGAGCCACTCGTGTGTTTTTCTCGTCTTTCATCGTCTGTCTGCTTGTCAGTCATTTCTGTCTTTTGCTCACTCGCTCTCCCAGGTTTTCTTTTTCACTCTCTTCTTCGTCTGGTCTCGATGCTGTGGGAGAAGTCTCTCAGTAGAAATGGGTGAGACCAAGTTGAAGGTGAATAGCGCGAGCGAGGCGTGGCGGCATACATACTGTGCCTGCATTTGTGCAGCAACGAGAGAAAAGCGAGCTTATACATCCCCAACGCTGTCTAATAGAGCGGAGCAAAAGCTCATCCTGCCTGCTTTATGCTCTTCTCTTCCAGCAATAAATGCATGCGTCGTTCGCGTCTCTGATCATCCACTTCCTTTATTCTATCATCTTCACCATGGTCGTCTCATTATTCTTCCATCCACACAAATAAGTACTCCTCTAGAGATGGTCACGCAATCTCTTGTGTGCGTGTGAAGTGAAGCGTCAAAATTGTGTGCTTACCATGCGCGCGTAACTCGGTGCATTCCCAATGAAATTAACCTCGTGTCCCTCTGTTTTGATTTTTCATTTCTTATCGAATCGAAACATTCCCGCAATATTCACAATTATTACCTTTGCAAAAATCTTTTCTTGTCGTCATCATTCATCGCAGACTATTTCTGCGACTCTCCCTTTTGACATTTTGCACATTTCTATAGATCGCCTTACGGTATGCGCGTGCCTTATCACGCGATGTCTCTTTCTTTCTTGCACGAATCCTTTTTACAAATTCCAAAGCCCCCTCTCTTCTTTGAATCGTGTACAACAAATAAGAACGACACAGGAAACGCGATTGAAGCGTTTTATTGATTTTTATTATTTCTCACCGAAAAATTCCACAAATAACATTCCTTCACGTACACGCAGTCGTATTACGAAAAATTTTACTCGTTGAGAAAACAAATCTTTTTGATACTCGTTTTCGTGACATTTTTGTTTCTCAATTTTATAAAGATGTTGATTTGTTTTGGTAATTTATTCTTCACCCACCGCGTTTGCGCAGTGAGAAATATATTTTTAGATACGTTTGTGTATGTCTATTTATATATACAACGCGCATTACCACCTCGTGTGTCCCCCTTTTCCTTCGACAAGTGCTCGTAAATGCCCATTTTTTCTCCGCATCGCTCATATATGCTCCTGCCTCTCTCTCCTTATATCGTATCCCTCTTTCCCTCGTTCCTTCATAGTCACTCTTATTCCATTGGTCTGCAAAGAGCGAAAAGGAGAAAGACAAATACGGAAAACAAGAGAGAAAGAGAGAGATATGGGCAGAGGGGGGGGGGGGGGGGGGAGAAAGAAGGAGCAAAAGCCTAGGCAGGATCGTTTGGAACTACCGTTTCTAAAGATCAGCGTGGCGCGACCTCGCCGTTAACGAACACGATCGCGAGTCGCACGCAACGCGAGGATATCTTTCGAGCCTCTTCTCCACAGTTCTGTGGATACTGTCTCGTATAGTCGTGAGGTTCGACTGACTTCTCTCATCGCAATGACAAATCTTTGCCGATCCTGCAAAATACCATTACACCCAATCAATATATATATATATACATATAGACATCTGATATTCTTTAGCCGCATGGGTAATTTAATAATCCTCAGTGGCAAACGGGAATACGATCGTCGGTAGTGAGAGACAAAATAGAGAAAGATTGAGAAAGAAAGAGACATGCGAGGGAGGGAATGAGAGGCAATGAGCGAGAGCGATGAAAAAAGATTCGAAATGCAGGACAGAAAGATAGAGTTGATTGGCCGGTTCTCCGCACGATCGTAGCTCTCTTTGATCGGGATTGCCCGTAGGATTAGCGCGAGAAATTCTCACACGACCAGAGATATCCATACTCGAACGATATACGTACTAAAGTTGTTGCCACACTGGACTCGAGCTCTAATTTTATTGACGATATAAAATGGATTCGAGACAGGGCTGTGCGCTTAATGATCTCATTAAATAATGCTATTCACGGAATCGTACATTCAATATCACGGATTCGTTCGCGTTTCTGTATCATAAGCTTGTCAATGTTGTTCGAACAAGAGCATGCAGTGAATGGCGATATATAGCTAGGTTCCTGGCCGCCACCGATAGACACAGGTTATGTTGATCGATCGAATAAGTTCAAACATCAACACCATGTATAGGAAAAAATAACAATAAGGAAATTTAATAGGATTACCGTTGCTCCAATTTAGTTGATTGAATAAATGCGCTATCAAGGTCAATGGACCTCGCGCATGGTAGATTTTTAATAAATTCTTCTACTTAATCACAAATCAAAAATATATACTATACCGAGATGTTTGTGCCTGGAAACAGAGCGACGGAATGCATTATAATTTCGTTTCATCATTAATCGCCTGGTGTTGAAAATCTACCGCATCTTCCCAACCGTGTCCTTATTCTTCTTTTTGATCCGCTGTTGCAACTATCAGTCTATTTTATATCCAAGAATGCTGCAACAATTTTTTTCATCGGTATGGTCAATTATACGATCGTTTCACGTCTTGTATGTTCTATAATGCGTCATATATATTTATATTCTCTCTGTTCAAAGATCGATGTATATATAATCGTAGGAGAGAATTCGATCACTTTTCGCAGCTCGTTCCCTTCTCACGTGCATTAATACTCAGCCTGCTCCATGAGCATTATGCTCGGCAAAGTACTAGACTGAAAGTCTTGTTTTTTTATTCTACGTTTCCCGCTCATGATTGTTCCTTCGTTGTAGTAGCACCGTCTTATGGGCTTTCGAACTATTTACCGCCCCTTTGCTGTCTATACCTTTTGTCAGATTTGGCGAACGAGAAAGAACGAAAAGGGAGAGAGAGAGAGAGAGAGAGATAAAAAAAAACGTAGAAATGGTACGCTGAGAGGTACTAATTTAATAATCTTCATTAACCGTCGCTTCTGCTGATGACGGCGCGCGAGACTCAACCGTACACGTCCAACAGGCCCAAGACTTACATTCGCGAATGGCCCCGAGACACGTTGGAAAGGTCTTAGCCACGATATCTGCGAATAGGCGTGACGGCTACGTACCTAAGAGATACGGCCGAGCAGAGAAAGAAGTATGACGGAGCCATATGAAAAACGAAAAAGAGCGAGAACGGACGAGAGAATGAACACGCAGATAGAGGGCACCACCGAGAGCAGACTGTTTGCTCATTAGACCGGATAATTGCAGGTGGGTCTGGG
This sequence comes from Hyposoter dolosus, assembly GCA_963921915.1. NCBI lineage: Eukaryota > Metazoa > Arthropoda > Insecta > Hymenoptera > Ichneumonidae > Hyposoter > Hyposoter dolosus. Next base: position 12,786,267 of record OY998129.1, on the reverse strand, counting down.
GCTCACCTAGTCTCTTGTTCATCTCTTTCTTTCTTCTCGTCTCGCGAACGCTTTACTCTGCTGCTTCTTCTTCTTCTTCCGTCTCCTCTCCTTTTAAATTCTGTAGCAAATAAAAAACAACGCGCCTCGTGAGATCTTCTGCGAACGTCCATGAAAAACGTTTCATTTTCTCATTGAGAAATAATCGATCCTGCTATTCGTAGATTAAAATTTATCATTTATTTAACGTCACTTCATTATTTTTGTCAATTCAAGCTCCGGGAAATTCTGAAAATCTCAGCAGCTTTATAGTTTTCGTGACATTTATAAATATTTACAGAAAATATTGAATTCATATCGTGTTAATTTCTTTCGGGAGCTACTTTATTCAACTCGAGTTATTTTGGTGAGACGAATAAAACCAAATCGAGTTATTTCTCTAATTTACTTGGATGATGCAAGGAAGAAATATATGCTGTGTTCGGCTTAATTATAATAAGCCGGCGATGATCTGGTTTCACGGAGTCTCGCCATTTACCTTGCGGTAGCTCGCTATTTTATTTTATTTTTTATTTTTTTTTTTGTTTTGTATTTTGCTCTCCGAATGAAGTTAAATCCGGCGAAAATGGTTTTCTCGTCATATGTAAAATGCACGGGACAGCGGGACGAGTTGTAAGATGAAATCGAAGTGAAAAAAAGGGTAAACGACGTGGGAAATGTGACAAGATCGGGAGGATAAGTCTGTTATTTAGATCGATCAATAGTGGATTTTTGCTCATTTTATCTCGAGAGATAAAGACAGAAATGCTTGCCGAGATGACGATCGCCTTGGGAAAAATGTTTTCACCCGTGGACTATACCCTCGCTTCATACAAATCCTCAAAGTTTATGGTTGGCTCTTTTATTTTCATCTCAGTAGCCGCGGGTTTAATTTTGAAAAATGTCAACCCTTCATTTTTCATGGACTAATTCCGCCCGGCCAACATTTGATCCCAGTTTTTGTCGCCTCAATTTTGTTAACTTTTGCTGCTGCGTACAAACCTCATGCAGTGTCAATCTCAACATTCAACCCCGTACACGTTCGTATATTCAACGATAAAACGTTAATTAATTCTCAATAAGTTTTTCATAGCATATACGGTCTTGTTCACCGCGGCTTCGGACGTGACTGACACATAAAATGTACACGTGAGATACGAGAATATATTTAGCTCGTGCGCAACGTGAAACTTTCTGTCGATAACGTCGACGTTACATGCCGCCCGCGTGATTGTCTCATTTTTAAAATATAGACATGGGAATATTTGCAATCCTTGTTCATCGACAAACTTCGCCAGAAAATTGAGTCTACGAATCGGTTGCCTTTTTGGAAAAAATTGGCGATTTCCAATACACCTTTCTGTCGGTCAACATCAACATCGCGAATTCAGAAAATGAAAAAAATTGCCTGATTTTTATAGTGGTCCATTTCGATCTCATTGAATTCTCGCGATTCAGACGTTCTCGATGTTTCGTTGTTAAATAAGTTTTCTTAATATTCGCATATTCAGTTAATCTGTGCAGTTGTTGCAGTTTTTACAAGTGTGTACCAGAGCTCACGAACGTTCAGCTCCGTTACATTGGTATTATATCTAATAACAATAGCGCGGTCTCTCGCATTGCGATTATCGGTCGGATGGGAGACACGATGATGCAAAGGCCAGCCTTGTGCACCTATCGATAATTATAATGATTGTTATACGAATAGAGTCAACGAGTCATGCTGTGGGAACTAAAAGGGGGCGCGAACAGAACACACACACACACACACAAGCCCGCGATTTTGCCTTGCAATGTTAAACGTAATTGACATCACGGAAGTCCGGGTAATGAGACATCGGAGGAAGAATAATGAAGAGAATGATTCGTTTGGGGCTTGCTTCCCACGATGAATGAGTGATCTCCTCTACGCTCGAGTTGCATGTTCACCTTCCTTCAAGAACTCGCCACGTCTTGAGCACACACACACATGCTAAATTTGTCAAAACTCATGAATTTTCACATTTTTTCAGACTTGTTACTCTTGTCCCTCATGGAGCTCCCTCGCGACGAAAAAAACTACCACTAAAAATTACGACCCAATTGTCGCAAACAAACTAGAATCAAGGCAACCATTTTCTCGCATAAATTTATCAAATAAATCTTACGATTCGCACCGGACTAGTGACGCACACTTTCAAAGTTTTCGCACACGTCCAAGTTTTTGTTACAGCTATTAGAGCGTAGGCACGCAATATTTTTTCTTACTTGTTGTATTTAACTCGCGGTGTGCGAATGTATATCGCGAAATTGTATAAAGCACGTACGATGGGATGATGGGCCAGATGAGATGGCGATCTCTCGTGCTTGCAAACCGAAGAAGATGAAGATGAGCGCGTTGCCATGAGCAGGGAGCGGCTATCACTGTTGCCAGTTGATTCCCGCTTGATCGCTGGCCCTACCCATCTTCCAGGTGTGGAATACATATGCACATAAATATATTTATGCACATCATAGACATATACGAGATGCAAAGAACGCTCGAATCTCGAGAGCAGACATTTTTTAAAAACCGTTTGCTCTTCCGCGGAGGTGGAAACGACGATTAAGTGTCTTCTTTTTATTCTTGTGCGTTCAAGAATCCTCTTAACTTTCTCGTGATTATAGCCGAAGCTCTCGATATTTCCATCCGCAACAAACGCTGCCATTTTTATACTTTTCTTTCCACATGAAATGCACAACCGTTGTTGTTAAGATGGCATCACCATTTACGAGTTTATATCACGAACACGTATGCAGACATTAATTGCTTGGCACTCTGTCCGATTACTAAACACGTTTTTTTGCTTGATTCATTTATTGTTGACTCTAAACACGACTTTATGGCCTCTGATGCTGTGGATGGAAACCTCGTGACTGATTGGAGATTAGGGAATAGTAGTAGGTGTATCTATTTCCTTGACTTTTTCGTCGCCCACTTCCATTGATCGATCGTTGCACTGTTCATGTGAGTGTTTTAGAATTCTCCAATCATACACAGTATTCGCGCCACTGGCTATTGTTATCCGCTGCCCTTTACCGGAAGTCTATCCAGCGTGAGATCTTTTTCTCGCGTTTGTACAAATCCATTCAGTATAGGAGGTGCGTTTGTTTATCTTTTGTTTTCCACTATTATTTCCATCGATTCTTTTAACGGAGCAACTGAATTTAACAGACACGGAATTTCTTCGATTTATCAGGCCATTTTCATTTTTAATGAATTTCCTTCTTCCCTAACGGACAATCGTTTCAATTTATCCTTATAATTTATTTATTTATTTACACCGAATCGAGACTGTTTCCGAACTTTGCTTCCTCATCTCTGACGCACGTGCAATGATTTTATAATTTATTAGTTAGCGCCGCGACGCCTACCGATCAACTTTTTGCACGAATAGAGATATCCGATTTATCCGCGACAAATCTCGACGGTAAGAAGTCGAATAAATGTGATTGATCGAGCCCCTGATCGGTCTTATATTACAAAACGCTTCCTATACCGTATGTAACGCATTCGTATTCTCGGTTTCATTCGACGTTTGCATGTGCGAGAGAAAATCGTCTCAACCTGCGAATCTTTCGAAAGAAGCACCGACGAGATGCATCGCACTTCGCAAATGCACTTCGCGTATAAATGTCTGTATAAAAGTATAAGTCTGCGAATAGTAGGCCCGTCGCTTATTCGACGTCGTCGTTCATAAATCACTTTTTTGCTCGCGTCACACATTTACGTCGATTCGTATACTCGCGCGACCAACTGAGCGAAACAACGTGTGAAAAACGTGCTGCTCGTGTATTATATGCGTGGATACGAGATGTAAAAATTCGAGTAAATCCCGTGATATCCACGAGAGGTTCAATTAGTCGTGCGGCAGGATAATTAGCTCCTCGCGAACTCCTTCTTTTTATAAATTTACACATCATCACTATGTGTCTATTTACATATACCGAGCTATATATTACGAGTTGCTGCTTCTAACGGTGAATACGTCGTTCGTAGAGTGTGTGATATACTGGCAAGGGATCGTCACACTGATCGAGCCTCCTTTTCTTTTGACGAAATTATATACTCAAACGCTTTTTTTGCCGGACATGCAAATTTTTGTCGAGAAGAAAACAGCATAGACTTTCAAAAGCTTGATTTTCGGAGCTTGATAATTGGTTGGAATATTTTTCAAGAGCAGAGTGAATTTCGTTGATGGATTGAAAATTATGGAATAACTTGTAACTGCCAAATCTGGAATAAGGAGAATGAAATAATTGTCGAAAGCTATAAAATTCCGTACAATAAATGTCCGTTTTGGAAAAATATGCTCGCGCGCAGCAAAGATTCACTGCGCCTAGAGCTGGCGGGAGGTCTAGAACTTTTGAGTACATAACTCTCGTCGAGGATCCTACTAAAAAGGATTGTAAAATTGTTTTTCTCCTCTTTTACATATTGAGTTCAGATATTCTATGAGCTTTTTGCACTGGGATCTGCGTATACGTCGATTTTTCCTTTCTTTTTGTATATATCGCCGTATCTGTAGGAAACCCCGTGGCTCTCGAAACATTCACCACCGATTCTCCTTTATTCGGCTTGTCTCTCTTTCTTTCTCCCTCGCTCTTTTTTTCTTTCGCGGTGGACACATTACTAACGTTCCGGGTATACGTTCACCAAGGGAGCGAGAGCGAGATAGAAACAGAGAGCGGGGGGGGGGGGGGAGTCCGCAGAACCGCAGCATAAACAGTAGTGCGGGTTTTCATTAATTTTATTGCCTCGTAAAGTCGTCCGCGAGCGGTACGCCAGCAGTAGCCAATGTGTACTGCTTCTCTCGCGAACTCCGGAGTATGCACTGTATCAGCGCACTCGTACGAGTGGGTAAAAGACCAAACGAAATGTGTAAGAAAGAGATAGAGAGAGAGAGAGAGAGAGAGAGAGAGAGAGAGAGAGAGAGAGAGAGAGAGAGAGAGAGAGAGAGAGAAAAGAGAGAAAAGCGACGGAGCAACTTTGGTACATACGTAGAGGCGTAACTCGTGCGGTGTAATGGATAAAATGCGGCAGATTGTGACCTTTTGTCTGATAACACAATGCACATACATATATGTATGAAAGTAAGTTCTGCCGATGGATAAGAGTGTAACTGCAGGAGAAGTTGGTCGATCGTTCGCGCTCTCCCTTGCTGTTGGTGCTCCTGATCGACGGAGTCTCGGTTCAGCGTGTGTATATACGATCGAACGCACTTGCCTGCGACCGGCAACCGCATTTGACGGATCCACGTATTACTATATATTTCGAGAGTATACACAGGCGCGAGAGAGCCTTCGTTTATTTTTATTTCAATAGTATTCCCTCGGGGGTCATGAGACGCTGACTGTGATGGAATTGAAAGGGGATAATGCACCGCTTTGCCTCGATTTGATACTAAACTCTATAGTATATTGCCAACACATTTTATGTGTGTACTAACATGCCATGCATCTATGTATATATGCATGAATGTATATATAGCGCGGGCCTATGATATAACTGTACAATTATTGTCCACGCGCTGTGTCTTGCTTATATATCTGCGAATCACTCACTGGCGCAATCGAATGTTTACGTATGTACCAGACACACGTTAATTTACTCTATTTCGTGTCTGCCTTCGCTTTGATTTCTATCCACGTTAGGCTGTGCCGCAAATACTAGAAATTATTGAGAGAGAGAAAGAGAGAGAAACGCGAGACGAATCGAGAGATAGAGAGAAACGAGGGGAAAAAAAAAAAATTAAGTCGACCGACCGGCTTGCAGATTTCGATTGATATTGAAAAATTGTCTTACCGAAGTAACTGACATACGTGATGATAAATTAGTCAGCATATGTCATATGTATACATTCGTATATCTCGTTCTGTGTCCAGCAATCGATTTGAACCAATAATCGCGGGATTTTAATTATTTTTTATTTTTTTATTAACGTTGTCGTTTCGATGTCTTTTTTTTTTAATTTTGCAACAATTTAGGAATCAAGGAATTGCGTGTTCTGTCACGGTCCTTTTTTCTGCAAACGCGAACCGTCAATTGAAAAATAAACGCGCACGGATTGAATTTTATTCGATCGATTCGCGATATCGCGGTGCAATAAAAATTTGTTTCCAAGCTGATTTCCTATCTCGAGCAAATTGCAGCTGCGATCCACATTCGATTAGAATTTAATTAGAAAATGCGGTAACAAATCTATCGAGATATATATATATATATATATATATTTAGTTTTATTGTCTCGGATTCGTGCCACACGCAACGCGGAAATATAAGATTTGATAATTAAAGAAAAAAAAATGAGGGTTGCGAGAGATTGGCAGTTTTGTTGGTATACTTGGAAGAGTCTCAATTTCGAAAATCCCTGAGGCTCCGAGTGTGTCGAGTAGAGAGGTATAATCAATTTGCGTGGCACACTCGCAAGTGCAGTATCGCCAGAGTAATAACGAGAATCGTTCGGACGCCACCTCTTTCTTGACCGGTCACGTCAGTTATGCGATCTCCCAAGATACTCGTGCGCTCTCTCACACATTCATACATACTATACACGTGCACAATCGCACATGAACAAATCGAGTCTTTCGGAGTACATGAACATATATAATTTATACATACCTCACTTGGTAACGAGATCCCCATCGTATTTTCATACACGAGTAGCATCTTTTTCTCTCTTTCACTCTCCGTCACATGGAAACTCTCAGAGTCACCGCATCTCCGCATCGTATCAGATATCATAAATATTATATTCGTTTTAAAACTAACACATACATGCACATATTCATATATACAAACTTGGGTACGATCAACGTTGCGAGAGTTACTCGCGTTATATCGTAAAACGTAATCCGTATTCAGATATGCATAAACGCGTATCATACGAACTGAGACGAAAAATTATCAGGCACCCAAAAGTATATTTTGTATATTGATTTATTAATAATACAATTAGAATAATCGCGCGGTGGGGAGAGGAAAGTTCTTTCGAATCAACTGCATGCAACGGTTCTTCGCAATCAGTTTGACCGCCCACGTATCGCCACCGACCTTTTTCAGGAGAGACTTACAAAGTGAGAGCGAGAGAGAGAGAAGGCGAGACGTTGAGGGCACGAGGGAATAAAATTGGACGATAAGAAACGCTTGTTTGATTATTATCTTCGATACAGAATTGGTCACATTTGAGTCGAACGATGCATGATTATTACTCACAAATGTCTCATCCTGATAGCTCCAACAAATTGCGGACTAACTTATTGCATTTTTTTATCTATTGCAATGTTTTTTTTGTTAAGATCGCGGTTTAGATTATCCTGAAGAAAAAAATTGCGCTGTAGAAACATTTGATGAATCTGAATTTTGCTCTGATCGTAAATTCAATTTAAGAAAAATATATTCGATTTAAAACGGTTGTACGAATTTATACTGACTGCCCATAATAACGGTTCCAGAGAGTGATTCCGCGAGAAAATAAAAGAATAAAGAGAAGATTGTGAATGAGTAAATTTTTTCTTTAATATCGATATAAATTCAGTCGTAAAGTACTGGCCCACATTGACTCTTAATTTATAATAATTGGCATCAATACGATTTTTTGATTGCCGCAACGTTGGCAATAAGCGAAAAAAAATTGCAATTAAATGTGCGGGAAGGGGAAAAAGATGGACGAGTCAGTGCGTGCGCACAAGTGTGCGTATATACGCGTGTGTACGATTTTGAATGATCGGCCTTGAGGTTTTTGGTCACGTGGCTGGAGGTCTCGTACGATCTTTGCATCTTTTTCTCCCTCCCGGTTTCTCGCCCTATCTCTCACTATTTTTTTATCATTCGCTTTTGACAGGCCATAACACAAGTACCAACTTTCCCCGCTAACGAGCCTCTCCTCCGCCTCTTTTCTCTCCGGTCCATGAAAATTTCGTACGCCGCAGCGAATCTCACATCCCGCGCGCTTCATCAGTTATAAATAAATTTACACCCGTTCGCTTCGTGCAATCTCAACTACTCATATCCACGTTCCATCATTGTATACTCGGAACTCACACGCGCACTCAGTACCAAGTACTTAATACCGATATGTACGGTAAATAGACATATCTATATGCGTATACGTTTCCGGGCGAAGGGTGAGGGTACAACAGCCTCCTACGCGTGACCGACCTTGAGTCCAAGATCTACATATTACAGTAACGCGAGAACTTCTCAGCTTTCGGAGGGAGACCTTTCCTCTCGAGAATGCCTTTAAAGACTCGGTCAAACGGTTCGTCGAAAACACACACAGCACTTCATAAATACTTCCTGTTTTGGTACTGATGATACACTGATCGTCCGTTGGTACTTTGTGTACCAATGCACAATCAAAGACAATCTCATAGCCAGTCTTTGCAATATCTAAAGTAGGACACATATCGTGCGCTCCTTCTCATATCATATTTAACGCGACAATTATCACAAAAATATACGTCCCATTTATGAATCTATTTAGATTGATGTTCCATTCTTCGGACAAATTCACAATTACATTCTGGATATGACTAGATTTTTGAGCTTCCGGTAGAATCAAACAAACTGAGTGAAAGACTATAAATTGATTACGATTTCGATTGCTTCGATGGGGGGATGGGTTTGGAATGATAAATTCCTCGGTGCAGATGGTCGATACTTTTATTTTGCATGCGATGTTTACAGCACGAGGCCGGTCCTCGAACTAAACTGACGTGCTTTGCTAATTCGTTTCCATACACACACACACACACTTTCTCCCTTTCGTTGTCTCATTATCCTCATTTCCTATATAATAATATTTTATGCTCATATAAGAATTGTGCAGCCTTTTAGCAAATTGCATTCTTCGTTTCGATCCTGACTTATGATATTTAATTGATTATTATTATTTGTATAATTGTGGGTTAAATATAAAGATTGGAGAGGCTTTAACGATGTTTTCTGAACTGGGATCCTAGTTTTTAAGTATCCGATTAAATTGTTTTCATTACGTCATGCATTATTAATTCTCATATGTTCGAAAATACCGACACCGGCGATTCTCTTCGGTCGAGTTGAAAAAAAAAGCGAATTTGATTAATCGTACGACAATCAAACTATTTGATGAATATTGGTTTTGCCGCGCTGTAACTCGATGAGCCATCGAACATTAATACTCAACGCGGTGCTTCGCGTCATAACATTTAGACAGTGATCGGATTACCGCTACGAAATTGAGACTTATCTTACAACTTCTCATTAAGTGGATTTAATCGGACACTCCATTTCTAATTGGATGAAAAGAAATAAAATCACATCGAGCGATGTTTATTTTCTTTACGCGTTTCCAGCTGATGTGATCGTTTTGAAATATAAATATTTCATGAAGGAATCACAAAGCGTGATTCTGTGCGGGAAAAAAAATAGTTTTCGTTGATTTTTTAAAGTTTTAATTAATAAAATCTCGTGTTTCTTGATATTTCGTAATTTCCCAGTTCTTGCGTAAGTCGAATTTTATTTCGCACCGAAGCAAACTCTTTCCAAGTTCGCACAAGCAGGTTTCGTGCTTTGAAATTTTATTGTTTTTTTGTTTTTACAAATTTTTTGTTTGTTTTAAGTACGACTTTGGGATTTTAAATTTATCGGTATTTATTAAGCACATGTACTTTATTGAATTCGTATTTACGATTTTCTCCCTGATGTGTAATACGTAAACCGGGAGGGCTCATAAATACGATCGGATCACGAAGATTCGATGAATCTTGTAGGGAGAGCGAGGAATATATCGTATGGACGTGTTTAAGTTGGGCGTGGGTGGGCATATAGTACTCGAGGCGATATCTTTCGCGTAGAAAGCCAGAGCGAGCGAGAGATAGAGGGAGACAGATGAGAGAGGTTTGCTGTACCGGCTCCTGAGGACTCTCGTCTTTCCTCTCTCTCTCTTTCTCTTGCTTCTCGAAGTCTCTGTGATTCACCACCTGCACCGGAAGAGTGAATGCATGCACGCGGTACTCATATGCATAATATATTCGCGAACTTGACTGCGTTACATTGTAAGATTGAAAAGCCATAAGGAGAAATTCGCGATCCTATTTATTAAACATCCCTAATGACTCGGCGCCGCTTATCAGCGTTTAAAAGGATGTCATCATCAATTTGAATATAACTTTTTTCATTATTCTTTAAAATTGCACAGAGATAACGTGAAATTGATTCGGATGTTCAAACAGTTGTTTGATATCGTAATTTTTTTCTTTACTCAAAATCAACTTGCAAAGTTTTCTCTCGATGAGAGGATCGAATTATTTCGAAGGAATCAGAAAAGAGCGCTGGCACTCACCCAAAAGCCTCTCATTCGTATCGAGACTCGAGATACCACAGATAAGAGTGGCTAAAACACGTTTTACAAGAGCATCGTTCCCCCTGGTCCTTTCTTTTTTTGTTTTACCTTTTTATATCGACGTTTTTTTCTGCTTTTTTTCACGAGCAGCGCACACCAATGATTTACACAGCTCTGCTCTCTCTTTTCCCTTTCTCTCTTCCTACAGCGGGTCTTGAGTCCTCGTATGAAGATCCTTTTCCTTTCCTCCTCCTAACAGTCTTATTTACGGCGCGATAGAATTCACTGCTCTCTTCCAACCAACGTCTTGAACTGTATTATCTCTTTTTGTTTCTTCTTTTTCTTGGTCTTCCCAATTCGCGAGAATTTCAACGAATTAACACAAACAGACGAAATCCACTTTCTACCCCCCCCCCCCCTCCGTTCTCTTTTTTTTCTCTGTTTTGAGGCGACAAAATCTTTCCGGACTCTTATGCCGCGCCCCTTTGTTGCTTGTCCTTCGTTTTCCATTAACGGTGAATCAACATCCGTTCAGTTCGTGTTTTTTTGTTGAATGCGAACATTTTTAGAGCACGTTAGGATCTCGTCCTCTCCATAAAACTGATGCATCTTTTGACTTGTTTTTGTTGCTTTATTTTTTACGTTGACTCGAAATGTTTTTTTATGTGACAAATTCAAATGCGCAAGAAAAACACGTGTCAAAGTTTATCGCTTAATCGAGCCTCAAGCTGCTACCAATAAATGTTCGAATTTTGTGTTCTTTGATCGAGTTCCCTGCGGTTTGATAATTTTTTTGATTTTCTTTATATGCAAACGAGGAATTCTCTTATCACTATTGATCCTCGTGTTTTATATTTTTTCTTGAATTTACAAATGTTCACATTTGTACGTGTTGCCGCGATGTTGCTTGGGCAAAACGAGGTTAAACGCGACTCGACAGGGAGGTGGTTATAAGATAATCTTCCACGAGCTAATTGCCCGTGTCGATACGTGGCTAATGACCGTGCAATTTCATGCTTACCACAGCGATACGTCGCCGATATTAATTTATCGGCTCTGCCGAAGAGTCACCTCACTCGGTATATATATTCGTGTTTATGGATGTGACGGGGTACATTTTCATGCGTAAGATATTGCGCGAGGGCTTCCCTGGACCGCTTAATTTCCCCTGATGTGTGCGAATCTCCTCCCTTTCTCATACGCTATCGGAGACACACGCGAGAACTCTGCGACACGCTTAAATCGTTTTCGAGACTCGTTTCGTCTTTATCACTTGCATAAGAAGAGCGATGCGACCCTTCTTCCCGTGCATGCGCTCGCGTATATTTATTACGAGAGTTTTGCATGTCGGGATCGAAGACGCTCCGTATATAAAAGAAAGCCAACGGCGTGACCACGTATTCTCGTTATTACACCGAAAAGTGAAGGATCATTGGCAATTATTATAATCGAGCAACTGCCTCGTATATTCAAAGTCTCGTACGTGGTACCACAGTGTGGAATTATTTTTTCGAATTAACATTTTTTTTCCACAATTTTCTTTCAATAACATTTTGTAACACACTGTTTTTCTTCCTTATGGCGCTACAACGGTGTCGCAATTTTTTTTCCATTCGTATATGCAATTTCTTTCCTGCTCTTCGTTGTTAAGAAATGAACAATATTAATTTCCCATTTTTAATCAATTCTCAGTCCTGCTGGCTCGCGATGGAAATTGGCCATGGCTTTTCTATGCTCAAGGAAAAATATTGAGTCTCTTGTACGTTCGTATGGTCGCATTTCGCTAGTACAATCGTATTAAGCGCAATTCATTTGTAAATTCAGGGGTACCGTCGAGTTTATTGCTCATTATGGCAAAGCCACACACTGCTGCTCTCGTAGAGCTGGCCACATCCGCACATACAGAGACGAGATCGCGGTTCGAGCGACGAGGAGGCAAAGACGCATAAATACACCAGATGAACGTTCTCGTAAGTGCTTTGCCGATGGGTTTCAGAAAATTGATTGTAAGTTTGTCGATGCGTAATTTGTATTCCGGACTTGGAGCCGAAACCACCAGTCTTGCCTCCTCTCGCTCGTGGTAATCGCGCATAATGGCTGGTAATAAAACCTGTCTTTATATTAATACGCGTCTCTCGACATCATGACGACGAGAAAGAGTGAGAGCGAATCAGTAAAAGGGATTCAAAAAAATGACGTTACTATCTACAAAAGATTCCGAATATGTCTCTTTGGAACATTTATGTCATGCGGAGAAAACGCAAATATTCCGCGTGCTGCAATGAATAAGTACACGGAAAAGTTCTTCGCAAGGTCGTTTGTGACATTGAACATATTTTTCCATCGACTATTATTCCGATGCCATTATCATTGACGAATAACAGAATCAAGTTCTTGTCAATTAATTATCTAGCTCGTTATTATTTTCACATGAATTTCGAATCTATTTTTCAAAGTCGGTTCCGCCTTCCCCAAACGCACTTCGCCACATTTTTTTTAAATCGAATTGAAAATTATGGCGTTTTACCTTGACAGACGTAAATGGTCCGTTATAGAGTTGGAACTTAGTCCAACGATCGAGACATTGCTTGGTTCGCATAAAGCATGTCATCGCGCGTTAAGGAGTTGACTTTGATGAAGGCTTGCAAGTTTCAGCAGCAGGAAACGATTTCTTTATCGTTCTCGGTAGATAAATCGAGATTGTGGAAGGGAGAAAGTGGAAGAGGTAAAAGGGGATATAAATAAAAGCGCGAGGTACGGAGAGAGATTTCGGTAAACATGAGACGCGTTAGAGACGGCAATTAACCATCAATGTGTCGGACGTCAAAAGCGTGAGGCTTTTGATGCAATCTTCCTGCTGCCACATGCTAATGTCTCTTCATTTCTTATTCGCGGATTGTTCGGAAATTCGAACATCGGGACAGGTCCCGTTCATCCTGTTCGCGGTCGTTCTCTTCGCGATGAGCACGGAACGTCGATACATATTTAACCCGAAAGATCGACGAGAAACGAGGCGTCTCTCGATCGGAGGTGTCGCTCAAGTGGAAATTTATTGGATCCTTTCTGATATGCTGGGCTGCATGTAGCCTGACGAAAAGGGAATTCATTTCTCTCTCTCTCTCTCTCTCTCCCTCTCTTTCACTCTCTTATTTTTGCTCTTTCTTTTACTACTCCCTGCCGTACGCGATCTCTGCAGTTCTCGGGAGCTTTCGCGGGCCACATATATACGCCGTCTCTCATCCTTCCTCCCCGATACGTGAGGAGCATAATCGGAACATCACGTGTTATCCGACCGGACAGTAGTACATGTCGATGAGAAATCATTCGTATCAAGATTTTCTCAATTCGTTCCATTCGTGCCCCACGTTCGCGATATGATCGAAATACATGACGGATTTCGGCGTTGTACGCGCGTTATTTATACTTGATCGGGAATTCCGTCGCGGTACATGTTCAAATAAACAAAACGTTTCTTGCTTCACAGTTTTTTTCTGCAACCGTCGTTATCACGTTCATTTAATATTTATATACTCGATGACTCGATGACATACACGAATTCTTCAAATTTAAATCGCACTCACCCGATGTGCTTTAAGAATTTTCAGTTTCGATAATCGTATCATTGTTCGGAAAAATCAATCCTACGAATGATTAACCCTCCGAAGACACACTACAATTAGCGCACCTCCCTAGACACATATGGGTCTGGGGTGTCTTATTGTTTTTTACTGCACTGTGACTCGGTTAAAAAAATCTGAAAAAATTCAGGAAAGTAGTTTTGGATCTATAGAAAAAAAGCGCGCATTGGGTGATGGGTAATTTTTTTTTTATTATTATTGTTATTCAATGGCAATCGATACGAAAAATGAGAAACTCACGCCATTCACTGAATGGGCTGGACACCCCAGACCCATGTGTGTATACGGAGGGTTAAATTCTAAACACTGCATCCGCGCTGATGGAATAATTATCGCTCACGGAGCCTTACTCCGGTAGCTGGCACTTCTGCCACTCCAGTAATTAAGTGTCGGTAATTTCTCGGCTATCCCACACATTTGCATCGGCCTCTGAAAGCATTATATTCAACCGTACACGTGAATAATGCGTTTGAGGAGCTCGTGCTTTATGTGCATGCGTAGGCAGTGCATACGCTTACAATGAATCGATAAATGTGTGTTACTGAACGTCTTGGGAATTCACTGGGTTTAAAGGTTATTCGGAACTCTGGGAATGAGGAATAACAAGCGAAACTTTCAATGTCACAAATTGGAAATAAAAGAATAAAAACAAAAAAATCTATCAACTAAATAACATGAAGTGACGCGTCGAAGAACGACAATTATTTTATTTCTAGTCTATCTCGATTATTCCTTTCGTTTCTATGCTTTATATAAATTACAATTTTTCGACATATTGAGAAAACGAGGAATGTTGAAAAATCTGGTATATGCAAAAAAATCAAGTACATCATTCCCTGCTCCCGATGAGTTCTCAAGAAAACAAGCATCTTTGAATCCCGTTGGTCAAATAACATTGCACCGTGAATGAAATTTTCACACATCCGTTATCTCAGCGTTCAAGTAGCAACGGTTGGTATTCGGTCAGACACTCAAATACTTTTCAGTCTTTTCGAAATCGAGTTTCGGACAGTTGGAACAAATGCACGCGCTGGGCGCAGTAGATAAAGCGAGTGAAATGTCCTCTCCATTTCTTATCGTCGCATTGAACCTGTAAGAATAATTTGAGCTACAGCGTACACTTTTCTACTGACGCGAACCTGTTCCTACACATCCACGTGCCTCATAATATCGCTTTAGCGTGTTTTGTTATCGCGCGCTTGCATGAGGATTCAGAGCGGCTAGACCGCAAGTTCGTAGCCATTAGTTTGGCTGAAACTTTTGTCAAGGCAGGTTGATAAAATTAACACTTAAATTAGAGAGTCAACGAGTTAAGAGTAAAGAGACCGAGAGCAGAGAGAGAGAGAGAGGAAGGAGGAGAGTGCGGAAACGTGGGATACACGTACCTGCACATCTCGCAAAGTAAATATGGAGCGAGAAAGTCAGGGTGTTAACTGGGTGAACAGGTGCGCTCGTTTTTCAACATTTTACCATCTCTCGATACTCGTATCTCTCTCCCTCCTTTTTTGTCCATTCTTTCTTTTCATTTCTCGTGTCTTTCTATACAAAAATCTCTATACACACGCGCAGCACACACATTTTCCACCGCGTAAATATTTCTGGGCGTCGGGCGCGACTCCTCCGTAATCCACACATGCACTGGAAATGAAATTTTGTTAAAAATCGTCGATATTTTGTTGAATACGGTAAACTAAATATTTTTTGATGATTACAAAATTTTCGTTATTTTGGCAGTATATTTCGTTTCTAACGGAATTGTCAGCGAAATTCCAACGACCAAAATTTACTTCCGAAGAGACTTTCTAAAAAATTTCTTGCTGCAATGACACAATTTTTGGGATTATTCTAAAAAACGTTTAGTCGAATGTATCGAACAAAATATCCATCTTTTTCATCTAAATTTTGTTTTCCAGTCTGCATGAAAACTCATACGGCTCAAAGAAACAGGCACGTCCATCAATTCATGTATGCTCAGCAGATAAAAACGACGGCGTTTCCTAACGTCGCAAGCTCGTTGATAAATGCAATCAGGAAACTCGACTGTGGTAGGCTAATTGCTAAACGAGTTGTCTCATCAATTCTTATGACATTGTTTCGAGCCACATATCCATGTTGTTTTACGCGTCCACGCAAATATATATCGAGCCTCGTAACAACCCAAAAGTATTATTGACATTATTTAATCCTCTCACATACATGAATCGGCTACGCCTTGTTGTTTCTCAGTCATCGATGCAGCAGCTTGCAAGTTGTAAGTAGTTATAGTTGGAGAAGAATTTAGGTATGCACGTAAGGAAGACGCGAGGATATCTCACGTACCATTTGGCAGAATATGTACACACGAGGATGTTACCGCAAGTTTTGTGTATACAATAAACTTCTAAAGAAGAAGTGAGCACTCCCATGTATATCTATATGTTGATACCATATTTATACTTTTCTAACGTTTCACCATCTCTCTGCGGTCACTGCAGTAATGAGCTTGGTTCGCCGGCGGGGTAATGAGGCCTTGATCCTCGTATCATCTTCGTGTGTTTTTCTTGTCCTTGAAATATATACCGAGAGTCGTCCGACGTGAGCGGATTACGATGAGGCTGATGAACAAAAATTAGATACTTAGCGAAAATTCCATTTTTTTTTTTTTTTTCAGGCCATTCCTTCGAGTCGCGGAAATTCGACGAGAAACACGACATTTTTCAAGTCATTCTAAACGCGATGTAAGCCTGTTCGAGAATTTTTCATTATATGGAAATTGCATTTTATAAAGTTAATAAAAAAAGGGAATTTAAGGGGAAGATATTTTTTTTGAGTACACGACGTCAGGACGCCAGCAACTTCATTTACACACCACGCCTGTATGTACTGTTTTGTCAAGCGATCTTTGTTTCTTAATCGAGTACACATCACCGTGGCCGACTATTAGTTACTCAAATTGAGCGTTAAAAATCCCATCAGTTACACTCGGTTGCACTTGAGTCGATCGTGCACACACGATATTCACATGTATACTAATAATGATCGGTAAACATTCGCATTACTTATTCGTTCGATAAGTTGTTTCGATCGAAGGTAGACTCCCTGGCTTTGAATTTTCAAGACTGTGTGATAAATAATATATACGTTTACGTATCGGGAGTATAAACACATGCGTGAACATTTGCGGTTGTTTTTGCTATCGCTCTGTGTACAACGCGCAAAAACCGTGTAGCACAAGACAGAGACAAAGCGAGAGAGAGGGGGCGGGAGAGAGAGAGAGAGAGAAAGGGAGGGTGGGAGCAAGAAAAGTGGAGAGGCGGGCGGGTGAATCGATAATTTTGCATCGATTCAATGCCACACGCACAGCTCTTTTAACGAGTATATCGATTACAATCTGCGGCGATCTTGTAGGCAATACTTTTGGTATCTAATCGAGCATTATAAAAGCGTATACCTGCCGCGCGCACATTAAAAGGAAGAGCTTCGCAAGAGATTCTCTCACAGAATAGAAAATAAATGAAATGAGAATAAAAATAAGTAAAAAGCAACGAAAAAGAATAAAGAAAGGAAAAAAAATAGAAATCTGCGCGGTACCTTTGCAATACACTTGTCAAGGAATCTCCAGGAGATCTCTCTCGACCCATTGTTCATTCATCTCTCGCCATATTTCAGATCTTATCATTCCATGATATATCCCATTGAATGATCGGGTTGGATGAATCGTTAATTACCGCGTTATCGAACTCACGGTTTATTATCGCGCTTTTTCCTTCCTATGCCAATTGCAGATATCTATCTACTGTTTTATTTATCCTGGACATGTATATATAACACACACGCGAGCTGATATTCGTTTTGATATGTGACGAAATTGTTTTATAATCGGCCTATTAATAAACCAATCCTGCTTTGTTGTATCCTCGAAACTATTTCTCTTCGTCCTTATTGCAAAATTATGTTTTACACGTGCAAAGTAATTGATCGTTTAATTGTCATGCAACACATGGCGGATAATTGAACACTTGTGCAAGATCGCCATCGCTCTTTTGTGAACAATTTAATGTTTTTGTTGAGAATTTGTTATTCAATTGCACAATTCCAACAGTTTTTCGTGCAATTATTTCCATTTAAATTTGCTTGAATCACTGCGTAATGAGGAGAAACGAGAAAAAATCAAATTTTCGAAAGTATAATTGTCAATGTTGTGACACTTTCTGCGTATATACTTTGCTTTGATTCTCATGGAATGAAATAAACGTGCCAGTTTTTTCCCAGCCTTCCAATCTGTACTTCACGGGATATCGAAATATTTCAAATTTTGCGAATTTCGCTAAATAAGTTGTCCAGTTATACTCGCGTTTTAATCTAAACCAGAGCAAAACGAGATATGCAGTCCGAGGATTCACTTTCTCGTTGCATATATCGTCCGGATACAGATGCAGATGCATTCGAGCCATAATCCCATAGGCTATGCTTGGCTGAACAATCTGGTCCGAGTGGAATAACATATAGCTCGCAGCCAATCTCGAGGTGCACTCTATCTTTCGCTCAAGTAAGCCGAAGAGGGAAAGAGAGATATTCCTCGGGCTCTACTCTGTGCTAAGACACACGAGAGGCGTCGAGGACACCCTCTCGGACCAGGGAGCGAGCGGCTCGTTAGCGACCACGAAGATCTCTCTCTCTCTCTCTCTTTCTCTCTCCCTTCCTCCCTCTCTTTCTTTTTCTCTGGATATCTTTCTGGCTCTCTTTCCGGACATGTCATACCCCAGTACTCGGTATATACAGAGAACACATGCTTGCAGAGAGCTCTCACGTTTGGACCACGATTCACCGCGCGACCGTCGAGCGACTCGACTTCATAAACTCCTCCGACATCGTGGAGCACACCAAGGGAGCTCTCTTCACAAGTATATATATCGCTGGAAACTCGCAAATATATACATTCACTATTCTACCGAGATATATTCCGCTCTCGGCAGGGTGCACCGACCGCTCGAGAGCAAATCTTCTCGCGCTTCTTTACCGCTCGAATACTTCAATAAACCGTATTAATTTAAAGGCTCAAGAATTTTCATCTCGTTTTCATCCAATTGCCGAATGGTCTTCCAAGAGCACTCCTTTTCGCTCGCGAGGCCATTTATTCCAAAAAGTTGAACTTCGTATCCTAATTCTTTGCATCCTCGTAGAGGCTACTGTGTTTTTTTCTTCTGACAGGATCAAGAGTTTCAGGGTCCAAATTTCGTACAAACTTTCGAGTGCGCGCGTGCATACTTCTTATATAATTCCTTAATCACGATTTTATCTCTTTCTTTAATCCAAGCGTCGACCATATAAAAGGCAGTCTGGCACCTTTACAAACAAACTATGTCGCTCCTATTTTTTTTATTTCTATAACTTGGCGTTATTTTACTTTCCAGAGATTGGAGTGTCACCGTATGTCCAGCATTTGTTCTTGTGTGATTAAAACTGCGCCATAACGCCCACGCTTGTTGAATCGATCGCTCGTGCGCCTGTGTTTATCGATATGTTTTACTTTTGCCTTCTCGTTAGTCGGTCTGCTTGTCACCTGCAACTTGAAGTTCTTACGTTCGTTCTCCCGAGTTTGTACCATACTCTATGTCGTTAGTGAACCAAAGTAAATTGAGCTACTATAAAATACCGATACAAGCTCCGTACGCGAGTGCAGTCTATATCTTTTTTTCATTCAAGTTTTCGTACTTTCACGTATGATGTAAACATTTTTTTTAAATGATAAAAATGAGGAAAAAGCCTTGCAATTTTAATTTAATGATTTTTTCGACTCGTTCGAATGAAAAGGCTGAAAACCTACAAATCGAAAGTTACGTACTCCATTTAAATATACAGAGTTACGACCAACGATTGCATGCACTTCGTTCACAATGAAATACAATATCAATTATTTCTATTTGAACAAATGTCATTTTGTTTTTCTCTATCAGCTTGTTATTTGAAAATGATAACGAGGACCAACTGCCGTTTGAGAATCCGAATACATATTCCATATATACGTAAATATCGTCATGGACCAACGTGCCACAACTGCGTGTTGTGAAATAAACCATAATGCCGCGTGGCCATTAGGATCGCGAGCTAAAAAAACTTCCCTGTAAACGCATGTGTACATATATATGCCTATGGTGTACCTTTATTATCGTAGACTTGAGACACTGACCGCCGTGTGTGCCTTGCGGCCAATTAGAACCAATAATCGTAGAGTAAAAAGAAAACTGAGGCGGCCACTGGCCGCGGAGAAGTCGAGAATGAGTTCGAGGATCGCGCAAATCATGAACAACATTTGAGCAAACACATACATTTTATATATTTATCTTTGTATAATATCTATGTGTATGTATTTATATGTTTAAGTTAAAACGTAGAAATCTGCCGCACCTTATTCTTATAAGCGAGAACGAAAACGGACAAGTCTTACTTTTTACGCACGCACCGAGTTGTTCGACAGCTGTGAATATTGGTAAGCGAGAGAAAACTCTGCGGGCTCAACCGCATATATGAGCCGTCGGGTTACACCACACCACCTGGATTATTAATTTTTGTCTAATGACTCGTTCGGACTCTTTCATTAGAGCTCTCCGAGGGGTCTCCCAGTCCAACAGTACGAAGTAATAATTAACGTGCTTAATTGAACTTCGACATATACGTCCCTCGTATATACTGCTTTTGAAATTCAAGCTCGATAAGTTTGTTATGTTACAATCGTTCGAATCCCTACGCACCGCAACAATAAAGTTGACGCACCCTATCAATAAAAACGGCCAAATTTTCCTGCACAATTAACTGGAACGAAAACAATAAGAAAATTCGAAACTCTTTGCTGCTGAAATTTTAAAAGCTCTTATAAAAATCTTGCAATTGTGTGGAAGCTCATGAACTTCATCCCTAATTCTCCATTTTGATTCGCAGTTTTCAGGATCACGAAAGATTTCGGAACATTTCGGGGTTTTTAATTGACGAGTGCAGAAGGAATGAATTACGATGTTTCAAGCCGGGAATACAAGCTTTCAGGAAACTGTAAATTCTCACCTGTTTGCAGGCTAAAGTGTCAGAAAACAGAAGTGCTGGCGAAGGGTTAATTATAATCATGGTTATGCATGTGTTCCGAGCGTTTATTCGAAGGTTTCACCGCTTGAGTGAAGGGCGTTACTTCTCCATTTTTTTTCGATCGCCTTGCAAATGTTCCAACAGCTGGATGAAAGCAAATCGGAGCGTAATTACATACCGAGGTACTCAGGGCATCGATATATATGTGTGTCACGTTCCGATAAGTGTGAATTAATTTGGGGTCAGAGCGGATCGTCATTTTATCACGGGACTCGACGGCAGAGTCTCGACACGAGTAACAGCTCTCTCGTCTTCCGGCCCGACATACTCATCCTCGATTAATTTACACTAATAAACAGTTGAATTTATTTTAAAATATGCGTGGACGTCATTTTGTTCGAATTGTTTTACATTCGCCCTAACGCTATACGAGTAAATTCCCCGTGTGGAGTCTTGATGATTATTTTCCTCATGTCTGAAAGGAAAAGTTGGTCCTTACATACATCGCTATCTTGGAAAATAGTCGTACGTAATAATGAACGAATGGAGACGCTGTACTTGAAGTACGTACCGTTCGTATATCCTTATGTGTAAATATACGCGAATGCCGAACAGAGTATGCCGGCATTACGTACGTGTCACACATTCGTGCCAGAGACTGCAAAGCCTGGAGACCGACAGTCAGGGACACCCGGTACGTCGACATTTATATATATAGATTTGTTTGTGTTTGCCTGTATGTATCGTTGAACTAAGTAACGTTTGCAAACGGAAATTTCTCAGATTCGCCAACTCCTGCCACAATTCTCTGATTCGCAGTGGCGATCATTCGCATGTGTGCACACACACACGCACAGCCGAATGGAAGAGTGATTTTAGTAAAATTGCCAGGACTCGGAGCTGAAAATCCGAATGGAAATGAGGACGAAACGTTGCAAGATTCGATTCAGGGGATTGTTTTCTTCGTTCCTCCGGAAACTATTGACCCAATGATATTTTCGTATATTTGCTGTATGAAAATCCTTCCAAAGACTGATTCGCTGGGACTGAATTTTCTACATAACAAATGTCCATCGTCCTCGTATAATTATTGGGAATCGCGACTCGAACACATTTCCGAATTTAGTAGTCAATGGACGTTCGCCACGGTCGAGGGTTTTTCTTCACTCAATTGTTTTCTTCTTCAACGCGAAGCTTCGATCGTTGCGCGATTCTTTATTTAGATTCTCATGGACAGAGAGAGAGAGAGAGATAGAGAAAGTAAGAGACTTACAAGGCTAAGGTAACCGCGTGCAAGAGTGTCGGTCCATGCTTAGCCGCCAAATGGAGATTGTTGTGGATTTAAATTCCTAATTGGTTATATCGGGGTTTGCTCGGGAGTCGGAAAGAGTGCAAGCAAACACACCGCGGCAGGGGGATAAAAAGCTTGTGCTCAAAGCTCCAACGCTGCAACTGGTCGAGGTGGACCAAGATGCTGCTGTTGGCGGTGCGAATGTACGACGTGAACAGCGACAAAGACCGCGAGAAACGGCAGTCGCATAGCGCAGCTCGCGATCTCCCAATGGGGGGTCATCTCGTGTAACCAGGAACGTAAAGTTGCTCAGCATTAGCCCTCACATATATTTAAGCCTCTGATGTCGCACATCACAACCTTTTTTTCCTTCTTCACATTTTTTCCTTCTTACGTTAACCTCTCTCTTTGCGTTTCTTCTGTTTTCACCGTTTGCGATGGTGTTCACCCTGTTCGCCACAACTTTAACCCCAGAATTACACTTCTTGGGTGCATGTGCCAAAACGTCTTCTTGCTTATTTAATTATCCAATAACGACCTCGAAATTTTGATTCAGTTTCTATTTTTTTATTTTTATTAAATACTCCTTATTCCAATTAGTGAAAGATTTCTCGAACTAAATAGGCCTGAATGTTGAAAAAAAAAAAAATTCGAATCCTCGTAAGCTGGTTCATAACGATCGGAGTTTTTTTTTTACAGCAAACTTAAACACACGCGTAAACGTTTTTAATCTCGCCAATAAATGGGATTAAGGATTGGTCATGGGCATTTTAAAAAATTTATCGGGCACATTTGTTATTTTGTTTTAGAATTACAATATTTTATGGCGAGGCTGCGCCGTCAAATTTTATATTTGGTTACGAACGAACTTGTTGAACAAATGAACGAAAAATAATCATCATTACTCCCGCGAAACCCTTGAAAAAATCCTTTCTCAACGTGAATGTCAATGACAAATGTTTTCGTGATAAATTTGTGATAATCAGCGGATTTCAAGTCACAGAAGCAAGCAATGCGCGAGCGAAGCCCGCGGGACGTAATCGCCGCGGGAGAACCAAGACCCACTACGAGTCAGATATATAGCTCGTAGTGCACACAGAGGAGGTGCGGAGGCGACAGGTGCGTCCTTGACGCGGCTTCTCACAGCGATCTTGCTCTCTCCCGTACATAAGTCAGGCTGTGAAAAATATATAGCACGTCTATCTATGAAGTCCACTTATTCGCTCCGTGCCAGAGCACGCCAGATCCACGTCTTTCGACGACGTGCTTTTCTCCAAATTCTTTTTTTTTTTCCTTTTCATTACGTTTCGATTCTTCCGAACAGACTCAGAGCAACGAAAGTTACGTTTAAATATTTTCACCCACATTTATTATGGTTTAGTATTCATTTACGTAGATGAGGATAATATTAAGCAAAAAGCAGCTGAGAGTGTAATTAAGATTTTGCGTATGGATCTGGGCATTCTCCTCTACCCTTCATTCTCGTATTGCCAATGTCTTTTTTTCTCACTCACGCACACATGTGCCACTGGGAATCGTTATTTTTAATTGGACTAAAATACTGTGCCCTCCAACTGTTCAGCCGTGCACTTGTACCTCAAACGTGCTTATTCCTGGGGAATATTATATACGGCATCGTCTCGACTGGTCAAATGTATAAGCGTATGAAATGGAACTGCCGGGCGTATAGTCGTTAAACTTCTTCCGAACGAGCTCTTCGTTCACGCGAGAAATTTTTTGGAATTTTCACCGATCGTCCTGTAATTAATAATCGAGCAATTACTTCACTGAATCACTCTCCCCGGATTTTATCATTGCATCGATGAGCCAAGCTGGGTACATATTTATTAATGAAAGAATTTCGCAACGTGGGTGATTCTCATGCATGTTAATTATCGATTCGTTGGTAACGGACCCTCCAAACGTAACAGTTCCTTCTTGGAAGTCGATTTCCCACGTATCGTGAAAGCCACCGAATAAAATAACAACTCGATCATCCTAATTAATTATCTCAATTCTCCAAAGATCATTAGCTCACAGTCGTAATACTGCTGCAACAATATTTGAGCAATGCTTATGATGCGTTTCACACTCACCTGCGAGCAATGATAATTTACTGATTTCTACATATTTTATTTTATGTCTGAGCACGATGTATGTTATAATTATAAGAAACGTATATGCAAAAACGTGAGAAAACGTAAAAGTTAGAAGTTATGCTTTTTTCATTAATAATTTTCTTTCAAATAATGAATAAAAACTGTTCTGGCCGTAAAATCGTTGAAAAGATTTATATCGATATTTCAATGATGCCCAAATAACTCCCCTTCACCACACGTACTTTTCATCGACCGTTACAAATAAACATTCTTGCGAAAACCTTGAAGCTTCGATTACTTTTCCCTGGATATAATCAACGAACTCGATATAAAAAAAAAGACATCACCATTTTTGCGAAGAGATTAGGGCAACTTGTAGCTCATGCACCGTTTCCGCTCAGATTCGTTATCAAAGAAAAGTAAAGCATGTTTCTAGATTCGAATAAGACAAGTATTTCTCTCGATATTCAGGCAAATCTTGGAAAGTATGAAAACCGGTGGTTTCACGCATATATTTGTAAAGTTTCTCATGTTCCCGACATAATAATACATGCTGCATAACAAAGTTATATACAGGTGACATGAAAATGGATGTAGGAGTTGTTGTGAGGTGACTGGACTAGATGCAGATATATACAAGCTGCAACGGCACGGACTTGAGCCAATCTTTTATGCCAATACATAGCAAGACACATACATACATAAATATAGAAACGTACTTGATTTTCCCATCGATCCTCCGTTGGTGTTCCGGGCAGTTACGTCACACTTTTGCGCTGGAGAGAGGCGCGCGGAATGAGAAGAAAAAAGAGTCGAAATAAGGATAGAAAAAAAGGAATATTGGGTTGCCCATCGACGAATCCAAAAACGTTCCCACGTTCTTTCTTACGGGCTTCTATTCTATACCAAGAATGAACGAAGCATTCGCGTTTCTCGTTCTCGCATTCGCGCCTGCCGCGCGAGACTAATACCAACTACGGAAGAGAGACAGAGGAAACGAGAAGAAGATGAGAGAGAGAGAGAGAGAGAGAGAGAGAGAGAGAGGGAGCGAGCGAGTCCGTGCAATACACCGCGAGCTCGCCCCCGATTTCGCTCAAGGGGCCCTCGATGTCGATATTTCGTCAATGAGATGCCTGCTGCCGCTAAGATTCTGCTGTACACTCCATCCTCCTTCGCTCTGTTTGGTCCATTGTTTATCGGTGCTCCTCCCTCTCTCTTCATCTCCTCATGTCTCCCTTAACCTTCTTTTCCACGGTAGTGCCGCCGCTCTCCGCCGATACCACGACACAAACATTTTACAATATCGTACGCCGCTGGGAGCAGTATTAAGTACACTGACTAGTTTTTTCCACTCTAAGTTCCATCATCCCGGTTGGGCAGCCGCGTGAGTCTCGTCTCGTTTCTCAATGTCTCCTGGAAACATTATTTCCACTCCTTGCTATAGCACAACGTGCGCTCACCTTCTCTCTATATATATTCATCTCGTTCCCTTTCTCGTAACGTACAGCGGCCACCCTCACTATGATACAGAGTCCTCGAAGTATCCAGCAACTGCTGGCAAGTATAGACTGCGTCAGATAAGTTTTGGAGAAGGGAACTGTACCCATTAAGTTATACCGTTCTGTATACACAAAACTGCTATATTCGCGAAAGAACCTTCTCTCAGTTCTGCTGCAGTCGATGTTTCTGG
This sequence comes from Hyposoter dolosus, assembly GCA_963921915.1. Classification (NCBI taxonomy): domain Eukaryota; kingdom Metazoa; phylum Arthropoda; class Insecta; order Hymenoptera; family Ichneumonidae; genus Hyposoter; species Hyposoter dolosus. The sequence goes on along the minus strand of OY998129.1, from coordinate 12,760,132 downwards.
CTCGAGGTTTTTACTTCAGCCGCAATACATAGAAAACGCGCGATACACATGCTGTTTCGCAACAAGGAAGTCTAATGGTATCGACGAATGCGAACGAACGCTTTTATGTTCAATTAGCCATTGAGCGTTACATTGTCGAGCAACGACGATGAGATGATTACGAGAAACACTTTAATCGCGGCGCGCGACCGAAAGGCTCTTTTCATTAAAGGAAAAATGATAGGATCGCGACTTTTTATATATTGGACGATTATATCAGGGTGTGTTTATTGTTGTACGTTATTGGCGAATGAAAAGGCTCGACCGACATATCACTCGACGCTTTTATTTCGATTCCCATCGTAGTTACGACTTTATGCTTACTTGACGTTGAAACGGTCCATTGATTTCTGGAAGTCAATAGAGACATTGACAATCGCGCTTGGACAACGTGACGAATATGCCAAGCGAAAAAAGTTTCTGAAGCACTGATACAAACCTCCTTGGCACGGATGTCGTTATTAAGACAGCAAACTTCGACTTCGCTGTATATGAAGTTGTACTTTACCGTTACATTTGTTTCGCGAATCGTCGCACTACTTTAAGCTAATAGTCAAACACACGTTAACGATCTCGACTACATAGCAATGGGCGTTCCAGCGCATGGCTCGTTATAACTATACTCCATATATACATGTCGATGCTTGTATCTATCGCTGTATATAGCACGACGAGGAGATGAATATACCGAGGGAGATAAAGAGTGAAAGAAAGAGCGAAGACAAGAAAAGGCGACGAGAACGATATCGGCATCTCGAAGTCCTGGAACCCGTAACGGCTTACCGGCACGCCGAACGTGACTCTCGCGACTCCTTCAATTATGAGGAACGACTCAATTAAATCCGTGAACTGTATAACGTGCCCGCGTCTCTTTCGTTCGATCATTCGCTCTTCAACTTTCAACTTTGTCAGCAGCAGTTTTTTTTTCTCCAGTAAATCTCATTTTCGGCCTTTTTTTTCATCTACGAATCGTCGCAATGTCACGTTTCATGCTTTCATTGCCTGGACTATTGTTTTTCATCCATATTTTATTATCGGATCAGTTTTCGTGGAAACAACTTGAACGCTCAATAATACAAAAATCCAAGCATTTCGATCGTTCGCGTCTGACGGATCTACCTGCTTATTTCGGGTTCTGCGACCGCGCTGTACTTTACACGCGACTAATCGTTTTCGCACTATTATCATCGGGATTTTCGGACAAAACCCGAATCTACAATTCATCCCATCTGACGCCCCTTTCCAAAATCGTTCTTCTCTCTGCAGACATATCGCCAATCCTTTCCCGGAAAGCGATTAAGTCACGTTTCTGGTCTCGGAGCTCAGAACCAGCAGCATGTCGACCAAAAGACCGTGCGCTGGATTAGAGGAAAAAAAAGCTTCACCGCGGAGCAAGAGAGAAAGCGAGAGAGATCGAGAGAGAGAGAGAGAGAGGGAGAGAGTGAAATGGCGATATTTTCGTTGTGTGTGCATCTTTGTGAGCATGTGCACGAATCACCGTAGCGTAGAACGAGAAAATCAGCCAAAAATCATACAGAGGTTATTCCTCGACGCCTCAGCAGCCCTTATTAATTACGTCTATTAGCATCCATAATACACAAATCATGATAAGTGGCATTTCGTTTTTTATTCGGTTAAGAAAATTTTTATTCGTTCTCCTCTCGCTGCACGGCTACTGCGGATTTGCGAGTCCAAAGAAACGGGGCTTCTCGCATCTTTTAGTCACGCAAAGTTATTAGGGATCATCCTCGTGTTTGTGCTTTCTCGTCTCTGTATATCTATACCTATCTTTGTAGATATAAATATGAGACTCTTGTATAAAGCATGGGAAGAAGAAGACGCGCGAGCTCTCTTCAGATCGCATTATATACGTGTAGATATATTTATATGTTTTTTTTTAAACGCTCCCGCACACCCGAGACAATGGGGATCTATCGGCCGTGGGCGTAAACCGACGACCCTGTTCATCGTTGAGAAGAAGACCCAGTTTCATGACGTGAAAAGTTTACCGTTACATTATCCGTATAGCAGCCAAAGTACAAACATATTTGCCGATAAATACCGCAACGCGTACGTGGTAAGAGGAAAATACATATGTTCGCAATGTTGGAGACGTGCTTATGTCGATAGATGAAATATCGTCTTGTGACCACCTTTGTTCGGAAATAAGAAATCCGAAGCACTGATTCGAGTACCGAAATTTTTTACGAATAAGAATCGCGGGGTCACTATAGTAAAAGGACCGGTGAATGGAGTCGAATATTTCGTACTTTTTCATTATCTTACGCGGGACATTAATTTTATGGCAAAAGATAGAAATTGTCACGGCTAAATAACACGATGAATCGTCTGTCTTCATGCGGGACGATGAGAAACGGGTTTTGTGTTTGTAGTGTTCTTGTCTTATTTTTCCATGGTGAAGTTATCGAGCGCACTCGCTGCCGTTGGGCGAGAAAGGGATAAAAAATCGTGGACACAAAAAAAAGTGAGAAATTCGTCTGGACCGGGAAGACCGAGCCTATATAGTCATCTATACACGAAGGCGCAATCTGATCGCGAATAACATTTGTACGGAATGTCGAGCAAGTGGAGTGCGCGCGATGACCAAGAAAAGTTGGAAGCGCGGAGAAGAAAGTAAAAAAGAAAAAAAAAGCAGAGAAGAAAAAGAGAGAGATCCTTCTCGATACAGTAGGTTTAGGGGTTCTCGTGTGGCAAACTCCAGTGTGCACTCTGCGGGTTCATTAACGCTCGGACGATCCAAAGATAACGAGCTTACAAGCGGGTGGTGCCACTGAACAACGCGTTGCTTTTTCTCCGTGCGCGCTTCCTCGCAAAGAACTGATCACGCGCCTGCAAATAAAAAACTAAGAAGGAATGAGAAAAACAAAAATTGTACGCTCTGCTGTGGATAAAAAAGTTTGTGGGAGATTATTTATATATGCAAAGGAACTTCAAAAAATCTGGTATTTCGGCGTTAACCTTCTCCTGAAAGTCGCTTCGTCCCATATTGCTCGCATATCTCGATCTCACTTACCCTCTTGTACGATTACAAACACGTGCTCAAATCCTCCGAAAGCAAAGATCGTTCGAGTGGTCATTAAAAAATCCTCACCTGTCTTCGCCGCTTGAGCCAGAGAAACGACCGAGAATTACAGGGTAAATCACCGCGTACGAGAACTCTCTCTCTCTCTCTCTCTCTCTCTCTCTCTCTCTCTCTCTCTCTCTCTCTCTCTCTCTCTCTCTCTCTCTCTCTCTCTCTCTCTCTCTTTCATTGCTTTTGAGGATGGACAAATGTCGAGGAACATAAAAAAATTGCATGAATATTATCGATGATATTTTACGATAAGTAGCTGCATGGTAAAGATCCACGAGGTATATAACGGAGTTCGGAGATCGTTGAAATTTATCGATGGAGCATGAGGCGTACACAAAGACGTCGAGACATCGGAATAACAACAAATAGTTGAAAACTGCCGTTAATTCACATAAACAAATCGGTAATTGGTTAATAAGATCCCCGGCTTTCGAAATGTAAGAAAATAAAGAACAACAAGAAATTATATTTTATCGTAATTATAGATTTCTCAAAGACGATGTGTTGTAAAAATGGCGGGGACTGATTCGATGCGCAATAACGCCGATGAAAAAAGGCAAAAAATTGACGATGAATTGTGGCATGAATTTACCGTTAAACGTTTTTAACAAGCCCTGACGACGGTGCGATCCTTGGGCCTTTAGACGAACTTGTAACACCATGGCTTTCCGGATCTACCGGCTTGCTGCATGCACTCGCGTCAAATATATATCTACGTTTGTGCAGAGTCTTGTATACATACATATAAATCGTAAGAACGAGGCTCCTTTTTGCCAAGGACGAAAGAGGGCAGGGCCGTCAAGCAACCTGCACTTCACCCGGTGCATACGAGAATAAGAGAGAGAAACAAGAGTTCAGGAGAAGCAGCAGATTGCCGAACTCGTCGTCGTAATTTAGCCACCTTCTTCTTCTCCTTCTTCTTCCTCTTCGCCTTTTTTTCCTCTCTCATTTTATTCTCTCGATCTCACAGTATCGGAGCATCGCCAGACCCTTGGTAAACCCTCTCGCTGTATGTACGCTCGTGGATCAGTACAACGTGCGTAAGGAAGGGTCCACACGCCCACGAGGAACATGCGATTTATCATGTTTGTGCATCAGGAGTAAAGAAAAAATAGGTGCGCAAATATGATAAGGAACCAGCAAGTCGTTTCTCATAGCTGCCGCATTAATCCAAAAATTATTGAAATTCGTTGATAAAATAATACGAAAAAAAAAAAGGAAAAATTTAAACGTCTCATCTACACGCGGGCGTACCAGGAAACGCCCAACCCTCAGCAGAGGAATATGATAAATTTGATAATTTATTGATAACCGTTAGTCATAAAAAAACAAACAATCGCGATTCGACCACACTCGTGTAAGAGATGTATAAATGATTTCACGGTGTTTGAAAAAATATACATGTTTACAATCGCGCCGATAATGTTTTTTATTGATATTCGTAATGAGCTGCACATTACACACCTCGAAATTTCCCAGCGAATGATTCTCGTTTTTGAGATCAAAGTCGTAACTGCCACTGGACAGCATAGGGAATCTGTATTTTTCTCTTCGTGACTGTGATTTTATATGACCGAGTACTTGTTAACGACTCTTCTCTCGAGTTTAAAACCTTCTCTTCCTTTTGATTCTATCTCTCTTTCTTGGCATTCCCGTGTAATCGTATCGTATAAACTCAAGATGAGAGTCAAGAGGTATAAAGAGCATATGATGGGTCGTGTGTGTCTCTTAACGTCCTTTCGTTTTATGGAAAATCATTTGCCACATCGTTCGCCACTAATTGTACTTGGCCTGACTAATTGTAAGTGGCCTGGCGTGATACCCCGTAAAAGAGTTTGTACTCCCAGTACTCAAGAGTATACGCCACATAATACAAACCACACCTTCTCACCGTACACTTGTCTCTGCACATGGATTCATATCCATTTTTATTTTAGTTTCTTCTTTCTTTTTTCTATCCAACGTCTCATCGTTTTCTTGCTCTCTCCGCTCTCACTCTCCAAATGGCAATATTTCTACTTTACGTGACACAGGCATTTTTTCGGTTTCGTCGAATTAGCTAGACATTAACCCCTAACGAAGCAGCAGCAGCCTGAGAGTGCCGGGTGCGAGTACACGCCTTTCTTTACTCGCACATACCTTCTCTTATTCTTCCTTTTTTTCTCAACCTTTCTTTCTCACTTTGTACTTATTTTATCTTCTCTCTTTTCTCCCGCGTACATTTTTATCGCGCGAGAAAATACCTCGAGACCTTCTCTGAAATATCTGACATTCCGCGAATAGTTTCGACCGCAAAGTGCAAACGGCACAACACACATGGATGCACGGAGCCTGTAACCATGACATTCTGTCCTTATCGTATAATATTATAAATTCATATCTATATTCGATTATATGGTTAATGATTGTGCAATCAGCTGCTCATTACTTTAGCACATTTGGTACGTTTAAGATACGTTATTTCTGATATTCACGATATTCGTGAATTTCCTTATCATAAAAAATAAAATACAATTGAAACTCGATTCGAAACAATTACGGGGGAAAAAAAAAACATTCAAGGAGACTTCAGGCTATTCATTAATATTGCTGAGCTCATAATTTCTTCATCATTTCTCCCCTCTGCAGTCCCTCAGTATCCAAAGAAGCTGAGAATTTCTATCTCGCATTACAAGACACTTAACGATACACTTGGATATCGTCGACTGCAAAATTATTAAGCATAAATCTTCAACGACAGAAATTTCAAAAAATAAATTCATCGCTTCCCTGATCCAGGTAGTTTTTCTTCGGAGTATAATTTTTTAAAATACTTCGTGATGTGACCAAATCGATTTCGAACGTTGGAAACGAGAATGGAAATATTTTATGACTTGGCCGAGATGTGCATTCGAAAAAGTAGAGCCCCAGGAACGAAGAAATAAATACAATAGCCAGAGGTTCTATTTTTTGTGGTGACATTATATAATGTGGCATTTCTTGAAGGCACTTCTCTTGTAAACCGAGCAAAGAAAATATAATAAACATACCAGGGTCAAAGGAATAACCTCGGTGCACTAATACACCGATCGCTTCTTCTTGACCGCGTTGGCGTCCAGGACGATATTTCTCTTTTACGCGACATCGGAATCTTCACAGTTTTATCCGAATTAGTTAGGCATTATAAGATCTCTAACGAAGGTGGAATAGCGCGGGCTAAAAGCGACGGTCCCAGCTCTTTGCACGCATGCCGTGCACGCTCCCTTGCCCTTCCTTCCCTCGGATCCAACATATACCAGAGAATCCCATTGGTACATAAGCGTCGTGCCGGTGCTGGATACTGTCCAACGTATTCCTCGAGAATATCTCTGGCACCTTGGCGTCTCGTCTCACAAATTGTTCGCTGCTCGCTTTTTCTATCGTCTTAAAAACTATACACGTGGAAGACGCGTTCCAACAGCTCCTAAACACGCCGAAGCCACTTTTGCCATCCAAAGAAACTTTAACCTCCTTCCCTGACATCTCTTCTCTCGCGAATCAATGCTTCTGGCTGTTTTTGTTGACGGCGGGGGTGGCGTCCAGTCTAACATATGTGGCACTCCAGACAACTATGCGTATAGCGTACCTGAATAATGCTCTTGGTAAAAAAACGATTAATATTACTTGGTCGAGCTCTCTGCGTACTGGGAATCTAATTTAAAGAAGTTAATGTCGTTTTTCTTGTGAACAGTTCTCGCGATTCATCGCTTAGATATTCTAGCCTCTTTGAGGCTCGATCCCATCGATGTCTTATTAAAGAATTGAAATATCTGCAACGACCAAATTTTATGACTAACTCTCGTGGTTTAAACTTGTGAAAGAGCCTCATATCGTTGATAGTTATGTTACGATCGAGAGCATTACACCGACTTGTTGGTCTGTAAGAGAACATTTTTCTCTTTCATCATCGTTGCAAGCCCGTGTGCGTGTATGCGTGCTCAAGGGTATCGCTAAGAACGAGATGAGAAGCACGTTCGTTCGTCCTGTTTGCGATCTCCAAAGAGCGCCTTCTCTCCCTGTGTGCTGTACGCGTCATCCGTGCCAAGAGGGCTTTCGAGCTTTTTGCTGTGATTGATTTATGGCGTAATGGGATCATTCATTTCCTCGCGCGCGCGTTCAACACAGCAGCCACGCAGTAGCGCGAAGTACTCTTTTATTCTCCGTTCTTTTTTTTTCTGTATTCCTCCGTGTTTCCGTTGTTGTTGCCGCTCCTGGTTTCTTTCCTTCCTTATCCTCGCTTCGTCCGGCGGTGCGCGAGCTCAGACAGACGGAGAACCGTGCTGCGAGGATGCTGCGTTAACTCTCAGAGAGCAGTTCGTTGTCGTTACCGGGGCGCGCGAGCGGAACCCAAGATGGCGTTACAAATTGCCCCGGAATTTGCTAATACGATATTCTTCGAAACTATATAGTTATACACTTCGTTGTGCAAACCGCGTCTCCCGACATGCGAATATAGACTGCAATCCCGAAAAAAAAGTATCTCGTCATTTTTTTCAAACTTTCCATTGTCCTCTTTAGAATCCAAGATCTTTACTCAATTCTTGAAATTCGTGGGTTCTTTCCTCGATTCATCAAAACAATGAAACAATTATTCACAACAAGTCATGTATAATAATTGAATTAACATACAATACTTATGCATAGTAATCGATATATAAATTCCTGAAATGAATTATGCATCGAGCTCTTTGTATTATTTTTGGGGAAGTCATCTCAACAATTTCCAAGTGGGAAGCTCTTAAGCAAATAGCAGAAATCATTTTTAATATTCTCTCTCTTTATCTCTCTCTCCCTCTCTCATAAACATTCCATATGTGCTGGCAGAAATAAGTACAGAAGAGGCGGGGGTTGCGAATCAATGTATCGTGATTACCATTCACGTACGTGCGTATGCTACAACATTAGATGCGAGTCTGGTCGATGTATGCGAGCTGCATATTGTGGCAATACTCTGCGTACATCGCGAGCCTTGAGGCTAAGGCCCTCAACGTACTGTGCAACAATTACACAATCCATCGCAATTAACAGCATTAGCGGCCAGTTTAGATCTAATCACGAATCTCTCTCTCTTTCTCTCTCTCTCTCTCTCTCTCTCTCTCGCTCTCTCTATTACTTTCTCTTTCTCTTGACTGGATACAACATCAGCAACCCCTCTGTCTAACAGTCCTCCCGCCGCTGTAATTACACGGCCGATGTTTAATATTTCACGTTGAATGGTAGCAGTCTCCTCGATATATATATGTGCTTGTAGGAAAGTCTACGCAGAGTAGAGTGAGTAAACGGTGTATTGGTTGGTACACACGACGTACCGGCAGGAGTCTATAGCTCTTTTCTACCCGACTTGAACCTACGTGCATACTATTAGCATCGTCGTTTCTCGCTGTTCATTTACATCTTGACTAGTGGATAAAGCCGAGCCAACCGCACGAGGGAGGGTGCAGGTGTCTGTGTTACACAGGTGGCAATACTCGTGAATGTCGAACATACGGTGGTTTACACTTGTGCATATACATCAGTAGATATTGCAGAATCAAAGTGTTTAACACTGCATGTGTAGCAGTTTCCGTCACGATTATTTCATGATTGTTCCCAGAAATCAAACTTTCGGAGTCATTTTCTCGAATGGCTTCAATTACGTTAGCAAGTTCGTGCGTTACAGGGGTTCGGCCACAATTTACCATGGACTTTTGTCAACAGTAAAAGAAAAGCAAAAGGGACGAAGGAAGAATTCGACAGACAGATGCATACGGAAACCTTTTCTTTTTTACCGCCTACGACCTTCGTCCTTTATTCCACTTTCTCCGCGGATACTTCAGCCCTTTAATTCTATCCGCATGCTACGCCTTCTGAAATGTGAATTATTTCGCGAGGCTTTTTATGGATCTGTATACGAACGATGCATGCCTTTCGGGGTGAAAACCATGCACGTTTTTCTCGAGTCGACAAAGGGCGCCAACCATACATCACATCCCCTTTCGTTTACCCCTTTGATTCACCACCCTCATTGCTGGCATGAAATTATAGACATTATTATAAGTGGACTAACTGTTCTTTTCGATATTCATACAAAAACACATTGTCGATTCATGGGAGGGATACCTGCTGCAATGAACACACGACAAACGTTAGTATCGTCGATAGAATTCTCTTCGTACGTCTCTTCTGGCACGTGCGGAAATTGGTTGCTCCGACGGTGTAGAGCGCTCGTTTTTTTTTTCTTTTCTTTTTTTCTCTCCTGTTATCGATGTTAAAATTTATTCAATGTTCATCATTAATCGACAGGATCATGCTGAATGAGAATTTTTTTGTTTTTACTACTTTTGAATTTTCAATGTTTTATTTTTCGGACGAATGAGGGTTTGAAAAATTGTCAAGTCAGGCTTTTTCTTCGGAAGTGAAGAAGAATTGCAGTGCCCAAAATTTCGCTCACTATCTGGCACTTGATCAATTTTTTTCGAGATAAAAAGAAATATGGTGGATTACATTGAAAATTGATGACGTTACACAGTTGTTATCGATAGTGGACGAATGTGATACACGCTCGAGCTCATCTCACCCAACGGGTGGCCAATCGTCTTGGCGCACGTGCAAACGTCTCGCGCCGCGACCAAGTCACGAATAATAGTACACTGACTTGCTAGCAGGCCCGGTGGATCTCTCCAAGTCCCTTTATCCTCCCCTTGCATAAGGGACCCCGATATGGTATCGAGTGTGGTGCATGCTCTCGTATCGCCACGTATCGTTGAATCGACCGTTGCTCGCGGGAGAACGAAAGGTTTGCGTGGCAAAGTCTTCTCCACGAAGTTCTCTCTCCCTCTATTTCTCTCTCTTTCTCGCGGGTTAACGAGTAAATGTAGCTTCAGCTCTTAGTAGAAACGAGAAGAGAGTCCTCTCGGCGTGCGGAGTACTAGCAGCTCTCTTCCCTCGTGTCGAATTTTTACCTCGTGTACCTCCACATGTCTATTCGTATATGTATTTGTATTTGCGTTTATATTCCCATACGAAGAGAGATACTCTGACGAACGACCGTGGGAATCTTATGGGAACATATCGAAGGGTGAACTTCCGGGAACTTTATGTACGAACCATTTTAAGCGTCCAAGAAAACACGTTAACTTCCGTTTGCTGGTTTCTTCGACGTTTAATTGTCTGATCACTCATTGATCTTCCTACCTTTTTTGTATTTTCACTGTATTTCATAAACATTTCTAAAATGTTTCGATCTTTTATAAATTTTTTGTATTTTCTTTTGTTTACAGGTAAGTCAATCAAAGATGCGATAATTTTTTTCAAACGTTGGGATACGGAAATCGTGCCGGAGGTATCGTTGACTTTCATCATGGTTTATCTCTCACCCATACAATGTGACAGTTGTTTGAATCGTTCAAAGAACTGAGAAAAATAATAATGTGTATATATTCATGGTTAACTGAATTCTAAAATAGACAAGAAAATTTATTTAGCTTTTCCGGTAATTTTCGAGATTTGAAAAGACCTGGGCGTGGCTCGAATGAATTGAGAATCCACGCGATGATTCTTCGAGACTTTGTAAGCCCGTAGGCTGGTCAATTTTACGGATTATTCTTTGCTAAGTCGTGGTGCCCACGGCGCCCGCTATCTCATAGTCGAGGTACAATTTCTCACCCACCGTACAAACAAGCACAGCATACGTTGATAGGTGCGTGTTATTCCTGTACCCCTTTCGATCGTGAGAGTCTCTAGGCAACGATAACCTTCGCATTAGATAATTCACATAAATTTTCTTTCGATCCAGACAGTTTGTTTTTTGTTTTTTTTCTAAAATATTGCAAACCTTCCCTCTTATTCTTAACGATTTTTGGGGAAAATTAAACATTTTGTTGTTGTTCTAGAATTTTCTCTTTGATTTTTTTTTTGTTTTTTTGTTTTTTTTTTAATAATAAGTGATGATGACTTTATCCTTCTATTACCGGATTAATTTCGCGTCGTGGGGGCAAGGAAAAAAAGGACAGATTCAAGATATATAAAATTGATGGGTAATTGACGAGCAAATGCCTCGGGTCATCGGGAGGCATCATACAAACATGATGATACACTTGGAGCATCCGGACTCTCCCTGCTTCGGAGTGCAGCAAAAGATCGCGTATAAGAAAAAGCCTGAGGAATTTTCGCGCGCACGTCACTACCGACGGGAGCTTAACGAGTAAAAATTAAATCAGTTCTAGGATGACGGACAACGGCGTATATGAACACACGCACTTATATATCTGATGGGTACACAGAATCGACTGTAAATACTGGTCGAACCAGAGATGGAGATCCGGGCGAGGTTGAATCGTGGGAACCATCTTATTCCTCATAATTCTTGTTCATATCTCGTTGCATTAGTGCAAAGCATTTGAACATATGAGGGATTTGTGTCAAAATAAGTTTTCATGTGGTCATCGCGCGGTTTTGTACGTTATTGAAGGAAAAATATATTTCCGCGTCAAATCGGATCTTTAGCTCTCGGAACAAGGCAATGGGAACAAGTTTTGCGAGCAAATATGAACTCAGGAGAGAATAGTTGGCTCCATTGGGAATACGATTATTGGAGAGCGGGAGGAGGCAAGTAAGAAAGAAAACCTCGACATATTATATGAACAATAGAAGTGGTAAACATATATCCAAACCCCTCGACGCTGAATATATCATCGAGAGAGAATATTGTAACGCTTGTGAACGCACGCGTTGCCATCGCTTCGCGGTCCTCCGCGAGTGGCGATGCTTCGTTTCCTTTGCTCATCCTTTTCTCCGTCATCTTTCCTCCTCTCGCTCCCTCTTTTTCCTTTCACAACGCGTAACTTATACCAAACGCATGGATATAATATGGGTATTAATAAATCCAAGCAGGTATTAATGCGGCTAATGTATGCGAGTCGGGCATTTGTTACGCGTCGTCGTTGTCGTCGTATATATGCCCGCAGCACTGAAAGCGTGCTCTTTCGCGTATATAAGAAGCTCCACCGTCGACAAAACTCTCTCGGACAATGGTTTGGATCCCCGTGTGTTGTTACCTGTCCCCGCGTTATATGCCGTAGGAAAAGCACCTTGCTATGATGGCGAGCCTTTTGCAACGAAAGGATCGCGCGGCCAGTTCTCGAAAATTCGTATTTCAAAACTACTCCTACGTCAGCATATTTGGGATGTGAAAAATATTCTCTCATTTCTCTCGAACAGATTCCACAATGTCAACAATTTTTTCTGTTTCATTGCCCGTCGAATATTTCAACGTACGTTTATTTTTCTCTTTTCTGAGTATAAAAATTATGAATTATCTCCGAAGTAGTTATTTCCCTGGAAACCGAATGGAGCCGAGGCTTCAAAATCAATCACGTAGTACCGAATTAAATCTTCTCTGCATGCTAAATCTTTGTGAATCTATTACATAGACACATATATGCACATATAGCTGTGGCGTGAGATATTGGTCAGCAAAACGAACCAAAGCACATATACTTCTTGCCCTTACTTTAGTTTCGTATTACCATTACAATGGTTTACAATGTTGTATCAGGATCAGATCTTTCGTTTGTAGAAGCAACAACCGTAAGAACAAGACACGCACACACATGTAACATGCAACAGCGAAGCATCGTTCTGTTTCTCTTACGTCCTAGCGAGAGTTATGTCCTTCGCTCTTTGTCTTGGGAAATAAGCCTATTCGAATTCTCTTCCCTTCTCTATATATTACTCTCGAGAGGATCTTCTTGAGACACGGGTCCCCGTTGTCGCGCCTCGACACCTTCCAGCCACCGAGGAGTGTTCTACATGCATTATGCATCTGATGTTAGTTACATGAGGGTATAAACTAAATACACACGTAGAAACACATATTCATATATAAATCTATGTATGACCTATATATAGACTAAGCCCGAAGGTGCAGGCACGAAAAAGCATATTTCCACAGCTAATGCACAAGGCCAAGTGAAGCCAGTGGGCAGAAACCGACTCATGGGTAGACCGTATACTCGGACCGGCGAGCTGGACGTGTTTACCTGTCGCCACCGTTCCGCTCGCGCGCACTTTCGATCCCTTCCTCACGTGATTTCAAGCACACCGACCATCACAGCCAATGTAGAAGCCTCTACACGCTCTTTAACACTTTAGCCCGTTGCTTTCGTTTCTCCTTCTTTCCTCCCTCTTTTATCCTCTTTTTTTTTCTCTTTTCCGCGAGCCGCCGCAAGGCTCTACTTAACGCCCCGAACGAATCACGCACGTCTACGAAACATCATGCTGACTACAGCATCCCCATTGACCTCTGATGTGGGTTCGTTATGTCCGTGACATCCTCTCGTCCTCTTGGCCATTTCTCCCTCTATCTTCCTCTCTTTTGAAAACTATTTCGGTCATCGACCTTGAGCTGTTAACGGGTTTTCTACAATGATGTAACGACCAGACGTATTATTCTGCATTGAATATAGTCCAGAAAATTTTTCGCTGTATTAAATTCAAGCAGCCTCGATGGTAACCTCGATTCACGAAATCTCATGAAATTTTACACGTTCAATGCTAGTTCGGGCCTATTACGGAATCACTTTACTCTGCACGGTTAATCTTTATTGCCTCTATCAATGTGCGGGCTTATCCAACTTCGTTCGTATTTCCGAAGCTGTGATAACTTCCTACGCTTCTCGTATTCTGTGATTTTGTTTTTAGAGCTTGATTTTTTTTTTTGCTACTTTATTGATTAACGTACCCAGTTCCGTCCGTAGATTCCAAGTGCCTCCATTTTATTGTGATCATTGATACAGTTCTATAGTTTATCGTTCGGAAGACATTCGAGTCGTTTTGGTCCTTGTATTAGCCGAGATTACCATCCGTCTTAGATAAGTTATCGAAAAGAAATTTGAAGGCTGTACCGTGTGCTATCAAGAGATCACGTTCTCGTTTTACGCACGGTTTAGACTGCATTGCAGCCTCATACTGCATCCGTGATACGAGGCATTGTGGCTCCTGACTAATCTTTATTAGCTCTATTATCTTCTCGCCCATCCCTTCTACAGGTTTCCGACCGTTTTATCGTTCGAGCTACAGCGCTACCAACAGACAACGCTTGGCTCTCGTTCTCGTTTCTATATAGCAACACGACAGGTACTGAAACACCATACTCATAGAACGCACGTTTGATGCTGTTGATTTGCGCAACCATACTTGCAACTAGAGCTCTTTGGTTCTCTCTCTCTCTCTCTCTCTCTCTCTCTCTCTCTCTCTCTCTCTCTCTCTCTCTCTCTCCTCTCTCTCTCTCGCTCTCTGGTAGTTGTAGAGTAGCGGCAATAGCATCGCAAAAGCCGAACGAGGAAGATAACAACGATTCAACGCGAACTCGATCCGCGTATGTGTTTCATACAGTCTATCGTGTACACTACATACATATTCTGTACAAATGCAATAGGTATCTCGTAAATCGAAATACCAACGATCTATAGATCGCAAGTATATATTCAAAGCCATTAACACTTTAATCATGCGATAAAAATCGCGTGAATCATACGTTCCCTCTGGTATATGGAAATTTCGTATCTCTATAATCCATGGATATATCTATTGAGTGCTGATCATACCGATTTCACACCCTCTATCGCGCGAGATCAGGGAGAGTGTCATTCTTAACAAGCCTGAGGAATGAGAGAATGCGGATAGTTGGATCGATTTATAATTATGGACAAATTATGTTAAATTATTTTCACCAACGGATTACAATGGTTGTTTAAATATTTCTAGTTATATACGCGGATTTCCATATATTCTACATAATTCGCTTATCATTTGCGCGAGCAAGGCGAGTTGAATTTTATTTCAACTCGATCATTCTGCAGGTCTGCACATACTCTCATCGGGACTTGGACGATGAATAATCGAGCAAATTTAAAAAAACAATTTTGTTTGATTGCTACGATAAACAAAACGGTCAATTCTTATCGAAAGGTCCACACGATGCGATACAACGTTTCGACAATCGTAACTGTCCACTAACAAAAATTGTAGTCGATTTTTCGGACGAGATCACATCGAAGATCAAAAAGTTGAGAGTGAGAATATTGGACTTGGAATCACAAACTAAATAGAAGAAAAAAAAGACTTTATTGGAATCACCCAAATGCTATTGCTTACTCGTACTTTTATTCGAGCTCTCGATGCTTCTTAGAAGAACTGTTTGAGTGTATGTTCTAATGTACTTATGTATGCATGATGTTATGAATACACATACTAGCGTATATTACACATCGCAGGTGTCGAGTTTTCGCAGAGTCGATAAACATACGTCTTGCGTATCGCATGCAATGTGTTGTACGTTTCATTGTCGTGAGTAACGGAGTGAAAAAGTCATAGCTGCAAAGTGTGCAGTGTGTTGCGCGGTGCCTAGAAGAAGAAAACTCTAAAGGTCAGCCTGTGAAACGCCTTCTTCCTTCTTCGTCGCGTCTTCGTCTTTTCTCAACGTTATTCTATCTCGTTTTTTTAATGCCCCCTCCACCATCAATCTGTCTTGTCTTCTCGCACATCTGTGCCAGCTGGCATATTACTATTATGGATCATAACTGAGCTACGACGGGACCCTCTAGCGAACCATCTCATAGACTACACCTCGCTAGTTTACGAGCTTCTCTTTATACGAAGAGAACGAGTGCGCGATAAGAAACGAGAGCAAGAAACACGGAGGGAGAGAGCTAGAGAGATTTTGATGTTGCACTCGCTTTTCTAGAGCTGCGTATACAGGCGAGGTGCCGAGGACTCGATGATCACGCGTATGATGTTGCGCAATCCGATCTTTTCGCCTTCTATACCGAGGAGTACACAAAGAGGTGCAAGTGCACAAACGAACTCGTGCTTTAGGAACATTTTCCTCGCACAATTTTTTTGCATTTTTCTCTTGATCTTATAATATGTCTTACAAACGTTTGCACAGCTCCCGTCGCCTAACTCTCGTTCGTGCAATATCAGAACGAAAGCAACTGGGAGCGTCCAGCACGCCGATCCCCCGCGCACGTGCACGTTAGTACGTACGCTCACAACGTTTACGCGTATATTATATTTTATATTTATGTGTGTGTATTTATAAAATATACCTTGACTACCATTAGCCATATTTCTTGGTAGGGAACTCGGTGATTAGAGCTCTGACGAGAGGAATCGCGTTAAAGGCGCGGACGTTACGGGCTCGTGAAACTGCCTCTCTCTCTCTCTCTCTCACACACACACACACACACACATCGTTTCGCCCACTACCTCTTGATGGTAGAATGGAGAATCACTGAGAGAAAAAAAGTGATAAATACGTAAAGTAAATGACAAAAAAATCGACTTGTGACGACTTTTTATTAGTATCACATCAACTTATCGCAACTAGCATCGAACCAACATTCGGGTTTTTTTCACATACTCGTTTCAACAGTTCGAGTGTCCTTCGAGCTCCGTCTGAGGCAACGGTACGAAAATAGGGAATTTTTTCGCTCGTTGATAACATTTAGCGAGGACGGTTGTTGTTATGCAGAGATTGCGTGTGTACAATCGCGATATATCCGCCCTGAATATTGTTGCGATCCGCATTTCGGCGTTTTGTTGTCCAATATGACATTAAAGAATGTGGAGCCGTGTCATCCGAGCTTCAGAATTTTTTGTTTGTGGCGGTACTTTTTCAAAGTATCTTTTCAAGCCTTTCAATTCTTTTCCTCTTTGGCTCCTTTCTCTCTCTCCCTCTCTCTCTACCTCCGTCCCACCATTGCTTTTCGTGCTCCGATCCTTCACAAGATTCCGTCACCATAGGAGGCTCTCGCATCCTTTCGAGGTTCGTGAATCTTTGAGGCAGAAGATTACAGCGGGAGAGACTCACCCACTCATTAATCTCGGCTTTTGTCCACGTCTGCGCGCTCTAAGGTTCATATCTGGAATATTTTTTATCGCGAATGTCCGTACCAAAAGTATATGTGTATCATGGATACATAGTACAAGCGTGAACGAGCTCGTGCGTCATGGTCAGCTAAGAAGGTGGCGAACTTGAAACTCAGAAAAGTTGTTTTTTCAAATTTACACACTGTGCTCAGATAAATTCTCTCGATGGAGAGGGAACAAAAGAGACTCTGAGGGAGAGACAGCTCTAAGAAGGCATGAGAGAAATAGAAATACTGACGGACTAATGATGGAATAAGATTGACTGAAAGGAAGAAAAACAAAAACTTAAATGAGGAATAAAACATTGAATATTTTTTATGGTCACACGCGATGAAATTTTCTCAGTTTAAAGTTTTGTACTTATAATTCGGCCCTCCTGTGAGCAGGTATACGACGCTCTCTCGCCGTTACTAATTACAGCAACCAAGTTCGGTACAGTTGCGCTCCCCCGATTAGTTAGCCGGGGACCCATGACCGGGCGGATGGTCAGGCCACCATCTCGTATTGTGTTGTATAATACGGCTTTTAGCTTTTTTAAAACAGGTAGCGGTACCCTAAGCCCAGAACGCTGATGCGAGTTTACACACATATACTATAAAGACAGTTCGCGCATATGTAAATTTCTACGGATGTATGCACGAAATAATGTATATAGTGCGCAGTATCCAGTGTAGGACGCCGTCGCGCAGTGCAACGTGTTTAATTTATAACCGGCGATCTCTCGGAGTGCGTGCGGTGCGATCCATTAATCACTTAACTCTCGTGGATAGTCTTGCTCGTGATTTCAAGATGCCGAGACTCTTTCTTTCTCACTTGCGGATAAGCTCTTCGGGATTTTGTATCGCGATGCCAACCATCTCGCCGGTTGCTTATCTATATTCGTTTCGGCAATGCCGCGCGTACCGTTAGCGGTAACATGCTTTCGAAAATTCTCCTAATATGCCAGGAGACACGACCAAGTCCAATGGCTCATCCCGAATAAACAGTTAACGAACTCGAGTGACACAATTTTGTTGTCTGCTGTTTTCGGCCAATTAATATTTGTTGCAGCATCTTTTGAGTAAGTTAATTTTTAGTGTAGAGCAAAGAATCAGTGATTTAGAGCTAGAGCTAGATTTAGAGATAGAGAGCTATATTAGTCGAGGAATTTATCGAAGAAACGAGAAATTTAAAGGAGCAAGCAAGCAATATTAAAAGATGGTGGTGCAGAGTGTTGACAGACACGCGCACGTAGTACGCGTCTCGGTCATTAGAAATGCTGATGATTCTCATATCCAAATCGGTTCTCTCTCGTTCTTTTTTCCTGCGACTTTGTTACGGTAATGAGCGTAAATCTTGTCAAGGTCTCGAAACCTTATTTTCGTAATCGCTGAATCGTCCTCCACACGTCTTTCGCGAGATATTTTGACCTGAAGATGATGCAGTCTAATTCCTGCATCACGGACCTGTGGGAAGAGATCTCGCCGAAAATCCTCACGCAAATCCTCGGTAAAAGGATTAACTTGAGAGTTTGCGACGTTTGTGTGCCAGGCGTGTTTGCCGAGCAACGCGGATAGGTTTTGCGGTCGCCCGCGATCTGCTAAGAGCCATCGCGCAAGAAATCCCTTGTAACGATTCCAGTTTATTTCTTTCATTTCTTAACTTCTTTCCGCCCTGTCTGTCGCTCTCTGTCTTTCTCATTCTCTCTCTTTTCGTCTCTTGTGTCTCCGCAGACGACGCAACGACCATAGTAAACTTTTCTTCTTATTCTGTGTGACTCTTAGCGATTGATGTACCGCCACGACGACGCCGTCTCGCTATCCATGGACATCACACAGAAAGATCGTGCGACAAACGTGCTGTATTTTTATTCGCTGTACGGTGTTGCACATCGGTGCGCTTTATTGTAAAGCTCGCTGAGCTTAAAGCCCAGAGCCATCTATCGGTTCTTACCTCGTGTTTTTTCGCTTTATTGGATTATCGCAACCGCGAGAGTATATCAATCGAATGCGTCTCATTACTCCATCGTTTCTCATCAATCTCGTCATTTTCTTTATCTCGATCGCTATTATATGCAGTCATGCTCTCTATTTCTATGCGAACTTTTAAACCTTTAACCCGCGATAATCAGTTTCTGAATAAAACCCGGTGATTCCATTTGATTCTGCAATTTCTGTAGTAAATTATGTTCGTCAATAAATCGATCAGCAGAAATGCATAAAATCCAAAAAACAAATTGGGTTTCATGTGCCCAACGCATAGAAATAATGTATTTTGCGAATTATTCAATTACGAAGGAAACAGCGTATTGAAAAATGTTCAATCTATACACACATTTAATGAGCGCGAATGAAAAGGTTTTATAAGAACGGAACGTCGACTACACCGTGCGTCGATCTACCGCCGCGTCGATATAGTTAACGCAAAGAATAAAAGGTAATGCCAGTTTTTCTAGGCGACATACCCGGAGAAAGAGGGGGGGGGGGGGGGGGGTGTAACCCATATTCCACTCTCTTCCCTTTGATCTCCGTGACTCTCAAACCGATATCGGTTGTTTCGAGATCCTGGCACGATCGTATTGTGAATTGTCGATACAGCTAGCGGCACGTACTATTTCGTCCGTGTAACGATCGTCGCATCGCGTTTAAGAGGATTCAGCGACGACGATGTCGCACAGTCCGTTAAATCGTCTTCGCCATCCTCATCATCGTCGTCGTTATTGCTTATGTCGTTACCGTCGGTATCTTTGCGTGTGGGGACATTAAAAAAAAAAAAAAAAAAAAAAAAAAAAAACACTAATGCGACATTCATTAAAAGTCTCTCGTAATAGTATAATAAACAGTAAAGAAGTCAAGAGGTGAAGCAATGAAAGAATAACGGAAACGCAGACTGGTCACGCCCGTTTATATTTTGTTTCTTATTTACGAACGTACGCTAGCCTCGTCTGTTTCTCTTTGCAAAAAGACCTCTGGATCCTCAGGAAGATCGCAAAGCGAAAAAGAGAGAAGAAAGAGGGAGGAAGAGAGATAAAAAGCTTTCTACGAGCTCAGTTGTGGCCAAGGTAATTGCATTGTACGCCCGTTGTCCTTTCAAATGCCAATCACCGGCGACAAAACGCTCGTCTCGACGCGACGCGCGGCGAATCGCTCTTACATGCACAGCCACAGTACAGTAAACTTAACTATCTATATACAAAGTATAAAGCAGTAGCCCAAGATTCGAACGGACTTGAGACTCCGAGTGATCGGCTAAGTCCACGGCCTTCCTCTCTTCTTCGGGCTGGTTGGGGCGTCTGTCGATCCATTGCCCCGTTGAGACTCCTCGCGTCTCAAACATTTTTATTTCACCTCATTTGCATCTTATTTCCTCGGCGTTCCTTCGCGCAAACATCGTGAATAATTGCCGTGGACGTTCACTCGTTCGATGAATTTATGCGATGGGGTAAACACATCAGCTCAGTGACTGATTACAGAAATTTCACGATATAAATCGTTTCCCTATTTAACAGGACGACGCGTTTCCTTGTCATCGAACGGAGAGAGGCCTGAAGTATTTTGAAAGTTTTATCTAAAGAGAAAATCTTCATTTTATTATAGAATCGTCAGGTAAGCTTTATGGTTTAGCTAGAAAACTTGATGCGCGGTATATGCTAACTACCTGATAAACTACGTAATCACATGTGGAAAGGAAGAACACATGAGAGAAGTTGAGAAACACGAGCAGTACGAATTGTCACGAACTTTCTCCCGTTTTATTCGAATACGTCAGCTCTCTCTCTCTCTCTCTCTCTTGGAATCTCTTTTTGAAATTATATGGTTTTAAGCTTTTGAAAAGGTCGCAAGGGCAATAAAGTTGTTACTATCGTAATCATTGAGATTAGCTTGAATAATTTGGATTGGGTATACGACAGTGCACTTGTCCAAAAACGGCTGCGTCGGTAGAACGGTAGGATACAATCCTCATCCCCTGGGTGGTCGACTGGGTGCACAAGGCAACTTTAACACATATACGCATACATAACAACGTTGGTGCATCGCGCCTGAACGCAAACCGAAAGCGGTGCTTTACCGTCACCCCGAAGACACCGGGGTCACGTCTCGGTTCTCCACAGTTCTCACATACGCCGAAGGGACACAAACGTTCTGTCCTTTTCTTATTTTCTCTCTCTCTCTCTCTTCCTCTCTCTGTCATCGTGGATGTGTGCATATGTGTAGATATAATGCCTATACGATCTTAGATTACGCGCAGCATCGTCTCGTGACTCGCGGCTATGGACCTCGAGGCAAAGACTTTTCTCAACGACGACGACCAGAACGAGAGAATCATACGGGACCGTGATAACGATGCGAACCCTTTGGGTCTCTTTTTCTACCCCCTCCCCCTCTCCTCCCCCTTCCGTACTCTCTCATTCTCTTTTTCTCTCTTACGAAATATTTCTACGCGCTAACTTACGCTCTCCCAATGTGAGCGCCAACCGCGAGATTTTCCGCGTATATTATATGTGTGAGAGAATGAGCCACAGTGGAATATACGTATAATGCGCGTTCCGAGATCCCCGCTATAAATCGAGGGAGAGGACGTTGGGTCAGGAAAGCATGGAAGACGAGCGCGTGTATCGTTGCACCGTGCGATGAAAAAGATATAGTCGCAATGCTCACCTCTTGTGAGCCCGGTGAATATAAATATAACGATACGGTTATGTTTGAGAAATTTTTGAGAGCCCCTCGACAACCGGAACCATGAAACATTCATTTTTCATCTTTTTGCCAGGGAAAGATTATATTTTTTCTATGGAATCGCTAAAGGAGACCGATTTTTTACTACTTGCAAGTTTTGTTAGGCACGAGCAACGGAAAACTGATGCACTGGCATGGATCACGCGGATGCACTTGATTCAATATGCTGCTGCAACTGAACAATGCGAATGGTCGAAGCAAAAACGTTTTTCTGGTAATACAGCAGCAGTAGATACCCGTAATTAATTATTTATTATTATCAGTATCTAATAATTCACGGAGCTTGCCAGTCATGGAAAAAGGTTCATAAGCAACGTGCGTGCATTTTTCTTTCAACTATATTTTCTCGCGTTAATAACTCAAAATAACTTTTGAAGCAGATATTTTGTGATGGTTCACATTTTCCTGTATATATTCACATTAAAAAGTGATAAATCACGCTTATTTTTTGGTGTGCAGCTTTATTCTATAATTAATAGTTGAATGCAGGATTATTGCTTCTTATATCCGTGTCTAATGGCCACATTTTGAACATTTAATAGGCAAGAGTTCAAGTTGTCGAGCCTGAACTCGTCGTTCAGCGCACGTGTGTCCTGTCTTTTCCTCGTGCGTGTATACTTTGGTAACAGCTGAACGACGACGAAGCGTTTTACCGCAGACCTTAAGTAGTTTTCCCCCGTCGCCTTTACACCAACATTACGTACTCTTTTCATTTTTTTTTCACATCCCTCTCTCGCTCTTTCGCGCTCGCTTACACTTACACATGGTTAGGCCAGCGTTTGCACTGCTGTTACTTTACAATACTCTTATACTCGTAAACGCGGCTACCCGGAGCACGCCGGAGTTGCATTTATTTCGACTATAAATCCCGCGAATATCGCCGGATATACGTCTAAAGAGGGTAATTCACTAGGATGAGGATTCTCGTAAACAATTTGCGAAGACGAAGCTGAGAGATGAAATATACGAATAGGACGGAGTCTCATGTATGCTTGTTAATTTTTTTTTTTTTTTCGTTTGTAAAACATAGCTAGTGCGTTCAATTAACCCCCAAGGTTTTATAATTTCGTCCGAGCCTTAACCTTCTTAATGCTTGATCGGTCAACGTGTTAATGTCACAATTACACGGAGTTGAATATTTTATGGAGCTCCGTATAGAAGGAAGAAATAAAAATCGGAAAATTGAAAATGTTCCAAATACGAGAGAGCGAGGTTAAACGATTGCACGATCGTGTGACTTTTTGGCAGACTTATTGCTCGTTCCATATGTTACTAAAGTAATGGCTTGTTCGAACAGCGCAACATGCATGTAGTCCTAATGATAGATCACTCTATCGTGAAATGGAGAAGATTCTCGTCCCTGTATCAACAGCAGAGACAGTTCTGCCCTCGAACGCAGACGTTACCAGCAAAATCCTCCATTAAATATAATCTAATATGTAACCAAGGAACACGTGCCACGAGCTGGTTGCATGATTTACCAGATTGCTCTCCTCTATGCAGTTTACTGCAACGCGTATACTCACATACGCTTATACAAGCCAGATGATATAAATTACAATTCATGGCTTGCTTTCTGGCGTCCAAGCCCCGTTTCTTATACTCCGTAACGCGTTACACTCTCCCTCACTTTCGTATTCAAACGTGCTCTCGTGCTCTTCCCTGCTTTTGCATAGAACTCATCTCATGCCAATGGCGCGCCAACGCCATAGAGAATACTTCGGTAACCAGGACTTTCACCGGTGCATCCAATATCAACAAAAAAAACTTGCTCGTTGCGCGGGTGTGTACTTTCAAACATGCCGGAAAGCTTTCTCATAACTTTTTCAGCTAAATCGAAAAACATTGAATTTTTTTTTGTTCTTCTATTTTATTAACATTCTTCAGTTTACTGGTAGTTTTCCATGAAAGAGATTTTCGTACGTTGGTGGAAACACTTGGCGATTTTGCCTTCAACTTCTTTATCATGTCGATGCTGACGACCAACAGGAAAAAAAAACGACCCACGAATGTGTCGATATCCCGTGAATACAGATCGTTCGAGAACCGAGTCTCCATGAAACGTTTTTTTTTTTTTTTAATGTAAATGAATTGCCCTTTTGAAATGGACGCGTTCAAAAGATTGTAGAAATACGAGTCAACTCCAGGCAGATGTTCGTGTTCGCTACGACCACCACGATGTATCGGGGCTGGTCTCCGCTGTCGAATGAGAAAGCTTTTTCGCTCAAAAGCCGAAAAAACTCGCGTTAAAATAAAGTGCTCAATTATTTCATGAAACACGCGGGTATAATGATCTTCAGAGTTGGCGGGCAGCTGTATGTACGCACACAGATGATCCGGGAACGAAATGAGACGTTGGATTGGCGAAGCGGGCCGATCCGGTGCCGCTATACGTTCGGATCGTTACGTTTTCACGTTCTAATTGCGTCCGCGGATTATAGCCAAGAGTTATGGAGCATCGACGAGTTTTTGACGAATTTATCGACCGGTCTCAGGGAAGACGCGCGAAAGGTCCATCAGCGATCCGTGCGCCCCTGCTAATTGAATGATTCTCATCCCGAGGAGAGTCAAAGACAAAAAGAAAAAAGATACGAGCGCGACGCGTTCGCCTCGGGCAGAGCGTCGTGGTACTTAGGCTTTGGCGACCCGCCGGTGATTTCGTTGTAGCAGCCACGCGATAAAAAAAAAAACCGGTAGCAGAGTTGGTCATGGTAAGAGGATGAACAAAAAAAAAACAGAAAAAAGCAAACATAATCGTCAACGATATCGAAACTGCGGCGAGAGGAAGCTCCTCGGTCCATTGGTTCAAGTTATTTTAACGAATGTCATTATTCCCGAGCTCTCTGTTCCTTGCCTTTCCCGATACTGCTCAATGGAATTTCGCGACTTTGCAAGTGGATCGAGCTAGCATATACTCCTCTCCACTCCTCTCCGTACATACGCGTTAGGATCATCGAACGAGTGAAGAAACTCGATATAATGGTAACGCATTCGTAAAATCGTAAAGTTTCGATCTCAATTATCGCGACTTCGATTGAATGGTGTCTTGTTAAGGCCGATTGCAGGAATGAACTGAAAAAAATTGGGCTTATTCGCTTCTTGTAAAGGAATATGTACAAGAATATCGAAGAGACCACCCGTCGATGTCGTTGGGTCACCGTAATAGAAACTCATCGAGAAACCCGTCCGTGTGGCCCATCTTTTCTACCGGTACATTTTTTTATCTTTTTTTTTTTTTAATTTTTTTATTCATCGTCTCGATCGTTTCTCCGAAAACGGCAATCACACTTTTTACCGATTGTATGGATACCGGGAGCCACTCCGGCAAACATATATACTCGAAGGCAACATTCATGCCTTCGCTTCAAGTATAAACACACAAGAATGGCAATAAGCAAAATATACGAGCCCCACGCGCTTCGGAATATACAACTTTTTATATTATCATCGAGACCTTAAAAGGTGCATGCATCGATTTTCGTTAAAAAACGGATACCAAAAGAAGGAAAAATGTTTTTCTCTCTTGAGATTAGTCTGGCTTCCACTTTTGTTAATTAACACTAAAAATGATGCAACGACGATCCATAAGCTTTTGAGGAATAACAATGATAACTAAAAATATATAAATATAGCTTTTATTAATTATGGCTAGTTACAGTAAAGCCTGGCGTCACTCATGAGCCAATTCGATCATTTGTCGAATTCTCCAATACAAACAATTACGAAATTCCATGCAGCAATATTATATTTTGCCCAAGGCTGATTGGTGTATGTTGGTATGTGCACGTGCGTTTATAATATATGAGAAATGCCATAGTTACATCGGGTAAAGAGCAGGTTGTTGAACAGTCAAGTGTTATGTAATTGAGTCTAGTGGTACAAACAATTGGTCCAGCGTATATAGACGAAAAAAATCAAGATTATCTACGGTTTCCTTCAGAGATAATCGGTTCCGCGTAAGACCAGCAGAGACGCGAGGAAAGAACATGCACGCACACAAGAATTAAGACACATCAATACGTTTACAGATAGGCTCTCATTTGGTCTGTGCGGTCAGTGCAGAAGCAGCATACACTGTGTGGCCTTTCTAATCGAACACTCCACTGCCCTCTCTTATTCGACGGGAATGCCCGTCACGTCCGTATTATAATTTTCGTTGCACAATTAATATTGGGATTATAAATATTTCGCGCTAATACGGCTACACGCTCAAAAGTTTCGCAAGCTCATATTCTCATTTCTCATTAGACGATATTATTGCTTTCATGTGGTTTCGTATGTATTAATATCTATGCAGAGGCAAAGCAGATAGGCTCGCAGTGATCGTTGCTCGATTTCTCGAAAATGTGTAGTCAGGCAGACCCGTATTACACCCGGGAAATAGTATTATTGCGATGGGGAGCATGCACCGGTGCCCGTAATATCGAGACTCGATACCATTTGAAGAATATATATATATATATATATACGGATATTTCCTATAATGTTTTCTTTTGGGCTCGGCCCTAGGCGTTTGCGAATATAACACGCGCCCCGCGCGTACACAAGGCATGTATACATGTATACACATGTGCATTTGGCTACGCCGCGTCGCAAATCATTTTCATAGTCATGTTTTTATGATCCCGAGCCATAATTTATGACTGCTCTGCGAGAGAGCAACACAGAACTGCCTGGTTATACGGATTACGCGCGCGGGTGCTCGCGAGCGCGCAAAGCGTTAGAATATCCATTAGGATGCTCGAGTTTTTAAAAGTCGTGAACTATTAACGACTCTCTTGTCTCTTTGTGCTTTCTGGACGAAAGCAAGAGGCATGTGGCGTGGGAAAGAAAAAGATGAGTATAAGTTTGAATGGAAAATGATGAATTGGAAACAGCGAAGCTGGTGCAATCCTCTTGTCATAGTTTCGATCAAATATTCAGAAGTACTATTCAGTGTCTGTATATACGCTTTATGGATTTTTGCACACAACCTTATGAATGCGCTGTTTATTGACAGAAGGCTTGTCTCCGTAGCAATCAATGAGAGCCGGCTAATTCACGGTCAAACGGATTTAAAAAAAAACTTCAACACTCTTGACACGCGATGTCGTTGACATTTTTATCATCGTGTGTATTCGATTTTATGGTTTTCCTAGTGTTTAATTACATCTCGTCATTACTCATTAGACGGAATGAAATTCAAATGAAGAATAAAGGAAAAAGCAACAAGCTGATGACGTTTCGTCTACAATTATGAGAGACTCTGGGAACTCTTAAAAATTAATAAGTAGTTGCCTTCTCGAAGGTGGCAAGTTCGCTTCGAAGTCTACGTGCTTACATCTCAAGATTTTAACGAAGCCACCATCCACTCACCCGTTAGATGATTCATTATTCAATAGTACGCGGTCGCTCGAATAACATTCGCTATTTTCCGTGCAATAGACCTCTCGTTTTACGCAAAAAGTCGTAAAATAATGAGCGTGAATTGGACCCCAGGAAAATCGTGACGGGCGTGAGAAAAACTGGAGAGTGAAGAAGTCAGCCACAGGATTCAATATCCAAGTGCGTGCAGCGATTTTACCGCGTTTGCGCACTTGTTTTTTTCTCGTATTTAACATCCATATTTTACAATATACACGGTGTGAGCGATAAATGCATCGCGATGCATCGCAAAAACAGCTGCAAAATCTCTCCTGCATTATTTACACGTTATAGATCGAGTGTAATAGAAATCGCGTTATAATAACTTCCTTGTCGAATCGTATCGAAGAGCTTTATGAAATCATTAGTGCGCGGCTCCCGTTCGCGCATGCTGGGGATTTTTTGACGCGAAACGTGATTGCGCTCTCCTTCGTAGGCTTGCAGTCTAACCTCTCGTAGACATGTACACTTTACTATACACCCTGCCATTTCTTATTCTCTCCCTCCCTCTCGCTCTCTCTCTCTCTCTCTCTCTCTCTCTCTCTCTTCTCCCCTTTTCTGCTTTCGACCAAATACGAGCTCCTGACGGGGCCAAATCAATTTCAAATGTAATCCCAGTGCATTACGGAAAATAGGAGAAATCTGGCGAAAGTAGGCGTAACATCGGTTGCACTGAAGCTGCGTAATATTTCTAACTATACATATAAAAATTAATAGGCTTATAACTATATTTATCCATGTGTAATATCAAAGATCATGGGATATCGCACCGACAGTATTCCGTTTATGAGCATAGAGCATATATTTTCAAGTGAGAGTGCAAATAGAGCAAAAATCTTTTGCGTTCATCGACTCGTTCGTAACAGATTTCGCACTGATGATCGCGTGAAGATCCGAAAGGATTTTTCCACCATGACAAATGAAGATAAACTTGCTCGTTGTATCGAAATGACAGTTTTTTTTTAAACTGCGAAACGATTGTTCGCTTAAAAGATGCAATTAGTCATTTGTGGCGCAGATTCCACAATCGATTAATTGTGTTGCATTCGCCGGTGGTCCGTTTCACTTATAGAAGTTTAGCTTGAACATTACGGAGCCCTTCGTTTCTACCAGTTGCAAGAAGTCGCAGAGTAATTATTATACATGTCGGACTATGGGGAGGCCAGCCTTGCGTCACAGACCTCGTGTCTGTGTCCCTGGCATATAATTGTTTTAACGTTTTAATAACTATGCTCGCGTGCTGGTAAGTCGGTATCCTGGCATAATAAAAGAGAACACAAGGATGTATATGAGGTCCCGGTCTTAAGGGATAATTCCCTGGTTCTCGCTACCGGGCCCTTCGAATGCACACACCTACAATACACACAAACGTCGTTTCCCTGTACATAGACATTTCAATCTCTCGTGAACTGTTTGCTCGTAAAGCGCGACACGCCGATGGCGAGCTCGGGCACGCCGCGACAATCTCCGTTGACACCGAGCCAAGATGCGATCTTAATTATTCCGCCATGACACCATCAGCATCGCACCCACCAGGGACCCTCCGTGTTGACTCTTATATGCCACCATATCCGCTAGTCTCTTGGTCCGGGTGTTCGCTCTTTGCTTTCAAGAAAACACGCCACTGGCGACAGCAGAATCTTCCGTCGTGTTGTGGTCTCTAGAGAAGAAAGAGATGCTCCAACCGAGCACGAGAATTCACTCTCGCGCTGCTTCGTCTCATCGCAATAACGACTAATTGATTCATTAACGTGCCAGTGAAGTAAGCAGGTAAAAGCCCAACTGTTGGCAAACTCACGAGCTACATTCGTGGTTTCATCAAAATATACGCTGAACATTAATGATTGTCGAATTATGGGACAAGGCTGCTCCGAGACCCGGTGTTCATTAACCCATCATATTTTTTCAATCCTAGTTCGCAAGCCTTCTAACAATTACTTTTTATTTTTCCAGGAGGAGAGCGAGCTCTCGAGCAAGCGGTGGGCCAGTGCGCCCCGCCGCCCAGACAGCCCCTGCATCTTGGGGGCTCCAAGGTCTCGGGAGGTGAGTTATCCTCGCATTATCAATCATTGGCTATTATTGTATATGAAAATTCTGATTAAATAGGTTGGATCACGACGATACAATGTTGCCATGCTGAACCATGTTAAAAACATAAAAAATTTTAAAAAGATAAGAATTTAATAAAATTTGGTAATTATATTGTTTAATAATATATATGACAATACAAATTTTTTTTACATTTTTCCACCACGTAGTACTCGAGTTATTGAACACTAAAGTTCACGTGTATAAGCATGGAGTTCACATATATCCAGGTATACAACTCGTGCATAAGAAGTTCGATTTAACTCTCAATTATTCGATAATCATGTGGTTAAATATTTGGAATAAATTTGTGTTTCTATACTTGATGCCATAGAATGTTATTCCCAAATTTGATCAAATTCTGATTATTTTGATTTCGTGATCCAACCTCCTTAATCAAATCAATTTCATATTCAACTATCCTACTCCACGGATTTGCACAGTCTCTGAGTCACTATGAGCAACTGTAGCAGATGGAATTAAAAGTTTAAGTACAGTGCTGCCACAAATGATATCTACGATGTGCCACAATGAAATCCAACTATCCTACCGTTCATCAGCTTCATTCGTAAATATTTCAGTATATAACGGTAGATGCATAAAATATCATGCATGGGCTAGCTGGGTGTGATTTCTCATCGGGTTGAGGCATTCTTTATGGATATTAAGCACGCCCACGTCTCACAGTACATGCACTGCTTCACTCGAGATTCCCCTATGTAAAGAAGATTCATCGCGGTAGTTCCAAAGATCTAATCGATATCAATCTTCATTTCCTCTTATATCCACTTGGCCTTATGCCCCGTGTCTACCTGCTCGTTGGGTTCGTACATTTTTTCATGAATAATGTTTGATGTGTGTCTCTGGAAAAAATCTACGGAATCGACGCTAAGACAACTGAATGATTAGTATAGGGTCGTGCAAGTTTCGATAGAGTATCGTTATCATTTTGTGATCCGGAAGTCGTTGGAGTCGAGGGTTTTTCTTTCACATTCTCTCGATTTGTTGGTCTCGTGTCGCCTCTTCAATGCATGCGCTCGTTGAAATTTCAATGAAATTTTCTATACCAAATTGACGATAGAATCTTCGAATAGTCGAGCAACGGTGCATGAAACGCGACAACCATGAAGAATCAACGAAGCTCAAAGGGCCCACGGTATATGTACGTATCTAATGTAACGTCGACATTGACCGTGTCCACCTTTGCATCGCAGAATCCCAAGATCGTTTCTTCCAAGATTCCTTCAACGCTTCTCTTCGCTCTTCCTTCCATTCTCTCTCCTTCTCATTCTGTCTTTTTCGCTTTATGTCTTGGTTCGTTCTCGGGTGCAAATACAGTACCTACACCGAGCATATGTGTACGTTTCTTTGGCATATGTATGCGCTGGCCACATAAATATATCGTTATTCACATGCACCTAGCGAGTAGATCCGTGTAGACTAGATCCCAGTGCGCATCAACTGCAAGTACGGCGGGGGAAGAGCCCCGGGATTCCGTTACCCGTAGTTGTGTGGACTTATATACCCGCAGGCTTCCCACGCCAATTAAACATGACTCATTAACGGCCAGAGGAGCGCGAGCAGCCCGTGAGCTAGTCCGCGCCCGGCAGTCTCGGGATCGATGCCGCTGCTCGAGCCTCTCATACTTCTCTCTTTGCTGTTGCACCGAGAGACTCCAGTCCAGCATCAGAGACCGCACCAAAGCAATACCCTCGACGTATCACTCCTCGATCCACTACCGATTCACTAAACACGCGGCTTCCATATCACTGTATATGCAAACGAGGACACACACACACATCGAACTACCCTCTTTCACGCCAAGTATAACTCAGTACTGCGCAGGAGTAATCGAAACTAATCTCGAGCATCATCCCTCTTTTGTATTTCTTTATTTGAGCCCCCCCCCCCCCCCATCTTTATCTCTCTCTTCTTGCTCTTTCGAATCGTATTCCCAACGATCTGGTGCTGTGTCTTCTGCATGGCTCTCCCAATCCAACGTGTGGCATCCTCTTCGTATTTTCTTTCTTCCTTATTCTCATTCGATTCGCTGCATTATACCGCACGTTCGCATGCTACACCTACCTGTCTCGACGACCTCTCTACCATTACGTATTATCACCGAGAGACCAACAGAGTTTAAGATACAACTGCAGCTCCGAAGCTCTTCTCTCAATCTATTCGAAACGTCGACGTGTGGGCATACAGTAATGCAGCACGTTTTGTTGTATGCGCCATGCAATATAATACGCCGGGGTGTGGTGCCTGTGGGAACATGCGATTACAATTGCTCAGCGATGAGTCTCTTCTGTCTCGGGTATGCAGACACCGGGGTACAAAAGGCATAGTGGAGTAAACCTGTAATAGTCAGACTGGGCGGTTAATTTGTACTTGTCGCATTTATAGACGCTTCCTTGATGTCTCTTTCATCGTGTATTCCCATCGCGTGATACGCATTTTGGTAAATTGATTTCTCATTCTGCTCAAGAGCTCGATTGATTGGAAATTACGTATGATTATTTTATTTTATTATCCTACAGTAAACTTCAGCGACTAGGAAGCTCTAAAGACGCGGCAGTGTGTTGGCGTGACGCATTAAAAATATAGAGTTCAAATGGCTAAAGTAAAAGTATTCCTTCTACGAAATTATGCGATCGCACGACGCTGCATTTCTGACGTTGTTTTTTCTTTATAATTTTCTCTCGGCCACTCCCTCTCAGAATCCTCCAAAAGAATAGAAAAGCATCGAAATCGTTATTCCGGCGGCTGTAATCTTCATACTCGGTCCATCACCACCAAAGCTTAGTTAAGCAGTCTCTCAACTATCCGACTCGCAAGCATGGCTTCTGTACTCTTCAACTTCAATAGTATTCGGTTCGCTGTATATAGCGTCGATCTACCCAAACGATGACCAGTGGAGTATAGTTCTTGAGGATTATAAACGACGAAGAGCCCGCGGCGTTGGCGGCGGCAGCGGAGGGCGAGGATTCTCTACCTACTACTTCTAAATTATTGCCTGACCATTTCGCGATTGCTTCCGATAGTTGGAATTCCGAGTCTCCTAGCTCAGAAGCAACATCAATAGATTTAGTCGGCATTGGCGCATTCTTCGATCTTCTTCTCTCTTTTCTATTTGACTACTTTATTTATTTTTCTCTTTATAACATACACACAGATATTTGTGTGTGTTGCTTGCTTTGTCTCACTTTTTTGTCGCGCCCAAGACTCAACCACTCTATCTTTCTCTCTCGCTGTTAAGTCAGACTTTGTAACCACACTAGTGGCCAGCACACACATACACAAACTGGTATAAACTATGGGGTATATTCACTAACTATTGCTCGATCGGGGCGCTTATTCGCGCTACTCTCGCCACGGGTGTCCGCGTGCACTGTCCGTTAAAGGAAAACGTTTGGACAGACTGTGGGATCGCGGGGAGTATAAACACTGAGAAGGAAGGATACAGAGAAGAGTGAGAAAGAGGGAGGAAGTGCACGAGAGTGAGAGGACTGATGACCGCGGTCAAACACCGGCTCACTGTGTACAACCTGCTGACCATATTCTAACCATCGTAAATGACGATTTGCAGAAATTAGAGAGAAAACTGATTGTTTTCCAGAAAAATAGTATATTACACTACAAGGGCAGAAAGTTTGGGATTCCTGCACTGCGCAACTTCATGCCCGAGGCGAAGCCGAGGGCATGATGTTGCGCAGTTCAGGGCTTCCAAACTTCTGCCCGTGTGGTGTATACTATTTTTCTCCATAGCCGGTCGAAAGTACGATCGATTCACGGCAGAGTATCGATCATGACAGATTTCATGTATTGATGCCTGCCCCGACATTTGCGGCACGAGCGAAGCGAGTGCCAGCTGGTCGGGGGCAGGCATCAAATACACAAGAAAAGCAACGAAAAGATACACAATCATCGAAGAATAAAAACAATAATTGATTCAAACTAATACGAATTTTTTAAAATTTTACGTAATAAATAATCCACAACACACAGATACAAGTGCATGATTTTGTGATCTATTATCACAAAATTCAATAAAATTATAATATTGAAGTTTCCATCGTTGGAATGCAACGAAATTATGTTTTCTCTTGAACAGAGCTCATGATTCTTATTCAATGTTTCGTCCGTACAATAAAAGAATTTTTTTTAGAATCCAAACACAGAATCGGTAGAAAAATTGTCATGGTTTTTGAATTGGAACAAAAAATTCACAGAAAAAGTATTTTTCGTTGGAACGCAACGTTACGACCATCAGTGTAATGTAAAATCATATTTTTTACGAAGATTTTTATTCCAGAAATTTGTTTCCATCATATTTATCACGACCACTGCAATGCAAAAAATTGTTAACGATATTTTCACGAGATTCACAGTTTTCATTTTTATTAAATGGACATTCGTCAACAAATCGATCGGTTGACGAAAATTTCGAAATTTGTCCTCTTGCACTTTGATTTTCAAATAGTTGATTCTCTGATATTTTCCAAAAAGCTCTAACCTTAGAAAAACGGATCATGGAAAAAATTCGAATTTGGAAAAACATAACAGCTCTGTCATTAGACTTTGACATTAGAGAAAACACGGTTAGAAAGTCACTTTCGGCAGTCGTGGCAGCCGAAAATACTATTTGCTCCCGATCAGAGGGCGATCGTGTTTTTTTTTTACCAATGCACGAATGTCGCACTTTCTGCATCGAAATCGATGCGGGAATCACGTACTTTCGACCGAGGTATGGAGAAAACTTTATTTTCAATAGAGTCCATTTAATAGCTACGAAATGGCGACTATATAATTCAATTTCTTCGCAAGGCAAGCAAGTAGAGCGAGACTTTTTGAATTACGGCTGATTTTTATCGTCTACTTCAACAATTTTTTATTCGATATACCTAATACGTGAAAAAACTGAGTTTGTCATAACTTGGTAGGGAAAGGAAAAAATACACCAATTTGTTGTGGTTGCCTTTTCAATTTTCATTCGATTCTAATGCGCAGCTTGGAAGGGTTATGAAGTTAACGTAAAAGTGATGATTCGGATGGCTCAATCTTTCTTTAAATCAAATAAATGTATTTGTCTCGTTGTGAGAGTCTGCGCGAATCGCAGAGCTCCGGACCCATTAGACTTCTACTCGTATAATACGTTTTGTCCTTGCTCGATGCGTTATCGGACGAACCGTAAAAGAAGCAAGAGAAAGAAAGATGGCTGCTAATTAAAAGGAATCTCAAAGGCACTCGTGATATTCGCTCGCAGTAGAAAAGGCGAATACAGCACGGACACGAGCGATTCTTGAGCTTCCTCTCTGGCTCAAGATGTGTTTTCCTGCTGCGTTTGTACACAACTCCTGCAAGCGCACATGTATATACTGTGTTGAGACGGGGAAGCAATAGCTCGATCCCCGGAAAACGGCCTCTAGAATTCTTACAGTAAGTAGCCGCTCTCGGTGCTCCTGCTGTATAGCAAACGTTTTGCCGACTCTTTTCCTGGTACACGTACCAAACCATCAGCGGGATAAATGTTTATGAGAATTCAGGCATTAATGCAATGCCGGTGGACCAACTGTTTTTCTGTTACGGACACGCCTGCTACTGATTTGTAACAAACGACAAATCGATCGTGACTAAATCGATAAGGAATTCATCTTAGTTTGGATCATTGAACTTGAACGGACCGCGATTGCTTTCAATGCGGATTAACTTTATTACCAACGCAATTGTATCCTCAACAATTTACCATCGTTTTACCGGTTTCCACGAATCGCAAATCTTGTACTTTTGTGTAATAACCTAGCCCCCCGATTTCTTCCGTTAGTTCGATGATCCACGTTTTTTATATTCTAAATCTGAGACACCGTTTTGCTGCGCTTATTCACGACTCATTTGCCTCGAAATGAAACGGGTTATCAAGCACGTTCACGTGTATTATTATTGCCGTCGAATAGATGGGAAAATAACTATTGGAAGTGTTGGAAGAGTGACTGCAGTTTTAAGGATAGGGTTTGTAGCGTTATCCAAGACGCTACGTTTCACAGTCTTCTTCCCACATTTTGTTAAATTGTCGAGATGATGACCGGTGTATAATATATTTTGTGCATTTGCGCTTGCGATCACCGCATTGCGATAACGGGAATGACAACGAGCGAGCTAAACCTACCGTGGTGGAGAACTGCTGTAGTATATAATAAGATATGAAGCGTACGCCCCGTGTCCAAGAGAGCTCACCCAGTCGTTCCAACAGCCGACGGAGAGTCTCCTTGGACTCGGGTAAACGTTTCTTCTTATTATACAGCGAAATGTTCTTCTCTATCTTTCTCTCCTTCCCTTCCTTTTTACTCACACATAGAACGAAGTCCTGGACCTCGAAGATCGCCAAGAGTCGAGAAGTAAAATCTTTTCGCAGCACTCATCGCGGCAGCTCCAACGCGGCGCAACGTTCACGGGGTCGTAGGTCAACCGCGTATCGTAAACGTGCACTCTGCACTCTCGCGCGCCAGCAGGATCCCGCGTCTGTATTCTACGTGTACGCATCTCTCGCCGTTGAGCTTGCTTATACATCGCCGCTTGTACTTTCACGTGAAAATCGTAGAAATCTCTGCCTGCGCGCAATGTGTTCCGGAGTCCTTTGCTCGTGTTGAACACAGCTCGAGATTGTCCCAGTGTGCAAGAAGCTCAGCTCAGAGTTCAAGCTCTCATCCGAATGGCTCCGAGTGCAGCATCCCATAGAACCACGAGATTTCATGGCGAAGCTCTTGGATCCTTGCGACTCAACGAGAAGTCTATATATGCGAATCGCTTTAAATATTTCAAACCACTGCCGAAGGCTTATCCAGCGGTCTCAAGTACTTCCGGGACTTTAGGGAAAATTCCTTCTCTCCGATTTTCTTCGCATCTGTCGGGTCAACCCTTGACTCTGCACACGAACATGCCAGAAGAATTTCCACCCCGAGAACGATTTTTACAATGTTATTTTGGACTCAAAAAGAAATGGAAAGGATTCTCAAAATTTGTCGATAAATCGTTGTGAGGTCTCTCCCGTTTCTGTCTATCTTTCGCGTTCCTGCGCGTCGCGATTCGTAATCCGTGAGACCCCTCGTGAGAGAGTTCCCTCTGTCCGAGATTTCTCTCTTTTTCACGTCGGATATACTCTGAGACGCCGACGTCACGTCGAAGCTAAAACACACATACGTGCTCACACATATAGACAAGAGCAGTCGAGAAGAATCGACGTGAGTATAGAGAGAAGAATGAGAGAGCAAGAGGGAAAGGCGTTGTCCGTTGAAGCGTCCGTGAATTTACATTTATTTTGCACACACCGTCAGCTTGAGAGAAGCTGGTGATCGAAGAAGGTGAATCTCGTGCGAGGTGTGGCAGCGCCCAGAGACAGACATGCTGGGTATTCCACCTTTTCTTACGTTCTCTCTCTCTCTCTCTCTCTCTCTCTCTCTCTCTCTCTTCCTCTTTCTCATTCTCTTTTTCTTTTTCCGTCTTCTTTCTTTTTCGTAGCAAACACACTCACATATACATAGACGTCCTGCTCTCGTCTCGATCTCTCGTCGAGGGACAATGGAGAGGTGAGTCTTAGCTTCGCGGGCGGTTGTTGCGTATATATAGAGGGAAGGCCGTCGGCGAGGCTGCCAGCGAGTGCCTCTCGATATCCTCCATCTCAGCAGCATCATGGCTTTAGGAAAAATCAAGAAGCATGTTCCTCTCGCTCCTTTTCGATTGTGCGCATCTTGCGCGCTCGCGCACTTGCATTATATTGTGCGAATCTTTCGTTTTCCTCGGTTCGTCGTTCTACGTCCGTGTACGGCTTCTTGTACATGTGCCTGTTTCGGCTGGTATGTATCGAGATTCGCGAAGGCGTGATCCTTTGTCGATTCACACGCGACCCACACGGATCCTCTTTCTTCTCTCTCTCGCTCTTCTCGCCTCTACAGCTCATCTCGATATATCGCAGCTCCTGAGGGATTTTTCTTTCATTCCTCATCGATCCTTTACGGATATGAAATATTCCTAACAGGAAAGCCCACGTTCTTATTCTTCTTCTATATATATGCACCCGAGAATGACTGGGAATTCACACGGATGTAGGAGAGGCACTCTTCTTACGCTTAGAAAGTATCTGCATTATCTATAAATAAATTTTATTATTAAGAACATTGTGCCCCGTTCATGAAAAAGCTATGGAGACGGTGTGTAATCTCGTGGCGGTTACTGTTAAAAACGGTGTCGGACAATTTGTTAAGGATATGTATTAAAAATAAAAAAAATTCAAACACGACAGGACACAAACATCCGAGGATTTCGAAATCTCTGATAGCACCCGGAAGTGGAATACAACATGTGTAAAATACATCATTATTTTCTTTTCTTTTTTCATTGTGCGTTCAATGTGCTCGAGAAACGTGTCGAGTCAGTAGTTGCAGGCTCCTTCTCTCGTTTGTAACATCTGGTGTGTACCGTAGGCTTGCCAAGAAGAACCTTTTACACGCTGCTCCTACAGACTTCTTTCGTGCTAATTGCAGCTTTGATATTTTATGGTTTATTGTGACTTTAGATCGCAAGGGAGGTTCGAATGTACTTGGAATTTTGTTTTTTATTTGTTGTATAAAAAAATCGCAGTTATTCGAACTAAATAAAACCTCTAATTGTTTTTGCAATTTTCTATGTTCGCATTTAATGACCTTAATTTTTTTTTTTTTTATTCTCATATTTTGCAATCAATTTTTCTTAATATCTTAACATTCACCCCTGAGAATTTTGTAGTCAATAATCCACTGATATAAATGTAACAGAATTTGTTTTATTATCACTTTCTTTTTCTTTCGAAAGACTGGGCGAGGCTCCTTGCGATCGTGTTTATTGTGGAAGTAAAATTGCACGACCGTTGCACTCGCCGTATAGAAACCGTGCACTCTCCCGTTGCGCATCCACGAAAGGCGGAGACTTTACAGCAAAAGCAAGGCCGACGTGATTTATCATCGTGTGGTTTCTCTCTCTCTCTCTCTCTCTCTCTCTCTCTCTCTCTCTCTCTCTCTCTCTCTCTCTCTCTCTCTCTCTCTCTCTCTCTCTCTCTCTCTCTCTCTCTCTCTCTCTGTCTCTCCCTCTCTCTTTCTTGTTCGTTCCTTCTTCGTGTCCAATGATGCACTCCTCAACCAAGATTCTGTGCGCAACGTGCCCCCTTGCCTCGTAAACACACGTTGCATCAAGCTATGCTTCACTGAAAGAAGAAAGATTCTATATAACGCGGCGGTTCAACAGCTGGTAAACTACGTGAACACATCACCTATACGATGGTGGAAAGTCTAACTCGCTTGTCTCTCGCGTTCTTTCTCTCTTTCTCACCAGACTGTCACTCATCAAAGAAAATGTAACCTGTCGACTTTATCAAAGGACATTCACGATCGTCATTGCAAAGCTGAGAGATGAGACAATTTTGTCGACGTTCACTTCCTTCCTGTTTGGTTCCTTACAGTCTTGTCGAATTTACGACTTCTGACAGATCAGGATCTCGCGATGCTTGTTTGGTTAAAGTTTCATTCAAATCCTACGCAGAGATAAGTTTCACGTTTTTACCGAAGACCGAATGACCGTGTACAACGAGAAGATGCGAAGTTGATGCGATTAACGTTGTCCCAATTATTATCATAAATAACTTTTAAAACAGGCAATAAAACTGGAGAGAAATGAGCTCAGGGCGTGATTTTATAAATTGAGACGAGTTGATGTTGCGATGAGACAAGATAGCGATGACTCTCACTTTTTTACCACTGACCACGGCTGTTGATCAACCAATTTACAACCTACATCGCACAGCCTTCCTGTCAAATCAACTCTGGCGTCTAACCCCTGGATCTCTTCCAAGGACACATTTCGTGCTTTTTTTTTTGTTCGGATGTGTGAGATAAATCGAGAATCAACACAGATAGAATCGCTCATTACGAAAGGAGGTACAGATTCGAAAAATTATGTCTCGTTTACCGAATAACCGGTCGCTTTTTGGAGCATTGCTTTATTGGAATTAAATAAATATTTCTTCCCAAAGATATTCCATGGTTTTTGAAAAATGAAAAAAGTACGAGATCAGGCTGAATCTGTAGAAAATGAATCCTTTGCCGTTTCCCATGTTAAGTTGTTTGCATTCTGGGAGGCCGTGCTTGAAGAAACAGCAGCATTTATTCTCTACAACAGTATAGCTACGGCAGAATCTTTTTGCCCGGTACATCAATTGCAACCAATAATTTACTACATTCTTCATACTCTAGTTGATCCAGAAACACTTTTTGATTGAGAGCTTCTTTGTAATGACGTAGTACTCGTCTGTACAATGGCGAAGTCTAATTCGGTCTTGTGGCAATGACCCGCGACTGTGCAACAGATCTTCGATGGGGATTGTGTATATTCGGATGAGAGATTCGACCACCTCGAAGCTTCGACGTGCGGTGAACGAGTTATATCACCGCGATATCAGAGAGATGTGAATTGGACCGGATCGGGAATCGGAATCCACTCTTGGGTATGAAATGTGCCGTTATAAGAATCCGATTATTC
Source organism: Hyposoter dolosus (assembly GCA_963921915.1). Taxonomy (NCBI): domain Eukaryota; kingdom Metazoa; phylum Arthropoda; class Insecta; order Hymenoptera; family Ichneumonidae; genus Hyposoter; species Hyposoter dolosus. The sequence goes on along the minus strand of OY998129.1, from coordinate 12,720,301 downwards.
GAATGCTCCACTAAAAAGAGCGTCTGTGTCGCATATTCTTTATCTTGATTTTCTCCAACGTCACAGAATGACAATTACGAGAGCTGCATTGATCGTTGGTCCTCGTTTGAGATTCATCAAGACGTCGGTCCTGGTCATCTCGTTTTTATTATTAATGCTTGAATACAGTCAATAATTACACGTGTCCTCTTGTAGTTTCGTTTCGAAGCTTGTCATTATCGTAATGAAGAATTATTACCGTACGAGATATTCTCTGGGCGATGGTGAACGCGATTTTATCTTGACGTTTCGCGATCACAAAAGTTTGTGTGAAATTTTCTTAACGATCCCCGAATTCACGGATTGTATTAACGGTATATTTTTGTTCCATACGCATCACATATGTAGAAAAGAATATCTAGAGAAGCCCGCAATCTGATCGCTCGCATTTACCAATACGGACCGAAAAGAGCTCGTACAACCATTCATTAGGATCAACACGGTTCTCGAGTTGAAACGATGCGGCGATGAAAAAAAAAAAATTGAAAAAAAAAAAAATAAAGTAAAAAAAATGAATCACACACGGAACGCAAAGCTAGTTCAAGAGAATGCTTTGAAATACATTTATCGTTGGTTGTCTCGCCTTGGGCGATAATTAAACGTGAATTTAGGGAAGAACGAGATTCCACGTAAGAATGGTCTAGGAAAGAGTCTGTACGTGGGCTCACGCTATAACGTTTATCTTTTCATTCTATACAAGAGATCGAGCGAATCTCCGGTATAAAAAATTGAAAAATTAAAAAACCTCGAACCATTTGACCCTGGGTGCAAATGGTAAAAAAATGAGGTTTTGTTCAGTCGCTGTGGGAAAATAAATATATAGAACGCGATCATCATTTCTCGCTTTCTGATCTCTCCCGAGTTCTCGATGGGAAAATTACCGACTGATCATCATACTCGGACAGAAGAGCAAGTGCAAGTCACTCCGGTCTTTGGATATGCACACACACGTACGCATGGCCAAGAAATATTTATCACGGTCCACTTCATCTCTTAATTCGAGGCTTAATATCATTATCATTGAGTGTAAGTGATTCTCTATATTCACCGGAGGTTAATCAATTATTATTGTACTAAAGAAACCAGCGAACCTCGAGTTTCGTTTGCTCGATGAGTACATAAAAAGCATAAAACAAATGATGGAAGAAACGCATATGTACACACACATCGGTAGCAGCGAAAGAGCATACACGAAGCTGATCGAATCCGTCAAGCATCGACTCTCTGCGGCCTCTTCAAGCACAATGCCGACGCTTCCATCAACCGACAGAGACGCACTACTGTATTCTCCTTCGAACTCGCGGTGGAATTCATTCCGTATTTATATACACATTTACTCTTCTACACGTAACGAGCTGTATCGGTACACCGCGTACGAACAAAAGAATTAAAAGTTACTCTTTAACTCCCGTCATTAAGAGGCCGCCGTGAAAGCGTGCCCGAGTGAACTCTCGAAGCGACACCCGTGCTTCTGTAACATGGCCGACTGGCAAGATCGAAGTGCCCTTTTATGAATCTTTTACCATCGCGATGTTTCGATCTCATCGTGATGAAATGTCATGATCAATATAGAAGCACAGGAGCTACTACGTCGAGCTTCGATATGTCCACGCACTGTCACATTTTTGATGGATCATTTAAAACTACTTGCGAATCAATAGTGCCGGAAAAAAGTATTTTTATTCAATGACAATATCTACGTAAAAACCATTGCAGATTGCACGATTGGCCGCATGTCATTTATTAAATTTGGGTCCCGACAATGTTAATTGTACCGAAATCGTGTAGTCGTGTTTTTTTTTGTCGCCTCTATGAAATATTGAAATATGAATTTTGCTGGGAATGCCACTGAATATTTCATTGGTTATCGCGCGGGCTCGTGCATTTTGTAATCGTAACCACGATTTCTTGAGGGATCAGGTGCTCCCGTAGCTCGTGTCATATATATATCCACAGACACATGTATACACGTGCGGATGGAGGATGCAACATCGAGCTCGGCCGGTCACAAGAGTTCACGAGCTCTTCTACTCAGGTTCCACATCGAAGCTCAGATCCAGCGACATCAGACTCCTGGGTCTTCGTCGTAGAAGGGTCCTGAGGTAGCGATAACGAGCCGATGCAGTTTCTTCTTTCTCTTTTCTCTCGCTCCTTGTCCCGCTGACGCACACACGCTTCTTTCAATTCTTGCGTACAACTGTGCAAAAGTAGAAAACCTCGGAGCTGGGTTCGTATCCGTACAGATACTTATACGTGCATACTATGTACTATGTAGTCAGTGGCTCAAATGTCATTTCCACTTTACGCTCGGTACAAGCACATTGTCCATTCGGTTTGTCTCGCTCCTTTGCTCCTTGCACCGCGTATACGATGTGATGTCTTTCGCTCGTGGTCACGCGGCAGAAAACAGAAGTCCCACAGCGCGGTTATATAGAAGGCGAAGGAGCCGCCTTAACGGGATCCTCTGAAGGGACACCGCTACGCTGAAAAAGCCTTCGGCACGATAAAGCGCACCTCTCTCGCCACCCGATCGTCTCTGCGATCGGTAGTTCTTCTCTATTTTATACAATATACGTATGAATTATACATATACCTTTATAGTATATTAGATATCGAGAATAGAGAGACTCTCTACAGTCGCAATGTGGCTTACCGTTGTTGCAGAGGCATATCTCTATATTCCGCCATTTGTTCTGATGCCGCAAATCTCTTCTCCGCGCAAAAGAATAAGCTTTTCGCAAAACCTGCATCAATGAAATTTCTTGCAATCGTCGTCCAGTATCTCTTTCTCTTCCCCCGTTTCTCTTTTTTCTTCTATTATCAGGGCTGCTGCTAGGAATGAAGTTTCCTCATGTGCATTTGTCGATTTTACATTCATTTTCTTAAGCTGTTTTCTTACTAATTTCAGTCCAATCGGGAACCTCGGAGTTTATATGTTTTGGTTTTTTTTTTATTGGGCTTTCTATTATCGTACCGGTTTTGCCTCATGGATTGCTCGGATACGTACATATTTCGATTGGTATACGGTTTAGAAGTCACGCATAACGTTCTACCAGTCAACGGGCGCGAGCAGGTTACGGTAAATTTGAATGAATTCTCAACGAGCGATAAGAACAACGACGAGGACGAAGACGAGAACCCGGAAATGCTTAGGCCGATACACACGGATAAGAATATCTCTCGAGACATCTTTCTCTGGGTACGTCTGAATGAGAGAAACTCTTCCTCCGTTTGCCAATCATGAAATGTGAGTATATTTTTATGGCACTGGTCGTCACCGGAAATCTCAATAATTTGGCACAGCCAGCCACTCGTTAGAATTCCTCAAATGATTCTTATCTGACGACCACGAACATGCCAATTAACGTTTGCTAAACACATGAATCTTTCTTTACAACTCTTTCATCGCCTACGGTTAATCCACAAACTTGCTTCGACCTCTTAAAACACTTGGAAAGATAAGGAGAGAGGTTCTGAGAAAAAAAAACGATCGAACCAGTCGATGAAACGAGACTGCTTTATTATTATCGGTCATATTTTCAGCTACCAACGATTAACCAAAACTTTATAAGAACTCCATCATGCTACATGTCAACGAGTATGTGTATCTGTGTGTATCAAAGATGTTTAATGGTTCAATCGTGCCAATTACATTTCTCTCGAAGAGAGTTATAAACATCTCGAAAGGCAGCTCTTTCGCCAGGCACAATCCTGTCTGGTTCCTTATATTTCCTCCTGCCTCCCTTCCCGCTCCCAGCAGTGCGCTTAATCTCGGGCAGCGTTGAAACAGTGACTCGCTCTAATAACGGATCATTATTTTCGTTGATTTTAATGCTGTCGGACGCGAAACGCGTCATATACAAAAAATATTTGCCGAGCATTAAATATCATTGCTATACACGCCGCGGAACCGAGCGAGTATACTTGGTTGTTTCTGCATGTACGCGGACGCGTTATATGGATGAAAAGAAATTTAATTGGCCCGAAAAAATATCCCCACTACTAACGCTGATGAGCTTCACTTCTTGATGCAATTATCAAGATAATCGCATTGTACCGGCAGATTTATATCTCTGAAAATAAAATTATCAAAAAATTTTAGCAGAAACAATGCAAAACGATCTGCTTCTTTTTCGGTCTATTATTCTTCCGTTGAACCACTGGAACAATTCGTTTCGCACAAAATTTTTAATCATCTTCATCATCTGCCACGAAGCCTTTTTCTGTGAATTCTTCTTCATTTTAGTCTGGTTTTTTGAAGAATTATACGCGTCCAGCAGTGCGCGTAAATGAAGAAGCACCACGATGTACAGCATGCACACAGAGAACAACGATTATATCTTGGCTGACCGCACGTAATTAGATCGAAGAACGTGTTAATGGAGTTGTTACGCGAGAAACAGGCGAAGACTCGCTCGTTTGCTCGTACACCACCGTTCGCTTCCGTGGTCTCTTGGTAGCGTTTCCAGCCTCTGGTAACCAGCTCTCAATGCTACGAGAGTACAACCCATATAATTAGAGCCTTCCGCGTCTTTCCTACGTACGTATTCACACCACCATTTTTCCTTTATCGTTTTACAAACTATCCTATACAGTTTCTATACTCGTTTATTTGCCTCTTGATGTCCACTCCGCTGTGCGAGATTTCTCACGATCGACCAATACTCGTGAATTCATCCTTTCCAACTCTCGATCCCGTACATCAATCACTTATCATCGTATTCTGTAAATAGACAACTAAAGAAAAAAAAAAATATTATACGTAAGGAATATTGAAATCTACCTACCGTATATTTCACTTTCACATTTTGATCGACACTCGCGTTGCTCTTTAAGAACGATTAATTCACGTTGAGAACGATCGGTTAACTAATTAGCATGAATTTTGCGTATCAAAAGATCAAAAGTCAGCGGCATGTCAGCGTTTTTTTTTAAATTATTTTGTTTTGTTTCGACATCGATTTGCACGATCATCAAAATTGCTACATCATCGAACATCACAGAATATTATCTTACAGTCTTCGTCTTTTTATTGATTTTTACGTTCACACTACCGCTTGTACAGCATTATACATTATTTTCGCTGTTTTGCTCATTTCCGCTAGATTTCCTTATCGATTGTGCCTAATCCACGAACATAATATTGAGTGGGGAATCTGTTTACGAAAAAAAAAAGCAGGGTGTAGAAAAATCATCTCCTTCACGATGGATTTGCATGTTGTTGCAGAAAAGGATTCGATTTGTGAACATAATTGAAATCAAGCAGCACATGTGCTGCGATGGTTCGAGAAAGCCTGTGTCTCGATCGTAGCGAATGAATATTGCAATCTACTCATAATTTTACCTCATAAGGCTGATAATATATCGAGTCTTAACTCTTTACTGGTTACCATATGAGCTGGGCTATCATCTATTTCGTGCCAGGCGTACGACCACGCTTTGTGAATGAAAGAAATCCTGGAAAATATGCTCGAAGTGGTAATTTAAACATATTTGACATTGCTGACTAGACATGCAGTTCGACAATTCGGGTAGACTCTACGTATAACGCTGTAGCGACTCTATCGGAAATATTTCATAAGAAATCGATAAACCGAAAAACAGTTATTTACGGAAGAAAAAACAGCAGCACATCCGGTAAATGTATGTTCAAAATGCAGAGATAATTTCGCACGATCCTATAATACGGAGCATACATAAGTTGATAATTGTGTGCGACGAAATCTAGAGGAAGGAAATTTGTGTAGATTTTAATTAATATCTAATTACCTATTCCTTAAGCAAGTCACGCGGTCCCACTGTGCTCTGCAAGTCAGCTATATTCAAAATTTTTAGTAGACCCCTGAAGCTCGTCCCAGAATGCACATGCAAGCAGTGCAATGCACTGGAGTTGCTCACAAACACACACACACACACATACGAATGAGTAACAGGCGCTCAAGAGTTCTTTCCTTCACGCGCTTGCTTTGATCTTCTTCACCGGAGCAGCTCTCTTTATTCGCAAAGGGTTGGGTCCCTCTTCTGTAGCGTGAGCACTCATACCGAATCACATACATACAGGGCATAGAAGCTTTGCCGCGAAGAATACTCGCAACTAAGGCTTTACACAAGGGATGACTTTGCGGTCGAGAGCACACGCCCTCCCGGCCTCGTTTATTCATATTTTCATAGTGGATGAGATCGCTCTCTGCAGCGTGGGTGCCCAGAAAACGAGTAAGGAAATGTACTATCTTTCCCTTACCACTGCCCTCTCACCGTCTTCATCTCTTGCTTCTTGGTCTTCTATGGCTCTCTTTGCTGCTTCATCTCCGACAGCGCTTCCTACTCGCTCGATCAATGACAAGTTCGACCGAGTTTTCCCATCATGAGACTCTCTTCATCACTGCGGTTTACCGTACTATAAATTATCCACGAATGAGACGCTTTCATACTTCTTAATGGCAATCTCTTTTATATACCCCTTCATTGAGCTATATTAGTTACGTAGACGCACTATTCCTTTCACTTTTTATATCTTATTCTATTCATTGTTCCGCGCAATTAATTGCACTTGGCAATTTATTTTTTAACCGCTTCGTTCGAAATCTCTTCTATTCAATCCAGAATTCATCCCTGGATGTATTTCTACTGTACATCAATCCGTTAAGGATGGATACGAGGCTATCGGAGCGTCACGAATGACGAAGTTTCTCTTTGCCAGCTGTATTCGCGATTGCGTTCGACCCTGGACCGATATCTGTTTGAGTCTCGAAGCTATCAGAGTTATTCGAGTTTCCTGTACCATAAAAAATGTGCACGAAGCTTCAAAAGCATCCAATGAATCGTTTGCGAGAAAAGTAGGGACACGTTTGTTACACGCTGGAATGCAATTTCCAATATTACTTTGTATCAACGTGCATTTTTGACTTGAGAATTAAACAATCGTATTGGGGTTATTGTAGATTTTCTGCGGCTCTCTCTGATTATCTCTCTTTTTCATTTCGATATTTATGAGAGGTGGAGTATGCAATGGCAAAAATACTTAAACCGGAATAAAAGCACCGGTATAACAGTCCTTTATCGATCGCAGACTCTTAATACCGCGTCGCGGTGCCTCTGGTGAAATTTTCACATTTCCCTCAATATTTGAGCTCGTGCACCCGCGTCGAGCTGGTCCCCGTTACGATAATACTGCTGCGATCAATACTACTTACTGTATTATTACGTGGGGAATTTTGATGCAAGCAGTGAAGACGAAAACTCCAAGAGCCTTTAATTGTGACCTGCAATGAAAGTTGCTGCACAAGCTGTACGACACAATGAGCTCATTTTTTTATTACGAGTACGCTTTCCACTCGTATTTACTCGTTGCCGAAGGTGTCATTTCTCTTTCTTGGCCATGGGAGAAGAAAAATTTTTGCTTGGGAGCACCCAATAATTCTCACTCCATTTCTTTTTTTTTTTTTTTTTTTTTTTTTTTTATACACGTGTGCACGAGAACGTATCAGTTTCGTGGATCTTTACATCTACAGCCATATCGGCGTCAGAGTTCGCTAACGAGAATAACGAGCAACGAGACCAAAAGGGCCTGCCGAATAAAGATGTTGATGATGAGCGTCATAAACATCTCTTGTTATCCGGAATTGAGTCGTTTGTTTTCCGCGGCCTCCCCTCGATCATCATTTCTCAAATGCGCGCTTCGTTTGCCCTCTATACCGAGAAGCGGAACGAACGTGTCAGGGATTCAAATCGTGCTCGCGCAGCCGTTTTCGTTATACCTCCTGATCGAGTAAGTCAGATCGAGAACAAGATGAAATCACACTTGACGAAATGATCGGCCGTATGGTCAATCGTGCCTTCCGTAAGTCTTCAAACTGGCTTATTCCTTATCCCGTTCCCGGAGGAGGTGGGCAGTACGCTCTGGCGAAAGGGGAACGATCTCGTTTGATTTCTCGAGCCTTTGGGCTTCTCGACACAAATGTTGGTTCGTTCCGAACGAGGAAGTTGCAACGTCGTTCTGGAGTACCTGCGTCGGTTGGGTGCGGTGTCGCAGCCAACAAAAAGAAGAATGGACGCGATATTCCCGGAGGGATCAGCGCGAGGAGTTGGACGTGAAAAAGTGGAAAGGTTCCACGGTGGTCCGACAAACACGCGTGAAGAGGATGGCAACAGTGAGATAGAGGGAGATGGCCGAGAGACGAAAGAGGGGCAGGGGAGGGGGGAGCGTAGAAACCAAATGACCGATCGCGCTGGTCTTGAAATTCGTTCAATCGAAACGAATTTGTAAGCCTTTGGGAACCACTTTTTTACACAACACACAGTTGAAAGTACACGCCGAGTCAATGACTTATTGACAATCTTTTTCCTTATTCATAAACTCGAATAATTGTCTAACTAATTCGAGACGAGAGAAAGGTGCGAGGAGGAAAATGCAAAAGAGTCTCGAAATAATAATGTTATTAAAAGTCGTGTGGCAGATGATAGGCAGAGTGTATCCATAATAATCTTGGGATATGCTGTATGGCCTTTCCCCATAAGTTCGACCGAGCGTGTACAGAGCAAGGAGACGTGCTTAGAATTATCGACGGGGATCGAGCACGCTCGGGGCAATTACGCGTTATTACGTAGATAGGCTCATTAGGTATTATGCACGGTTCTTCGTCTACTTCTTCTTCGTCTCCATCATGTGCTTCGTAAGTCGGGAAGAAACGACGTCCCGCATGACTCGTAGTGCTGATACCTTGTCCTGCACATCCTCTATTTTCTGTACAATATAAATACTAAAGTCAGAGAATCTTCACGGAATCAAGATCTCTAATGTAGGCATTACAAAACAAAAAAAAACACGAAAATAAGCTGTTTATAGTTCGACGTTCTTGTCACTAAATTGTATCAAATTAATGTATTTTTTACAGCCAACGGCTGCATGATTCAGGTATACAAGTTTGTTACGTTTATTCGACGTTTTTCCCGGATGATCAGTTTTGCTGCATCGTTTTCACGTCGATTCGTTTGTTTCATTTGCTTGAAATCAAAATGGAAATGTTAATAAATGACGACGTTCTAGTTCCAATGAATTTCTTGTTAGGCTTGTTAAAAGTCATGGGAAAATAATGGATCCACTGGAATCACGTGGAAATGAAATTAAAGATGACTTTTGAAAATATTATTTGTTTCTGGAATAAATGTGTTTTGTTTATTCGGCAGGCGGCGGGACCTCCGGTACAGCTTGAACCCGTGGACCTGTCGGTAAAGACTCCGGTTGTGCTGCAGGTGCCTCGTTACAGTCCAGCAGCAGCATTAATTACCACAGCCAGAAGAATCCCCTCGCCTTCGACAACGCCCACGCCGCCCCCGCTATGCGCATCTACCGGTAAGTTTATATGAAAATTCAATCCACAAGGTAATTCTATAGACACGCCGCGGAGCGAATGGTCGCAGTTCGCTTCAGAGGAAAATAAAGGTCAGGGGTCGAAAGTTGGTGCATAGAAGATAGCGTATGTATCACGACGCGATTTGAACGACGATTCTATGCGCGGATAAATACTTGGACACACCAACACACACGTGCACAGCCTGGCAAAGAACACAGGTCGCGCCTTGGCGATAGACACGAGCGATAAGTCGTAAGTATTCGGAATTCCGGCACCAGAATTCCGTATTCTTCTTCGCCGAGAAATCGCCACTTCGTGCCTTCGGTGTACCATAATATCTATACAAACTACGGCATTATCTCTCAGCCATTCTCTCACACGTTCCGATAGGAAAAAACATTCAAGTTATTCGAAAGTCCCGTAAATAAAATCCAATCTATATGAAACTTCCATCATTTTAACGTAAAGCCTAAACACGTGAATTGAAATAGCTTTGCCATAGTTGGCAAGCCAGCGCAGTAACAACATGCTGTGACCGTCATGTCGACTGTATGTTCCGCGTGTGTACGTTCGATTATCAAACGCTCGCACTCCACGTGTTATTACAACGATGCGTCGCAATTCTCCACGCTGCCGAAGAGAATGCGCCACGGTAGTAGCCAAGCGTGTAATCCCGCGTGTACTCTCTCGGTACGTTTGCTGTTTCGCGCGTGCTGGCTTGTAATTTTCGCCCCAAAAGACTCTTTTATTTTGCCCCTTTTTATTTGTCTAACATTTATTTTTTTCTCGTCAACGCCGGCGGTGGTTGATCGAACGATAATCGCAGGCAACGATTGCCCGTTATCCAGATATATCGAAAAATAAAATATATCTCTTCGTCTTGATTATACGTCTGTGCACGCTTAATTATTGTTCGTCATACGGCTAACGAACGAGTCTGTGCAACGGGTGATTCAACGAGAATCGGATGGCGGTGCATACACGACATTAAAAATAAACCAGTTGTTTTCTTCACTTTGTTCGTTAACTGTAATCGTAACTCTCTCACCGTCTGTTGAAGAATGAAACCATTTATCGTTATACTTTTTAAATGATAGGATAAATCTCGTCACGGTTTGTACAAGAGTATGGATATCACGAAGCGCATTATCCACCGGATCAAAAGTTATGACACAAGAGCGTGAGTCTTCTCGTTAGGTTGTTCTTTATAATTTAACCGCCAGGGGGCCGTCGGAAAACGTACCTCGGGCATTCGCGCGACACGCGATGTCAAGTTTATGACGTCAATGAAAAAAAATGATTGAATTTGTCTTATGTAATATATATATTTATATATATATCTCATTCTTTTTAAAGAACGAAGGATTTAAACGAGTCGGAACGGGACGACTTTTAACTTTCACCCATTTAAGCGAAGGGAGAGAAAATACAAGGGGTAATCATCCGAGGCAAAGTATACCATGTGTATGTATAGCAACGATTCTCATCTTATTGTTGCTGAAGCTCGAGCCGGCATCCGAGCAAGAAATCCCAAGTGGAGTCTGTATATGAACGACCGATGCATCGATTCGAGGCTTGTTTAAAATTCCGCTCTCTCCCGTAAACGAGGGACGAGTCTAAAGAGAATCGCACATTATGAACTGTAGCCAGCAAAGAACATCAATTGCTATACCCACGTTTTTCACCGTAGAAATCCTCAAAGCTGCTGCAGATTTTTATTTTTTAAGGTGTCTCGCACGCCATCCTCTCTGACGGTAATATTGGTAATTTTCACGAATATCCAGAAAACACACTGTATTTGCCATATGAAGTCAACAATGCAATAAAAACTAAAGTAAAAGCTCCTTCTGCGTTGGCCCAGTGTTTCGAAGTTGAATCCAGGAGGGAATAAATATGCTCAATTTTCTTCCGAGCGTTGTTGGTATAAAGAACTAAAGGATGAGGGCTCACCTTCACGACAGAAAGAACGAAGATGACGGATTATGAAGGGAACGCCGGCGAGATACGTAGTACATCACATCCTGTTTGTTGGGAGTCGGTGCAAACGGGCGCTCCCAGAGTTTGATTGTCTTTGATTAATTACTCATGCTCCTTTGCGTCGGTTCTTCAGGCTCGACGGAAGCTAAAGTCGCCGCCGCGTGTGCGCGCAACAATCTAGATAATGCGTAACCGTATTAACGTACCGGTACTACGGTCTTACAATGCAGGCATTCTTTTTATACATACTCGACAGCGAAAACACGTCTGACGAGCTTATGACGCAAAAGAAGGAGGAAAATCGCAAATATACATTAAATACACCAGTTGGGTGTAAAACCGTTGCTAAAAAAACCATTATTTCGTGAATGGCCTCACTTTGCTGGATTGCCAGGTTCAAACTGTTCTCATTGACCACGCGTACTTCATTGTTTTTCTAATAATGGAAAAACCGTACCAGAGAGAACTCTCATCAACTCCTGACGTAGTTACAGCACACTCAGAGAGCCAACCGTTCGTCGTTGTTTCAACAGACGCAAAACACCAAGCAAAGCACGCTTTAGCGATCGAGATAAATCGTATCGAACCGCAAACGGATTGCGAGGTGAAGCGTGCAGACAGTGCTAGGATCCTGCGGCTGGCTCGGTGTACAGTAGCCGTTCGCCGCGTAAGCCAAGTAGCAATAGGCTATGTGGTCATATCGCTCCGGCTGCGCCTCCTATTCATACCAAGATAGAATCTATCGGATTCACCATACGTATACAGTATTATTTTATGTTCGTAAATACAGCACCATAGCATCCATCGTGAGTAGCCTTTTCTGAAGAAAAAAAAAAAACGCACATTACAATGACTGCAAAGTCTATGCCCCGTAGAAAGGTATCTTGTAAGATAGACTAAAGTGGCTCGGGGAATCATGTTTGAGGGCCTGAAAAAGATAATCTAATCTCTGATCACGCGATCTGGCAATCGTTACGGTTATTGTTATTACATGGTCGCATCCTTTCTTTCCTTTAATTAATTAGCTAATTATGCAATACGATGAAACTTTCCAAAGTACCACCATGTCAGTACGAGAACACAATAGGGCCAGTTAAATTATTTGATGATCGTTTGACTCCACAGTCCGACAATCTCTCCCAGCATCCTCCGTCATAAATCTTCTAGTTGCGTTCCTTTGCTATTATTCTAGGCAAGATACTTACAGACTACATCGTCATTAATTAGAGCAATGAGACAGTTTCGCTCTGCCAGCAAGTTTACTGAATCATTACTCTGGTCGTGGCTCAAAGGACGAGAGCGGGTGTTGTTGGAGAGTAATGGTACAATTCATCAAGTCTCATCCTTAAAACTTACTGATTATTCACCTTCACTGAACACAGTACACTGCAAATGTTCTGTTAATATCCTTTGAGTTTTTTTCGTACCATTATTTTTCCCAGTAGTATCAGCCCAGGTTTGAAAAAGTTTTCGAGAGACTTAGAAAATGGACGTCACGTGTTTGATTTTTCTTGAGAATCCTTGCATTTTGCTGGCACGCTTGATCCACAAATTCGATTTAACTCATCAACCATTATATCGAATAACCAGCACGCGCTTGCGTCCTACCTCAACTCAGCAACTTCACCCGATAATTTATCAGACAGTCTAGAGGGAAGAGAATAATCGTCTCTTTTACATCCTCACTCACCCGCTGATACATTGATGTTTTTTCTTGCGCGCTGCTCCGCGAGAAAACTCTAGATGATCGATACCTACCGTCACGCACGCACGTTAACGGCAATTAAGCACGTATACTAATCGCTCGCGTTAAGAAGTACGTATACCTACGGATGACTCGTCTAAGTGGGGTGTTTTACCGACACGGTGAGGGCGTGAGAAGTGCCTTAGCCCTGTGACCTTCGCGGCCCCCCCGGAGTATCTCGTGCCCTCTCTTCTTCCTTTTTTCTCTCCGCATGCCTCTTCTATCTCTCAGCACAGTCCGGACTTCCCATTGGGAATTGCCGTTGGAAAGGGTCTATGGCGTCCGGACGGGTTTCTCATTCTTGAGCATTACCGTTTGTTCAACAACGAACGATATTTATTTATTCATAGTCTCGAAGACTCTCATCGGGCGTACTTGTCCGATCAAATTTTGACACGTTTAATCAAATAGCACGATAAGTTTACGGTGGGGCAGTCCAAGGAGCAAATGTGACGAAGGGCGATGAAAGTGCAACTCGAGATAGAGTGATAGTGAAACGAACGTGGGAACTTTCAATTCCATGCGCATCATTTCCTTGGTATCTGGATGAGTCGAGTTTCATGGATAATAGCCTGCGTGATAGCAACTCGGAGAATCTATAACGGAGGCTCTACATCTAATGGATCGCCAATGTTCTCCCGCTCTGCAACATTCGTTTTCCCACTAGAGGATTTAGTCTGGTTATTCGTTTAGATCCTCATGAACGCTTACAATAGTAGCTCAAACAGTTCCTTTGAGGAATGACTGTTTCACGGCCGCACTTCCTGGGTTCAACGCTCTTCGACTATGTAGACCAGACAGGCAGGCAGGTTGCAAGGTAGGTGGAGTTACACTGAGCCTCGAGTAAACCAACTTTCCGACTGCACACTACTCAACATGTTTTATTCTGCTGTGTGCATTGTAAGAGCAGGGTTTCCCTAATACATTCAACATAACTTCTTCTGCGTCTCTCCTTCATACTCGCATGATATAAGGCCGCAGGAAAGTTGCCCTTCCCACACTTATCATTGCTCTTACTTCTCCTGTTACACGTCTGCGATTCCAGACAAAAATGAATCCAATTGACTGCACATATTTCCAACGGCTCAATGTTCAGCGCACTAGGCATCTTCCTTCATACATGCTCAATATAATTATAAATAATTATATTTTTTGAGCGAATATAATTAAAAGTTTTTTTCACAGTTTTTTTCGAGTGAGAAATCATTTGCTTGCCTTCTTGCTAGGAAAATTGGGGGAATCGCTTTCTCTCTTCTGACAGGGGCCATTTTTTTTCTATTGTTTCTTTTGGTACTTCTTAACTTATAACAAGTACTGTAAATGGTCTCAACGATGGATATCTGGGTAGGGCTGCTTGTCCAGTGATCGCTCGCAGAACACGCCATCTGCCGTAGGCCCAGACACTGGAGTGTCGAGCGAGAGTGCTGGCGGTGCAACACACCGAGCGGACTCGAGCAGTCAGTGAATCGCGGAGGGGAAGATTGCTGGGTTTGGTGGGATATTGCTAGTGGGTCCGGTGCGCGGTGAGGCTTGAGGGGAGTCGAGAAAGACCCGAGGTAAGTCAGCGGGGGTCAGAACGGAGATGCTCCGCGGTCGTGTCGGGCGGGGCTGTCCGCTCACGACTTGAACTATCGCACGCCCCCACTAGCACAGCACCAGCACTCGCACCCAAGCAGCATCATCCACCTTGGCTCCCCATACCGGCGCTCCACGGTTCGCTAGGACAGCATAGATAGTAGGGTCGTCAGAAAGACGAGAGACGTTCCCGACGCCAGCTCAAGCTGCATGCTCTATATACATCCTCTATTCTGGTGTATGCATTACCACGAACATTTACGTATGATTATACCAGGAAGTTCAATAACCGGTGCATGTCAAGAAAGCTTCGTATCTATATATACTTGCTTGTGACAAAGACGAGGCATGAAAACGGACTCTTGAATTATTAAAACCTTATAAATCTGTCCCGTGATACTGGTACATACGAAATCTACATTTTCAATCGTTTATGTTCATTAATGAGTCAGAAAACTAAGTCAGGAAAATTGTATGTGCCCTCCGAAATTTGTTTGGTTAATGAGAAGCACGTACTATGCCGAGTTGCGAGCAACATTATGCTCAACCTTTCTAATGTTTCGGACAATTATCGAAAAATGGTTTCCACATGCATTCAGCATAATGTTGGGAAATAAATCTGTCGATCATACCACATCGGTTGGTGGTAAAGCATTGAATGCTTTGGTCGTTCGCCTGATCGATCTCGAGTCTTCCCATCAACGGGTAGGTATAAAAAGGTATATCCCGATCAGAAACAATCATATTTCGCACAGAACTGTATAGCGGAGTCGTGATGGGCAGAACCGGCGTGGCAGAGTTACACTCGACGGATGAAATTACGTGAGAGGATGAAACGATCCATACTTTGTTCGAAGGGAACGATAAGTTTTTCCGTTTTATAACAGCAGCGTCTCTGGTACAGTCTTTGGCAATTTAGAACGAGGAAGGTAAGAAGGAAAGATGCAGGTTAAGTAAGACGAAGTAGTAAAGGAGCCAGGAAGAGAGAGAGAGAGAGAGAGAGAGAGAAGCGGAGGAAGAAAAGGAGGAAAATAAAAATCTTGTGGAGCGAACGGGTTCCCGTGCCCCTGAGCGCTGGCGCTTGACCCAGTAGCACCGCCGGTCTGTAACTTGCAAGTGGATAACTGCCATAGAAGATCGTTAGGGTCCCGAGTAGCGATCCAACATTAAATCAATTTTGCAGACCTTTTGCATTCCATGCACTCTTCCAACAATCGCAAATTTTGCCCCATTGACATCGCGTTAGATATTTAGACAACCAATGTTTTAAAAATCATCTTTCATGCTAAAATTTCTTCTAAAAATTCTAACCGATCTTATGAACTTCGCAAGCGTGAGCTCCGAACACGACACCATAGATGTCGATGTTCAAGAGCCGATAGCCCTCTACCAATTGCATACGTGTACGAGCAGACGACTCAGTTACACCTGTAGAAGCCTCATTGCCTTCAGCCAAAAAATGTGAAGCGCCGATTGATACGCCATTTCCAGAAAAAAAAGATGTTCGTTGCAGATTTTTTCTTCCTACTGAAGTGCTCTCTGCGGATGATGGATGTAAAATTTCGGTGTAAGTTCTGGTAGCAGCGATTCATTAGAATGTCATTCTAATGCGAATCTCACATTTTTGCGGTTGATAGGAAAAGGACAAGGCGAAAGACTATAGTTAGACAGGGAATGGATAGATGGATGGGCTGACATGAGAGTGCATAGTTCACGTATAATACACAACGATGATGCTCGTTTTCCCATTATCGGTGAATGTTTCCGTAGAAGTGCAATAACCCCTCTAGGTATGGTGGTGGTAGTAGTAGTGTGGTATGGCGAAGCGGTGCATGGACCACAGTCATGACCGGAGGCTGACCCCGGCGGGTGCACGCCACGAGGAGCGCAACGCTGGTTTGCATATTCGCGACTGCGTCCCGGTGGCGGATATACATCATGCATCCGCGGGTCGTGGTGCAAGTGCAACGGTCCAACAACGACTGCGACGACGACGACGACGACGATGAGGAGGAGGACAAGAGTGGATAGAACCTCAGCCCAACTTTATTCGCGGATCTCTCCGTTGTCTCTCGCTCCACCCGGAGGCTCACGATCGGACGATAGCTCAGCCGACGAATTTGCATCCGTGGAATTCCCGCGCGTGGGCTGACCCATGCACATCCTCGGTTATAGGACGACAGCAACAACGACAAGGTGGAGGTGCCGGAGCGGTACAACCGGAAGCAAAAGCAGCATAAAGAGACAGAGGCTCGCACCGGTAAACTATGCTTATTCACTGCTGATACAGGTTTTTTCCTTGCAATACCTGCTGCTCCGAGGTTATTCGAGAATTCGACTCCGCATCTCCCACTTTCGATTCAGTGTACTTCAGAGCTTTTCCAACGTCACGCTACTTATTTCACGATCTCGCGAGTCCTCGTGATCGTGTCGTCACGTACGATCACGAATAGAATAGAAATAGATAGAGATCAGGTTTGGATAGCGAAAGGGCGAAGGTCAGACTACTATTTGATGACAGAATCTCGGGTCGATATTTCATGGAAAACGACGAAAAAATTATTTTTCCGATATGTTAGAAGGGATACGAACCTTTTTTGTGGTTAAAGATTTATCCACTTTTACTAAATCTGATACATAAAGATGCGATGTCGATCAAATCTAGCGAAAGAAAAATGTTTTAAGAAACAACTCCGGTCCTTGCCAACGCAACATCTTTTCAGTTGTACGTTGTCATCACTTGTTTTGCGCCACGCCTCCGTAAGAGAATGGATCAGCAGAAACTTAAAAATTCCGCTGACATTTCAATCGAGCAAACGAATCGGAACTTGCTACTTGTTTCGCTCCGGTAATGGCAGCGAAGGAATGAAAAAAGTGAGTCAAGGATAGCCCCATGGGAAATAGGAAGAGGATGAGCTCATTCGAATGCGATCAAGCGTATAAGGAATCAACCTCAGCTGGAAGAAACTGACGAACCATATATGCACTGTTTAATCGTTAATTCACCTGGCCTGTCTGTCCACATGCGTCTCTATCTTATCGAGATTGTTGATCTTCCCTTTCATCGATTGTGTTTGATTTGCGAGACTTTTTTGTTTCAAATGCTACTGAGCAGGGGTAGAAATAAGGAAGAACGAGGATACGAAGCTCGAAAATGCGAGACGCTGGTCAACATACAAACATCTTCTCACAAGAAGCGTTCCTTCATACGATGTATATGTATACATATATCTGTAGTTTGTGCGCGCGCCTCGCGACTTCCTGTATTGTTGCATCTTATCGAATAGATCGGAGATATAGGCAGCAGAAGAAGAGGGAGCAGTGCAATGTGCGCGACCGCATGTCTCAAAGCGACGAGTGAAAGAAAAAACGAGAGAGAGAGAAAGATATATATATATATATATATATATTATATATAGTCCGAGGGAAGCGGGGGCTCTGTAAAGAACTAATAGACCACCTTCGTGAGGTAGAATAGAGGGGTGCTTGGTGTGGTTTGAGACACCTCGGGTGCCTCCAGCTCTTGCCATCTACATACGGGCACGATCTGCCGGGTTCCCATGGTGTTGAAGCGAGCAGCAAGCTCGACCGTTGTATACAGGATTCAGCTGAGAGTGCTGATGGTGAATGTTGCTACTAAGCTGGCGAGTTCTACAAAGTAAGAAAAAGTGAGGATGTGCCGATCGCCTACAGTTGTAAGTACAATCGGAGGCTCATCAAGTCTGCAAATGTTCTCATGATGACACACAGAGTATGGAGGAACTTGAAGATTCCCTGAGGAGTGATGACACAAAGTCTGCGTCTCTCAGGTGGTCCGAAAAAAATGAATGATTTTATTTTCCCATTTTCTTTCCTTGCCCATCCATGGACAGATAAAAGAGATTGTAAGATTGATTTAAAGTTCCAATTGAGATCGTGATTTATTTGATTGATCTCGTCCAGCGTTCGTGTCCCTGGCATATGCCAACCGGAAGATCGCATGTGTACAGATACACGTTTGTATACAGAATAGCGACAGGCATTGGTCGTTCTCGCGTTGCATTATATTTCCAATAGGGAGTATATAGTTAGGTTACATATTGTATATACGTATATGAGAAGGTAGATCTAATGGAAAATCGGAGTAATGACTCGCAAATAGGCCACTCTATTGAGGGCGTAACGAATTTACAATTACGTTGGATAGTTATCATTACTATTGGATGAGGAGGGGAGGTTCTGGTCTGCATGATTGCTGTGTCTAGTACCGCATATATGTTTATGTACTTGTGCGTTCCGTTGCTACAGGGTGCGGGCACTTCCCACGAACCTGGACTCTGCAGAATTCTCATCGTACACTATACCATATAGATCATTACAATCTTAGTACTACGTATGCTTGTGGATATTATTGATATATCTGACCATTGGCGTGTCATTCATTTGCTATGATTATGATAATAATAGCACATGGAAAAAGTAGTAACGAGCATTATCTACACAACTCTGTACAGTAGGACCATACAGTGGGTACGTGTGAAAAAAATATGCATGGGTATGGATGCAATGTGTAATATTAGATATTTCTTTCGCTGAGGAAAACATCATTGTAAAAATACGAGAAAGCCTATAATTCGTGTGTAAGTTGGACCGGTAAAGATATGAAGGAGCCTGGGGATACACAGTCGCGGGAATTAGCGAGAACAACTCGACAAGGATATCGTTAGGGCTACTCGTGTATGCACGCATGCCCGCGTCCAGTGTGGAAATAAACATGGGGCACACGCAGCTGGTGAAGGAATATCTATATGATTTATATGTCTGGCGCGTAACTAGGGTGCACCTTGATTATTGAGCTATCATTACTAATGAACCACCTAATCAGGATGCGTAGGTCGAACGTAACGCGTCGTTAAATCTTTGAGATGTTTATGGATAAATTAAAAAGAACTTTGATATGCCTGGGTTTATAGGTAACGTATTATTATGCGATCAACTCGGGAGGAGATAGCTCGTTCCAAGTGGCATAATCAAGCATCAACTTTTCTGCAGGACTGCATTTTCTTTATAGCCGGCCGATCAAGCACGATAAAAAGATTTACTTACTCGCTACTCGTATCGGTGCATTTGTATAATGTGTCGATATCTCGTTTGCTCATCACACCTTTCATTATCTCGCTACTGGGCATTCCACCATAGATATGGCAGCGATTAATGGTTATCATTGAACGAAATTCCAATATACTTATTATACATCGGCCAAACGACGTATTCCCACTTCCGTGTCCTTAACGCATGAACCGCAAACGTCTAAACATTGTCACGATCATGCGAGGGAACGATTCATCGACCCTGGCCAAGTATTCACACAACACCAAATCTACTAGTCATTCTTGCAAATAACATTTCACACCTTGTAGTCCGATGCCCGTAAGACTCGAAAGGGGTGATGACAACGACAATGACAACTAAGATGAGAGTCAGACATCACATGGGAGGGAGAAATACAGAGCTCTGTTCCGTTAGATCGCTCACGAGCTAGCCACGCGCACACTCCTACATAAAACCCTGCCGTATATACCAAGTGCAACGTGTAAGTTGCAATCATCTCTCGGGGCAGCACTTTACGTTTCTCCGTTAAGAGTTTTAACGCAACGGTCTCTGCCCCCTCAGCCTCTAACGCAGTTACAATAATACTTTGTATCATTTAGTCCTTTTATTTCTTTGGAGAACGTTTCTGCATGAATTACGTAAAAATTGGCTATTCTTTACCACAAGTTTTAGCATGAAATAGAATGATGGCTATTGCATGTGTGTCGCATGTCCTATGTAACAAAAATATCTAGAAGCTGTTTTGTTTTCTTTTTTTTTTTCTTTTTTATTGTATCGATTGAACTCAAATATAAAAAAGTTGAGCGCCACAAAAACGGCGACAATCTACGGGCGTAACTTTGGATCTCGCAAAAACTTTTCCATGTTCAAAACTATTCGTATAAATATGCTATCGTCTTATGTGTCGTGGCAGTAAAAAAAAAGAAATGTTAAAGGCGGAGTGCCAATCATATCTACGTGAAAATAACGCACTCTTGTGTGTCCCCGGCCATCCTGCGAGAGACGAAGTGCGCCATGTCACGCGAATCTATATTTTGGCGTTTCGTTTTGTTCAGCTAGACAGTATAAAACTTGGCATAGCGAAATCGATATTCCCCGTTATCGTAAGGATGAGAGTGTGCGTGTATGGCTGTCTGTGTATATGAATGTATACATAGAAACAATCCTTGAATGCCTTTTTGCGATAAAGCAAGATTCTCGCGTGCGACAGTCCACAAACTTGTCGCCCTCCTGTTCGTCGTTTTGTGCTAAATCCGTGAATATTTAAGGGATATCGCCAAGCCAAGAGACATAATCATACTTTATGCACAAGGAATTCTCTTTTTGTCTCGTTTCTCGCGTGATTTTCCTTGCCAACCAAGACAATATACGGTAGAACGTCGTATAAAATTAATGGCTATCGAAGAATTGAACTTTACTCGGACTAACATGATTCGCCAGAACGAAAATCCAAAGCCGATGATGATGAGTGCGGATAAAGTTCTTTTTCCCCTTATTTGAATTTTTGAAAAAACCTCGACTGTCTGGATTGCAGACAGAACCAAAACACAGGAATGATCTTAAAAACAATTTTATCCTATAGCTTCTAGAATCTGCAAAATTGTTTGCCACGAGGTTAACAACTTTCTACTATTTTTCTTATTTTTATTGTTCCAGTCTCGTATCGAGACTCTCGACTCGAGTCGCTTCGAGCGCTTTTACATATATCCCTAAAAAATCATGTAACTGCAGTGAATTCTAGCGAAATGATTTCAGCGAACTCGCTAAAGTCTAGCGAAAAAGCCCCAAAGGAAGGCTATCTCGTAAGAAGCATTGCAAAAACTCGAGAGATTCTGTATTGTGATCACGAAAGTTGTAATGTTAGTGTATAATATTCTGCTTGACGTACGAAATGTCTTTACCTGGATGTACCTTCGCATCTACATCTATATGTACGGAGAATACAGTTTTAATACCGTTTTGTTTATGGGGGTGATGTGCACGGATCGCTGAAAAGAAAAGCGAGCGGTTATTCGACCAATTAGTTGGCCCCTTTTGAGAGAACAGTAAACGTGCTACACACTGTTTCAGGAAAGGGCGTGCTTTCTGTTAAATACATATTGGCCGGTTTTTCCACTCCGTAGGACTATGTTCTTGCCATCGGGATGAGGAAACGTGTATATAATACTCGATCTCTCGTCGTCCAAAGTCTCGGTGCATGTACTTCGCACACGGACTGAGATCAGTCATCCGAGCAATGTATAATTCATGAATCGTCCCCGCGTGTATATAGTTTGCTTTCTCTGTCGACCACACGCGCATTATGCACGCCCGATTCCCACTATTAATTTGCATCAGTGCGATAACGGGGGATTACGCTGTAGTCGCGGTGCAGAACGCGCGTGTGCGTGCATACACTTTTATTGCAACAGCTTCCTCTGCTTATGCTTCAACTTAACGTGCGGCTATTTGATTTAAACGACCGGTACCGAAACCTCCCTACAATCACGTTGATACTAAGCTGGATCAAAATTATTTATCGGCCTATTATTTAATACCATGTTCTTAATTATTTTCATATGCTTTTCAATTATTATCGAGTTATCCGATTCGCCTTTATAACCAGGCATTTTTCGTTTATCAAGCGGGTTCTATAATCGATTAAATTGTATAATGACGTACTAAATACACCATCAATTATACATGTAGCTTGATATTGTAACACAGTGAGGCAGGCTCGATTGATCGATAACAGCTCAGAAGTTGCAAACACGAGGGATATAGGTAGAAAGACTGATGAGAATAATATGCAAATTCCATAAGGCATTAATGACTTGAAGAGCGCCGGAAAACACCATGGAGCCCAAGCAGTTTTCGATAATTTCTCGAATCATCGTAACGATACTGCTAAAATAATAAAATCGGACCGTTTTTTTCTACATTTACAACTATAGTGTCTTTTAAATGTTGAAGTTCTGGCAAGTCTATCGCGAATTTCTTTGATGCGAGAGTGATTACGATTGTGTTCGCGCGTAACAGAATCGATTACACACAGACGCAGCTAATTATCTGCGATTAAATTCTATTTACATAGGCTCTTTTGGAATATTTAGGAAAACTCACGATTCGCGTGATCGGTTGGATATTAGGAAGGAATGATGTTAGAAGAAATCGACCGTGGAACGAAATGAAACTTAGGTGAGGTATATAGTGATAAAAGACAGGTGTGTATACATGTGTTTATTTATTTGTCTTTCACTTGGACTGCAGCATTTGTGTTGTACGCGCAAGAATGTAATTTCGCGTTTTGGCACGTACAGAGCGATCATTAGGGTCCGCGAGAGAGTCCTAAGAGAGTAAGTGTGTGCGTGCGGGTGTGTGTGTGTGTGTGTGTTCGAGAGAAAGACAGAGAGAGATGAGCGGGACAGCCGATAGAAGCAATGCAAGGAATATGATGTTATTAATGCATTCCTGGAAGCAAGGTGGATTCTCATTTCCCCCGCTGATTACCCATAATTTGTACGTAATCGTCCGAGCGATGGTGGTGGAAAGGTTCATACGTCTCGGACGTTACCTCCGATAACGTGCATACACTCTGTTTTACGGCACACATACATGTTTCCACTTTCCATCAAGCGGTTGCACACCTCATGGTAAATCGACGATTTAAGCGATTTCTCATGGGAAAATAACACTTAGAGAAATGGCGTATATAGATATTTATACGACGTACCACCTTCGACAGATCTCCGCCGAATCGGGAGGATGAATCCATGGCTATCATGCCAACATATCGATATAACCATAATCGTCAATCCAGAATTATTACCATTACGCGGAAATTTTCATCCGCTATTACGAATGTCTGCATACATCCCGGATTTATTTCCTTTGCACGTGGAGCGCTTATAAAATTGCATCAAACATCTTAGCTATCTATACGAAACGCGTTTCGAATATGTGCACGCATGTGTAGACCCGTGTTTTCTTGATTCAAGTCCACAGTGCAAAGTATCTACTTTTGTAACGCACAAAGTGCACAGGAAGGATAAAATGAAACGAAAAAATGTGTACATACGAGTCGGGTCAGCTGCTACTGGTGATATTTATAGCCCTCTGTGCAGTGTCGGAACTCTGACAAGAAAATAAACTCGATTTTTCTCTCTCTTACCCTTGCCAAAGTGTGGTGGTTCGCCTCCTCCTCCTTCTCCTCCTTCTACACCTGAAGCCGCGCACGGTCTGCATCTCTATGGTGTTTATGCCCCCGCTACAGTAGTCACCAGTTATCGGTTCCCCCCGTCGTGTGTCCCTTTGGACTGTACCAGGTGATCTTTGGAACGATCTGAGCATACAACGCTGAGGGAAAACGTGAGTGAGAAAGAGAGGGAGTAAGTGCGAGAGAAAAGGACGACGAGAGGAGGATCGAGAGAGCCCGGGCACGTCGCGATCCGGGCGCGAGCACGATCTCTAATTGCGTCGCGACTCACCAGCAGCCTCGGGGACTCGAGGACGATGCGTCGATAGTAAATTGAATGTTTTTTCGCACATATACCTTGGCGGCTTGTCGAGAATGCTCTTCGCGCGCCAACTTTTCTTCACGCGATCCCGCTAAGACACCGCGCGAGAGACACTCGAGAGAGCGAGTACGCTGCTGCACAGAGGGAATCTGAAAGAGTACATCAAGACCATAAAGCCGTAGTGGCTACTTTCCGACTCGGACATTCGATCGCAAAACAGACGAAAAAGTTATGGATGAGAATAGGTGTACGGACACGAGAAGTGATATTTTTATGGCGTGTCTACGATACGTCCAATGAATTTATATCGATGCAACATCAGAGTTATTTCTGATTGTAAAGCCGACACCCAACTGGCAGTCAATCTCGAATTCAATCACTTGTCCTTTTGTATTGAATCCTATGGTGTTTAACTCAATGTACTTTGCACGTGTGAAAAACGCCTTTTATGGTAAAATTCAATTTTTACGATCGTCTTGTATATATTGCTGCAAGAGCGGCTCATCAACAGGCATGCAGGGATAAGAACAGAGGAATGCACAACGATGATTTCGTCGAAAAAAATATGTACACACTCCTCATTATTTCAAGTTCTAAGAAATTCGTATGTAATGGTGGCATCACAAAACAAAAGCAGCCAATTCGTTGTTTCAGAAGCACCAGACACAACCGTCCTATGTCCCACTTTCGACGACGAATTCTCTCGAACAAAAAGAGCTCTGTTCTATCGACATTTTTTCTGGGTTTAAATGCTACCATATATTTCCATTTGGCCGATTGAGTTTTCGCGCCTATCCTCCTATCAAACTGCCCAAGCAACGTCAAATCAAGCTTACAGACTCACTAATACTTTGGTCCGTGAAAAAATCGATCGAATCAGTCCACTTGTCTCTATTCACATCAGTCTCTTGCATTTTTATTCATCGTCGTTAGCTGACAAGTGATCTTGATTTTTCCAAAGCTATATGCGTTTTTTTTTCTCATTTCTTTTACCCTTTCAAGTTTATAATTTTCCTCAATGTCACGAGTTTATCTACGATCGGGATGTGTGGTCGTCTCGTGATATATATCCCGGAGCTTAGGGATGGTACGTGCATGCTCATCTCACTCTACCGTGGGGACTCCGCGTGGCGCAAGTTGTACACAGTACATGTAACAACGTACTAGACACAAGGGGGAATCCCGTGGTACAGCGAATCTAGCGAGCGAGCACGCTGCGCGATAAATATTGCGGCGTGAATGCATGTTAATGAGCCGCGTGTAAAGCTTGCTCTCACCTATATATACTTCATATGCGAACGAATGAGAGCGAGTGAGCAAAAACCATATCGTTTCTATACGCCTCGCGTATGATTAGAGACGACGACGAGTATACTGAGATTTACTTTCGCATATACGTGAATATGTACGTCTTATCTTTTCGCACACTTGCCTGAATGTTTGCTGTACAGCTTGCATGTGGAATCTGGCAAGCTTCGTCTCACCCATAGCAAGTGTACATCGTTTATTCCGGCTCTGGTCTCTCTCTCCCTCTCTTGCTCCCTTCGTTCTTGAGCGATGTCGCATAAATCCGCTTTTTCGGCGAGCTCGTTAGGGATCCCCACTGGCTCTCGTCGTCTAATTCCACGTGGGCAAGAAGTAAAACCACCGCTGTAAACTTCCTTCGTTACTCGTTCAATCTCTGCTGACCATGCGAGAATACAGCTCTTGACCAAAGTGCCTGTAACAGACAAGCGAAAAGTTGCACCGTGTACTCTGCTTCTTTTCGCCTCACCCGTGTGCTTCCAGTAATGTTGCCAGACACTTGTCACTCGTAAACATCACGAGCACTCTTCGCCGTTGCAGATTCATTGATAAAAGTTTTTTCATTACTTTGCTTTTTCCTGCCAAAAACATAGAAGATCGATGAGTAACAAATATTCCAACATTTTTGTCGACGCTAGAGTTAATTATTGCAAATTACGAGATTTTTTCAAATCTTCCCTGACGAAACTAGTTGAGGGAATCTAGTAGACAATCCCCTAGATTTAAACAATCTGATGACCCATTTCAGTGCCCTCGAAGAATGTGCTGAATGTCATTGAAATTCGTATAATTTTTATCTACGAACAGTAGGCAAAGCCGATGAGGATAAATATATCGCGTGACGCGATAAATCGTATACTTGTATAGATACCATTCAGTATATGTGTACATATTTATAATACTCGCGGAAGATTCACGTTATCTCACGGACCCGGCTCCGAGGGGGAGGGTCCATGTCTATCATTATCGCAAGTATAGTCTACGACCATTTCACTCTGAAGATACAACGTTAAAATATGAAAAAAGCAAAGACAGAAGGATGAGAACACGAGAGAAAAATATAACGGGAATAAATGAAACGCGATGGAGAAAAATGCAGAGAGACGAAAAGATTCGAAATTGCAATTAATTCAAAAAGATCACAAAAAAAATGCTGCGGCAGAACAAGTTAAATAAGAGAGCGAATGAGCCTACCGCGCGGTTATTTATACTGCGCACGAAATCATCGCGAAACCACTTAGTAATGATATGCAATTAAGGTGTATTAATGTTCCAATTCTCCGGTATTTTTACAGTCATTAATCATTTGTCACAGTGTTAAAACCCTCAACCCAAAAATTTCATCTCTGTATATATATGGATGTAGGATATGTCGCGGTGAGCACAGGGTGATGCGAGCTATTACAGTTTTTTGCGTGTTTATTAGCACCGACGCAATTTACCGCGAAGACGCGCGCAAACTCATAACCTCTCGTTCGCTGTGGGCCATCTCCCGGCTCCTTGCCTCTCGCTCTCTTTCTCTCTTTTTGGAAGAGGAAAAACGGGCGTGGTCGAACACACCTTCGACGCTTCGGGCGGATTTCGTGGTTTGTAATTCGACTCTCCAATTTATTCCATCGACAGCAAGATTTATTGCTGTATATTCATCAATATAGTGTTTTTAAGGCACAAGATTTTATCTTATTCCTCGTGAAAATTCATACGGGCTCCCAAGATCACAGAGTCTCGAAGGAACACTTGGTTGAGGCTAAGGTGAAGGACGCAAAAGATGAAGGGTAATTGGGATGAAAGCAAAATGCCGCGTCGATCGTTTGCTCTTCTCCGTGTGAGGGTTTCGGAGCAGAAAAAGAGAGTGAAACCTGCGACGAGATTTGTACTCGCTCGATTACTTTTTCCATCTCGTGGCCTGCTAATAATCATGCCCATCATCTTGTTTCTTGCTCTTTTTCATTTCACAATGATTATTGGAACAACTTACTGTTCTACTGCGATCTCTTAAGTATAATAATAATCTCTTGACGGGAGAAAAAAGAGGCGAATTTTTATAACTATCAATCTTGCGAAGAGTGATCGAACACCAGGAGACCTCGTCGAACATTTCTTTTACAGATTATATATACTAGACGGATTCCATTTCTTCGCAAGGTCTTTTTATAGAAGATTTAATTGTGCTCCTCTCGAACGGTACCGTAATTTTTCATCGATTTGTTTGCTCTATATAGCTTTCTATAATCTCTCGATTCTCAACACGTTTCTCGCGTGTTGGAGCTTCCGGTTAAGGCCAGAGTCTTTTGTGATGATACTGGTGAACGTCGTTCCCTGTGGTTATAAAAGAGCGACGTGGGTGCATGCGATATCTAATATCTTGGGAAAGAAAAGGGCTAATGATTCTCTCGGGTCTCGAGATTTTTAGGGAAGGCACGATCCCTTTAAGCTTCTGGATGAGGGAAGTGAGAAAAAGAGAGTGTATATAGCGGGCTATCAAGAATAAAAATCTTCATCGATCGGAGCACACTTTAAACACCTATCGCCATTTCCTGTTGGTCGTTTTTTTGTCTTTTCTTCATTCTTTCTTTTCTCGTTCATTCACGATCGAGACAAGACATGCTGGTGGCTACTGGCGTGATCGCGAAGTCTCATCAGAGCCGCTGTGCTTGCGCGCGAGCGCGAAAGAGATCGAGACGAGATTCTCGCGACTACTCTCACCGACTTGCATTCAATTAAGACGGAAGAGCAAAGAGACCTCGCGAGCTTGATAAATCACTCGACGAGAGGCTCTCTCGTAACCTTTTACTCGCGCGAGCGAACGAACCCGCGTGATCGCGAGTCAACGGGCAATTAGTTTCGCTAATTAAGGATTAGTCCTCTCCCGATAGACACAGACTGTGTTAATTTGACTCTCACATATTTTCGCGAGTGACATACGCTCCAAATTACAATCGAGTTAATTTCACCATTCGAATTTTGTACCGAGATGGTGGTTTCTCTGCATCGTACACCTGAAAATCTTTCGAGGGCGTTCCGAAGGCAGTTTCAATGCAACTGCCAACAGCATTGGTAACAGAGGGTCTATGAATGTCATGGTGCACAACAAAACAATTATCAAGCTCTCAGACAAGGTCCGAATTACAAATGTACGATAACGCTGTAAATTCTTCTTGTCTGCCTTTTCTTTTTTACTGCAATGTAACTGTAAGAATCAAGTGTGAGCTCGTTTTACAAAAGAACCCAGAGATCAAGGGGTTTGTAACAGTGGAGGACGACCGCAGGGCAACCCGGTGTGCTTTGCTGCCGTGTGGCTCTCGCGTGCTCACGATCGGCGACCGGGCCGCTAGCGCGCGCTCCCACAGGGCCCCTTCTCGCGCTCTACTGCATATCCCCCGACTCCCCCTGGCTATTTATTTTCACGTCTTTCTTTTGTGGGTATAACCACTCGAGAGAACGTGGGAGTTGCAGAAGGCGCGCGGGCAATTCGAGAGATACTCTGCACGATTTTTTCGCAATCCTTTTCCGATCTGTTGAAAACGAAAAAAATGAAACAACCATCTTCCATGATTATAATCCACGCCGAGACTCGAATTTGGAGGAATGTATGTGTTTTGTTTGATTGTGGGAAGACAGGTTGAACTTTATAGTCCAAGAGGTTGAATATATCGAAGGGATCAACGCTGCACGAGCCCCTTCCCTGCAATGTCTGATTTCTTAAATTAACGCACAACGTCTGTATGTATACGCAGACATCCATAATCATATGCGTGCGCACTATCATCGTAAATCCATGTGTATACACCGATTTCGAGAAATGCTTCTACAAGCATCGTAAATTCAAACTTCTTCCTACGCTCGGATCTCCCGGGATATCGCGAGAGCTCAATAAACTGCCACGCACGGTGCTTATATAAGAGCATGTCCTACATATGCCTGTATAGTGAGGCAGATGAGATATTCGTGACAAATTTTATTCACTCGTCCGTTGCCTTTTCCCCGTGCGCACAAGGGCGTTACCGCTA
Organism: Hyposoter dolosus; assembly: GCA_963921915.1. Lineage (NCBI taxonomy): Eukaryota > Metazoa > Arthropoda > Insecta > Hymenoptera > Ichneumonidae > Hyposoter > Hyposoter dolosus. The sequence continues at coordinate 12,690,711 of OY998129.1, read as the reverse complement.
AATTTATGTCTTCTATAATGCAGAGCTGCACTAGTGGCGGCAGTGCTTGCCGACGGAGAGAGGATGGTTAATGAAAGTCTTGATGACTCTCGAAGAAGTGATATATTATGCTCGATGAAGCTCGATAATTCACGATACTTCTCCGATTGAGCTCGACGCGAGATTTTTCACGTTGCGATCTCACAGGAACGAGTATCACTAAAAAAAATAGAATAAAAAAAAGTAAGCCGTAATTTTTTCATTCGCGAATCTTTCTTCCCGGTTCAAATTGTCTAAAAGAAATGTAGTGTGTCAAACTGATTGAGAAATAAGGATCTAAACGAGAGCATAACCTCGCACGTGCGGTCGTAACCTCTTCTCCGCAGAGTCATGCTGACTAAGCAATAAAGTTTCTTCATCTCCATACGAATTCTCTCCAGCCCAGTCTCTTCAGCTTTTTCTAACTGCTCCTCATGTACGGACACTTAACAACTCTGTGATCTGTAGCGGGCTACGTCGACGAAGTATCGTTAACGAAAAACGTGGATCGGATTCACGCTCCGTGCGCGTGCGAGATTGTACTGAGGATATTTACGCTTCGTAACATCAAGTAACATTATTCGACCATTTTTTTGAACGAGGATTAGTACTAAGGCTCAAATATTGGGAGGAATAATTGCCAAGCTGAAAAATAAGCAGTCCGATGAATATACAATTTGGAAACCCACTAGAATTCACGAATCTTAGGAAACAACGTGAATCCTGTCTGGTCCTCTGGAAAATTAATGTTTTCCATCAACAAATCGCATTTTCATCTGTGAAACTGAAGAGTTTTCTTTATTTATCGAAGCGTAACAAAATCTAGATTCCAATCGCGAACGGAATACGTTAACTTGTAAAATGGCTTGGATAATGAAATCGCTGAGTATGAAAGTCAATAAACGTTGTGCACATACAAGTCTTTTTGAAAAGACAGCCATCCATGCTCATGTGCATCGTTCGAGACGTATACGCCCCATTTCTACAGAGCGAGGAAGAGAAAGAGAAGAGAAAAATTTCTTCTGCGTTTTCATTGCTAGACAACAAGAACCGCACGCGAAACGGACGCTCTCTCTCATCGTCTGTTCTGCTCTTCTGAACCTTTGACCATTCTTCGTTGTATCGAGGGCTACACCTAAAGTTCTAACGCGTTTGGACGGTCTTCAGGTGGTCTCGTAGATCTCGTATCCAGCACGAAGATTCTCTCTTAATGTATTCTAATAGTATGCCGCCCCGACAATGCAGCACAACTCATCCAGCATCCACCTACACTCGAGCCAACGAATAGGCATAGCTGCTCAGGCCTAATGGTATAGATGCACGAGTCTATATCGCTTTTATCTCTTATCTCGAGGTATACGCGTTTGCTATCGTTCTCGTTCAGTTCCGTGAGTGACGTAGCGATGTTTTTCAACATTGATACCGAAAAGATAATCGATGCTAGCAGCACGTTCGAATATTGTACGGACAATTCCTTTTGTCCAATTCATCTTCGGCGGAGGTCTCCCACACAGGTTTTTACTAACAGAAAATTTCGATTTTTCAAAAACGTTTCAAGCTGAATTGATTCGATGAATGCCTAAACGTTATATTCTCAAAAAAACTGAAAATTTCTGTCGAAATGATAAAATATCTTGTGTATATGCAATATTAGTGCACGAGTTTCGAAAATTCTCTAGTACACTAGTCAAATGATTGGAAGGTATCGACAAAATTGAACGTTGGAAAATGTTTAATGGCGAACGGTGGATACAGTGATAGCAGGTCCAATTGTTGGATGGTTCTCGATCGTTGTGTGTAGCCCAAATAGCAGAGAATATGTAGATCGCATTACCCGCAGGAGTTGATCGCCGTATATACTGCGGAAACTGCATTGCGGGTGTATATATAGAATAGGGAGGGCTTATGAGCAAGGATCGTGCTGGGTTTATAAAATGTTGGTGAAGCAATGGAGTTGGTAGGAAGGGATAGCTCAACCCCGGGACGTGCCAGGACACTTTGCCGTGGTGTTGCTGCTGCTGGTAGCAGGAGCCAGCAGCAGCTCGAACGTGCGATGCCCGCATTGCGGACAATCGCCGTAATTGGGGCTTCGTAAAATAGTTACGCGGGGGTGACTGCTCTATAGGCGGCCGTCCGCGCTCTCTGGGTTTAATCGTTGAACGATTGACCGAGCGCCAGAGATGTGGAAGATACTTCAGAATATTTCACTGTGTATATTGTAGATTCTCACGTGGGCTTTTGTGTGCAGAGAATGATGGGAGAGACGAATATATACATGAGCATACTGCTGTTATATCAGGTCGGCCATGCGGGTCAACCGCGAGGTCTTCCCTCTTTCTTTGCATCTTCTATACATGGTAATTCCACACATATTAGCACTTATATCCTTGCAATGGTGCGGTTAATCTTAAGCCTTTTCCATATCTATCTTACTCGCTCTATAGTGTCTTCCTCTCTCTGCACTGTCCTCTCATTTGCCTGGGAAGGGTGCGATGCTGCAAACTTCCGGAGGCGTCACAAGATTGATTGGGTCATACTTCATCCGCGTACATATTCCATCGCCTTAATACCCACTTATACCTCGAACACATCCATAAGCTTTAAACTCGCCTATTCTTTTATCTCCCTCTTATTCATTCTGTGTCGCTCTTTTGTGAATCGTAAAATTCTCTATAGCCGCGCAGAGTTATGGCATCGTTATTAACTACATACGCAGCTGATAATCATTATTCCTTGCCAACGCAATTGTATTCTCCTGCAAAACAAAAAGCTTTCAAACTTTCATGCGAGAAGAATATAGCGTTATTTGGAAAATCATATTGTTCAAAGTTATACAGTCCTCCCACGAGTGTTGAAATGCTCTTCGCGGTATTGATGTCGTCACACCTTGATACACTGTGCTTTCAAAGAATCATGAGGAACAAATATGAATCATACGCATGGAAGAACGTAAAGAAACAACGTTGATGTGGCTAGGGCAAGCAGGTAAGCACCGCACGATTCCTAACTCGAGGCTGTGGCAAAACGTCACCGCCCCCTCCTGCGCCCTGCCCGCCTGACCTATACGGTATATGGTAATTTGGTCGAACGCTCGCGGGCGCGCGTCCTCAACGTGAACTTTGATAATAGCGCCAGGAGTGAAAAGGCGGCATGTCGCGGAGGTGGTACCACGAGGCGGGAGTGGCGCAGCAGCCAGGTGAAACGTATATACATATACCGTGAGCGCATCACGGATGTATATTATGTATACATATACTTTATACCTGTATATGTATATATATATAAGGTCGAACACAGAGCACAGGTGAACCAGGAACTGTTCGACGGTTGCCCGATCGCTCGATCGCTCGATCCTGGAGCCGTGCCCCGCGTGCACAGGTACTCCGGACTATACCTTATACGACTTATGCGCTTACATTAATACAACTATAAGCTGTATACGTTTGACTCGCCATAATATATATTCCATACGAAATAAACTCTCTACCGTACTCTCCCATTCATTGGCTCGGTGCAGACTATTGTCGTGTACCTGCAATAACTGCAGAAAAACAAATTTGATTTAAATGAATCGAAAATTCGTTACTATCCAACAACTTTTGTATTTTTTATTGCATGACTGTGCTTCTAACGGTTTTCATTTTTGTTTTTTTAGTCTCATCACCATTTTTTCTCAATGGATTATGTCAACGATAATAATTGAATATATTCGCTCGTATATTCGATTCGTAAATGATTAGACGAAGTAGAAAGCATTTTTGTATTGTAAAATCGTCTGGAACGTTCGATCGGTTTAAAAAACAAGATTTGCGAGAGTTTAATGGAGTTTATGCAACTTTATTCTCCGATCTACGTGCTTCGAGATACCGCAGAAGTGTAGCAATGTGTAATATTCCACACCATGATACATGATGATGAGTTGGCTACAATTAAGGAGACGCTTTTTCTCGATCCGTATGATGCATGAATGCGCTTGGTGCATACATATATGATTGGGTGCGGCGTAACCGTATCCACGTGCGCATCCATATGGCAAAAGAGATCGCCGACTATGCCCCGATCGACGCCAACGTTTTGCTAAGAGCATGCACTCTCGGGGTAACGTCTGCTTGCGGGAGAGCTCGATTAAATGTCGAAGGCCGTGCTCGCACGAGCAAAGCATCTCTACCGACTCATTTCTCCCGCGCGTCTTTTACTTTGCGATTTATTTATCTCTCCGAATAGCGCGAGCTGTATGTGCTCCTACACTCACTCGCGCCCTACCTATATGTATTCCGGGTACATCAGGAGCAGCGATTCTTCGATACCGAGTAATGCAGCCAAGAGCCCATCATCGAAAGTTGAAACTCTTGGCGGTGAGGCAGCACAGCGCAGACACAACATACACACAACTTACACACATGTATCGTCATCAAGTCGCCGGATTCTTTGGCGAGAGGGCCCGCCACGAGCTTAACGGCTGCAGAGATATCTGGCACACTTCGTGCAAACTCGTGGCACACGTACCCCGAGCTCATACGGTGATCGCGCACGAGCTCGAAAATTTACGGCACGCGAGCGCATACTACTACTACTACTACGACTACTACTGATCCTGCTGGTACTGTACATTAGCCGCTCCTACATACGACTTATAAAATCGAGAGATACGAGTCTGCCGGGGCCTGTCGCTCGCGTTCGCGAGCATCGTCATCTTCTCGGTGTATATAGGTACCGATCCCTCTCATCTGTGGATTTGTGCTCACTCTCATGTATATGCTGCACACGTATAAATATAAGAATATACTACAATTTTCACATTGCCGTAAGACTCCACGTAGTTTCGTTTGCGCAACTTGTGTACATGCGGGATGCGCAACACCGAGACTACAACAGCAGGATAAAAGAACAGCAAAGTAAGAATCTCTGCACTGGCTGCACCCAGACTCGAAGGTTTCTCAAATCGTCAGGTCTACCGGGACTACGTATACGATACCGCATGGGTTTTACGTAGATACGATATATTCGAACACCCCACCACTCGTGCACCTGAACCGTATGCATTATATGTTGAAATCCTTAAACATATTTCTACTTTACTATAAAGCAAGAACGGACCGAAACGTGTGATTATTCGACGACATATTCTTATTTATTTTAATTCGCATTATTGTTTACCTGTAACGTGTCACAATTGAACGCAATGTCCAGAATTCGAATCAGGCGAATTCATAATGTATAAACATTTTTCCTGGTAATTGATTCGAATTACGTTAAAAATTGGAAGGATGACTGAGTCAGTAGCTTGGTTCCAGATCCTGATGTGTATCGGTAGCAAAGGAATTCATCTCGTCTCCCTTTTCTCCACTGTATATTCCGGCGCATTGTGCAGCAAGACACGCTCCCGGTCGTACACCGTTCTGATTAACGGCCGTCTCCGGATAATCCGCGGCGTGTTCTTCGAGTGCACGTGGCGTTGTCGTCGTCAGAGACCACGGGAAATAAATCCAAATTCCACGTTGGGATCTCGTCCCTTGTCTCTATCGTAGCCCTCCGTGGAATCAGCCAGCAGATCTGAGCAAGCATATAATCAGTATATGTGTATATTGATTTGGCATACGATGCGACTCGCAAAGACCCTGGCGCTTCATCTTTCTCAAGAATACCAATACAAATATAGCTGTGGTAGCAGGGATTGAGTGTATATCGCGCAATGTCGATATAATACTCGCAAGAGCTTATCCTACTTTGTTAAGTTTTATCGATAGACTCCATGTACGAGCAACGAAATGAGATTCTTCTGATGCGTGGGCGTAACGAGATTCTATCCAACATCGAGTTGCAGTGTGGATGTGATTCGATCGTTATACCTATTCGTTAGCTATTAACCATTCAACTCGTATAGTCTCATCTGTGTGCGCACGAGTTGGCTTTCCTCGAGTCGTACTTTTCAAATAGCAAGCAAGCGATGCACCCGACGAAAGACCGAACCGCACTCCTCCTGACGTTCCTTCGCGTAACGAATGGGCAAATCAGAGCTATATGGAGCGTTGAGCGGGAGCGGCTCGCTCAGTCCTTCGCGAGGTGCATACTACAGCCAGAATGTACCAAGAGAACGGGCATATAAACGTAGCAATATATCTATGAGTCTCGTTGTTGATCCACTACTTGCCTCGCCTTATTCTCTCTGGCTGAGGTCTCTCCTGGAACACTTTAGTATTCTACCTGCGTCACATGTTAACTCGTGCCACTAACTATGCGCTGCTTTTGTTATTCCATTTCTTCTTCTTTTTCTTCTTCTCCCTCTTTTTCATCTACCTCTCGTACGCTAGTACGTGTACATATATTAGGCAAAACTGTCCACGTCGGCACAATATTATGGAAATATCAGCAACTGTTCAGAGAACATGTCGCGAATATAACAACAAAGAGTGACCGAAGAAGAGTCACCACATATTTGTATCGTCTATGTAACTCACCAATCGTAGACTAATAACCCTCGTTCTTATATAGATCCTGCTCTAGTGATTATGGAGATATATCTGCCGACTCGAGTCTGGCTAATACGGCTGGAGGAAACTCCAGGAACGATTAGTACGGGACGACGACATCGTTGTTTCACGAGTGCACGGGTATTTATCAGTGTTCACGTTTCCTCAATTTAACTCAAAGATAGAATACACGGTTCAGGTTCGTTTCCATTTCCATATTTTCCAATCGACGAAGAAAAGCCGGTAGGATATAAAGAAAAAGCCCTTGAACTATTATAGCTACAATTGAATCACGTGTTCAATAGCATTTTCCTTTATAAACGAAAAAGAAAAAATTGTGTGCTCGGTTTCTGCATGACCATTTGCGAGGCATAGATTATCTTCGATCGTATGGCGCCTATGAGTCGGTGCCAAATGATTCAAGTCTCTGTGGTGGTTGCATTTATCATTGCATAGACAGAACAGTGGTAAAACAAACGAGGAAGCACTTGGCTAAGGTGCGGAAGCATCTTAGCCAAGTGCATTCTTGATTTACCGAACGCAGCTCTATTTGTCATTGCATTTCTATATAATTTAAGATCTATGATAACGTGGTGTGTGCTAATGTTTGTGAGTACGGAGGTCCGGCGTATCGCCGACAATCGTATAATCCTATGAGATAACCTGCTAGATGATTTATAATTATAGAAAGGCATGCTGTGTGTGTAACGCGCCTTTCAACCTTCTTTATTATGATTCGATTTTGATCACAGAAGAGAAGAAAATATCTTCGATGCTCAGCATGCCCCTCCTTAGTATTTTTCATTTCTAATGACAGAGCGGCTCGATTCTATGGAATCGATTCTATAGGGTGCCGACTGCCACTATTACGGCAGCGATGGTTTGAGTCAGCGCATGAGTACGCAAAACGATGAGAGACAGAGAAAGAGATAAATAAGAAAAGTAGAAGGGGGTAAGGGCTTGGGTACAGAGCAAGGAGAGTTTCCTCTTTTCATCTGGGAATATAAATTCAATGGTCCGTGGCTGAGACTCATACTGGCAGCCGACAAACGGAATCTTGCGAAACGAGCACGTACGGGGACGAGCATTTGCATCTGTACCGTCCTCGAAGAAGAGCTGCATGGGCTCCTCTCCGCGCTCCGGTGTGCTATATACACTTTTGCTTCTGCCTGTGTTTTGCCTGTTGCGGATGCTGCTGTTGGTGATGTTGCGTCTGTGTAGCTTGTGCATTATAGCTTTTATAATACACGAAGAAAATATGAGGGGCCGGTACCCTCGGTTGTCCGATCCCGCTTCTCATCTCGCAACGGCGACGCCGGCATCGTACCCAGAGAACAATGCGACCAGTCCTGACTATCCACTCTTGCACTCTCCACCAGTCGGACATCAGACTGTGTGCAGTTGCAATCTGGTATGCACCGTTGCAACCAGAGCTTCGGAAATATTGCCTCTGCGCAGTGTACCTGCGCGACTTGCGGACTTTTCGATGAAAGCTTCCTGACTAGCTCTTCCGCTTCAAAATGCTTCATCGCAAGCAGCAAAATGTGCTTGAATTTTTGAGGCTGGAGCCTGTTCCACAGAAAAACATCGCTCGAACTAATTTCATCAAACATCTCGAAATAGTCAGAACATTCTGTTCGTAGAAATTGAATGCTTTCCAATATCCGTAGTTTCTATAATTCATCAAAGATGATCCAAATTTTTCTATAAATTATGATAACGAATGCACGGACATACTTATAGAAAATCTACCGGTTCACCGAGGACTCATTTATCGCGAGCTCAAAGATGACCCGGTACGCGATGGGCGCACAACGGATATATGAAATTGCTTGTATATTGCACATGGCTTCCTTCAGCCATCTCGTCTAATCACTATCAGGAAAGACCGTTAGCAGCCACTAATGTCACCTGGAGCTCAACCCACGTTTTTCTCTGTTTTTCTCTCTTTTCTCTGGACCGTGGCTCGCGGTTGTTGTTCATGTCGCGATAAAAGCGAAGATGCGGAGAGTGAGAGAGATAGAGAGAGAGAGAGAAATCTTGGGAATACTTCGCGTTGATCTGAGTACAACAATTTCTGTGCCTATGTTCCTATATACGAGTTTCTTAACCACACAAAAAAAAACTACAGAATATGAGTGCCCAGCACTCCGTCACAAAAACAGAGAGGCTCATACACAAACATACGGTCGTTTACTCGTTGCAAACGACTTTACGAATACGCTCGGATGTAGACACCAAGGTAAATGTGAGTGAGTTTTGTCGAGATCAAGCTCATAGAGAGAAAGACGCGAGCTCATATCTCCGTTGGTGGTTCCGTGACCGTGGAAATTCTCTAGCGACCCGTTCTTGCTCTCTATCTGACAGAAAATTCAATCTGTATCTTTTTCTTCCTTCGGTTTTGTTCGTTTATCAACAGAGAGATAGAGAGTGAAAGAAAAGTGAGTGAGCAAGAGGAAACGGCTCGTGCGGGGTACCACCAAGTAAATACCTTGGAAGCCACATACAAGCTCGCATCCAAAGAAAATTCTTTTCCTTTCTCGAGAGACTGGTCGTCGTCGTCTTCTTCGTCGGGGGAATCTCACCACGGGAGGCCAATTACACGTGTGCCCAGTGCGCGGACCCGTAATTGCGGCAATGAAAATTCTAATGACACCGCACGCTGTCAACCGCTATGCGAGCGTGCGCCGTGTGTCTTATCCTTCGTGCAAGAGAAAAGGATCTCTGGATAAGTCAGGAGTTAACAGTCCTGCGAGTAAGGCAATATCGTAAAGCGTCAAGAGTTCGCGCACTCATCTTCTTGCCCCTCCCCCCACCCCCTTCTCGCTCTCTCTACCTCGAATGTTCTCGATATACGAAAAGTACCTCTCTCGTTGCATATAAAATAAAACTCTCCTCTTCCTCTCGGAATTTCTCTTTTCGTAACATCACCGTCTCGTGTCCCTCTGGATGCGCCAGTATTCGTATTTTAACCTTTAAAGACATAACGCAGTCGCGTATACATATACATATATGCAGGATAAACACGTCTTTATTCCTATATATATAAGGTGCGGACATTTTCTAACTTCGTCTCCGGAGACATACTAAATTTATGCACCCTTCGCTCACGCAATGCTGCATGGAATCACCTAGCTTTTTATGCATAAGACTGAACGAGACTTTTATCTCGCGTTTATGGGAGAAAATACGATTTTTATGACATTAAAGAAAAGCCATTAAACGAAATTTATCTCGAGGCGTGCACATGTGATATCAAAAATAAATCACACTTTTATCTTTCAATCGGATGGAAATTAATTATCGTCCGAAATATTGGCGTGATATTGACCGCGTGGTGTTCGCGCTGTTACTAGGACCATTGGGCGGCATATGCATGGGATATTTTTATAGCGATATGGTTTTTGCAGCAACCTAAGAAAAAAATCGATGTCACAATTGAAATCTTACAAGATTACTCGCGATGAGAGTCTCATTGAGTCACGGGCTCGCGAAATTGGTTGTAAGAAACGAAAATTGAAAATGGCTTCTGACTATTCACGTTCTCGATCATCGGGATTGTTTGTCCGTGATCTTATTACACAAAAAAATTCAATTTTACGAGGACGGAATTGGAGGCTGCCTATTCAGTAATAAATCGACGAATTTATGGCGCGCGGACTGGCGAAATTACGAAAAAGCCAAACCGATTAATAACTCGATGAGTAATAGCGACATGCAGAGCTTTCCACACAGCAGAGCACGCGTCGATATATCATGTACGGAATTTTTTCTGCCATTCTTCACGTTGGATATATCGCGAAAGAGAGACGGCTTATGCTTGCAAATTTCTTGTCCACATTTGGTAGACGATGTGTACATACTGTTTTTCTTCGATCATAAATATATATAGAGATGGGCACTTGTCCCAGAATCTTTCTGTTGCACCCTTTACTTCTCGAACACGCCCTCTGCCCCGTATTTGCCAACAGCGAAGACGAGTTTCTTTTCGCACTTTCTCGTTGTAGACCTTCCTTGTCATAAATTCATGTTACGCGATATCTCGCTTCTCAGGACAGAAAGACAGGAAAGGTAGAATCGTGAAAGAGTGAAAAAAGATAAACGTTATAACAACCGACACGGGAGGTGGCTGTCTGTATAGTTGAGAGTTATCGATCATCTGTGGAGAAGCTTCGAAGTGGCTGGTGAATAATTAAGAGTCCCTTTCCCCCTTTTCTTTCTCTCTCATTCTCTCGCTTCTGTTGTGGATTCGAGACAAATATATATACGTTTAAAATCGTTGTACATTGGTTCTCGATCGATCGCGATTATTTGAGAGAAGCCCGCGGACTTTGATTACGAGGTTTCCTCGAGTACTCCTTACTTATGCTCGAGATCACGTCGTTTTTTTTTTTCATTTAATTCTCTCTGGTTGATCGTATTCGTTCGCTCAGACAGAATCTCGAGACAACCACCAAATTACAAAATGACGCGTCCTGCATGCTCGCCGACAGCTCGAAACTTCAGGCGGTTATACATTGCTACGATTTTTCGCGTACGTAAATACATCGTGATAGTGAGAAATGAGAGAGTCTCAGGAAGGGCGCGCGTCTCATCGGCAATTTTTCAAGCTGTTCTTCTCCGAGACTTCCGGCACGCGCCCCGCCTCTACACCGCTGGCCATATAGTAGCACGCTACGATGTGTAAGTGTACCGCGAGATTCTTCTTTTCATTTCTGAAGCGCGATAATAAATTCTGACGTGCCCTTTCCACCTTGAAATTTTTCAACAGTCACCTCAACTGATAATCGTTTCTGTTCATATTTTATTTCTTGTTTTTTTTTTCTGGCAATTATACCTTCGGTCTAGTCTGGAACTTAAAATAATGTATCAGGGTGGTCCCTAGACTTTCTCCTGTCCGAGTTGCTCTAGTCTATGCGCTCTAAACTTCTCGACGAAAAGGAAAAAAAGTATAACGTTAATAAAACACGTAGCCATGAATTACGTACGAAAAAAAAAATGTTCTCCACCTTTGAGAACGTGCCAAGGTTAATTTATGAATATTAGAGATTACTGGATGAGACACTGCAAAATGCAGATGCATTAGAAGCGATAAATCCGTAGCAAAATTCCTCAGAATCAATTACTTTGTTGCTGAAGATTCTTATGGTTGACGAGAATTAGTTCGAATATAAATCTTTTCTCACGAAGACTATGCGAAAGGGTGGAACAGTTTAATTCACGTCACAGTCTCGTTAATCTCAGGAGGCACGCAATGCTTTCGAGTCAAAATGTATATTACAGAGTAACAGGAGGAGCGATGATTTATCGGTGAATGGTGGTGTCTCCTTGCGATTTAATAGCGTGTAAGTACCTCTCGCGATTACGAAGCAGCACAGGGTGACGTTCTACAACGAACAAACATACAATCCCTCGAGAACGCTCGCGGTTCACAGCAGGATCGAGAGAGCTAAATGCTGTTGCTTGCGCTGCTCATTAAACGGATTCGCGTAATGCTTAGAGAAGCCCAACCAAGTGGTGTGTCACTCGGGCGCGTTCGTCCTTTCGCGTTGTTCCGTGACGCCGTTCACGAGTGTCTCATTAGCGACAGCATTAATTGGGAACCAATAGCCAGAAAATCTGCAATACGTGTATACATATGTATACAGCATATTCCTTATACGGTTATCTTATATGGAACATTGCAGTAATATCTAAACGTGGAAGCGAATAAATTGAAGAGAGATAAAATTTAATAAACCGTCAAACTGGTTCACTGTGAGATCAATTGCCATCTAATTGGCAGGATCAATTCCATCTGTCAAAAATGATAAAAATCAACGACTACATTCTTGTCCAGCCTCAAAACCGTTGCCAAACTTTCTTTTTCGCGTCGCCGGGGTGTCCGCATTAATACATATACTTCTCGTCTGCTCCACGTACCTTATACAGAGTATTACAGATATAATACTCTACTTGTGCATACTCTCATAAATCACAGCTCGCCGGAAGAAGAAAGAGAGAGAGAGAGGGAGAACCGTTGTTCTTTGGGTTCCATTTATCAAACTCGTCCGGCCGTGGACCCCCGTTCACTCGTGAACCCTTCAACTATCGTTCCTTCGTTTTTTTTTTTTTTTCTTTGTCTTTCTTTTCACGCCCACCCGCGTTCACCGATCGCGGGCAGGAGCAGCCGGCGTTAGTTTTGGAATCAGTGTCGAGGGCGGACGGACAGAAGCGGCGAAAGCTGTGAAACGGCAAAATAAGTGTAGGATGGAGATACGAAGAAGAAAGGGGTAGAAAGAGGTCCCACCGGAATATGAACGAGGACGAAAAAGCCCACGGGATATACATGCATATTTACATATCTAAATATATATATATATGTGCGCATACAGAAAAGTGTACCAGCAACGCGGACGCACGAGTAATTTGGTTCAGTGTGCGCGAAGCAATGTAGACAGGGAAGCTGGAAGAGACCGGTAATTTTTCAATTTGGTTGTAAGAAGCCTCGAGACGAGAAAGAAATCTTTCCTTTTTTTCGAGCGCCACGAGCCTTGCATCTGTTATTTTATGAATGATTATTAAGGGTAAAAGAACACTTTCGAACTGCGGTAGCTCTCGCTAAGCCATATCCACGCTAGCCGGCTCTTACAATCCACGAATCCATCCTAATGATGATCGGAAACATATATTATGTATCACTCAAGTTGAACGTGTTTAAGAACCGAAAAATTATCCACCGCGTGAGTCAATGTGAAGAATCTCAGTGGAGCGTTCTTGGTCGATTGTTCTTTCAGTTGGAAGAGTCATAAGCGATTTTCTTACCAGCTTCGGTAAGAGAAGCGACTATATCTCTCCGCATCTTTCTTCCTTCCTTTCTCACGTTCTCCTCGTTGCCCACCGACAGACAAGTATACGAAGAAAAGAGTAAGACCGATCCGGTCCGGCACTCTTCTTCTTCTTCTTCTTCTTCTTCTTCTTCCTCCTTCCTCCCTCTTTTTCTTTCTCATCCACACACCCATAAGTCATGCTAGGTGTTCCCCCGGTAATGACCCCCGGCTTCTCGTTTTACTCATATCCTCCGGTGGCGCTGCCTCGCCGACGCGAATTACACTTCTTCCTTTCTCCCTCGTGCCTCCTAGAGCTTCTATATCTCTTCCTCTTTCCTCTCATCCTCTCATCATCTCCGTTCGTGTATTCCCACGTGAATTCCGACTCTCCTTCATGACGCTTGGTAATGCAAGCCTCGTAATTAAATGACTGGCACTTTTTTTTCGTCTCGTGTACATGCAGATGAGAACATATGATTTATAAGATTTGTACAAATTTCGTTTGATTAAGACGCCATGTTTCAGGTTAAGTTTTTAATCATTTCATCGATTTACGGTCGGACCAGTCGGACGGTCGGACAATAGTAAAATGGAACGAAGATTTCAGTTCAATTTCTCTGTGAAAAACAACGAAAAAGGCAATGATACATTCTCATTGAGAATATTAGGCCAAAAAGAAATGAATACTTCGTGTGGTCCATGAAAATGAATCACTTGCCATGTTTTCAAGGTTTACGGGAGATACGTTTGTCATTTTGCAACAGTCTATCATTTTTACGTTCAGAATATATATTCTTAAGGAGCACGACACCAAGTGATACTTTTATGCAAGACGTTAACTGTGTCGCTTCTTTCAATTTCGTCGCTGCAGCATGCTGCTGCATTGTAGCGGTGACTGAGCTTCCTATGTACATATTACATTCATGTATATATGTATAAAGATAATACATATACATCCATAAAAAAAAAGGCGTGTGCTTCTGGTGGTACGGTGTAAAGCCATTGCTGTTTCGCCGTATCGCAGGAGGACGAGAGACGACCTTATCGAACCAAGATCTTTGCCGGTCATGGGGGTTAACTCGAGATAACGCGATTAGTCGCGCTCGACCGGTCTCTTGCGCCCCCGCGCGCGCGCGAGCGAGCCAAGTCCCGCGAAATTTCAAGCAACGCATCAGCAAATAATCCACCAGCTTGAACACCGCGTGATGGTCCAGCTCGCGCGGAGTGAAAATTGAAGAGGAAGATCCTCTCTCGCGGTCGGCTGTATCAGTTACCGTTGGCTACTATCTGATCTTGTACACAAGGACCCCGAGAGACACGAGCGAGGAAGAGAGAAGACTGCGAGAGCCTGGTTTGTTTTATAGTTCCTGTGTGCATAGCCCGTTTTCAATGTTGCTTCCCATAAGCACACGTATACGTCGTATGCTCTAAGATATCTTACACGTTGTAGAAATATACGCAAGTATATAAATGTACAGAACAATATAACTATATATGAACAAACGCGCATACGTCGTCATATTTTTCACGTTAATCTTTAACGCGCAGAACCCTCGACGTTTGTTTTATGATTTGGATGTACGAGCGTCCATATTAAAACGCGGATTTACGCTTTCATGGCGCCTCACATCGTACATCAATGTAAACTCTTCGGAACCGTATTTTCCGCAACGGCTTTCGGTTCTAAGACTCGAGAGAAAAAGATAAATATACTCGGGGTGGTGAAAACGAACAAACAAAGATTTCGACCTTTCACATAGCTGTCGGATAGAGTATCGAGTTTAATAGCCTCTGGGCCGTTTCGCACACAGGTGCCTCCGCTCAGGTGATCCTCGACTGAACCAAAATTTTTGTTATGACTCAAGTTTTTCTTTTTCGCTTCGCTGACCTCCGATTGCTGAACCTGCTGTCGTTCTTACCATATGCACGTTTTTACGATTCGCCTTGCGAAAAATCCAACAGTGATTTATCAATCGTCAAATCTCGCGATTGCGAATAGCGTAATTAATTATGGAGTCTTGAGAGTTCTCGTATCATCGAGATACAGAGAGCGGCCTGGGGTACAAAAAAAAAGAAAGATTACAAGGCGCAGCAAGGTGGAAACGAACAGGTGCGCGTCACGATGAATCCATATGCTACTTTATGCATAGTCTGACATTTATGGTGCAACCAGCACGACGCAGAATTTATCCTACTCTGACGAAACGTGGACCACATTGCTTCATTACATATTCTCCATCACGGATCAATTTATCAAACCATCTCTTCTTCCCCACAGGACAGGTTTCATTTAAATTTAAAGAACCTATCGAACAGCACTGTCAACCAGTCTCGGATTACGTCTAATGTCACGTATCAATTCTATAGATATCGATTTGCCGATTGAATGATATTTTCAGAATTCTCGTGATTTCACGCAATCATTGACGATAGTTAACGATATTCCATATTAAGCACAACATATCTTCCCAAAATGTAGAGCGCAAATACTAAAGACACATGCACAGCATGCGAGTGACACGTTTTTTCCAATGTAGCTCTAAAATGAAAGAATTATTTATAGATGATTGAATCAATCGAAATGGATGTGATTGAAATACGCGTATGTAAGCGTCGTTCTTGCTCTGAATTTTCGAGGCAGTGGAGGTCGATCGTGATACATGTATAATCGCCTAGTATGGAAAATTGGTTTTAAGGGTGTGATTGAGCGAAGCCATTACGCGGTCAATCTATTTATACACAAATCCCGAAATTTGCGTATTCAACGAGCGATTTATACGAAGAGATCTAAAACGCTTTTCCATGTTCACGTCGACGATCGAATATCACGGGTGGCATATGTGCGAGTATAGCACAAGTTAAATTCATCAAGCTTCCATTGGATTTGCTAGGTATCAGAGGCGAGAGCCAGAAGTGGCTTAATTGAGAGTTTGATTGGCGGTGAACTGAACAAGATTCGCAACGTTAAGTATATATATTCGCCGAAGAAATTATACATTCACCTGATGCCGCTAGTGACACGGTGCTAATACCGATGCTTCGTATGTTTGCTGAGGCTGTGAGAGGGTGTGCGTGCGCGCTGATTAAACTGTGTGGTTCGAGCGTACAGAGCTCGTATCAGAGATGCTGGTATTTTCTGTATATAGAGGGATCTTCTCGAATCTCGGTCTCTCGGAGTCCCTCCCTTGCACCCACTATATAAATTTATCGCACATATATACCATTTACCGCACAAGTTATTGTGAGAGAAACGAGAGGATCTCGTAAAGTCTTATGCTGGGAGCAGCCAGACAGCCAATCGGAAGATGACCGAAAGCTCGATCGTTTCTCTCTGGGGACTCGGATCCACCCCCACTTGCACGCGGAGGCAGGGGATTTGAAAGGCGAACGCTGTATCTACCGCTAGTTATATGTATGTGTGCGATCATGTACAGCATGCTAAGTCCTAGTTGAAACAACCTACTATTCTAACTTTTATTCACTGTGGATGCAAGACGAAGATAGTCTTTCGCGAGCTGGCAGACTCAGCCGAGCGCAGAGACCACGTCGAGCATGATATCGTATAGGATGACCTACTTAACTCGTACTTAGGCTCCTCCTAGGAGAAGGGGCCATCCGATCCTTAGACGTTGTTGGATCGCGCTCAGCGATCGGAAAAGTCGCCCGTGTAGAGCGTGCTCCTCTCGAGATTCTCGCTCGCGCCTCTTTTACTAGCCGTAACTCCTTCGCGCTAGCCAATCCCGTTCCTCTGCTATCTCCCCTTCCTCCAAACTTCACTCATACACTTAACCGGAGTCTACACAGAGACGTAACGCGTGTATTCACTATTTCGTTGCTCGGTTCGTCAAGAGATCCGTTAAGACTCGAACCAATCGACGTGGGCTCATCATCATATCGCATCCTCGTTCCGGAGAATTAAAAAAAATTTACCCACCGATTATGATGTGAAATTCCGACGTTAAAACTAGCCCGAAACGGAATCACCAGTCTTCCTGGTTAAGTTTCATTCTCAATTAAGAGAAACTGCAATTGTAATAATTCATTCATCTGTCCACAGAATAAAGAATTTTTTCACATGCATCCCTTCTCATCACACTCAGATATCCGAAACGAGATAATGCGCACTCCCCGGTGTCGGCAATCCTTTACGTGGGTATACTGAGAGTGTAATAATTCTTGATAATTAACATCGAGGTTATTTATCGCCGGTAGACGTGGTCGATGATATTTTCCGATAACCCGATTGCCAGAGGGTGTGCAATGGATACATAAGATTTTTTTCGGTTCTGTCTCACTCGGTATAACCGAAACATGAATTGTTGTGTAGCACTCCGAATAATTACGTTATCCCGGTTCCAAGGCTCAAATGGAACGAAAAATATTCGAGGAAAAACCCTCTATGATAATTTCTCTTGCTGTGATTGAGAGTGTTCCGACACTCGTAAGCAGCCTGAGGAAAGCAGGAATTTATCATAGAACGGATTGAGAGATCGCGAGCTGTAACAACTGGAGATAACTTAGGGTCCGTGGGAAACGATGATCCATTGGCGTGTCTACCTATCGGAATCCAGCAAACATGAAGAACCGCCCATCTCACATCACGAGACACGGTTATCGATCTGTGCATGTATACATCACACGAGTAAGATCACAATTCAGTGTTCTCATAGTCTCTTCCACGTCATCATTAAAAACACGTCATTAATGTTAAATGCGCTTGCCTCGGAGCGGCGACTCGCGATGACGAGAAAAATTTCTTATCCTGTTGCAGCATCGCGTTGAACAAACAGCTCAATCGCAAGAAGCGCAGAGAAAATTCATAAACGAAAGATTTACCCTGAACCGCTATTGAACTTATAATCATATCATAATTCCATGATGACTAATCCTGTTGACATTGTTGACATGACAAAGTATGTTGGTCGTTAATCTCATTCACTTCAGAGAAACTTTCCGATGAAACTTTAAGCGATTCACGAATATATATCAAGCGTGCGATGCAATCGAAGCCTCCGGTGTTTGGCATCAGCATTTATCTTAAGATGATCTAATTTGCGAATACCTTCCGTATCGATTCTACACGATCTGCTAGCGCGAATATCTTGACGAAGAATCTTGATCGATCTGTGATCTATCCATCGAGCTGTACACATCATGATGTGTCTCATGGCTCCGGTCTCTCTCATTCTCTCTCTTTTTGGCAACTTTCCCGTATAAACTGATTCGTACGATTTCAACGATAATGATCATTGCCACGTTTTTTTTCTCAATATTTCGAAATGTCAAAATCATTGAAACGGTATTTCTCTTCACATTAACGTTGCATTGTCCGATATTGTCAATGACTGAAAACGATCAATCTTTCGGCTTGATCGTAGAGGGTATCTCGCACGCTCAGGTTGTTGGGGACCTTAAGCCGAACGCCATCACGTCCGAAGACAGTGTTGCTCGATTAGAAAAATCTAGAAAGTAAAAATGTTGTGTTTTATGCCAATCGACCAGGACGAGACGACGAGGCAGCACAAGCTGGGAATGAGCTCGGCAAGGTCCTTCCCACAGTACGAAATGTGTACGAGGGTCTTTTGTTGTACGTGGCTTTACAAAATCAGAGGGTCCATAGTCTCGGGCCCGAGCACGACGAGGACGGAAGCTTGCCTCGAGCGTCTCTTTGAGTACGGTCTCTTGAACATTTTTCATCACTTATTGCATTGCAGCAACTTTGCGTCACGAATTTTCAGCTCGAAGTATAATATAGTAGCGGAAAAAGTATATTCTTCATATAGTCCCCGTCAAAAATATAATTATGATGAATAATGAAAACAAATTATCGTATTTGATCATTCGATCGATATTATTTAATCAAGTTAACAATATACAATGAATTAAACATTCAGCTGAAGACGATCTTGAAAAAACTGAGCTCCGATAGTAAAAGCAGCAGGCTATCAATCATTGCCGGTTCAAAGGAGTGGAAGAGTTCATGTGACCCAAAAATACTCGGTGATCGAATCAGAGGTGATCGAAAATTAAAAAACAAAATCTGACAAAATCCCAAAAGATTAAATGAATAGCTCGACGTTGAGCTGGTTTTTCTATCAATTACTTGATGTTAGAAAAGAAAAACCAAATGACGACAACTGTTCAAGACTCTTGAAGAAATCGGACAAATCGGACTTTTCATCGATTCGATGCTCACGGGAAATATAAATAATATTATTACTAGTCCCTTGGGGAGCATACCGTTCTCGCACGCTAGAGAGTTACTGATCTGCCTCAAGCGCACAACGCAAAGGACTTGGTGTGTATATATCCATATTGTGATCTAAATATATAGGAGCGAGCAGGAGCGCAACACAAGCGCACAAGTATCATCGTGAATGGGGAGCAATCAGATATCATTAGGGTTTTTATATGAGGCCGTTTGTACAAGTCTCCTGAGGGCAGAGAGTCGAGTGCTATATTCCCACGATCACAAATCTCCAAGGACCTGCTAACCACGCAATATTATCCGTGCATCTACATGAAACGTTAAAAGCTCCTGTTCACACAATTCTGTCCAAGATGATTGCATTTTATTTATTATTCAACTTTATTCATATAATTCATCGCTACAGATGCTATCACGGCCTCTGCTGTACTATCAAAGATGCTAACGACGTAAAAATTTACCGGAACTCCAAATACAATAATATTAAAATATATTACAAAGTTTTGATTCAGTGGAGAGCGATTGAATTGAAAAAAAATCAGCGCTCTCTCAATCCTCCGCAACGTCAGTCAATTTTAACGAAGCGACAGTGTCTTCACTCTCTTTCTCTCTGTGTATTCTCGCGTCAGCGCAGTGCGAAGTATCGTAATGGGATTGAAAAGAGATTAAGGCGTTTCGTCCGGAAGAGGTGAACACAAGTTGGTGTTTGCAAACGAAGTGAGTGGAGAGAGAAAGAGCGAGGAGGGGGTGAGAGACAGACGGACAGAAAGCGAGATGCGATGATGGTCGAGTGGGGAGAAGCGGGCGAAGAGAACGCGGAGACGCTGATAGACTCGCTGAGGGGTCCATGGGCTCGCGGATAACGAGAAAATCTCATCGGTTCTTCAAGGGTGGGGAACGGGGAGTTGAGAGAAGGAAGGGAAGGAGGGCGAAAAGCGAGTCACGACGTAGCCGACGTCGTCGTGTTGGTCGGCGCACCAGACTTTCGTGCGAACGGACATATCTCTCACGAGGGACGATGAAACTGAGTAATAGAACGAGTACTGCGCTATAGAACGTTTGCTGTTTTCTCTAATTCTCTAATTCTGCATGATTGATGGCGATCTGCTGATTTTTGTTACAATCAACGGAGTAAGAGCTTGCAAGACTTAGGCGCTGATGTATGCACATAAATGCTTGGATACTGTGGGCAAATAACGTTCATTGCGACAGAGTGGCAGCTATGATTATCTGTGGAAATTTGCGTGGTCCTCCTATCCAGCGAGTGATGGGACACGACACTCTTCAGCGAAACGATTCTCAATTTATCCTTCTTATGTCTCCGTTAATTTATGCAACGAGGAATAGAAACAGGAAGTCGCGCGATCAACCTGAAGGCAACTACGTTAAAAATGCAAACTCAACTGTCATCAAAATCATCGTTTCTATTTTATTTTCTTGGTAACCAAATCGAAATTCTGATCGCAAACGCGAAGCGGCTTGTATTAATACTCCAAGGTGCTGCAGTACGTAGCAGGGAGTTGTTAGTGTTTAGTTCACGCGATTTCAACTAGAATACCGTGTTTTTTTTCCTCGCATAAAAAGCAGACACTTTTTTTTAATAAATAATGTGCATTTAAAATGCATTATTTTCTTGGAAAACAATCGAAAGGTTAGACGATGTGTTGAGCGTTCACAATAGCAATGTGGCAAAGGTGCTAACCGTTATTTCTCGAGACGGTACGTTATTCGTGAGTAAGTTTGTTTTTCGGCTCGTTGAATTTACAACAATGGACGCGCGGCTACGAGCCACGGGCGAATGTAAAACCAGATCAGCGAAAATGCAAGTGCGACTGAATGAGAGAGTTCACCACGAATCTCTCCCTTTGTAAGACACAGCGGAAAGGCGCCTCGAGTTGAAGTCGCTTGTAAAGGTTTAACAACCGGAGGATATTTCTTGTGTGCCCGAGCACATAGTGTACACGCCACGGAGGCGTACATACGTGAACACATACAACTCTTAATACGTACGTGAGGTGATGGCGCTGACGGCGTTAATTAGTAAACTCTCAGGGAAATGCATTCAGTCAAGGCCAAGATTCATTATACCCATCGGACTGACGCGAGAGACGAGGAGGATATATAGAAGCTCAGACATTGAGACGTTTGAGAGGGATGCGAAAAACGCTTTCTTCAGGTAGACTTGTTACGAGTCCCGGCAGTACAGAAATGACTTCACCTTCGCGGTTCATCAAATATACATACACGCATATATATGTATGTTGCTTAAATGTATATTTCCACATCAACAGCTCCTGCATTACAATATTTATACTGCGGAAAGACTCTTATGAAAATAATACGTTTGCAGCCAAAACTTCATTATCTCTGGTCAAAGTACAGAGCTTCAAAAGAGTGCCACCGCGTGTACTATTATGGAAATCCCTCAGATCCATTCCGTGTACAGACAGGGCGTAATACGTGTCCAAGAAACCGAATAGAAAAAGCTTCATTAGCCCTCAGCTGGGTACAAATTACAAGAGGGGTTAGGGCTCAGTGTTGAGGCTTCGGTACGTTTGTTACTTCGTGATTTTCTGACGGAGAACGTAAGCGAGTCAGAATGAAACTTCATTACCGCAAATCTTTCGGAAACCAAAATATAAAAAGAATTTCGTGTGCTAATAAAAATCTAATAATCGAAATTTAACGATTCAACATCGTTTGGTTAATAAAAATACAGGCAGAAAAAAAAATCGTTGTACTGCTGAAATTTTCAGGGTACCGGATAGACACGCTCTTCTGATTTATACATTTGAAATTGATCATATACTCACGTGTGAGTACAATTTCATATACATGTCGTTGCATGGCCCTTCGTGAGAATGAAGAAGAGTCAGATCGCCCTGCACACTTTCTTCTCCCTTGCCCAGTCTCAAGCGCCACATCAATTTATTAAACATAATGAATAACTGAGAGTACACACGCATAGGAGTTTAAACACGAGTAATTAACATAGGGCTGCAACCATTGAATGCGATCCTCGAGACGAAGCACACCCTCTTCTCATATTATACCGATCCTAGATAAATCTGTCGCGTATAACTCGAGCACATTGCGCGAGAGAGCACGTCGCTCGCTGATAGTTAAATAAAGGTAAATTCTCTCACGCAGCATCTCTCGGGTTCGGGCTTATTCGTGCCGTGAGCATTACCATCCATACATTAACATAGGTGTATATATGTATGTCTTTGTAGTTAAGTTGTGTATGATAAATTCAGAAGGTTGAAAAAAAGCGAAAGACACGACTAACGATTCGTGTACACCCACCCCTCGATCAGTGATATCGGCACTAAACACGTCTCTTTTTGCTTGGACACCTCCGGTCGCTCGAACATCTCTTTCGTAATGATCGCAAAAACGTAGGTAAGACGAAAAATACAACAGCAGGGTCCAGGAGAGGGCGTTACTTCCGAGAAGGATGGAATGCCGTATACAGCCTTAAAGAACTACAAGACGACGTTCTTGCGGTTGGTCTCTCACGCACCAGTACTTGATATATGCGCTGCTTCGACTCCCCCATATAATATACCACCCTCTTCTGCCTCTTAAGAAAAGATACTTGGCTCACTTCATTCATTTATTTATCCCTCCCGCCTTTCCATCTTGCCCGGATAGCCCTCCAGGTACCAACAATTTCTAACTCTAGTTCCTCTCTCTCTCTCTCTCTCTCTCTCTCTCTCTCTCTCTCTCTCTCTCTCTCTCTCTCTCTCTCTCTCTCTCTCTCTCTCTCTCTCTCTCTCTCTCTCTCTCTCTCTCTCTCTATCCTTCTCTTTCGTTCTCCGTCGTTATCGCAGGGTCTTTCTCACTAGCCCGGTGAGATAATCCCTCCCTTCGACCCTCGTATACAAGTCAAGGTCCTGTTGGTGGTATCCCGCGTGCAGCTCTCTCTATTTTCTCTGTCCCTTGTGGGAGATGTTTTTCTCTATATGACCCCTCTCGTGTAATCCTTCTCCGAGACTGTCTTGGCTGATACTAGTAAGCACATGAAGACTTCTCGTTGATCTTTTCTCACTCTACCACTTCGGGAGTCTCCCGTCTTTTTGCTTAGTTCCTTGTTGCTCTTTCGCCTTCTCCTCCCGTTCGTTCGTCTAGTCCTTTGCTAAAGCATCAGCGGCAGGTACGTCGGTGTGCGAGAGCCGCACCACGTTGCATCTCTCGCGCCCACCGAGAGATGCACCAGCAGCGTGCAATGCTGCAGCGCGACCTACCGTTATGCGGTTAACGAGCTACCCGCACAGCTACACTATCCTCCTTGAGTCTCTTCTCTATCCCTGTGTTTCTGTGCTCCTTGATATGTATATGTTTATATATATATATATATAAATATACATTGAGAACGTCTCCACCAGTAAAAGCGGCAGCATTGCGCATGCACGAAATGTAAACGTGGGAACCGGAATTGGTCGGCGTGTTGGAGGGCTCGCTCTTCGTCTTCTTCTCTTTCTGATTCTTCTCCTTTTTCTTGTTCTATACTATCCGCTTGAACATCCCCGAAGAGCAATAAGCTGATCTAGTATAACCTATGCCACGCACACAAGTGTGCTCGAGCGCTCTCTACCCTTCAATGCTAACCATTCGAATCGATTTATCGAGTATTAGAAAAGAAAAAGTATATTTCTTGCATGTCGAAAGCAGTCGAATCGTATATGTCTGGTACTCCAACGTATAAATTCGAGAGCTTCGGTCTTATATGAACTCCCCTTTTATCTCCTTTTATGACGATCGCGAATGGTCAATTACCGTACGCAATATGAGATAATGTAATTTTTATCTAGACCCGGTAATCGATGTGATTTCTGATTGGTTTTAACACTCAATATTTAAAGTTCCGAAGCTTAAAATATCGAGTGCGATCGAACGATCGACGGAGATAAAGAAGAAGAGAAAGGCATAGAGGTCTATGTGAAAGTGATAGGGAGCCATAAGACCCAATATGATGAATGGTGTGCATTCATTATTTTCGTCATGACAACACCCTTTTATTAATATTTATTAAGCTCCCGCGCGGCGGACATATTTATGACTCGGACCTCATATTTCTCGCGCTCGTTCGCTCTGCTCGCCTCTTTGTCCACTGTCATTCAAGTCAGATTTGAGGTTAATTGTATTTTAATTGATTTAGTCAGTAGATCATTTGGAGGCTCTCGATTTATGTATCCATCGTTCGTTCTACTTCATACCGCACGATTGATTTTTATTCGTATATTAATTCGTTCTATGTTTCATTTCTGTTACAGGTGAGTGTTCCCGAGAGCGTTTCCATTCTTTATTGGCGCGTGTAACGGTTCTAAGCACATCTCAAGGCTTGTCGCGCGCACACACGGCTCGTCCTCCTCTCGGTAAGTGCTTCTTGTCTCATCCCCCCTGCGTATAACTCAAGCGTGTCGCATATATTTTCAACACGGACCGGTCATAATCTTTACAAACATTTATATGGCTTTACGAATACACACCTCCCTGTATATATATAAAAGTCCTTCGGCCGAAGTCGAGTTAAGTGTAGATAGATATTGTCGATAGGTTTTTCAAGTGGATCGAAGAAAAATTCACAAGATCCCCAGGCGATGCCTATTCACAGTGAAGATGATTATGCGAACACACATCGGGAACTATATGCGGGGACCCTCTCTATCTATCTTTTTGAACGGGCAAGACATCAAGAAGCTTGAACACTTTCATGTAAGCGCACCGTATGAAAAAGAGGTTCAAAGAAATAACGAAAGAATTCTCCAGGCTTGTAACATCGCGAAAGAAGAGCTAGTGTCCTCCACGGTCCGCATCCGTATTCCCCGCGCGCATCTTTGTCTCTCTATTTTTATTTTCTTTTATCTTCATCCTTCTCTTCGTTTCTCGTGACACAGCGGAGTCTCGTGTACTAGCAGTGCATCGGGAACCTTCCACCGCCGCCTTGCCTTATGGTGGTTCGCTGATGTCTTCTCGGGCAAACAGCAGCGCGTCGAATCCCCCGAGCCGCGCGCGTTCCACCGGTTTTCCAACTGGACAACCTGTTTACACGCTTAACGCTCTCAACGTCATATCTCACTGTGTATTTGTACAAAATACACATACACTCATTATGATTTTCCTATTAACAATACCGATCTCGTACAACTGAGATTAGTATCTTCTTCATACGTGCAACGAGTCGAGAATGAGAGATCTCTTTCCGTTGCACCGCGTCCAATGATTATACTCTCAAACTTCCGATGTATTCCTCTTACCCCGACTTGGCAAAGAATTTTTCTATATTTACGAAAAAAAATTACATAACAATCCGCATCAGTTTTGCTTTCGGTCATTACGTAATCGAGCTCAATGCGCTTAAGACGTAAACTTCTGATGTCAATAAGGAGAGCACGCTATGTGTATGAAGCAATACGCGCAGATATCGATGGAAACGCAGCTGTTGAAATATTAAGCTCGATCAAGCATAATATTTGATTGTCTCGATAATGAAACGTGTAGATTCCCCAAAAAGCAAGTTTGAAAAGACTTTGGTAGCAAAATCTTTTCGTCGTTCGAGCATTCCTGTTGAGAAAGTCATAACAAAAATCTGTTATGGCTGGAGCAGTCCGTTATCGAGAGTCGAAACATTAATTTTCATTAATCTCACAGTTGTCATTTCTGTGAAGAATTTTATTGTTCAACAAAGAACCAAAGTTTGTTGTTTATTTGCTGCTTCGGTTCGATTCCTCTCTTTGGGAATAAATTTTTGACATTTTTCTTCCGTATATAAGTGAAGGCTGCGCATTAGTTTTCTTTATGCACTCTGATCAATCGATGCTTCGGCGAAAACTTAGCGAACCCAACAAGATCGGAAAGAGAGACGAAGCGACCGATCGAAGAGCGATGTCGATGACGCGCACCGCGGTGCTAGTGACGGTTCACGGTGATGGTGGTATATATCGCGACGAGAGGGTACCCGTGCCCTATCGGCTACCTTATCTCGAGTGGAGTCCGGTATAATTGAGAGTACCAGCATGCAGCCAGTTCACCTTGGGACAGTCTTAATAGCATCTTGGTGGAATTGCAAACGCGTTTCTCACACTCAATACGTATATATATATGTATATATCGGCGTGTGTATATGTTTGTATGGGCGCACGTGCAGTGCAGAAGAGTCTGGAAGAGTTGTAATTCAGCCCTCTTTGATGTTAATTGGAGCTGCAGATTCGGTATCGGTGACTGGGATTATTAACCTTCCGAATGCTTGGCATTGCTACTTGCCGAATGAAATAAAGTTAGTACGTCGGAATTAATGGATTTATTCGATTTAAAAAAACGATCATTCACATCGAAGATAATTTACTGAGACGGCTTTCCAATGAAGTAATCATAAACTTTCGGTCGAATTTGTGATTGAAATGAATTTCACCTCGCAGTTCGCAGAGCGAGGGAATAATATAAAAATGTTATCTCGCCAAGTTTATCTTATATATTGAAATTGGTACACAGGAGTACGACGAATCATATCGCTTTCAAATAGGTATCGTAAGAAGTTAACGTACGAGGTTTTGACGATACGAATAACGGAAGTAGAATAATTATTTGACGAGATATAAATTATAATGAATATTAAATAATCAGTGACAGCTGGATGATAATTTTTCGTGCTATAAAGCCGAATCATCGAGCCAGGTTTCCGAGGCTTCGAGATATATACATCTTTGTGTATGTAAGTATTTCGAGCCTCGAGGGTCGATTTCGCTTAGCAATGTCGGCGCGACGATGTATTACCGTAATTGTAGAGAAGAGACACAACCGTACCGGCACAGTGAGAAAGCGAGAGACGCGAAGAGAGGATTCTCTCGGAATACACGCGCGGCTGAAACGGCGGCGGCACGGTTTCTCGCGAGAGAGGGACGTTGATTTGCCGGGAACAGGAGTAGAAGTAGCAGCAGAAGGCAAACTCGTAGTGCCGGAACCGGCAGCGTCGGCGTCTAGTACAGCCGCGTGGGAGAGCTGTACGCTACGGCCAAGAGTAGCCAACTTTTGCAACTCCGCGATAGGGGTTTTAGTCTTGCAGTCTCGCGGTGGTGCTCTCGAATAAACACAAGAGAAGCTCTCTCCTTCGTTGGTCCCGGACCTTTAATTCGCGCGAGAGGTAACGAGGAACGGTGAGCCAGGAAAAGAGGAGAGGGGGGAGGGGTGGCTGGTACAACGTTTAAGATCCACAAACACATTCGAGAAGTCTCTCTCGTGTGGCTAACCCCGCGAGCTATATAACACGGAGTTAGCGTATATCTCGGTCTGTTGGTTGTCTGTGTAGGCCCCATGGGAACCTGGGAAGATCCTTACCCACCGGGAAGATCCTTGAAGCCACCACTCGCGGTAAGAATCGAGGAGAGCGCAACTATAAGAGCCCCGAGCTAGCGAGAGCAAAAGAGTGAGGAAGAGGCAAATAAGGGGAGAGGGAGAGATGAGACCGCGCGCCGCACAACTGCGGAATATATATTGCCATTTGTTCTGCCCCGGTATAAGGCAATATGTTTGTCAGTATCGGGGAATCGAACCTGAACCCCACGACCGGCGAACTCTATGCGCTACATCACTAGCAAAAGCAAAAGAGAGAGAGAGAGAGAGAGGGATGGGAAGAGGGAACGACTATTGGTCGAGATCTTGACCGTTATTTCTCGAGTCGATGGGCACGCTGCTGGCAAGAGATGCTTTTGCTGTGTATATAGTTGCTGCTGTTAGCCCCGGGTATTCATGGCGCATCGATCCTCTTGAGCATCACCACCATCACCACCACCAGCGTCATCAAGATATACGTGTGCGTGTGTGTGCACACAGCACACCCCCCCCCCCCCCCCGCCCCCAAGACAGTGCTAGCGAACGCGAGAAACTCTCCCTGAGACAAGATATATCGGATACGGAAAGGGAAGGCATCAATTTTACTCTTATCCAATTCGCACCGCGCTCTTCGTACCGTGTATTTTCCTATCATGTCACCCTAATAAGGGAATTAGTAAGATAAACTCGCTGAACTACTGTTACCTGAGAAATTCACTAATAGTCTAGTTAGCGAACTAATATTTATTACGTACAAGTGTTTCCATATATACAAAGAAAAAGTAATCCGCAATAAATTTTGCATTTTTTGCGATATTCATTCACCGGCTTAACAATAACGTTCCTCGATCCTTCCCAACGATCGACCTTTTTTTTCTTTTCTCATCGTTTTAATTTCTCTTTCACCGTCAAGTATCATGGATGAACACATCGCGCGTGTCTTGCCCTCGTTATTCCTGATTACATTACATTACTTTACGAAGAGATCGTAAAAAGATGATCACCTCAATTTATATATACATATATTTATACATACATGTGTTGGTACAGTATAATAGTTACTCAGTCAGCATCAAAGCACGAGTCTGCTAAACGGTCGGACACGCCCAGGCGTCCGTGTGAAACAGGTATAATCTCCCAGCGCTGCGTACATCAACCATATACCCCTCTTTCTGAGTCTCACGTCGTATCGAAGATCCCGTCGACGGGACTACGATTTGGCAAAAGTTTTTGTGGATCTCGAAGATCCTGAATTGTTGTATACGATCTTTTTTATATTTCTGATGTACAGATATATCGCGGCAGGCAGTAGAGTGAGAGGTCGAGGCCCGCGAGACTCGTGTACAAAGTACAATACTTTCGATGTAAAATCATATACTTTTGCATCGAAATACTGATCGAAACGAATATGGGCGCATTCGACATCTCTCACGAATATCAAAGATTTATCAAGGTTGGCCGCCGTTTTTGTATCATTTGGCGTTTTGTTTTAAGCCAAATAGCATGAACGAATTAGCTGTACAAATTTCATGGGTATGGAATAGAAGAAAGGAGCAAAAGGGAGAGACAGAAAGGAGTGAAACATTGTAGCGAAAAAGATGAAGCTTCCGCGGTAGCTTCTCTCCCGCTCAAAAGCCTTGGGGGTCTTGGAGGAAAAAGGTGCAAACGTGATGCAGTTCTCTCACTTTCTCGTCCAGTTCAGGTACATAAACTGCAGAAGCTTGGCGCTAGTCAGTGCAAAGTAGACGGAGAAAATCTGGCACAGGAATACGCGAAGCCACGAACACGCTTGAAGATGTGCGCCTGCGATGCGGAGGTGGCGGTAAAGGGTTGAAGCGAGGGAATATGGGCAAGATCATATCTCTCTTCGCTGAGGCGGAACGCTCATCTCATCTGAGGGTGGAAGACAGAAGGAGCACAAACTCTATCTATCTTTTTCATTTTCTTTCTTTCTCTCTCTCTCTCTCTCTCTCTCTCTCTCTCTCTCTCTCTCTCTCTCTCTCTCTCTCTCTCTCTCTCTCTCTTTCTCAGTCTCTCTTTCTACATGATACATGGTGGTAGGTTTCGAGATAATATTCCGTTGAATGCAAGAACCACAAGAGTTTATAGTTATACTCGGACTTCGGCTATGGCTTGACTGGCTGCCGGCAATACGCGATGATGATAGCAGTAGCAAAGAACTGACGTGTCCGCAACTATATGAGCGAAGAGGAAGCGTTTCATCGCGAAGGCTTTTATGAAGACGTACTTATACCGATCGATACACGTATACACTTTCTAGACGACAGCGATGTTTAATGAATGTCTCGGCTCAAAAAATGAACATTGCCATTATTTAATATTATCGTTATTTCTTCTTACGGGAAACTTCCTTTTTTCAATCGTATTCGCTAGAGCAAAAGATGGCAATTGTAGTTATGGTTTCTGCGGTGATAATCAGGTGCTTGAGAGATAATCAATGTTACGATAATTATTCTACAACCATAATAGTTACTGTACACTCTTCATGCCTCATGCGCACCTTGAACACAGCAAAAAATGTATAGAAACGTCAACAATTGAAATGCAACCTCGAAACAGCGCGAAAGCTAAGAATATTTTCAACGTAAACACAGTACGAACGTAAAGAGACAAGTTTAATGCTGTCCCCGATAAACAGACACCTGGTGCGTAACTTGTACGATATTCTTGTGTCCACATAGTTAGTCTAGCACGAGCTATAATATAACATATTTAATGCTAATTATGACCATTAACGGATCGCAAGTATGCGATTACATCACTCTCACGGCCATACTCTTGACCATATCGGAACTTTGCTTATCCCGCGTAGCCGCCCTTGTCTCGCACTCTCTTTTTCCCCCTCTCCGCTCCTCTCTATCCCTATCTCTCTTGATTGGGTGTGTATGCTCGTTCTTAACAAAAGTGGAACAGTCTTCAGACCAGCAAACGGTCGAAACTGCAAGATTTTACTCGGGTTGCATAGAAAAAGTTAGAAACACCGTGCAATTTCGAAATTTCTTTTTTTTTTTCTTGTCGTAAAAAAAAACGGAATGGAAAAAAAGTTTTCACTAGTCTACAGAGTTCCATGGAAAATTACGGTAGGACAGAGCAATCAAGAAGATTGATATTCAAATGGAATTGTAACATGGTTAACGCCAAGCATAAAAACCACTTTGTTATACTCTCGGCGCAAGAAAATTATGTACCGTTAGTAGATATAGGCATCAAATGTAAGACTGAATCTTATACTTATTACACAGTACGTCCTACGCACCGAACGCGAAAGACTATTAAGTCGACGTACCCAAACGTACGAGCTAATATGATACATACTTTGGAATAACGTCCCGACAACTCCACACACTCAAAGTGTACACACGCATGTACACTTTCGCACTCTTTCTTAATCTCTCTTGCTCTCTCACCTACACACTCAGTTTCTATACAGTAGAGACAGACAATGAATTATGGACTATTGACTTCCGATAAATTAGCCTTTGGCATATCGGAGAACCCACCGAAGACTTTACGATCTGGCATCCTTTAAAATTATAACTATACCTCATTTTCTATATCGTTATAGTTTCGCATTATTTGTAATGAAGTGGTTGATGGAACTCGATCAAATAAGGAAAGGCTAGTAATAATCTCGGGTCGTTATGTCTGCTACAGATTGTATCGTCTGCATTGGGAAACGCGTTTACATAGAAAAATATTTGTCAATTTGTGTTGGCGGTTTTCGACGTCGAGTGGACATGCGCAATTAGTTGAATTACGCACGTCTTTCAACAGATTTGGTACAAAAACGAATGGTAAACTCGTGGAAAGCGAAATGAAGACGAAGGCAGTAGTAATGTCGTTATTAGGTCAGACATAGGTTATTCAACTTCCTGAAGTTAATTCAGTTCTTCACGATAGATATTTAATAATTCACATGAAACTAGTGGATCTAGAAATCCATGCACTTAGCATTTTACAGTCGCGCAATTTATGCAAATTGCTCGCATGCAGGCATATCTCTATATAAACAGCGAATTGTGTGTGTATTGTGTGTCGCCGTCACGTCACACACGTTCGCGCGTCAATCTCAATTTCTTTGATACAGTTTATGCTATTCGAGAAGCGCCTCAACGATTGATGTATTGATGACAGCGCGATGTCCTCGCCATACAGTTCACGAAAATATATAATCGACGTACACATCGTTGACGTGAAAAGCGAGATCGAAACTTGCATGGGAATATTTCCAATAACTGCGGAACGAATCTCAATAATATTTGTAGAAAAATGATTACTACGAAAGATCAAGAACGCTTGAGCGATTTGAAAAACTCGAATCGATAAAAAAAAAAAAAAATGTATCGAGCCGTCGATTGATTAATTGTCGTTTTGATATATTGTAACGAGGTGGCAATAGTAATTTTGTAATTTTTTGTTCCTCGATAACTGGTATTACATTTTTCACTCAAGCTCCGAGTTGAAATTTCAGTGGATACACAGGTACCGGACCATAAACTCGCGGAGAATGGGAAAGTAAAGCGCCCGAGCGAATCTGAACGCTGTAATATCGCGTTTACCGTTGAATCCAGCAGAAAAAAAATAAGTGGAGCAAATTACGTATATACGCGCGCGCGCGCGCGGTTATACGCGACAATGACACACCTCGGGCTCTTTCGCGACACACGCGCAAAAGTAAAGCGGCAGGAGCAACAACGACGCGACAATGAGACGAGAAAGAGGTGGAATATGGCAGCTTCTAGGCGAGGTCCACACACTGCCGAGCCCTTGCCAACTATTCATAAATAAATTTTAATGAAACTGTCCACATACTTGCTATACGACAGAGAACGATATCGAGAACGCGCCTGTTCTTTTATAATACGTTACATGCCATATATACATTTTTTCCACTCAGATAATTTTGCAATTATGTGGGGCATGCTCCACTCCTCATAAAAAACACGATCGACAGCTTACCTCGGTACATTTACTTTTTCTAACGCAAGTTACTTTTTTCACGCATTGGGGAAATACTAAAATGTCTTTCATAAATATAATTACGAAATTTTTCATTAAGAAGCTATGCTCTGGCCTTATCGAAACTTCAACACTACGAGAGCGTTTAATGGGGGCCAACTTCGCATTATTAGTTGCTAGCCTTCTTTATTACACAATTTGTAATTCCTTTCAACGGAATCAAGACCCTTTCTCAGCGAGCGTTGTAAAACAATTTATCAATTATTAGAACATAATTAATCACAGCGTACCCTCTTTTCCTTTGTGTTCCAAGGAAGAGAGCAATAATCTGAAGGAATATCGAAATCCATTATATATTTAATAATAAATTGCATGCAGAAACGAATAAAAAATCGAGAGATTGATGCACGAACCATGCGTGAAAAAAGTGCCCGAAAATATTACCAAAAGAACGAAGATTCATATTCGTAAAAATAATGGAGTTCGCGTTCTCTAAAAGATTAAGACACGGATTTTCAGAGGATGATAAATTTTTAGTTTGGCCATTCGGAAATAATTCTTTTATACTTTCGTTATTGAAATAAAATTCAATGGCTTCCTACTATGGTGGGAATCGGAAGCAACGAAGGATCAGCCATAGACCGTACCGCACGCTCGTTCTTAAGGTTCTTTACCCCCTTGACAGCGAGACCAGGATGTACTGAAATCCGTTGGACACATGATAGATATAGCTGTGTGTACATACAGAACATATAAGCGCCTTGAGATATTTAGCTGCGATCGGAAAGAACAAGCTGCTGGTCTAATCGTCGATCGACGTACGCCGCTTGCTCCTCTTTCCCGTGAGAGTGAAAGAGAGTCCTGTTCGCGGCCTATTCAATATGTGCTCTTCGTTCTTGCGGGTTGAGAGGCGAGAGATCGTGTGAGCGCCCGCGGTGGCCACACAACTGAATCACGCTACTAACTAGACACTCTGAACAGCCATTCGCTCAACGCCGAAGACCACCACCGAGCAACATCGCGAGAGACGTATATTCGCGAATAAAAGGGATAAAAGATGTACGAGGAATCTCCCGAGAGATTGAAGAGTGTGTACAGCCATTCAAGTCCTTGCCCAAAACCAGTGATTAACTCTTAAATAGAGAGATGAAAAAAATTCCTCAAAGGCTTCTCGCCAAAAAAGCCTATTTTCCTAATTATAAACAAAACTCAAATTACGAAAGGATCATTTTTCCCGATTCTTTGATATCTTGAATAACTGCCAGCGTTTTCTTTATTGAGCGTTTAACGAAAGACCAGAAAATACCTTTGAAAATATTGTCAAACCAATGCCAAACTCCAAACCAATTTTCGTACGATTAACATTATGCATATACAAAGAAGCTCAAAGCCCAATATGCTCGTAATGATATTATATCGTTCTCGTACAGCATATCGTTGCTACACGATCGAGGCCTTGCTCTTACAGTTCTGTTCGTATACATTGATCGCGCGCGCGCGCTGTTACATTGCCTTATCGGCAAATCGTCGACTAATCATCATCAATCACTATCGAGGATCGAGACTATGGGTATACGTACAATGTTTTACTATATCTTTCTGTCTATCTCTTTCTCTGTCTCGGTCTCCTAGACGAAGAATGTACGGTAGACAGTGAGAGGAACATTTTTTCAAACATCTCTTTCTCTCCCACTCCCCCGTTATTAGCCAAACAATATTCATGTGTTTGTAGTTTGTATACGTAGGCAGTAAGGTAACAACAAAGTAGCTCGGCTATGTATTATATCTCCACCGAACAAGTGACTTTCATCTATGAGCATTAGCGAAAGACGTTCGTTTGTTTTTGCTTCTCCGCATTGCATTCAACGATGTTTAACGTAAACGTAACTGTGCATATAAATGCAGGTACATACATAGAGACAAAACATGAAGTCTGGGCAACTTTTAGCTTGTCACAAAAGCCTTTTTTCCTTCCGATCCCGGAGACGTCTATATTTATAACGAAATTCTCTTGTTGATTCCGAGGGAACGTTGTACGAGGATAGTCGTGAGAGTAAAGTCTGTCGGGCACGATTGAACACTCCCGTTCTATTACACAGCGGCTGCTAACAAGTACGAGACAGAGGGTGTCTCGCAGGAGCTTCGGAATAATTGGAACTGTTCCGAGCTCCGTGTTGGACTAGAATCCACCTGATCTCACAGACTCCGACACGAAGTGGACGCTCTGTCTAATTCACGGACACTTACGGACATGCGAGCAGATCGAGTACATATGTTCATATACACGTGCGTATGTGTGCATTTGCATTCTATATATACGTATATATGTATGACGGCGAATTGTTAGCTGCCAGTGTCGTACGTTGACACCACAAGAGTCGCTCGCAAGAGTGAACGGTCAGCTAACGAGAGGAAGCCCCCTAATGAATTGCTCGCTTGTTTAATCTTCTCCCGATGTGTTCTCCGCGTTCATTGCGACCGTACATTAGATCATTGCGTATGTATATGCAAAGCAAAGAATGGCCCGAGAGCTGTACACAGATATGTTGAAAGGAGGCACTGCTCTTGCTGGCCAAGCGCAAGACCATGAGAGAATTACATGTTTGTTTATGTAATCGATGAATGTGCAGACGAATAGAGCATTGATTGAATCGTTGCAAACGACACTGCTACGTTCTATGGCAAATCAATGACGAGGATGTTAGCACTGGAAAAATACGTACCTTCCGATTTATCTTTGTTATTTTGGCAGGTTATTGTTACTATTTTTTGTATACAATTTTTTTTGCTCGGAAGCTCCGCAAGTAGTTCGTACATAAATTTCAAATATAAGCTCGGCTTGTCTCCAAATGCAATTCCATTGGTTCTGAAGCGTAATTCTAAAAATATTTAAAGACTGAATAAATACAATTATGCAAACAAGCGATTCGTCGATCTATTTGATCTTGTTCGAGTGTTTTCACTACAAACGTTTCTACCGACATTTTTGTTTTTCCGATCGCAATAAAAGGTGAAAATCTTTTTGGTAGACTGATGAGAGATCGTCATTGGAGAGAAGGAAAGAGATGCATGGGTTGTGAATCGAGTGCTGGACCGACTTGACTTAACGAAGCTTTACGGTCGCTACGCCCTGCATCTCACGCGGTATCATACGTACACTACCATATCGCAAACATGGTTATAGAAACACATGCGTGGACGAGCTACACGAAATAATTCGCGAGAGCCCCGCCAGCGACGACGAAGTTATACGATGTACCGTAAATCCATAATGAACCGCCGATAGATCTCGCGGTAGTAACCCGTAACGAACGGGATTTGCAATCCCCCTCCTCCTATCCTGCTTCCCCCTTCGAACGGATGTACATACACAACACACGTACCAACAACAAGATTGTGTGTACAACTCGGTGAATCCATCAGAGCCAATGTATAAAAAGGGAGAGTCAACTGAAATCTTTGCAAGGCGAACAGACACGAGAATATAAATAAAAGTATGAATATGCATGTGAAAATATGAGTATACAAAAAACGTATTCTCAAAAAGAAATAAAAAATTACACAAACATATCACGTGTCCTTGTTTGGGCGAGAGGAGACTTGCAATATTAACCACATATATATACTTTGAATCAAAATTCCAATACTTTTGTATCCATATTGTGCTGCTGCACAAGCATCACGTGATCAGACAGTCGAATGAAAGAGTAGACGGCTTTTTCTTCGGCTCAATCCTTCAAGGATCTATATCCACAACTAAGCAAAACAGATGTAGGAATATTTTTGAAGGTAGAAAACTACGAAGGTTTTCCAAGCATAGACCAACTCTCGGTATGAGTACCGAAGTAAAAACGACTCTCTTAAGGCTCGAAATATATATCTTGAGTTGTTCCCAACGGCCTGGCCTGGTTAGATATTTCTCGTGATTAACAGACGTTTATGACTCTTTTCGATGAGTGTAAAGAGGGCGAGAGTAATATCGCAAAGTGTTTTCATGTTTATATACACGATGAATAACGGTGGGTGGAATAACGAACAGGTTGGGGCTGTCATCACGGACAAACCCTTGAGGGACCACGTGCAAATGGAGTTGCGAGTCTCTGGTTCGTTGAGCTTCAATGATTCGTAACTCGACAAGAATTCTTCTATTGAAAAAATCTTCAAATACTTTTGCCTGCTCCGAGTTCTTTTCCGTGGACTTGCATCCTTTTTTCGTGGCGTTGGTGGAGCACACCCTGTAGAAGAGACTTTCAACCGGTCTCTCTTCGTATTGAAACCTGTAGCCTTAAGCGTTTTGTGTAAGAGCAGGGAGCACCAAGAGGAAGCGAGAATCGAGCAATGAGACTCCTAGTCAATATTCTATAGGTATATGGAGAAGCCTGGATATACGCGCTGATATTCGCAGCGTCGGAATACCTAGTTACACGGTGCCCGTTGACTAATGAACCTTTACAGTCACCTTATATCCAACTCGCGGGAGTACCGAAGTAAGTTTATTGCCGATGCTAATTCACGAGTTGCGGCAATTAGTGGACGTTGTGAGGCTTTCGCACACACATTATACATACGTAGGCAACACACACACTTACTAAACTAGAGTCCGGATAGAGAGGAGGGATCGATGAGGGAAAGGATGAGTTAAAATAAAAAATAAAAGACTCGACACGAGAGAAGGGTCCCTGGAGATTACTCATGCGGATGTTCCGTTGAGGATATATTTTCCAGAGAATGCAGTCGCCTTGTAGCATTTCTTTTCTCCGAGAAAAAGCAAATCGATTTCACATTTTTCTTTCTCTCACAGAAAGCACGTACAAATAATCACAACAATTTTAACTCTTCGTGCGAATAAGAATATGTTACATTCATTTCCTTCTCCTCGTGTCGTTTCATCCAACAAATCTCCAAGTATTTTTGCATATAATGATTTGCATTGTACTCCGTCAAATCAGGAGTCAGGGACGCGGAAAAGGAGATTTTTCAAGGTCACAACGATTTTGGCTGTTGAAAACTGAATATTTTATCGCGTACGACTATGGAAGGTTCTTTCACATGAACATACATAACCGGTGATTTAGTTCGTTCCAAGGGTTTTTTTATTTCAATGTTAAGCCAAGTTACATGTGGAATGGAAATTGAATATATTCCTGAGACCGGATTTGTGCACATTTTCGTCATATAATTATGTGAGAAAATACGAAATT
Source organism: Hyposoter dolosus (assembly GCA_963921915.1). Taxonomy (NCBI): domain Eukaryota; kingdom Metazoa; phylum Arthropoda; class Insecta; order Hymenoptera; family Ichneumonidae; genus Hyposoter; species Hyposoter dolosus. The sequence continues at coordinate 12,652,694 of OY998129.1, read as the reverse complement.
GCAAAGGTCGAAGACAAACATCCTTAATGAGTGTTTGATTGCAAACTGTGACGTTGAAAATCTGCAGAGTCCACTGTGAGATGAGATCATGAAATGCTGTTTTTAGCGAATAGTTCTTGAAGAGTGCCACTTATTTCTCGTGTCATTGAGGACGCATACATAAATATTTCAATGTGTGTGTGTTTATCGGATGTAAAAAAGTAACAATTAATTACAAATCGTACAGTAGCTCATGGCATAATCTCCATGACTCATATGTACCTTTTCACTCGCAGCATGTTTTGCGCTCCTGGCCTTTTCTACACTCTGAAAAACGGTGAAATTTTAGTCGGCAACGAAGAAGACGACGACAAGGACGCGCGCGATCATCTCTCACAGAATCGCGTTACGCCCCCGGGGGCTCCACGGCTTTCGTCGTGTGTGGCCGATTAAGATCTCGTATATATTCTTCTCGCACTTGTTCCACACTCTTTCGTGGTTTCTCCGCGTGGATAAATTAAAGTGAAATTTGAAAAAGAAAAAATAAGTAGTGAAGATTCACCTGAAAGCGAACCCATCAGCACGTCGCGAAAACACGCACACTTGCTCAAGATTTTTATCGTGTTATATGTCTTTTCTTTTTCATACTCGTACTACATCTTACGACAGATAAATTTCTCACGAATTCAAACACAGCTCGCAACATATATATGGGCAAGAGAAAATAATGCAAATATTTATTCTCCGATTACATATTCGAGCTTGTAAAAAATTATTGAGAATTTTTTCATAATGTTTTCTTAAAAGTCGTTTAACTTATTGAATTACACAGTACAGTCATTCATTTTTTCCATTCACTGCAAAGAACAGTTCTAATTGAAGAAATAAACTTTTCGCCCACGATCCCAAAAGTTCGAAAAAAAATTATAGTTTTCCCGCGATGTAGAACGGCTACGTTGTTGCACTACACCGAAAACCCAATTTTGTTATCATGCAGCAATATTTTGTTAAATACGGTATCGACACTGAAATACTTTCGGATAATCACTAATCGTCTGCTCTGGATACATGAAAAAATTCTTGAAATACAGAAAAATTTCGATAACATGAAAAATTATTTAGTTCACCGTATTTGGTGTGCCAACTTCTGACTGTCTGTGATACAAAAGCCTTGAAAAACCCATTCGTGCAGTACACAGCAATTCATAAATTTTTGGAGGCGTGAGGCGGTCTCGTTTGGAATGTCAACGAGTGCTAAGAACCTCTTGAAAATCAATTCATGTAAAGAATATATGGCATATATCGGGGACGAATATTCACTTTAAATATATATTCCACACGTGAGCTACGCACGCAAGGTTCGCTTTTCATTTTCGAGCATGATTACAGAGTATGGATACCGATCCGTACATTGAACTGCAGGCAATATATACGGAGCTGTTGCTCCCTAGCTTATACGAGAAGGAGAAAATCTGCGGCTCGTAAAAGACGAACAAGTACGAGACACGCCCAGATTTTAACTGTAAGGACCAATTCGTTATGGTTCTCGAGTTCCGAGTTAACTTCGCGACCGGATTCCCCTTTTGGCGCAAGCAAATCTTTCGTACGGCGAGAATATATACGTATACGGATAGGTGTGCTTCGATGTGGCTGCATAATAATATACGACGTGTCGAACGCAATCGCAACCAAGAGACTCGCTGCAAAACAAAATAAATGAATGAAAAGAAAACAACGAAAAATGTTACTTTCCCTTTTGGAGAACGAGAAATGCAAATAATCTGCCAAATCAAGGGGCATGACTAGACTAGAATTATCCAATTCAACGGGAATAATCCATTCTCATTAAGCGGTCGCCATAAGTTTGAATCTTCTCTCTTTGGCCCGACAGTGCCCTGTTTCGGGTCACAAGTTAAATTTCATGAACCTTCAACGAGCCTCATGTCTGACCACTCTTTACATTTACTACTGCGGTCTGATTCTCAAGCGCTTCAAACACGCAATCGACGAGATGGAAATGAAATATATAAAATGAAACACGCCATAATAACCTGTATTCAATTTTAATTGAAAAATAAATAAATTTTCAAAATGGAACTTCAACTCTTCGTGTACTTTGCTGCTTTGCGGAACTTACGCGCTCCCTTTCTGTCCGTCGTCGATACAGCCTCGACGATAATCTGGTGGACGGAATTGAGAAAATAATTGCAGACCGAATACAGCAGGAAAATAAAATCGAATGAGCAATTCTTGAAACAATTTCGAAATTATTTACAAAATACGAATCGATATTCGCTCGAGTTACTTATATCCACTTATTACCTTTTTTCTCAATCAAATGATTTTGCTGAGGAATTCCAAGATTCATTAATAAAACCGCCCTGCGATAAAATATTCAAGGAATGGAATTTGATACGTTTGGTCGGCTTCTATATTTCACAGTCGCAGTTCGTATAATTTTAACAATATAATTAGCAAAAGGAACACTCGAGAAGCAGACTTTAGTCAGCAAGCAAGCGCTCATTTGCTGCATTCAATTAATTTGTGCTCGGATTTCCTTGGACCCGATCGCATTTGCCAGGCGATGCGTAATTAGCATCTGCCTCTATATGGGCTTACACGTACACATTTGTATAATCTATGGATATGTTGTTTAGCGCCCCGGTGGAGCGCAAGTGGGTTCCAGATCCAAACTATCGTGTCTGGGCAGTGTAAAAGTTTCATTCGAGAATTCAATGTATATCGTCGACGATACATATACGTTTCTGTGTGTATTAATATTACGACTTGCTAAAGTCATCGACGGAAGATTCCACGAGGTCGAAATACACCAGCGTCTGACGCGAATTTCCTGATAAGTTTGATGCTCCGTAGGCGAGAAACGTGAGCAAAGTGAACACTCTCGTTGCTCATAGAGTTTGCGACGGTGAATAGATGCACGGGCGTTTATATCTGCGTTCGAATGGTTAAGCGCGAGAGATGGCGAGCGGCAATTTCGCTCAAAGGCTCAAGGCGGCTTGGACACGAACGTTGGAGGTTTCCTCTGCTCTCGGTCTCTCGCGGTCACCGCATCGCACTCGATGACTACCATGACGTCACCCATACAGAGGTATCGATTTATGCCAACGTTCGTGAACAAATATTGTGCTAATGAATTCAAGCTGCCAACGCGTAAGACCTGGATGGTCAAGGCTTCTTAATCCTATATACTTAAGGGCATATCAAATCCTACGAACGATCACGAGACTTTGCGGCTAATTCGGTTATTTTCGTCTTGGATTCTTTTCAGATTGTTTTGACATTGTTAGAAATGTTCGACGTTTCAAGTGGTAAAGATATAAACTACATTTTATTCCATTCCAACTGCAATCGAAGCAGGAAATTTCACGTTTTAGTCATTTTTCTTTCAACAAATAAATCGGCATATTTATGTTAATGATGAAAGATATAAATCGGAAAAATGAAATAACTTTCGTATACGCGAGTAATCGAATAATAACGGAATGAGATTTTCATTGTAAATTTAATTCGTGAGTACCAATATGTTGGTCTCGTCATAAAAGGGACCGCCTCTGTGGACCCCGTGCCTCTTTACGGTGTGCAGCAAAGTAGATCGCAATGAGTACAAGGTTATTACGGCACAGGCCTGCGTATAATGTATATAATGTATATCTTAGATATATACACAGAAACGCGTACATATAGCGATATATAAATAGAAACTCTCGGTGGTTTGTACACGTGCTCGAGTTCCAGACACACATATATACGGTACACAGGTACATTGTGAAACCAATACTCTACGACCGTGGGTAAAAGTGCTGAGGCTGTTTGTGATACGAGAGCATTTACTTTTACTTTGGGCTTGTAGCTTTATTGCGCGAACTGAGGCATCGATTTGTCCTGTACGTGGCTGTAGATATAGATTCGCTCATATGCTATTGAGGGAATAAATTTTACGAGAGGAAAATTTCAATGGGAGATAATAAAGTTGAAAAAATGATTCAGAAGCAGAGTTTAAACAACGCAGTCACTTTGTTAGAGACGGAGAGACCTACTTTTACGTGATTTTAACTAAGTCAATTCGACTAAATTATAAGAAATATTTTGCTCGTACTATATGGCTCATCTCGTTACGAGAGTCGATGCAACGATTCAATCTCATGTAATCGATGATTTACAACGAAAGATTGCGCTGACCATCATGTGGCCCATCATGGACGTGCGATCCGTGCGTGTTTTCTACCCTCGTGTATAAAAGTTTACAATTTTGTTGCGCAAAACTCGTTACTACTATAATATACTGTGGAGAGCGGGAAGTATCGGTACTGTATCGGATCGCAGCTCTCGTTTCTAAGGTAACTCATGCTGTGGCTCTCGCCCGCGCTGCCGTAACTCGCCCGTTAATTACGCTAATTGACGCATCGATTTCGTGAGGGAGTAAAAGGGGGACGAGGGAACGGCAAATGCGGATAGTAAACCTCGCTCTGAGAAACGGGACGTTCTCGATTCGGAGAGGCAGTCCATCATTCGACCAGTGAATCCATCGGTGAATGCGCGTTACTATTAGCCGATCTTTGCGTCTATTACATATACTCTATGTGTACGATCCGTATGTACCTCGCAAGAACTTTCATTTTCAGTTCTCCGATCGCCGAAGGGCGATTGCTGGCAGCAACAGCATTTACGACTATTATAAGACTTCAAGAATATATATCGGCTTATTGACAGTCATTTTATATATTGGCCCATTAAATTCATTCGATATTTGCTTCCGAACATCGCGAGAAAAATCTTGTTTTTATCCTTTATAGAATTTATCGCGACTACGACGAATTTAGTATTCAAATTAAAAGTAGTCGATGGCTGGAAGTCTCTCCGCGAGGAACAATCATCAAATCCACCGTTTCAATCAAGTAAACAAAAAAAAATCCATCGATAAAAGAACCACGAGCAATTAGACTTTGCGGATGATCCCACGGGCGTTTCCACCTTGCACTTTTTATCCAATTCATTCATTCATCTCTATCTATATATGTTCACATCTGCATCAGTGTGTACTTGGTAATGATCACGCTCTGTTCACTTTGGCATCCAGAATGCCTCGTGTTGCATCCACTCTCAGTTCTTATTCTCGTGCCAAGCTAGCCCAGACCTGAATTATTGTGCTCTTCTCAGATCGCGAGGCCACGACTCAATACAGCCGCAAACAACGAGAGTGAGACATAAATGGGCGGAGTTGCTAAGCTACGGTAGTTAGATTGGATCGAACGCATTCCACGAATGCCACATCACGAGAGAGATTGAAATTGATGCTTTTGCCAGTTCTGCTCCTCGTAAAGGTATTCGCGGATTGAACTGTTTTACTTTTTCCTTCAATCTATAGAGTATCTAACTAATGAAAACATTCCTTATTGGGCACATAATTCAAAATAATCTTCGTCGTGATAAAAAGTGAAAAGAAAAAAGACGTGCTTACAATTTTCCGTACGTTTGAATTCCATTGACCTATCAATACATAAGTATTGGTAGGTCAACGCAAAGTCTCATCATGGAATGAAAACTTTCGCGAGACTGAATTGAAATTGCCGGAAATATAATCATTTTCGAAAACTGTAATTCATTATTTTAAGTTTTCGGGAATCCAAGGACAGTGAATGTTATTATTATGCGAAAGTTGATTTGCTACGGAAATGTTTGACACATTACGTTTTTCTTTACGAATCGTTGGGCTCGTGGATTAGCTTATCGCGAATTGCAGTTTTACACAGGGTGACATATATGCCTTGCTCACACGAAAAGGCGACACCGAGTCCAAAATTATACACGCTGTAGAACAGTGCTGTGCGGTGTGTCGGTGCGTTAATCTAATTTATCTTTACGAGCGTAATTAGCAAGTAAAGGAAAGCGGCGGCTATGCTCTGAGATAGCAAGAGAAGAGTGCTGTGTATGGGAGAGAATGGAAGGGAATGCAAGAGATAGAAACGAAGAGAGCAAGAGAGCGAAAGAGGGGTTATAGAGCTTACAGTTCGGTCTCGTCCCGACTGAACATTGCGTCGGTGAAGAAGAGAGACACTGACGGTTCCTTTATCTCGAGGAGAGTAGCAAGGTACACGGGTATCCCATTTCCAGGCAGTTTGGCGATCGTGGTTGCATAACTTTTGAAAGCTTCAAACGTAGCACTCCGAACGCCCGAAACGACCAACGAGCAGGAGAGAAACAAAAAAAATAATGAAAGACAGAAAACGAACGCAATTTGCAAAAAGAATATTCCGGGCGCAAGAGCCTCCGCCCTTTTTTAATAAATTATATTCTGCTTGTATTCCCATCAACTCTGCTTTGGCCATCAAAGCGACATTCTTACTGTTGCTCGTGAATCTTGAGAGTATTGGTGGGCAGAGAATTTATCTTAATGCACGAGAGGAGGCGGCTCTAACATATGCGAATATTCTCATACGATTGCGGTCTCCTGAACGCGCGACACACGCGCGGCCTCCAGCAGATATATATTGTGCAGTTAGAAGTCTGACATTTTCTAATTAGTTTACCAGCACCCCAACAGCAAAAGACGGAGGCATCTGTGCATAAGATGTTATACACGATTACGCGTGGCACACGTTCGGATGATCGTTGTGTTTACTTATTGACAGAAGAACGCAAAAAAACAATTCGAATTATTATATAAATGTTTATAAAAGTAAACGAAACACTACATCCAGCCGGGAATCGTTGCGATCGTGTTCGAACATCTGATATATACGATGACTTTTGGAATTTCGTATTAATTTCGTACTTCTCTTCCCCAATCTGTTCGCGCTTCGAAGCAATCTCGTAACAACCGCAAAAACGAGCTCATTCGCACACTCTCAATATTTTTTCCGCTGCATAAAATGCTCGATCGCGAATCTCTCAAATCTGGTATCCAAGTGCCGAAAGTTTGGTAGGGAATGTGAAAACAGAACATAAACGGAGTAATAAAAATAAATTTAAAAAAGACACGGGTATGCCGATCAGCGGACAGTTAATTCGAAGGAGAAGTCTCTTTTCTTGACTCTGCGGATGTATACATACGCGGAAGAACCTTGTTTCACCTCGTAGGGAAAAAATATAACACTGGGATCGCCACCGACGTCGCCACTGAAACAGACGACCAAACTCGCATTTCACATATACGTACGCGATCGTTGTGATTCGGCCAAAGCTTGCCATTCCTTTATACGTAAGTATATGTATTTATGGTGTCTTACACGTCGTGTTTTTCTGATAAAATAATGTAAATGAAGTGGCGAGATGGAACATAATTTCGCATGGGAATGACTCCTCTCTTTTCGTATATAGTTATACTTCTCCACCTGGAGAAACAAATGACATCGAACGTTTATCGTTTACCTCGCGAGACCTGCTGACCGATGCGCACAGCTGTAGGCCTGATCCTGTGTCCGCCACCCCCCAGCCGCTCATCCTCCTTTCTCAAGGCGTAAATACGATCTGCACGGATTTTCCTCCCAGCCAATAACCGTATACGTAAAAATAACGAAAATATACTCGGCCAAAAGTGAGTCTCGGACAAAGGTTATAAAAAGAACGCAGACCGGGGGTTGGCGTGCCAATTCAGATGTGCGTGAAAATTTGTGTCGCTCTAAAGGGAATTAAGCGAACGGTGTATTTTGCGAATTACGGAGTTTCAATTTTTGGACTTTTTCAATAAATGCAACATGCACACACGGTGATGAATAGCTTGTTAAAAGTCATTTAACTATGATAATTCCTTTAAGGATATCGAGCCATTGTGATTTCCGCAATGGTCTCGGGCGATCAATGATGGAAGATAGGCGTGTGATTGATCGCTGAAATCAGAAGCAGGTCGAACCGATAGCGTGTTGAAGCTTTTTCAGTGAGGGAGAAGTAAATCCTGAGAAAATAGCTCCCAGCAACTTTGTCGCGGGAAGGTTTCTCGTTATAATTGTGAAGAAGAAGGACATCGAGGCTCCGTTGCTATACATATATATGCATGGAGTGCATACGTGAAAAGCAAAGAAGAGAAACGAAGAAAGCAAGAAGTGTTCTTCGCGCTGGACGTATAGCCATTTTCTCACGGTTACTCGCCAGTCTCTCTAGGCCGAAGAACTGCTCTGCGATATTTGCAACGAGCGAGAACAACTACGAGGACACTAAGGAAGAAGAAAAAGGAGAGGAAGACACGAGAAGGACAACGAGAAGTGAGACAGGGCAGAATAGCGATTGGAACGCCAGTAGGAACCAGAAGAAAACGACGCGAAGGGCGATTTTCAGGGAGATGGATCGACGAACGCCTCTCCACAGTAAGAAGAGAGCATGCACCATGACAAAAGCCCTTTATATGCTCTCTTTCTCTCTCGCTCGTTTTCTCTATCACCCGCGAGAGAAGCTCCAGAGATAGTTTCGCGAGAGGGTTGACTGATTTGTGTGAACGAGACTCCGTCGCCTTCTATCCGGCTCTACTTAAATGGGAATAAACGATACACGCGAGACTCGCGCGCAGGTGTACCATTTATATGTCTGTATATGTATAAGATTTGCATCGGGCTGAAGGAAAGGAAAGCAAAGGAGAATTGCGGAATCGTTTACAGATCGTGAAACGATCGTGGATACTCTCACCCTTAACGTTCGGCCGTGTAAACCTTGCATGTTTTTTGGAATGTATGCTCAGAGCGTAGTGACCGAATGTGACCGAATATTCTGTGCTAATCAAATTCATTTCGACAGCCACACAATCAGAAATCGTATTTTTCACAGGTCATCAATATTCTTACAAAAATTGATCTGTTTCGAACTCGATCGATATAAACGAGTAAGAACTGTTTTACGTAAACAAAATTCTGTTTCGCGGTATTTTCAGTAATTGTGCTTTGATTTCTCTGAGCAACGATTACTGCCCAATGAGATACAGGAATGGAATGAGACGTGGCAGCAGGAGAATCCTGAGTGCCGACGATTAATTCGAAACTAATTTTGTAGTATATAATACGCATACAAGGAAAATGCCTGGCACCTCTCTCACTGTGCGTATTATACGTCGACCAAGACGTTGCTGGGACGAGCGATCCACAGGAACTGTTTCTCCTCGCACATAATTGCGGCTTTGCCGCACACGCAATAAATTACTTCTCGCGAGAGTCAAACTCCCGCCTTCTCGCGATATAGTCTTTCTCGTGGATACATGTGTCCTGTTGTTTATTCCCGGAAGTTAAACGTTCAGCAAGTTTATTTTCTTACGTTTTCCCCAAAAAAAAAATAAAAAAAAACTACTGATTAATTTTTCGTAAATGAGTTAAAATTATAAAATAATCGCTTTAAGTACATATTTTCGACTTTCACTTAAAGTTTTATGGTTTCCGAAATCCAGGACAGTGGGTCGACGTTGGATTCTTCCGAAAATACGAGAATCTTTCTTTCTCGATTTAAAACTCCTTGCCCGAACTGCACGATCAAATTTCCAAATCGCGTACACCGTTGTCTCAAAGGTTCACCCGTTTGTCTTTTTTCATCGTTCTTCATTGATCTCTCTCTCTCTCTCACTTTGCTGAATCTTTCGAAAAAGAGGCAAAGGGTCAGCAACGACATCCCTCCGCCCAGCCCAGCAGGCAGAGATCGCAATAAAAATCAGAGTTGATCCTACAAACGTGGGCGCGCTCTCTCTGTCTCGTTCTCCCTTGTAGAGATCGCTCGTTTTGCAGCGGCGATATTTTTCCGGATAGCTAAATGGAAGAACTGTGTTGTGCCGCGCCCCAGCAGTACCAGGAGCGCCGAGCACGTTTAACACACAAACAGACATACATATACAGGAACTGGCCTTCCAGTCGTGGTCGCTTCTTCCGTACGGGATTCGCACCCAAGTGACTTTATGTCGCGAATTTACGTGTTCCTTCAATTCGGACTCTTTGCGACAAGGGAATACGCTCCGGACAATTACTACGGAGTGCAGAAAAGTTGTTACCGCTTGGAAATACAAATGAACATAAAAAATAAAAATAAATGAATAAAAATCCGATTGAATTTGGCATCGAAACTTTTCTTTGAATATTTTCGGATCTATTTTTCTCATTTTCGTTATGGTTACCGTTTTTATTTCCAACAATTTTTTGAATAATTAGGAAGATGTTAAGGTTTTTCCTCGCTCTTCGATTTTCATTACGCATAAAAATGAAAAAATCTTTGTCTGTCATTGATTTTTTAAAGCAAATTCTCACCTTTCAATGTTACGCTGCATTGAGCGCTCGTACCGCGTTCGCAAAGCTCATGCATATCGCCAATGTCGTATGCACCAGCGGCGCCTTCCCACAGCTTCTCTCTTACATCTCAGTGCTCATGCAGAAACTTTCATAATACCAGGGAGCGTGTAAAACATAATGTAAAAGAAAAAGTCGATGATAATGATGATTGGGTCATTTCACATTGAAGAGAGTGACCGGTGGCCTCGATCGTGTGTTATAACGAATAGATAGGCTGCACTGGATAATCACTCCATTTATCATTTGGTGCAGTTCTCGCCTAATACGATAGCCCACCCATTGAGAAACGAATATCGAAATGCTTGGTTGGTGAGCAACTGGCGTAGGGAAGAACGATATCATGAGCTTACATGAGCACGAGCTGCTTATGCACATTCGTACGCATGTTCGTTAAAACAATAAATCGAGAGTTGCTCTCGTCTGAGCTCAGGGATTCAAAAGACTCTGGGAGCGACCTGCAATAAAACAAAAACGCGCGACTGTAATGTCCTCTGGAAATTCGGTATCCCGTCGTCAGCGACAAATGATCAAAACACTCTCACTGCTACTTTAAAAAACCGTCTGGCCATTTCGTCATCTTCACATAACATACGAACCGATAAAAATAAGATTTACACTCAATGCCAATCGGTATTTTGTTCCTCATATGAGACACAATGTCAACAGGGTTTGGGATCAGATCCTACAATAGGAATTAAAAGTGAATCTTAACTTATTTATTAACGTAAAGTGTTCTTAGTGTTTGTACGGTGCATAGAAAGCGTTGTCATTTTTCGCTTCATCTCATGAAGCAGGACCGATACAAATCCTTAAGAAATCTTCGATGAAATTGTGTATTACATTTGTGCCTTTGCTTTCGTCGTGAAGAGCAAACATCTGTACGTACAGCTGACCGCAGATATGTATTCGTGGAGTTCTCCTTTTGCTAACACGTACACGAAACTGCGGATTGGAACTTAGCAAGAATGACTGTGCACTTTCTCGCAACATATATATCTTTCAAACTCTGGCTATCGCGCAGCCCCTTCCCGTTTCGTCTTTTCTCCGTGTAGATGTACTCAACGCCTCTCTTGACAAGTAGGGTCCCTCGAACAGATGACGCCGAAGGGGGTATTATCCAGGATATGTTTATACATATAGAGAGACCGTACTCGTGAGCGAAGGAAAAGGAATCAAGCGATGATCGAGCATCAGCACGGCAGCACTGTGGAAAAAAGACGAGTTTCTCGATATAATCGATCGCTCTTTGCTGCCAGCTGTGACAGACTTTGAGCAGATGAGATCTTGCTGTGTGTAGATAAAACTTACTGCTCATTGCATCAAGTGCGAAAGTTCCACTCTCTCTCTCTCTCTCTCTCTCTCTCTCTCTCTCTCTCTCTCTCTCTCTCTCTCTCTCTCTCTCTCTCTCTCTCTCTCTCTCTCTCTCTCTCTCTCTCTCTCTATCTGGCACCTTGCACGTAATTCCCTCAAGTCCGATTAATTAATTTCCCAACAATGGATGCCGAGATAAATAATTGGAATCGCTAACGATCTTCAGCGACGCGTATACTCTCACCGGACTTCGCAGCTTGCAGCAAACCTCTGCGCGATGCGACAATAACCTCGAGAAAAAAATAAGCGAAAGAGAAAGATGATAAGAAGAAAAAAAAGGATGAGAGCGAATGGATTGCAGTTGGCAGACAGTGGAATATGTATATATGGGCTTAGCTCGTAAAACATCGAAGGAATCTGGTGTGCACTGGCGCTACAGCAGCCAGCGGCAATCCACGATGCGATTCACTACTGCATCATTGGTGTGCATAGGAACACAGCTATACAGGCATACGTGCCCAGAATCGGAGGGGTATAAGAGAGAAAGAGGAGACGATGTCGCAAAAGAGCCAGGTTATCCTACAGAGCTATAAGAGTGTCCCATTGAAACGTCGAGACGATGCACATATAAGAGCATATTCCGATAGCCTGTAATTCAAATTAATTATTTGCATAACTCCGTATATTTGTATCTTTTTTTCTCTCTGAGCACGCGCGATACGGAAATGAATGAATAATTAGTGTCACATGTACAATAAGAATTTTTTTCCCAACTGTGAAGGATTGTGTTATAAAAAGAAAATTCATATCCGCGACGTATTCGACGAACTGAACAGATCCAAATTTGTTTGACAGTCCAAAAACTTGTAGTAATATTTATGGTAATACGTACAATATGCCAATGAATAATTGTTTCCGTATTTCCTGATTATCGCAGCATCGTTCGGCGATACTGAAAATTTCATTTGGTTCTTGCATTATGAAGAAAAATAATCCTTTTCCTAATCCTAATCACATTGAAATCGTAGAGTGAAGAGAATTATTTTTATTTTGTTTCATTTGGTTCATTGCACGCTTAGGATAATTTTCTTACATGATACGAGTATCTTCAGTGATTTTCCTGCATTTTGTGGATGCAGACAGAGGTCAGAAGTGAAGGAGGAGTACACGAGGAGGGTCTTTTTCGCAGAGTGTATATCGAAGCGGTAGTAACACACGGTCAAGATAGCATATCCTTCTTGAGGAGCCAGGTACGCCCTCCAATAATCATAAAGTACACGGCGGCTTCAGTGGCGGTATGAAACGCTTTACTATATCTATATGCAAACGTATAGATTCTTCCGATGGAATATAGCCCGTAGAAGTACGTAAGTACACGAAGAGTTGCGTAAAAATCTTGGTAGAGGTATTCTTTAGCTATTCATAACCAGTTGCGCGGCATTCATTATCGGGCGGTCATACTTGCGCGAGCGCAAGCGACGGGGATTAAAATTTCTTGCGATCCTCGTATAATGCCGTTTCTTTACAGTCTCTCTTTCTCTTCTGTACCTCTCCCGTTCTCCCTTTACACGCAAACAGCACATGCCCATGTCTCAGCCACAGAATCTTACATGATATTCTCAAAGCGATGTCCGATTTCAATAATGGAAGATCATAGCCTCTGGGAATTTTTTTTTTTTTTCAAATAACATTTTTATACGATGGTTATCTAGCGCGTTGTTGCCATCGATCGCGATAGATGTGGCCCAACTTGGAGTTGACCTATTCTTCGTACTATATGTGATCGCCTACTATTTTTTGAAATATTTTTCGATTTTTTGTGGTTCACCGGGAAACACGACCAGTTCGATCGAAAGCCGGATTTTTATTTCATATGCATTCTGGATAATTCGACAAATATTTGCAAAATGAATGTAGACACTCCGCGAAGACAGAAATGAAAATGATATTTTCTATTTTGTTCTATTACCCATACTATTTTATCGTAAGTAAAGGCCATGTTGTCTTTAACAAAGATCCAGATCGTTCGACGCTTCCATGTGTATCGATTTTCCCTTAAGAATCAAAGCTTTTGTTTGTCGCTAAGTGAGCTACGGAATTTCTGTCGTTGCAATGCTCATTAGGGGGGAAGGATTCTTTTTGGTAAGTAAGCCATCGAGTTCCATTGCGAATACGGCGGTTAGTTTCATAGATATAGGAGACTTTAGAAAGCGGCTCTTTTGCCCTTTATCCGAACGGAAGAGAAAACAACGCGACGAATTTACAATCCCGGTGGACCTTTGAGCGCGGATATTGCTGAGGAAAGAGAGCGCTTGTCGCGAATGCGTGTTTCGCGAAGATCGTATTAGCGCTATATAGGCAGTTGTGTATGCACAGAAAAAAGTATCTTCGCTCGGAAAAGAGAGACGACAAGAGCAAAAGCGAACTCTTTCGATATCAGATGAGAAAGAGCCACAAATGCGGCTGTACCCCGACACATGCACCGAGCACGGTGAGAAAGAGGAAAAGCAATGGCCATGGGGAGGGAAACAGTGGGATAAAGAGAGCGAGCGAATGAGGGAATAAGTGATGCCGCTACCTTGTTGGCCCCTGGACCACGCGAGCTCGGTTATCAGTGACGCTACATCTTATTTTACGCGCTCTTCACCCCGAGGGACATTTCTATGCTGGTTCTATGACGTCGGCGCTTGCCTGGACGCCAGAGAAGGGGACTACTCGTTGACTCATGCTGGACGCAAATTGACCGCGTGTGCACTTCTCCACCAGAGAGCCTCGATTCTGCGCGCGAGAAAAGCCGCGCGCATTTCGTTGTCTCTGCTTGTAAATAATATATAAATCTCTATATACTTTCACACACATTCACAGATACAAGTGTGTACCCAACTGTTCGGAAAACACTGCCGATTCGCCTGTGGGAAGATAAAAGAAAATACTGAATAATAAACGCTGTACGGACGCGTTCACAGAGCTACCTGCTGGCATGCAAACATATTGTCCGCGCGTACGACAATCGGATCAGCAGAAATAGCCAACATTTGATTCTGCATGTACTCTTAGAGCTCGACGATACTCGCAACTGCTTCACGCTTCTAGGCTTTACGCCTTCGATGAAAAGCTGAGGCAGCACCGTAACCCGCGCTTTTATCCGTAAATATCTTTAATTGTTGCGTTAAAGACTTACAATGTTCCGTGGAACTGACTCTTTCTCGAGCCTTGAATCTCCCCGGATTGCCCGCAATCGGCGACTCTCTCCTTTGGAAACTAAGTATCGAGTCAACCTGCTAACCTGTCGAGCAGTGAACGAACGCTGTCAAATCGAAGGATAAGTACGGTGGCAAGAGAGGCATACGTTTTGCCTGTGGAGGTGTTGGATAAAAACGTTGGCATTGGACAGCCGACAGTTCAATCAGTTAACCGCGGTTAACGAAAAGACCGTCCGAATATCCAGGAAACCTCGTGAAGCAATATTTCGAGACTTTGCAACGCGAGCAGATTCTTTTTTTTTCAACGACTTTTTCCAAGCAAATGTACAGTTTGCGAGAAGCATTGAAACTGAACACGGACTTCCAGACAACGTATAGCAAGTTGAATCAGTTTACCAATGAAATCTTTTCAATCGTCGTAAAGCCATGGGTAAAACGTGTTTGATAGGTGAAAAATAAAAATGTTGAATAACGAATTGTTCGGAAGAGAGGAGAAGCGCGGTAGGAAGAGGATTTTCGAAACTCGTCGAAAGTTGGAGAATCTGTGGTTTCCAAGTGCTTCAGATCTGCGACACGATCTCTAGCTTACTGGAGCGTGAATATCCGAAGGGTGCTTAAGAAGGATCTCTGCAGCTTCTCTCATCACGTACACTGTCCTGAGCGGGAGAGCAGCAAGCACATACACGTCTGTCCTGAGATTTTTCTCGCTGTTGGCACTTTCTAGAGGGATCAGCTTATTCTGAGAGCGGTGTTTTACAATCGCGTTCGGAAATCGAGAAGAGAGAGATGACTATGTGGTCGAGCTACCACACAACCAAGAGGTGGTTCGCCGAGTGTTAATGGTCGCTCCGTTCTTGCCATGGCACAAACGGGCGCGTGAGATTATCGATTCCGCGTGATGGCTACTGCAACCCTGATGATGTGAACAACTGGTATTCCACGATGGAAACTTAACCGAGAGAACAACGATTCCCGCAAGTTTCGCTATATTAAAATATTTCAAGGCTATTATATACCGAGCGATTGTGCTGCTCGCACACTCCAAGCTCTTATGGCTACCTCACAATTAAATTGGTATGCAACCGAAATATTTGCGATAATCTCTTCGTGTAGCCGAAAAAATAACAAGCGTATTTACACAATTATGGTTAACGGCAAAAGAGCAGAGAAATTATCATTGGCGTGTTTACGAGTGATTCGTATTCGTCTGGATACAGATATACTCGAATATTCTTATGAATGCACATGGAATCATCGTCGAAAGTATGCTATACATACGTATATTACGTACTTTGGTTAAGAGCATCCATTATTGCCATTACTCAGGCCAATAATCATTGTGCTTTCCACGTTGTAAAAGAAGAGAGAATCTCAAACTGTATATACAATCTCATACTTCTGGTGGCGTCTGCCACTGTACAACGTGAGGTTTGTATGTTCCACGCGGTTGCATCTGTAGGCCCGGCTTCTCCGGATCCTCTCTCTTTCCCTCACTTGCGGTCTCCCTTCACAATTTGCCCCTTTCGTCAATTGCACATTATTAGGAAGTTATGATACGCGCCAATTCCGTAACAGCTTTAACATTTATATTTCTCGCTGTTTGACGGCAAAAGAGATGCACGAAAACTCAAACGAGCCAGCGGCATCAGAAAGTTTTTATTTTTTCCCATCATTCTCTCACTCTTTCGGCGACTCCGTGCAAGAAACGATATAACGAAAAAATAATTGAGATCGCATTTCTCTCGCGCACGTGCGCTTCCATTTAGCGAAAATTGAGGCAGTTGAGCATGGTAATCATCGAACGCAATTTATACATATATGTATTCAAAAGTATGCATGCACCCGTTTAAATTCTTTTGTCAGTGCTATGGCCCTAGCGTTTCATTTTTTTATTTCCATTATTATTTATTTTTTCATTTTTATTCGAGCCCTGCGAGCACCTCGCGAGCATTAAATGAATGGAATGCGAATAAAGATGTGCGAGCTCATCTGTACGCCAGTAAAACCCATTGACAGCCATTACACGCATCATTTACTGCGGATTACCACGTAGGATAGATAGTAACGTACTTGGTGCACCATACCGATCGACGTACTGAGATATGTATCCCTATACATAATACGGTACAGTAATACACTTGTAATACCGCAGGACGGACCACCTGGAACGGATTACCCGACATTATCGATTATCTCGGGCGATCGATTAACTCGATTACCACCGTCTACTTGTGTTCTTTGATCTATCGTAAAACTGGATCTCCTCTCTCGCCGTGTGTTGTACACCGATTCTCGTATGTGCGACCAGCAGATCTCGCGTTGTATAAAATAGTAAGGTATCACCGCTCGCTCGGCGACTGTCGTTAGCGACTCGCTTTTATAATACACGTGAGAGAAGGCCAGTCCTCGAGTTCTGGCCGGGGGGTCTCGGACGCTCGCATAATAATTAATTGAAGGGAAATCAGGATAAAAACGCCTCGTAATTAACACATGAACTTCGATATTGCCTATGTGTGTGGATTCACGTCATTTTTTTTTACTCTCTGTTCGTCGTAAACGAGAAAATTGTTCAGCGTCATTCGAAAAGGCGGGTATTATCGTTTCTCTTTCGATTAACATCAGCTATGTTTACACTACGTTATTTTACTCCCAACTACCGTCTGAGCCACGAACAAGCTTACCATAGAATTGATCTTTTCCCCGCATATACGGTAACCCAACGTCACGCAGTCCTATTATTTTATCTCGCATTGATAGGAGACCCTTGCTGTATCAATATTAGCAGAATGGTCCATTGATTTCTTACATATTGTTGATTCCAATGACCACCACGGTCAACATGCTCTTCTGATGTGTTACGGCGTGGTCCACAAGCCCCTTGAGTGTCCCAAGGAAGTCACGGAGCAACCAGCACCCAGATCCCAGGAAAATCTCTGACTAACGTTGTTACAGTTTCGTGAAAGCTGGGCGCACGAAACGTACGCAACGAACGAGCTTATAACCAAAGTGCAAACGGGATATTCAACGAGATGATGTACTTTTGGGATCCTTTTCTTCTTATTCACCTCCTTGCGGCTATATAAATATATGTATGCAAAGAGGAATTCTGTTGTCGAGGCGCGGCCACCCGGCGAATTATGAGCAAGAGTGTCACATCATTTAAACGTTAGCACTCGCGCCATATGGCTGTGTACGGAGGTGTACCTCGAGGTATAATGTTTGCCGAATCAACGGCAAGAAAAAAAAAGCAGACTCCGTAAAGGTTTGTTTTATCGTCGGTTTGTGAAAGGCACACTGGAACACTTGAATGATCAGAAACTCTCGCACAACGTTCGTATCATCACATCGAAGTATTTCGTACGAGGAATTTCGTGACTTTCGATTCCAAAATCGGCAGTGATGTCATTATATCGTCATTGTTTTTTCTTTTATTTGCAAGCATTTGTGGCATCAGCAAAGCGTTTCAGGAGGCGGGCAGGATAAGGGGCTATGGTTATACAAAACCAAGTCAACACTATTTTGTGCACATATTTTTTCTTCAATCCGATCTTGAATCATCTCGCATTACTTCCGTCTTGAAATTCGATGTGAGAGACGGAAGATTTGTTCCTCGATCGCGAGCATACCCTTCCTCATCGATCGCTGTTTTGAAAAATCTTTCCAAGCCCGTATGATGATCTCGACGTCCTTCCATAACACTCAAACTTCCGATTACGATACATCGACGTGGAGAACGGATGATCGCATCGTGTCTGATGGGAGAGGCGCGGGCGATATAGAGAAACTTTGGCCGTGCGGTTGCGTGTCACGGGACTGTTCGAGGATTATCCATGGCGAGGCAATCATCGTCTCCACACTCGAACACGACACGCCAATATCGTTTTCCTTGCCTGCATCTTTTTATATACCCTCGTACAGCTACACGTATACACATATATTTGTATATGTAGTGCTTGTATACATGGATTACATATATAGTCCTGACTTCACGTCCCTCATCTCTGCCCCTCATCCTCACGTAGACGTGAAAATTTACGTAACCTATCGCTCATTCGCTTCTTGCACATTCTCTTCTGCTAGCAGGAGAGAATGTGCAAGATTCACCATGCAATGGAGATATTATACCCTGCCGATCTATTCGCCCTTGGCATACGATACACGATTATAAAAGTCCTCAAAGCCTGACCCTAACATGCGTTCGCATGCAACAATACGTGAGAGATCGTCAAGCCTCACTTGCCCTAGCTAACGGAGCCAGAGATTTATTTTCTTGCCCGTTTTACGGTACTTGTCTCTTAACCTTCGATGAAATCTAAATTAAAAATCGAAAATGTAACGTTTGAAAATGTAAAACCTCATTAATCGGAAATAAATTATACGCTTTCATTGAAATGTGTATCCAGTGACGAATTTCAGTCAAGAAGCGAACGAAAAAACATCTTGCAGGATTTTCGAATGATTTTTATTGCAGTCCTAATGATTGAAACGCAGCTAATTCTCCTGCGTTCAATGCAACATCTGGCGTCAGCGAACTAACGTTGTTTCCTCTCGAAAACTTTCGAAAAATCATTATTCGAATAGTATTTATTCGAAGACACGCATACGATCGGTATAAGGAGTCGCGGCTGATGAAAGAACAACGATAAAATAAAAGCGGCCATATAGAAAAAGACAAGGATCCAGAAATCCTGTGATGATCCCGATCCCAGGCAA
Source organism: Hyposoter dolosus (assembly GCA_963921915.1). NCBI lineage: Eukaryota > Metazoa > Arthropoda > Insecta > Hymenoptera > Ichneumonidae > Hyposoter > Hyposoter dolosus. Next base: position 12,633,217 of record OY998129.1, on the reverse strand, counting down.
TTCGCGTGATAACATCGGCTGAATGGTCAGTGTCAAAGTGGCTCTCGTTGTTCGGTGTAAAATTTTATGGCTACGAGAGCGCGCTTTTGCGCGAGGTTTTAGTACGATGATCGTATATATAAAACGAGTCGATCGAAAATGAACCCACGAGGAAGAAGCTACGGCAACTTCAGAAGCCAAGGCAAAGTACAGTAGAATATCCCATAACAATACCGAAATCCCTCGAGGGAGCTGATGGTGGAGAGCACGCTTGATTTTATGTATATTAGTTTCTATATACGCTACATGTAGTCGTTGAGAGGATATCGTTTCTCGCACGTGCGAAAGTCAAGAAAACGTTCATGATATCCAACTAGCCCTCGCGCATCGTAATAACAGTAAGATTGCGTGAGTTTCTAAATATATATACAAGTCCTACACGCATATATAGTCGATGTCATGAGCTAGCAACGATTATATAGTTTCGACATAGCAAATTCCTCGAGTGTGTGGGTGTATGTGTGTGAAACTGCGAGCAGAGCACTATACGGTCACGAGGAGCCTAGTCTCGACCCTTGACCGCTTGACCCTCGCTCTTCTCAGGGCATCATCGATGTTCCGAGAGCGCGCAGCATCACATCTTTCCGTGTATCACGTGTCGATATACATATATGTTTGGTACATATGCATATGGAAGTACATAGGTATATATCCGCATGAAGACGCGTCCGCGACGCTGCCCGATATCGCTAAAAGGTACTCCTAGGCGAAAAGAGGCAGCTATTTATTTATAACGTAGAGAAAATCAAATTCCGATAGATTCATGGCCTTCCAGAGAAGCGAATGGCAGCGCGGATCAACGACGAGTTCCGCACGAATGGATATTATATCTGAAATAAGTTTTACGCGTGGAAGAGATCACAGTAACGATATAATCGAGGATGCAGAAGGTCGCGGGCGCGTGCGAAATTCTCCCTTTACGCTAATTGAGAAATAATACGCTTTTCCAAATACTCACTCTCTTGCAGGGATAATTGCATATATCCTTCCCGTCCATCTCAACAACTATCTGGCGCTGCTAATACTTATGAACCTAAATGTATATAGTGCGTTTAAATCCCCAGGCTGGTGGCTCGTCCATCAACGATTTTAACGGTTACGGAGAAAGATCTTCGAAGCAACGTGTGTACTAGACAGCTGGGTTTTACAATATTATAAACACTACATGTGTGCTATATGCTGTCTTCCCGTAGGTTCTCTTGATAGAGTATCCTGATTTTCCTGTTTGGCGTATATGGTGTCGTGATAAAAAATAAAAAAATAAACAGAAACGTTACACACTTCCTCGTAGAGCCGTATAAATTCAGTGTTTTCTTTTTGTTCGGTATTCTCATATTAAATACCGTTCAAGATTTTATCGCCTACTTTACGTATCGGCTGCTCTTAATTTTCCCTGAACTTCGGTTCAGCCCTACTCCGCAACGACCTATCTAGCATGACGAGAAAAAGACAGTTCAGGATCGACTGAGAGAGAAAAGTCTTTGCCTGATGAGGATTCGTTTGATCGCTCGCTCGCTCGTTTATTCGCTCACGCAACTCGCCAACGATTGCGGATGTACGAGAGACCCGCGGCCGGCAAAAGATCCTTAGCTGTCTTCCTTTCTCATATATACATATCTCCGTATTCTCTCGTCTATTGGTATTTGAGCTCTCGCGCCACACAACTCCCCATGGGTCCCTGTAAATCCCTCGAGCTCTCGCGCGTCTTGTGTAATTTCTGCGCGCGCTTTACACGCTCTCTCGTTATCTATGGAGGGGCATTAGTACCAGATAAACCTCTCGTGCTTACGTTATCCGTGTCGTTCTCCTGAGCTGGTTCCGCTTTATACGAGCATAACAAAACTGTATCATTTATACGATGTCACAATTAATAAATTTAATTATAAAGAGACGTACCTGAGAGCACTAAAATAAACAGAAGGTGAAAACAATGTTTTCATTGATATTTGAATCATTGATTCGCATGATACAATCGATCGTGATGATCGGATGCACACAGTGATGGCTCTCATTGTTCAAACTTATATGCACATGAGTTTCCTCGGCGAGGTGAGGTCAGTAACAGCCTTGCAAATTTATGCTTGCGATACAAACTCCTTAGCTTGTGCACATGGCACATTCATAAATCATCGACGTACGCCCGCATAAATATATCTTCCACGGCTTAATTCAGCATTAACGGCTCAAATTATCGGTCCAGCGAGGAGACGCGACTCCGTTCAGGGCTTGGGGCGAAGGCGGAGAGAGACAGACTCGTGAGGACGACGCCCACGGCAAGTCAGAAACATATATAACCGAGATTAAAAATGTACAAGCAGGCCCGCCTGAATTTGATACAGTCCAAGTCCCAGAAATTCTTCTTTCCAAAACTATTTGGATGATTGTTAAGTAAACATATCAATTAATCGATTCGCGTCATTCCATTTGACAAGAAATTACTTTTGTGTACCCGGAATAACAATCAATCAAATTTACTTATCAATTCTCTATACAGAATTCGTTTCGAGCTTTTACACAAATCTGATTCAATTGAGGATATAATTCTTACTTTACACCACGTTCTCTGAGTTTGTTTGGAAAATTGACTCGTTCCGCGACAAAGTGATGGAAATCTTCCAAACTGAAATTTCGAGATTTCCGACTGTAAGTTTGGCATATCTGTAACGAGATATTTGTAAGCCCGGTGCTTGCGAAAAGCGTTGGCTCGCGTCTGGTTATAAATGCTTGTACGCGTCTCAGGCCTCGTTTCTCGTAAATTCGCGATCTCTTTCTCTTTCACTCTCGCTCTCTCTAGCTTCGTCCATACGTGTGTAAACATACGAGTGTATATCATCAGGAAATATTGCAAGTTTTCTTAACGTGCGATATATTTCTCGCGAAACTTCTCATCGTCAATTAATTAAAAGACCATCGGCAAACGTGGTCATTACGTGTCGCAATAACAAGGCGCACAGTCGTATGTACTTTCTACACTCTGTTATAAATTGTTCTGTTGGTGTGCATGTTCGTGTATACGTGTGAAAATAGTATACAAAGTATACAGAGTCTTAACGTGTCTATTTGAGCGTGCAAAACTCTAGCGTCGTAATTTGTCTGCGGGTCTATCCATACGTGCATATAATAATAAAGATCAGAGACGGGAGTAGCAATCAATCATATACCAGAGCTCTTAGAACAGAGTTTGCTGTGAAGCATATGGGCGAGGAAAATTGGAAAAGCTTAAAAGAAAAGACAATGCCGTGGCGATTCGTATGTGATCTCGTAATAGAGCACAGACGCCGTGGTACTATTTGTAACAGAAAAACTTTGCTATGTTCATCAAGCGAAATCACGTTTTTGTACGGGCAGCCGATCAATTCCTCACGGCTCTCATTAACATTTGCAATCATTCTTAGTATAAAAAATTTCTCGTTGTAAAATCCTGAACGAAAAAAAAAGCAATCGGGACGGTGTTTTTTCGGAAAAATTGGAAGCTCGAATGAATAACAACCAAGGGGCGTTCAGAGTATGCGATACCGAGTAATTTCTCTAAAAGAGCGGTGAGGAGAAGGCGTCTATGATCTAAATCAATTATTCAACGCACGCTGGACAATCGTAATTGCTGTACGTGCTGCTGGCTCGGCAGCCCGGGCTCAATCCATCGCTCTCTTATTTTTCCTCCGAACGTTGCTTTCGAAGTAGCGGGGCAAGACTGTGTGTGTGGGATCAACGAAAGACCGAATTGCACAGACCCACACACACACACACACACACACACACACAGACACAAACAAATACGAATAGAGAAGAAGGGGTGGGAGGGCGGCGTGTTCGCTCATTAACCGGGCGCGCGCGAGACAATCGACGATAATTAATGTTTTATTAATGACGGGGTAACGCGCCGTGCGAAAGAACCTCTCGCTGCGTCCGTTCGTTCATATATCGAGCGCGCCTCTAGCTAAACTAAAGGGCATTATTCTCACTCGTTTCAGTACGAGCCGTCGTGTTAGTTAAGCCCTTTCATTTCCTAACTACCGCTATGTGTCTATTGAATGCAATTATACCGGGTCCATGTATATTTTAAAAGATACAGATATACATCTGAGGCTATACCTGCCGTTAGCTATAACGTACAGCAAACGTTGCTGGGAACTTTTGTTTATCATGAAAAATGAAACTAGAACTTCTGCACGATATATTTATCCCGATGCTATCTCCTATAGCATTGAACTACTGACTTATTGATACGAGCTGTATATGATAGTGTGATTATCATTATTTTTCCTTCATTGTTATTATTATATACGTATGTGTAAAAATGTGTAGCCTGAGAACGTATATCGACTCTGAATTTATAACGCGTGGGTACAACGCGCCCTCGATCTTTCGCCAATGCCAATGCCACAACAAACGAAACTCATTCCTATGGTTTATAGCTACTTTAGTACATACATATTTATTACATATATACGTATAAAAGTAGTCAACGCACACTATTCGTTGTTCTTGTGAAGCCCCTAATCGGGAACGAGATTTGCCCTCGAGTCACTGCGCGTCGTTCGTTCTCGTGCGCGCGCGAATGATAAAAATAATTGAGAGAAAAAAAGGAATACATGCGAAAGCATCGTCCGAGATTTCACTGCTGGGCGGCGCGTAAAGCCCAACGATGATCTTTCTTCTTTTGTACTATGTACTTCATTGTCCTCTCATACAACTGTTGCGGATCCGTGTGGGTGTCGACGCCCCCGTCAACTCTCTGTACATCCTCAATTTCATACTCGCAACGAGAGAGCCAAAGCCGCAGAGGATGAGAGAGGGACAGAGAGAACGGACGTTGTACGCGACGATCTCAATGCACACGTCCGGCACGCCCTTTCATATCTTCACGTCCATACCACCAGAGATAAGAGAGACGTCCCTTTGGGAACTATTATAATTGGCTGTCCATGTATGTCTCCCAGTGGCTTTCATTTTCTCTTTCGCTCTCTGTCTCTCTCACACTCTCTTTCTCTGTCCGAAACACCTAAATCGATATTTACAAATTTTCCACTCGTTGACCCTCATCGATTATTTTCTTTCCAACCAATATTCCAATTCTATGTATTCTGCATGAATCCCAACACAATTATGATTGATCGAACACCAAATTCAATTATTTTCAACTATATATCCACGCGTTATTGATCGCGAATGATCGAGATACTACGATTTATCTAAAATTTGCGGCTTAGGGTATTGAAATATTATAATATGATCTATGTATTCGCATGTATACATGGGTCGTTAAAACCAAGTGAGGTGGATCGATCGGTATGGCGATTAATCAACGATATATTGTTATTTATTGTGCTGTGAGAAGAACGTGGCAGAGGGCCGTGCCCGCAGTTCGCCCCGGCTTCGTACATCGGCTATTGTACAAAACTCCTCCCGACAGACACAAAAGTAACCTCTCAAATCTATAGCTATATTTATTTATTTTTAGTACATTTACAACTCACGTGTGGGTGTGCTTGGAAGATCTGCATATGTAAATAGCGGATCGACGTAAGAGTCGCGAGACCATTTGTTAACATCGAGGATTATCCGGCTTTGGCTTAGAACAAACCACGCAGGTAATAATTAAGTATAGATATACGTATGCGCGCATCAACGTTGCTCGTTAATGATCCGAGCACGGATGTTAGGGTATTGTGCTGCGTTATGTTAATCCTTGTAAAATTAAGACCAATTTACCAGCGCCACCGTATAATTGAATCGTCATTGTATGACACGGATGAATGGCCTTGCGGAAAATTACAAAATGTGTGGGTTAAAAAAAAATGTCTTTAGCCTCTCCCTTCGTCCGTGTCTACGATAATCCATACGATTTGCGAAAAACTGTAAATAGTCTTGAAATGTTAAAATAAATGTCGGACTTTTCAATCATACCTCATTCAGTCGATTAGTATCGCGCTTTTAAGAATTTTTCCATCATTCATCTTATTCACACGTTACGATATTTTAGAATTATTCAAATTAAACGGTCTCCGAGAAAAACTCACCGAGATTGTTCGAATAAATTATTATTACTTTCGATCTTTCTTCGTGTGGTTCCAACGACGAGAAAAATGATAGAATTTAAATGCCGCACATTTCTCTCGGCTCTTGAGTAGAAAATTACGCAGCTCTATTAATTTCTATCTCGAGAATAAAATGTGATGGCTGATCTCATTAGCATACCTCGTAATCATGGATATCATACCTTCGTCCGTGTTTTATCTGGAGGATTCCAATTCGAAGATTGGTTTTGGATAAACCTCGTTATATATTACGACAGGAGCTGTCCGGTTTAATAGAATTACATTTTTCCCGTGACAAGATAAATTTGAACTCGTATATTTTTTCTTATCCATTCCTGCACGACACCTGCCACAAATCCGTTGAATTATTCAGATTCAAAAATATTTCGAGACACGAAGAAACTCTTCCCGGGTGAAATGCTCCATCCGTATATACTTAAGGAGTACCCAGGAGCCAACGGAGCAGATGTATCTCATGAAAATTATCCTAATTACATAATCAGTCGATCAGTGGATTATACAGACGATGCGAAATGCAGTTTGTGGTGCAAGAAACGAGATCGAGTCTTGCGCCTGATGAGTCTTCACGTTGAAAATCTCGGAGGGAATCGTCAATCATTTCTCACCTCCTTTCATTATACAGTTCGATCTCCGATGTATATAGCCTCCCTGTTTCTCACTCTCCGTTTTCGGCATACGTAGTCGCTATACACTTTCACGTGTCTGTATTTTTTCGTTCAATTTTCTTGCTGTAGCTTCTCTTAATCCTGACGTACTGCGTTCCTGCAGTGTGATGACGTTGCTTACGGTATTTCACGTATAATTCTTGCTCGTGCCCAGATGTTGGCTTTTGTGTTATTGACGTACTAGATCATTTGCCACTCAAGACAATCTTCCCGAGCAGACGATGAAAGTTTCGAACGGTGAGAAACCGTGATGATTGTAGGTACTTGACGTTATTTTGTTTCTGCATGTGTTGACTTCGGATCCATGTAGGTATTTTTTATGCGTCGATATATATTTAGGAACATAGAGCTTGTTGCCCTCGATACACGAGAGTATAACGTCTTGATAAACAGCCCATATGGCATAATCAAAACGTCGATGGCAAAAGAGAGTCTATTCGGTTTTAAACATGTATGTAAGTGTAGCTCCGCGCCCGAAGCATTGGAAAGGCCGTGTGTGGCGTGTCTCTTATAATCTTTGATACGTCCCTATATATATTTGTATATCCACATGCATCACGAATAGCGAAGATGCGAAGGCGCGAAACATTAAGAGAGTTGAAGTCCGCGTTGAAATATTTTTATACTTTGGGCAATCGTCACGACGTCGAGCCATAACGAATTTCAACAATGATTCGGTTTAGCGAAATAACGTACGAGCCAACGCTGACACACGCGGCACTCGTAATAATGGCACAATGACCTCTCGTTACACTCGGACGTGTCTCGAGAAAAGTTTTCATCGACCTCCTTCGATATATCGTGTCTCTATAATCAAATAGATTTTCACTTATATTCACGCTGATATAATGTTGAATAGAAAATTGCTATGTACGAATCAAGGTCTTGGCTCGAATCAATGCTCTCTTCCTTGATCATCATCGGAATAAAACATATGTGGGCAGCAATGTTTTTTGCTTAATCTTTGCACAGAAAACGAAGGTCCCAAGGCTATGATAGACACATAGAGACGATCTCTAGCTCCTAGCTCTCTTTTAGCCACGCACAAGCACACACACACACACACGTGCATAGGACAGTGAGGGGCGAAAGATAGAAAATGCTTCGTTTGCCACGATCATATATCTATACGTTTTCTCAACGTTTCTCGGACGCAATCTCCCTCGCGATCGTTTATTATCAATCGGTAAAAGAATTTAGAGAAATAAAAAGTCAGCAGACGGGGGGGAATGCTTCGTTTTGTTCATTTATTCAAGAAATCTAGAAAGGAATCGGCCATGAGCGTGTTACGCGCTTTGCTCTCTCGCGCGTTTAATCGTTAACTCACTCACACACGTCAACTTAACGCAACGAGGGTCGAATACGTTGTACGTATTTTATATTGTTACGGGTGAGCTACGACTGCTGATACGACGTGAATAGGTGGCTGATGTATTCGCCTCTTCTTGGAATTCGAAGCTCGAATATCCTCGCAATAAAATACAACCCTTCCCCTCCCTCCTTTGCCCTCCCGCGATTAGCCGAGCCACGGAGATTTTTCTCTCGATATTATATACGTTCTCTCCCTTTCTTTATTATTTCGCTGCGGCTTTCTTTCTCACTCCCTCGCGAGTAATCCGAGTATCGAGGTGGTTTTTTACGCGGCGCAAGGAGCGCACGTCGATTAAGCTTATCGCGTTGAATTATAAATATATATAAATTTTCGTCCTGTATATTCAAAGCCACACATGCAGACACGCCGTCAAGTATGCGTCACTTTAGAACGCTTTAGAATGCCACCATTATTTGTAATAGGTCCGCTCAAATAAATGTACAACGTGTTCTCATTTTTAGCTCCACATATGAAGCATTATTTGCCACTGAGTTTGTAATTATTCGTCTACGCAGATTTCATGTATTTTTCAAATTATCGTGTCTAATGCGAGTCCATTAAAAATGCATCAATCGTCATAGGAAAGATCAGTGTTTCTTTGCTACTGCGAGCCAGATTCTGAAAGTTGACAAAGTCCAACAAAATATGCGCATAGTTGTACTCAGGAAATACTCGAGCTTATCGGAAACTTTTTTTGTTCCGCAATCGGTATTGGAAAATAGGTGAACATCATTTTCCATAGTATCGATAAATTGGCAGAATGGGCAAGTCTGTTAAAAGAATGTTCAAAACGTGAGTTAATTGCTATTTAGCTGTACCATATTGGTGTATTATTTATTTCTTAACAAGTTACAAGCAGCTATTGAATTAAGAATGGATGATTGGACATTGAATAGTGCGTTTATATATATAAAATCATGTATACAGAGAGGCTGGGGTTAGACGCGGTTAAAAGGATACTTAATACACGTTCGACCGTGAGTGACTCCAGCGAATTATAATAAAACGCATCGAAAAGTGAGATGAGAGAGATTGAAGAAAAAAAAAAGGAATACGGTAAAGGCCTCGTCGGAGATAGGTGCGTTAATCGTACGAATCAATTATCATAATTAATGGTGGATTCTCGGAGCTCTCTGTAAGTTATCGTTGCGGGCGGCGTGACGCGCGTTCGAGAGACGCCAACCGATACATACAGATATTTTGCAGTGCCTAGACATTATCTTGAAAGTGTAGATATATACATATACGCGAGTGAGAAGAGGCGAGAAGCGTCTCAGATCGACATATCCAAGACGAGAGAGTCATCGATCGTATACCTCCGTACTTTTCGCCTTTAATTAATCGATGGGGACTATTAATCGAGCTGCAATCCATTGTACATCTACAAACACACTGTAAATACATAGACTCGTGTACGTAGCTCATTGGATGTCATCCGTAGTTACATCCTTCGTTCTTCCATACTAGTGAATGAGCAGGGACGCAGTAATGAAAGACAATGGTTGAAATAACGACGTGACACGATTCTCACACTCTCGATTCTGCAATTATTCGGTAATTCCAAAGTGGGACCTCCGCAAATAACGTTTGCAAAGAATCGTTCACTCGAACGTACCTGGCAATGTTTTTACCCCCGTAGCGTTATTACAACCGTGTCCAAACAATGTGAAGCTGTCTAACGTTTCGTTTATTCTTCTGTTTCAGGTAAGATTTCGTTCTACAGCACATATAAATATATAGCAACTGGATAAGTATATTATACACGGACAGAGTCGATTCCTGCATGAATGACTCCTTATCGGTGAGTCACTTTCTTTTACGAATGTATATACAGAGAAATAAAGATACACAATAAAATGAGATTCGCGGGTTACGCAATGACCGTGATTCGAGCGTGCAATAGAAAAGGCCCCGGATCTTGTTCGTCTCTCGTTTGTAACTGAATCTGCACGTATGTACATAAAGATCTGCTACGTGCACCAAACAAGCGTTGAACAAAAGTGTGCTTATAGACACGTCGCTCATTTGGCATCCATGCAATCGAGTAACACAGCATCGTTCTAACGATTTCGTGAACGAGCACAAGTACCTTTTTTTCTCGGAATTTATAACTAAAAGAGTCTTGGTAATATGCAACATGCAAATATAGGCTGGATTTTGCGTAGGTAGCTATTTGGCAATGACAATACTGGAAGCTATTAGGAATGTCCAATCCCCTTTAAAACGTGCGCGTAGGCCTTATTCTTTTTCGCAGTTATTAATCCCTTGACAATATGAACCTGAACAGTACGATTATATTTTCTCTGTTTTTTCTAATTTACGACAAACGAAATACATTTATTGTGATTTTTATTTTTCATTGCCATTAAACTTTATTATGCAATTGCGTGATTTTCCTATTTCTGCTAAATTGCTCGAGAGACTTACGCCTCTTGTACGGAAATTACTATACTGTCCCATCGATCCTGACTGCGCGACTAACGATCTCTGGTTCTCTAACGATTTTGAGAATCTCGTGAGATGCACGTGAGACGATCGCGAGTCACAAAGACCGAGTCTATGTCGTCTATACATCCCGACTGTGAGTTGCTCTGTTATAGAGTTGCCCTGCGGCGGGTTGTGTATACAGAGACGATTTATGAGAGGAACGAGAAACGGTCGTATTTGTAATTCGTTTATTTCATAACGATTGCCATTGAAAAGTCCATTTTCGTTGATTTCTTGTTTTTATTTCCTCTCGTTCTCTTGGTTACATTTTTACGATTTTATCATTTGAATAAAAGTAAAAAAATATTCAAAAAATGCAATATTTCTTTTCAATTGTAATTGCCATTGAAATATATCGAGCGACTCGGTTACTGCGCGACCTACCGTAAATACCAATAGTAGACAACAGATTTCTCATGAGTTCTATAAATCCTACGATCTTCTATACATATGTTGCAATATACATTTTACGCAATTATTTCCCCTTCCTTTCAGATGGTAAAAGTCAGCGATTAAAACTAAATATAAGCGCGTGCATACAAACGAACGTAAAAGACGAGCGCGCCAACGTTCCATTTCTTGTGTCTTATCTATCGCTCTCATCACACATACGGTGCGCCTGGAAAATCACGTCGACCCTGCTCCGAGAGCTCAGAATTGCACTGGCTCTATGCGCGTCTAATTCGCCTCGATTCGCCTTATTTGAATGTCTGCCGGCCAGTGGAGGCGTTGTTCCAACGTTACATCACAATTGCGTTGCGCGAATTTTAACGTGTGCTACTGCGTGCGTTCTCATTATACATTGATTCCGAAGATGCAAACTCTCCGGGCAATATAGCTCTGCTTTGCGTTATTATACGAGGTAGTAGCGACAAACGCGTAGAAAAATTGCACATTTCCAGCATCTATTCTTCATAGCGTATTACTAGGACAGCAAAAATTGATCATTTCTTTGGAAAAGACCAGGAAAATACATGCAAACGAAAAATTATTCGTGGAATGAAAGAACAAAATAAAAAATTGGTAGTAGAAAGTTTTGTATTCGTTCAACTCCATGTTGCACTCCATGCAAATTACTTTTGCAAGTCCACAAATGGACTTGAAATAATTCAAAATTGAGTCTAGAAAGGAAAGGGGAAAATTTTTATATTTATATTTTGAAAAAAGGGTGTGCAGTGCGCACGTAAATTTCTCGCAACATACAAGTTTCATGTGAAACGGAGGTCTGGAGAGGGCAAAGCCCGATGGTGAGTCGAGCGAGGCCGTTGTTGGAAAGTCTCTCAATTAAGGGTCTCTCAATTTGGTGTGCTGTGAGTAGCGCAGGGTGAAGGAGGGCGAGGGAGGATCTTGGAGAATAGTTTCCGCAATTCGTAGCCTTACAAACCAATCTATAGCTATAAAGAGCAAGTCAGTGCGGTCCTCTCTAGCTCTCTCTCCCTTTCGCTGTCTCTTTCTCTCTTCATGTGCGAGAACGAGCACATTTGAATACAAGTGCAGGCGTGGAGACGAGCATGTATATATGTAACTGGAGGCTGAGTGGCTTGCGGACTCGCCAAGTTCTCCTGCAACGATCGTTATCCGTAGAAAGTCACTGTACCCGTCCAAGATTACCTCGATCTCTCGGGCTAGGAGTTGTCTCGCTAGCCCATAGGCTTTAATTGCTGCTCCTGCAACTTACAACGAGAACGAGGACGACGAATAACCAAAGAGCTCTCCTGCTCTTCACCGAATATTCGTACAGCAAGGATTATAATTCCTCTGCATACAACTTCTTCCCTCTCTCGCTCTTTATTATCTCTCTTATCGCGTCTCTGTTAAAAAACAAACATCCCGTTATGCAGAACTATACAGCGAGACAACCTCCACTTCCCTTACACTTTGATTTTTGAGTGTCGCCACCGATGACTCGTCGTTCCAATCATCTCGCCCTTTCTCTTCTCATCTTCTCACAAACTTTCTAATTTGAGACTCTTTAAAATAACCGGTGTTCGGTTGAGCAGTCTTCTCAATTATTCGTACTGTCAGAGCATATTATTGTACCATCATGATTACGCGCTCGCACTATATCTTCCCATCAATCCCGTGGTCATCGCTGTATAGAAATGAGATTCATAACTGCTATTTGATAGTAAAATATTGTCATCGATGTCTGACATACCGCTCATCATCTTGACATTCGACACATTCTTGAACATCGAGCTCTCATATAACGTGCGACTTCCAAATACTTTGACGCGCATTACTTCACTAAGAATCTTTGAATTTTTCTTCAAATTTTTCGGTTGTCCGAAAATTTTACAGTCAATTTCATCTCTTGCTTTAGTTCCGAAAGTTTCAACATAAGAATCGTTTCGAAAATGAATTTTCTATGAACGTTTTCCCAATTCTCGACATGTGATAGCACGAGAGAAAGCAGCTTACTTAATTCAGATATTCAAATGTGATACGATATGTGTTTCTGACGTTTAGAGAGTTAACAATATCCCAAGCCTCTGGTGAACTTGTCTGATCGATTATCGTCCGTATGGATAAAACAGAGTTATCATCTTTCCGCGGTCATCTCGCGTCTGCATTTCTGATCTCGATAATGTACACAAGTTCACCAGTTGTTCGTATACAAATATATAAGTATGATTATGAACCTACACCATAAATAAGTTTCCACCGTCTTTAGCGTTTTCGCAGTGTAAATGTAAAATCGCGCGTAATTTATGCTGGCAAGCAACACGCCCGCCGCTACGACCCCCGCGGCGAACTTACAACGGCTTCATAAAGCCGCTCATGCCGAACGTTCAGCCTCGTTTATGTGTGTGCGTTAAGACTTTTGTGTGCGCGCACGCACATAGACACAGAATATATTCATATTCAGAAATATATATTGATGTCGGTACCATCATGCATACATATTCACACTCTCGATCTCGTTTTCTCACTCGCTTTAATATATTTACACAATTCGCTGCTTTTCACCTCCTCCCGTGGCAACTTGTGTACAATTATCGCCGATAATGATAACTCAGCTCTGCGACTGTTCAACTTATTGCTTGTACACACTATGTACATGCAGCTCTCCTTTATACTTAGTGTATGTGTAAATATCTATGTACCGCGTTAGACAAACGATATGACGCTTTTATCCTGCCAGGTATACGTCTACCGGAATTTACCAACAAATGATCTATACGCGTGTGTTAGTTTTTCGACGCACGCTGAATTAATGGCTCTGGAAAATAAAATTGAAAAAAAAAAATGTGTTTTTTTCTCGTTGCTTGTTGGTCGAGCAGCGATAAATAAAATGTGTGTTTATTATCAACAGCTTCATTTTTTTTTTTTTACATCTCATTATCGTTTTTGCGTCGCCACTCTCGAATCCTTAATCAGCGAAAAAAAAAAATTTAAGCTAATCGCGCCCGCGCGATACCACATGATTTAAAAGGGTTGCTACGGGCTCGTTTCATCACGACGACTGTCCTTAAACGTCAGACACGTTTCGAGAGCTTCAACATCCTGATTATTTTCTTATAACAATGTAAAGGGGTTCGTTCGTTGAATCGCAAAAGAGCGTGGAGTATATTTTTTACGCAATCGACTCGTTTCCATTATACGCAGATACGTATTAATGTGGACACACGTAGATATACTTGCGAGAACACGTTACCGCATCGCGTTTCGACGTATTCGAAACGTTGTAAATAATGGGAAGTTTACGCTCCAGGTAACGCCGAATGGAGCGCGTGGTGAGTCGGAGAACAGGTGGGCTTCGTTCGATTTTACTATACGTATCTGCATGCATGTCCTTGTCGATACGCACAATAATCCAGACACACACATGCATAAAATACGTAATATAAAGTCCATATGAGAAAATAACGAGTTGTATACTTTCACGCGAACGATCTAGTCTCTTCTGGAGAATGCTGAGAAAATCAGGATTCAAAAAGTTTTCGCTCTCTGACTAACCAACAGTTCGCTTTCTCGTGTCTCTATAGATATAGATTCGATGTATAAATATATTTGTAGTATACAGGATAGATACACCTAATATACACCCGCGGTGAATCCGAGCGCATAATCGATGAGCCAGCATTAATTCGCACCGACTGACTGATTCTCCCCGCACATGTATACTCGTCAGAATCGATCGAGAGCCCACCTGGGAAGGTTCACGAGAGTTCACGGCCCGCAACATGCGTGTACGGTCGACGAAAAAAAAAACGCACGCTCTAACGCTACCTAAATCACGTAGGAAGGCTCGGGAATGCTCTCCCATCGAATTGCCCGCTATTTTTTCCATATGTTTGCTCTACAGGCTCGATGGAGTTTGCGAGCCGTTTGCGATGGATATATATCTATATATATCGACGTTTATTCATCGGAATATAGATTTGTATACGTATATATATTTGTAGAGTTTGCACGGTACGTTTGCACGACGTACCTGCCGTATCGGATGTATGCACATTCGATGCATCCTCCTGGATATGTAGATGTATATGGATCTTTATATATCTATGTACGGAATTGTACATTCGACTTGAGGATTATCCTCGTACGCTCTTGAGCCTTGGCTCCATAGCGGGGAGAAATTAATAGCCCGATATTAATTCTCACTGATTTCCTCGCGAAATCACTAGTTGCTTGATTCCATCAATCTACACAAGAGGAACAAGTTGAGAGAAAGAGAAGAATTGAGAAATAGAAAGAGAGAAAGAAAGACAGTAATTTCATAGGCGTGCCTCAATCTCCAGGACTCCCTCGCTGCAACGAAAGCTTCCATACGCCAATACTTCAAGATGCTCAAATCTAAAGAGATTTAAACATGGCAAATACGTTTACGGATACGTGCTCGAAAGCATTCATATTGGAAATAGAAAAACAATGAATAGAGAGACGCAATGAAAAATGAAAAAACAGAATCATTCTTTAATTTCCATAATTCATTCATGACTTTATTTTTATTCAATTATTTTTATTTGATTTGAGGCTCTATCAAGCTCATGGTATTTCCGGGCATATGCAATAAATCGGAATTTAAATGCAGGAAAAAAACGGACAACTCATGTGACATTGAAAAGATTATTCTTATATTTACTCGCTTTAATAAAAACTGTATGTGCTCCCGGACTGAATAAGGAGATCTTGGTGTAGAGATTCTCTCATCGGTTCACAATCACTCAAAGTCGTGCAACGATCGGCAAAGTTATCCACTTGTAAACGGAAGGGTGAATAAATTCGTATAAAAATATTGAAATGAATGGCAGCTCGGAACGACTGTCTATGCAATTTCCGGGATGTAATATTTGGCCCAGTGGTGAAGCCTAAGGAGATTTAGAAGAAAGTGTAAAATGTGGCTTGTGGTAAAGACGAAAATCCATTGGGAGAAGGAGTTGAGGAAGACGGATGAAAACAAGAGAAGGAAGCTCTTAGAGCAGAAGCCAAAGGATCAAGAAGTCGAGTGACTGCGATGAACACAAAGCCATGTCGGTGATGGTCCACGCTCGTCCAGTGGCTTATAATGGAATAGTTCGTGGTGCGCGGAACCGTGAGCGATTTATCGTGACTATTTCCGTGTCTTGGCGAGAATCCCCGCGCCCGTGTACCACGTCTCTTTTCTCCTGTGGCTGCGAACGAGTCCACCAAAGTTGCATCTCAGCACTGATGCATTGGCCGAGATCGTAACTACATATGCAGTCATTGGCCATTCGACAGCGCAATTGGCAAGTGCATCAAAAAATAGCGTCAAGAAAACTCATTTTGTCGAGAAAAAATGAGAATTTTTTCGAGCCCCGACAAAACAAAAAATATTTAGCAATTTGGTGCAAATCTTCGTGTAATAGCTCAAAATATTCTTTCGCGTATTAGAAACGTGAAATTTATTTCTCATCAATTCTAAGACGAAATCGGAAGCATTTCAAATCGACGAAAAAGAAAAAGTTCATAATTGCCAGCCAAACAACCAATTGACACTTTATTAATTGTGTTTATTCGGCTGAAACAAAGCAAAAATATAAATTATCATGACACGCGGCCAATGACTGCTGTAACATATAGAGTTGATAAAGGATTTGTGAGCGGTTCAAAGGCTATGCAACAACGGGTGCACATCTAAGTGAGGGTATATATGGTCATATGTAGAGCCATGGAAAGGTGAATCGTCTGACGAGGTCGTGGCCGCGTGCGCGCATATCCAATCCTAACGACGTCCTTAAAGATCGCGGAGAGGCTTATTGCTCGTAAATTGCATATGGCTCCCGAGAGCCGCTTTCCCGTTATATACATTCACCCCTGGAGAACGACAGATATGAGAGTTCTCGTGCTCAATATCAGGCAGTTTTATTCCGCGACCGCCAGCAAGTCTTTTATTTTTATCCCACAATTTTTATCATTTTCGCATCACCAGTTATTCGTAAGTTGGCTTTTTCAATGCGTTTGCGATTGATGCATCGAATACATTTAACCGGATGCATAGAGCATATTTCTCATTATCGATCTTCGTCGTTAACCGCGGCTGTGGACTCGATGATTTAAGGATCATACTGCTTCGGCGAGATCGTTACAATTCTTTCCCTTATAAATACGTACTCTGCATACGTAGGAATGAGCTTAAGATTCTTTTATTTCCCGTGTCTGGTCAATCGGTGAAATCAATACTCGGAATGCGCGATCGGGCGTAACGATTCTCTAACTCTTGTTCACTCGTTCCGGGAGCACAGATTCAAACACACGGACACACCACACTGCAACCCAGCACATGCTGATATATTCGTCACGAAACTGCATGTATACACACGTCAATATGAATATGCATCTCATGTACCAGGAGAAATTGATTCATTCCATTTGTATTCATTCTACTTGCGGCAAACAGAATTTATTTGCATTGAACACCGCATTTACTATGGATCGATAATTGTACCAATTTGCGAACGACCTACCGAGATTTCTTTGCTAAATTGAAATGGTTGTTTCAATTCACTTCTCGGTAGAGCTTCACTTTCGTGATACACAATTTATCGATACATAATCATACTTTCTGACCTAACAATTACCGCACTGTGCGAATGAGAATGGTACCACAGATTTATTTAGTCGCCCGAAAGGTCATTTATCCAGGAAATTGTAATTCCTTCATAAAACAATCGAGGAACGTTGATTCGATATTTTTATGCTCGTTCGATAACCTCGACTGTCAACGCTGCCTAGTAGACTCCCGAAAAAAGTGGATTACGTTCTGATTGAAAAAAACCAGCTTAAAAAAGATAATGGAAGATTTGGAAACATTCGTCAGAACCTCGCCGAATGGAAAATCTTCGGGCGGCATATTCTCCTGATAAATGAGTACTTCGTCTTGAATATTCATGAATGTGAACGATAGTCTACGTTGTGAAGCACAAGCGAGTTTTCGTTCGATAGACGGACGGTGTATCGATAACTTGGACGTCGTCTTCGCCATGGGCAAAGCGTATTCCGCGTTCACAGCAGTCGAGAAACAGCCAGAATAATGCGAGACTCAGTGAGACAGCAACCGATACCTGCTGCTCCTACTGTTCCTCCTGCTTGCTGCTTCTGACTGACGTGCCACAGCGTACGCTTGCACGTTGCATTTTACGAGTCCGGATCGTTGTCTCTCCGGCATAGCGATGCTTCGAGCTCTCTGCCGAAGCGAGCCGCCCTGGTAAGAACATCGATCTATCCATGGTTCCCTTGATAGCTAACAGAGGGAGAGAGAGAGGAATAGGGAGAGAATGAAATAGAGAAACATATCAGCCCAATCCTGCAAAAAGGCTATGCAGATCGGATAACGTTCGCAAAGCGCGCATTGTCACGCTCCGTGTTTCGAGAGAGGAGATTGATTCGCAAGTATTTCTCTTCCCTTCGAGCCATTTGTTTTCTGGATTCTTTCCAATCGGAAAAAAAGTCTGGATTCCAATACTCGGGAAAAATTGATTCTGCGATATACATTCGTTTCAGTGGGTCAAAAATTCTAAATTTCGATGAGCTTCCATAAAAACTAAAGTTGTTCACAAATTCTTGGAGCTCAGAGAACTCGCCAGCAAGGGAGAGCATATAGGAAAAAACTTACGGTTTGGTAATCGTACGTTTTAACGCCGTTTTTTTCTTTTTGTTGAGTATGTGCCGAACAAAGTTACATGATTTTTATGATAGTCATGCCTTTTTCTTCGAAGCATTGCGTGATTCATATTCACGATAAAATCTCGGCAGTGGGTGAGAAAAAAGTCATACATTTAAATCTTACTGCATTTTCCTATTTTCTTCATCTGTGCCATACAATGCTATGAATATCGAGGTTTATGGTTTTTTAATCTAGTCAATGGGAATAACGGGTGAACAATCGAATTCTAAGAATTCCTCAGTTGGTTGGTTTTAGCATTGGAAAATATGAGCTTATCGATGACGTCTAGTGACGGGAGACTTTTTTTTGGACCTCAAGGCTTCACAAGAAAGATCTAGCGTTGGATAAAAACAGACTAGGGTTTTCCTTTGAATTTCATCACTTTGCGAGTGACTGTTTTCCACTTTCCTGATTAGCGTGTCCTATTAATCTAATCAAAATGTATAATTAATTGACAAATTTCTGTCCCTTTTCCTGAGAACGTGCAAAAGGTCATTCTTGCGATAGAATGTATTCGAAGTGACGAATCAGTGAACGGTGTATGTGTTGAAAAATCTTTGCACTGATGCTCTGGAAGTCTTGTTGGGAAAGAGAGCGGTCATCAAGAGATTGTCTTTTATGGTATTCACGATGTCGAATCACAATACAATGCGGGTTATAATACGAGCGAGAACGTCAGTGAGTAAACTGCTCGTGTGCAAAACAGATCGTCGAGAGAGGCTGGAATACACATGGACGAGAGAGTGGGGAATGCTTATATAAATCCATCTCCACCCGGTTGGCCTTAAGAGTACTCGTGGCACATTAAACCAGGATTTAGAGTCGGCCCGCTCGTCTTCAAGGACTCAAAAGTGTACCCGTCACCACTCACTATCGCGCGTCTTATTCTGCATAGATCTCGAGCGATTATTCACTCTGATGTATGCTCAAACGTGCATATGTGCATATGTCTGCAGTTATTCAAATTTATATTAAAATCAACGATAATACTCACAACAATGACGTTGA
This sequence comes from Hyposoter dolosus, assembly GCA_963921915.1. NCBI lineage: Eukaryota > Metazoa > Arthropoda > Insecta > Hymenoptera > Ichneumonidae > Hyposoter > Hyposoter dolosus. Next base: position 12,613,453 of record OY998129.1, on the reverse strand, counting down.
AATGTGTCAATAGTGTCAACAGGTTACAAACGATGATACGGTGAACCGAGCTATCGAGTATTTTGATAAGACAACCACTGTCGGTCTTCGTAGGAGCTCGACCCACCGGTCAAGCCTCAAACTGTTTCTCTCCGTTTTTTTTTTTTCACATTGTATATTATTTGTAACGTTCGTTCTGTGACTTCCATTGATGGAAGCACATTTGGATCGCTCAGAAAGCCTCCAGCTGTCTTATATATACATAAGAATCGGATGATACCAAGCAAAAGAACATAATCCCCATAATTTAAGCTCTTTCATCCATCTGGACTACGCCCTTCTACTCGGCAATAGTCAATGTCTATTTTTCTCTGAATATCCTCGAGAAACCGGCACGAGACCTTTCTTTGTCTCTTTCTATCTGTGTTAAACGTCACGTGCCCGCGGTCGGCGGTCTTCGCATCGTCACGAGACCGCGAGATCGAGAGACACTCTCGCATGTATTGCCTCAATGAATTTATATCTTTGTATATATTTTGTTGTGTCTTTTGTCAAATCTCAAAGTGATCTTTCTCGGATGTACAAGGGACCCGTTTAATATTCTCTACACAAGATGAACCGCTGCGATGTCTCGCTGTTCGAAAACTTGATGAGTCACTCGAAGGTGTCGAAGGAATTCGTCGATCATCTTTCACTGCGTTCTCCAGTTACAGCGCATTTCATAATAATTCGACTTGGAAATATTGATGCCTTTTTAATCCCGAATTACCCGTTAATACGTGGAACCCAATTAAACGATGATTATAGTCCATTTTATCGGTAATGCTGGATCACGGAAAAGAATAAAAAGAAAGAAAATTAAAGAAAAATATGACATGGCGAGAGCAGGCCGCAAGGGAAAAGGAAGGACTCTCTTACCGCAACACTGTCGCCCGCTTGGTGCATTCAACGTTAACAAGCCTCGATCGAAGGGGAGAGAGCTCCCCTTATCCGGTCAAGAGATCGCATTCGCGCGCCCATTTATCGCGTAAATTGTGGGCCAACTGGGCGGGCCGCGCGGCGAGGATCATAAAAAAAAATTTTGAAACAAAATGCTTCGAGTTTGATTTACGAGCTCTCCTCTCCTGTCCGTTCTACCTAGCTCTCTCTCTCAATCTTCCACCATCCACTGCCATTTTTATTGTTTTCGTTTTTTCTTTCACTGTAATTCACGCTACTCTTCCTCGTGTCCACATTGGCATCCGTTATAATACGTCATATACGTCAACTGCATAATTACAGTTATATGCACGCCGAATGGAAAGCAGCCATCGAGAAATCAAGTGATGGACCAATGTCTCGAGGCAACCAACTCGCCAAAATTTTCTTCCCTCGGTACTTATCGATTCTTGAACACTATTACCTCGTATTTTTCAGCAGCAAATTCGTCCATATCGATAAAATGAAATTACTCAGATTTCACCAAACATTCCATGCAACTATAAAAATCCATTCGTTTTTTCTTTTGTCTATAAATATAAACAAAACACAAGATCGTCGCGAAAACTGCATCAGCAATAAGGGCGAGAACGAAACCGAGACAGAGTGTGTATGTGTGTGTGTGTGTGAGAGATAGAGAGAGAGCCTTGAAACGTGGGAAACACAAAAGCGAGGTCACGAAGCGAGCAAAAAGTCTCGGGAAATATATTCCCTTTTTAAGAAAAACTCCATAACCTCGTAACATCAGTAATGAGTGACGATTATATAGTTGTCCGAACTGAAACTATACGCGAAGACAGCAGGGTGCACAGCCTTGAGCGACCCAGCGAATACAGCATGTTGAAAATATCTGCAAAGTATTTTCTATTGCAACGTAACATATTTGTTGTTTCTATGTAAGATATTAGAGGGAAAGTGTGTATCTCTGCGGAATGGCGTTCTCCAATCCTTTGGTCGGAACCTAGATCTATGAATAACGCAAATAAATAGGAATGACGCGGGCTATAGATAAATCGATAGAGAATCTACGCTATGCTCACTTTCGACGTGATTGTCTACTTTATTTCAGTTTTATTCCCCGCCTCGGTATTTATCGACAGATATCAAATGTAAAAATAACGAATAGTATACACCGATCAGGTATCGGTCGTGCTGAATGACCGGGATTCCTGAGCTGTTAGCACGTCAGGCGCGAGAACAACGACTACAAAGTAATTGTTGTTCTTCTCAAGTAGTATTCTTTATGGCGGCGAGTTTATTTGTAAAAGCCTAACGCACGACGCCTCGTAAGACACGCTGAATACACGAGAGTGCTCGGTTGTAATACCGCGCAACGAGTACCTCCAACACTTTTGATCCACCAGCGATCAAAAGACGCGTGCGCTTATATACACACTCACTCACGTATACATGTATATAATTATATGTACCTGAGTTACCGCAATTGTCGGTGGATAATTAATTAACCGATTAATTCGCTGTGCTCGCTCAACGTTGCCTCATACGTCCGAGAATGTTTGTGAGCGTATTTGTTGCTACTCGCGCGCCCCTCTCTTGATAATGTTACCTTTTAAGGATTAGCCAAGTCCCGAGCAAAAATATATACACATATATATTACCTGATTCGGGAATGCACACGAGAGCTCGATAGAAAAGTCACGAGAAAACTTATGTACGTACTTTATTTTATACGCACATGTTACACGTGTATACAAACATGTGTGGTGTGCGACACGTGCGTATACTAAAAGAGATAGACAGAAAGACAGGCACACTCGTTACGATCCTCCCGGAATAGATGCTGCGAGTTAAATAGGAATTATCGTATCGTATAAAAACTCTTAATTGCCCGAAATAAAGTATATTCATGGCGACCACAGATGTCCAAAAAGAGTTCAAAGATACGACTGTTTTAATTAGATTTTTACACGAGACCGTTTTGTTGAGATAAATGAAAATCGACCATTTCCGGAATCGTCTTGAAAATGACACGTCCGATGGGCGCTGCCCTGTTCGTATCTCCAAAAAAAAAGAATTCAAGCCAATATTTTGTTACGCAATGAGAAAACTTAGAGAAACGTTTGAATAAAATTCATATTGAGAGAAAAAACTTGATCGACAGACTCAATTAAAATGCTACGAAGGTACATGGATCGAAAACGAAATGGTAACGTTAGTAAAACTTTCAGTGTCCAACGATGCATAGAAAAACTTAGAATATATTTTTCTATTTTAATACCCTTGATGTTCAGCATGTTCCGCTCAATCTCTGAACCGCTCGAGTCGAGAAATTTTCTCTGTCACTTTGAAAATCGATCCCACGTGAACTCATGCGGGGATCAGAGAAAGCCGGCTTTGACACGATTCGTGCGCGTCCACGACGCAGCAAAGGAAACGAGCGCGCGCTTCCATCGGCCCATGCAGCACTTAAGAATCTAATTAGGAAACTAACAGGCCCAATTTTCGAAAAGTCGTTTACAAAAGACAAAGCAATTCAATTTTATCTCAGATTAAAAAAAAAAAAGAGATGGAAAGGAGAATCTTCATTTTTTTTTATCATAGTTATTATCGTCTTCGGGAAAACACGTCATTTTTTTATCTCTAAAATATAAATCGTGCATAAAAAGTAACTTTTGTACAAAAAAAAAAAAAAAACGTCAATTAATAATCAACACACACACCCAAAAACTTTTCCTCGATCTGTAAAATTCCGTATTTTCGAAATCGATTGAAAAAAAAAAATTAATTACGCGATTTCAATAACGTACACGGTTCTGATTTTGAATCGAATCGTATGGGGTTTTTATATCAATTGAAATATAATTCATTTCTCACTTGTATTATCAGGGGTACCGGCAAAGGTGATGCACACGCGTGTTCATGAAATTCATGAAATTTACGAGAAACCTTTCCCTCCCGCTCATTGTTCACAATCGCGTTGTACGCGCCCTTCTCTCTGTGTGGTGTTATTCTCACTTAGCACAGATCGCGCTCCTCTCCTCATAGATTAGGTTCGCTGGGGCAGTACTCGCGGTTAACACGAAGTAACGACATCGCTTAACCTTATTTGCAACGCGAAGCCACACACTGGTTATCGAAAGACCTTACGGTTCGCTTTTATAACTCAAATGCTTTTCTTCGCCGTTTCTGCGGCACGCAACTCGACAATAACGATAAAATGCAACTCAACATATATAAAACATATGCATGCATAAATAAGTGTGCACCTACTTCCGTCACTTTCACACAGTAAATTTAATAGCCTACTTCTTGAAAATTAAAAACAGACCAACGAATAAATAATTGTTCATTGAATTGGTTTATTCGTTCGATCGAACAACACAGACTTGAAAAAGTGCGCATATGCAACTCTGATATGTACGAGGAGATTTGATCTCTCGTTGCATTAATTACCGAAAGAAATTTTCATATGAATACATTCGGCTAGAGCACGCACTTGTCCTGATGTTTCTTCGGGAAAGAAACAGCTCTTGATTCGCGAAGCACCTGCGTTAATCCCAAACGCATATATAATGTAGCTCGTACATTACGTGTAAGAAGTCTCGAGGAGATCTTTTCTCTCTAGGACGTGCGAGCTCTTCGATCACGTCGCGTCTCATCGTTTCCCCACAGCCTCGCTGCTCTTTCTCTTTCTATCTCGGTCTTTCTGCTCTGTCGTTCCCAAAGAGCACACTCTCAGAGTGAATCTTCCGGGTGTAATAGCAACGTGTATTATCCGGCCTCGTGAAAACGGATGGTCAGCGAAAGGAGAGGGCAGCCTGGCATCACTATGGGCCAGAGCAGCACGTAAGGTCACCAGAAGAGGTCGAAAGGGATTATCGGTTGCCAAGTGATTTGTTGGCTCAACGCGAGAGCTCACAGAGAGCCTCTCGCGATACGTGAAGATTTTTCATTGCTATAACGGAGAAGAACCATCAACCATCATCGGAAGATGAGGGAGGAAAAGAGAGGGAAGAAGAGGTTGATTGAGAAAGCGGATAGTGGGGGAAGGAGGGACTTGGACAAAGTGATTTAGATATTACGGGTAATAGATATCTATGGAACGAACGTTTGAGCGAGGAGAGGGATTGATGATTGAGAAACCCCTCTGGAGGAAGATGCTGGGAACTGAATAAAGATCGAGAAAAAGCAATGAAAAAAGGAACAAAATACTTCCGGTCCTGAAGCGAGCAATCTCTTCAGCCTCCACAACTATAACCAGATCTACAATTTGCCCTAATTAGTGCTTGATTTTTTCTCAGAAACAAAAAATCGAGACACAGCTGAAAAAATGATCGCAGGCTCTTGCTTAAAGAGATGCTTCGCTATGAAATCGTGGTAGAAAGCCCACCAGAGAGCCGAGACCGTTAATGACCGGTGTTTAAAAAGCCATCGACCTCATCTCTTTACGACTCACGGATAGAGTACATACTACCGGTATATACACACAATATACACTACAAGTACTTGTATACATGAATAACTGTAACGACCTATGTAAACGAGAAGAAAATTATTAATTAGTAAAAGGCTGCTGCCCTGTGATCCTTGAGACCGCAAACGGACCACTTTCACTGAACTCTCGCGTTGAAAGCGTCTATGTTCATAAGCAGTGTGTGTACTCTCTGTACATCTGTCATTGAATATCGAACAATTTCCAACAAAGGACTATTTCCATCGATCCCGACAAATAATTTCTCAGTACCGAGCCATTCCAGATCGAAACAAATCTCCGTATAATCCCAAACTCGGATATCATCTTCGGATGACACATTCGTGAAGCTAAGTTCATTGGCATGCGGATTTGCGAGAACCACAATAAAATAACGAAAAACAACAACGTTGATTGTAATCAACGAGACTCTCAAATTTTGGGGACCAAAAGTGAAAATATAACCAAAGTCGTTGAGACTCATATGGCAAAAATTTCCAGGTGGTCAGTGAGTTCAACACGGAAAGCTATTTTGGTATACATGAGAAAAGACCTCAAAGTTTCGCACACGTTTAAATAATTCTGGTTAATATGTGTACGTTCGTATCAGCCAATTTCTCGCGGTGGACGCCAGACTCGTTCGCTTCTCGCCACCGAACCGCTAATTAATTACCAGCCAGCCAATATTGCACACCTCGTTAGCCAAATGGAATATTTTCCCGACTCCTTTTGCCATATTACACTACAAGCTGTACATAACAGGCTGCTACTTCGTTACGTTCACTTATGTATATGTTTTTTTGTTATATAGCAAGGAATGCATACATTGACAAATGCACAGTTGGTTCATATATGAGCTACTGCAGATTTGTAGCTCCATTTTATTTCCTTGGACTATCCACACACACTATTGACCCTCGCGTATATTGCACGCAAGCAAGAGAACATGATCTGTGTGTATAGAATACATATATACGCATCAACATATGTAAATAGAGCACCTCAAAGTGCAAAGCCAGGTTAGCAGTCCGCAGAGTATATTCGATCTGTACACCCGGCTACCGGCAATAAAAACGTTCGTTCACCCAGCTGGACCCCGATTGTGGACACAGCATCGATCCTCTCTCTTTCCATCCAATTCTTAACGACTTTAACAAATTCGAGCGCGCCTACCGGAGCTGCTCCGAACAGCCGAGAGATTCATGTATGCATACGAACTTCCCTCAACTTATTTATCCACTTCTATTCCGTTCAAAATAACCCTCGGATTATTCTTATAATCCTTATTCCTAGATCATTATATTCATTGCCTCCGAGGGAAGGAATCAAATTATTGGATTAGTGGATATATTTAACTTCTTCAAAGATGAAAATTCATACGAATATCGTGGCATAAGATAATTGTTATTTTTTTCAATCAGAATTTCAGTAAGTATCTGAAATTAAAAAAAAAAAAATGCTTGAATAAACAGGATCGACTCTCTGAAAATGACATTGAAATTGAATTGCTTCAGCGCATTTGTGAGCACTGAATTTGTACGTTTGATCGATTGTTAACGAATCTTTCCCACGTACGTATCAACGAACAACATCCATCTTGGAGATAATTGCAAGTTCCGTGAGACGTTTAAACTTCAAGTAACAAAAAACTATCTATTGGGTAGCAAAAAGTTTGATTGAGAATATGAAAGGAGCGATTTGTTGACATCGAATAATATGTAACTGTATATAAACGGAATGCATATAAGGAAGGTGATAATATTGTTCGTGAAGGAGTAATAGCTGCATGAATGTGGGAACTGTTTGTACGTTGGATCGATATTTATTTTATTGCGTTTCATACGAATCGAAGAACGTCGCGTATAACGAACAGGAGTTTGGATCGATCTCAAAGTGTCTCGGGTAGAGATCCGTGCATGTTCTCTCGCAAAGTCCGAGAGGAGACTTCTCCCTTTGGAGATAATGGCAGCTGCTTCTTGCACCGCTTCTCAATGGGCTTCTCGATCGATCTGGGTATATCCATTGCGGGGCGTAGAAATACGCGGAGCTCGATGGACCATAGCATATCGATGGGTACACTGTTTCGTACCTACACGTATATATAAATATAAACAATATATGTATATGTAAAGAGAAGTAGTAGGAGAGCCGCGGAGTTGGTCCGTTCCGATGTAGTTTCACGTCCAGTATGAGCAGAGGCCTATAGTCTTTGTATGCCTCGTTATACAGTTGAATATGTCCTGTTCACAGATTCAACAAGTAACTATACATGTGTGTCCAGATCGAAGCTCCGTACGCCGCAAGGTACCGAACTCTTTTGGCGTTATTGCTCGTATACTCGTGGATATAAACGCACACTAACAAACTCTGACCGTCGTACGAACTCACGGCATCTGAAATCACGATGGGAGAATCGCCTGTTATATTTTTTTTCCTCTTTTATTTTTTCCCCTCGCCTTTCCTTTGCTAGCTATTGCTCTCTATACGCCACGGTCATTTCGTTTTATTCGGTTCTTTTTTCACCCTTTATAACAACCGCATACACTAGTTCCCGTGAGTTATCGTGCGAGATGAAGAGTTCTGCGTGAGGATCAGTGTGTAAGAGTCGTGTAACGCGCGAATTCGATTACTTTTACTTGTACGTTACGTCTGTACGAGCTCAGCCGAAAGAGAGAGGGAGAAAGAGAGCACGGTTGCGATACTTCCCTTTTGCATTTATGTATGTCGGGAATCTACCAAAGGATTCAGATCACATATATGTATGCACTGTTTCCCATACGATGTGCTCTGCGCCTCGATCTCAATGCGGAATTGGATTATTTGTTCTAGTCATTCGAAATAATTAATGATAACTGTTTTTTTTTTTTTCCAGCTTGTTTGTAAACGGCCATACTGAGCAAAGATGTATCTTATGCCTGGATATGAAATCCACCATTTACTTGAGATACTATGATGTACGTTTTCGAAACGATGCAATCTCACAGTGTTTCGACACAGTTGATCATTATTTGGATCTGTGCGTTTTATTGATTTCGTTACGTAACTGAAGACGGTCATTGAGAAAGTACAAGTCTCGTCGGAAATGTGGTGTTGATGAGACTTGCCTTAAGAAACAAATGCATTCGCGTTTTTCTCTATCTCTCGCTCCATTTTCCAAACTCTTTTAATTATTTCTGCAGATTCATCGTCAACTTATGGCTGTGCCATTTGATTCTCGCTTTATGCCAACTTTCTTTTATTTTCTGTGATACATTTTGCTGAATAAGATGTCAGCAGCGAGAGCGAACATATACAACAAACTTTCACGTTCTGTATTATATATTCACGAGCAAGCTTTCGGCATCGATCAATCCACAGGCTTCCCACATTCATCATAAATGTATAAGGGCAGATAAAAGAATTCAGTTATTCTAGAAATAACATTTATTAATAAATAGTTGAATTGAGAACTTTTTCCAATAATCGAAACGGCAATTAATACGGAATTGCAAAAATCAAACTCGGAATTGGCAAGTCCAAAAACCGCAAAGTATCAAATTTCAATTATAACTGCACGGGAGGAAAAAAAATTGGATGGCTCAACAAGCAGAATTCTTTTTGCCGAGACGGAAGCGAACGTCAGAACTTGGACACTTTTCTGTTTTCGGCTCAGTCTGACATTTCTTTAAAGCAAATTTGATTTTTTTAGTTGCTCGAAAATACATGTGCAAATTGTGTAATGGATTATTTAACTTTTTTATTGTTTCCAGTTTTACGAAGAGCATGCCGTTGGTTATGCCCAGAGGCTCTGTCTCAAGATCACAATAAATTGATATTATTATGACTGCTATTGTTCTTATATTTTATTGTACCAAGATCCTAGAGTTATTTTTTGGACAAGAAGAAGAAGAAGAAGAAGAAACAGTGGTGAGGTGCCCCGTGGCGTGCGTACGCGTTACGAGAGCTTTGCTCTTGAGAATACAGACTCGTGTACAGTCTCTTTTTACTCAGGGGGATACATCGGAGCGCAAATTCCGTTAGAGTTTTACGAGGTTAATGCGCGTGCTCCCTGGGCTCGTTGCTCTTTCTTTCAAAGGATATTTCGCTATGTAGGAGCAGAACTCATCTCTCTCAAAGAGAGAGGGAGGGAGGGAGCGAGAGAGAGAAGTAGAAATCTCGAGAGCGAGATGACGGCAACATCTCGCGCACGTAACCCCTCTGGCTTGATGAATTATAAGTCCCGATAAGGTCGCATGCGTTAATTTATTATCCCCGTAATCGCCACTTCCACTCATTTTCTTTTTCATTCTCTCGGATTTTTTTTTTTTTTTGTAGCGCACCGTCGTCCCGCGATCAACAAGATTCTTCACTGGCTCTTTGACTCGGGTGCTGTATTATTTTTTCGTTCAACATCGGTGCAAAAAAATAGGCAAATTTATTTGTAGACGAAAGGCGCGAGATAAAACACAAACGTGAACACGTTTGCGGGTCAAACACTTTGCTTGACACGGGTGTGTACACGATAAGACGACTGTGTCTACGAGCGGATGCCTACAAGCAGGACGAAAGGAGAAATATGATAAGGCGACGATTTATTATCTGTGCGCGCGCATAAATTTACGTAATATGAAATAAATATGTATTGGCAAGATGGATTTGCTGTCCCGCGATCGAATTAGAATTTCAATTACCTTTTAATATCTCTTTCTCTTCCCTTTGCTTCAATATTCGTTTTTGTTTCTTCCTCTGTCTCTCGATCTTACTGTTATAGTCGAGAGCGGTTATCTATCGGCGGTGATGTACCGAGATGGGAAAAGTTATCGTTCAGATCGATCGATCCGCGAGTAGAGCGCCGAGAGACACGCCGCGCGAATCCTTGGCACAATCTTACCATTACAAAAGCGAGATGTGTATTGGAGCTCGAGGATAAAGAAGAGTACGCGAGGAATCTGCTCAATTGAATATACACACATACACGTACAGTCATACATTATATATTATGTACATATATATATACATTACATATCAGCCGGTGGTAAAAGCGAAAAGGGCGTAGCGTTCGAACCTATTGAGCTCGCGAAGAGTGTTAGTTGGGGCCTTCTGCTTACCAATGGCTCATGTGGTTTGCAAGCAAAATGCTCTCTCGAAGTAACTCATCCGGTCGCGCAGGTGAACGCAGATGAGCTCTAGGAGGATCATGAAACGTGTCGGAGGCCGCCTCGTGCGAGATCCAGGGAGAAAACTGAAACTATATATATGAACGAGGTCTTCCTTAGCCATTACACACACACACACACACACACACATATATATATGGATTCGTTAACCATGCCTCGGGACCGTCTATCACTCTCTCGGAGGACGATAGATTTATCGAGTATCGGCACTTTGCGCTCGCCCGCGCGTCTTTCACATACACGTAATGTGTCTATAGATTGCATTAGTGTCTATACACTGGGTAACGTTAGCCACGTGCGCGAGGATCTTTGCTCGCTCATTGAAATCAAGGCAAAGCGTTCTTCCCCGGGCATTTTCATTTTTATTGTTCCTTTTTTTATAGCCCGAAGGCTATTTACCATCGTAAATATCGTATACGAAGCTTTACTGACACGTTCGATAATTTTTCATATATTCTCCGACCGCCATTTACCATTGATTGGATCATTAAACTGTCGCACTTGTGTTTTTATTTTTAAGAGAATGATAGTCGTGAGGAATCATTCCAACGTTCCGACAATTTTTTTTCAAGCTCAAACTGAGAATAAGGCGAATTGTCGGGTACGGAGAGAATGAAAGAAAAAAACGTTTGACGAAACATGTTAGCAAAGTAATTACGGGTAGGAAGTTACGCCAACCGTGAAAGTGAGAAACTGGAGAAAAAAATTAGACGCGGAAAGAAACGGGTGAAAAAAAAGAACCCGCTGAGTGTTCGCGCGCACGTCTGTGTGTATGTGTGTGTGTGTTTGTGTGTTAACGATCGCGAATCGTCTCGAAATTGGTATACATGTATACAAAGTTGTGCATGCACTCAGTTTATTCGCTCCGATGCCTCCGGGCCGGAGCGCGAATCGCGTTTCCACCCACGCGCCTGCGATCAACGGGTCGTAAGTCCTCTCGCGCGCGAATTGAGCGGCAAAAGACTGGAAAGTGCCGATCGTTTGGATCGTTTGTCTCATTTTTTTTATCATTCTCTCTGTATGAAAAAAAAAGAGAGTGAAGAAAGGAGGAAAGAGAAAGGAAGAAGGAAGATAGAATGGGGAAAAAGAGAGAAAAAGTAATAGAGGTTAATCGCCTGAAAGAGTGTGCGGCAGCAGCTGAAATCGAAGCGCAGAGAGGCGCGAGAGGGGGCGGCCCCGTATAATTACAGGAGAACCAAACGAAACTTTTGGCCTAACGGATCGCACCCCTGCTGGCGCACTATAAAACACACGAGTCCGAGAAAGAGAGAGAATTAGTTCGCTGCACTTTACGAGCTCGATCTAAAGAGCCTTCCCTCACCCCGTCTCCATTCATCCCGAGAGGCTCGCCAAGCCATCGCGAGATAAACCTGCGACTCTTATACTCGAATAAAATTAAAAAGAAAGCCACACAAATAAACCACGGGCAAGTTCAAGGAGAAAAAAAAACGAGAATCGCAAATCGAAAGAATCGCGAGCCAGCGATGAAAGCGAGAGAGACGCACCATCTTTCTACTTACGAAATATATTTATTGCGAGGGAGGTAACGCAGACTACTCGTGAAAGAATCGGAATGCACTGACAGTATATGCACAACCACTATAGAATTAACGTATTTAGTGGGGCGGAAAGATGCAATTGTTGCCATTAAATCATTCTTTTTCCTCATCACACTTTTATCCTCCACATTCGATATCAGCATTCACACAACTTTTGTTCAACAAAAATTGAAAATCCTTACAAACATACAAACATACATTATGGAAATTTTAACATATATAAATCCGAAATAGCACTCGAACTCTTTGTGTCCTCATCTCAATCGTCCCTCCTCCCCTCCAAAAACCCCTTTATTGATAAAAAAGAAACTCTAGTTAACTGGAATCTTTGTCAAAGCTTAACATCAAATGTTGATTAATGAATAATCACGGAAATAAAGATTTGAATTTTAGGAGGAGGTAAACACAAGACGATTAAAAAAAGAGATCGCATGTTTTTTCAACATGATTTTCCACCATCGATACTGCCAAGCTCAACAGCATTTGCTCGCCACAGTCTCGCTTAGTTATAGCTGCATGCATATAATACGTAACGCACGCGACAGCATCCTTCCTCATTCCTTCTCCGAGTCCCACGTCTTTATACATACGTATAAACATGCTTTGGGGAAATACGACGTTACAAAGAGGAGTCCGGCCATCTTTCTCAACAGAGATGATACTCGATTATCCTCGGCCCAAGTCTACTCGTTGCCTCGTACAGAGTAGAGCCTGTACGTACTTTATGAACCTTTGACAAAAGCTTCCAAGTTTCCCACGCGATATTTCTCTGACAATGAAAAAAAAAAGAGGGAAATCATCCCCTATGACGATTGGTTTATAACCGTGTGTGTGAAGCTTGTTTTTTTTTTCAAATTTGAGAGACCATGAAAATCGTGTTGATTCGATTCATATGCATCAGCCATACGTTAAATATTCGAGTCTCTTCAACAACACAGAAATGTAATGCCAACGCATATAGTCGATCCGGAATTCATTGCATACCGAGTGGTGTGCAGGGTGTCAGGTTCGCGTTTCTGGAGTTATGACATTATATCGCACTTAGCGAAGATCCTATCGACTATATCTAGCGCGCGCGAGCTCGAGTTAACACGACGAGTTGCCCGTCCGCCATTAGTATCGATGTTCTCACGCCTTTCGTCGTTTATACATACATCGCATCTGTGTATGTATGAACTTGTACGAACAACGTTTTCCGTACAATACAGTTTGTACTTGTACATAGATTTGTGATTGTGTATGTGCACATTTACATACGAAGGTGTATAACTGGAGTTTATAGATATAGACACACTCTATGGTGCAGTGTGTAGATATAAACATATGAGGATTATCGGGCGTAGTATAATGCGATGCGGGTTACTTATTGTTACGGTATATCTACCGAACGGCCCCGCTACCATGATCGTCTCTTATCTAACCGCCTCAATCGCGACTATAAATAATGATTGATCGGAAAAATCAGTTGTGGTATTTTCGCGATCGAACGTGTATACGCGAGAAAGTACAAGCGCCTTGTTAGATCCTCTTGGTGTTCTCTGTATGTCTCTCGTAATATATACGAGAATAAGCAAACCGTCTGAAAAGTTTGCGTTGTATTTTTACAGAGTGTTTGTTGAATCACCGCGATGGGAGAGAAGCAAAGCCTCGTCCGGCTAAGCCCTTGAGGTATTCTTGCAGGTAAAAGGGTTCCAAACGGTAGTTTGCACTACTGTATAGTTTTCATTGCGAGAAGTACTATTATTTGCGATCAGATTGTGGAGACGTTTACTACCGATAAATCCGTTGAAAATAAATGTTCTAATCAAACGGTTATTTATGAATGATTTTATATGAATTGAAGGCAAAGTTCTTTTTTTAACGTTTGTTTTAGACTTTGTAGTGTGCTGAGTAGTCTCTTGAAATATCGAGGGAAAAGCACTTTATTCAAAAGTAATGAGCATATTTTCGTATAGCCGGAACTCTTCAAGCGTCGTGCACAATATGCGCCAAGCAATTTTAATTCCTCTTATGTGCATAAATGCGATTTCGGTTTTTTGCCTTTTTCTTCCTCAGAACTGCGACACAATCGTGCGACACGACGTATACCATTGTAACATAAGAGAGTGCGAGTATAATCGTGATGCCGGCCACGCGTCACTTTCACCCGCCTGTCTGGTAATTAACTCTTCTCGAATTAGCGCGAACACGGGCCGACCGTTAATTATGATAATCTCGGTAGTCGCTCTTTCGCTTCTCTTCTCGTGCTCGGAAATTCTTTATACCTCTTTCGATTCCGCGATTACGCTTGACACCGCGAGATAAACGTTTGTGGACCGCGACAGCAAGAAAAGAGATTTTTGCAACAGAGTGGCCGGGAAAGCAGCAAACTCATTTCTGTAAATCTGTTTGAGATGGCGTGCTTGTCAAGAATTCACACTTTCATTACTTTTCTGAATCCTTCGTTTTTTTTTTTTTATCGCGACCGATATGTGCAAATTGAAAAATAAAGTGTTTCACTTCGTTATGAAAAAACTTTTCTCCAATGTCTATCGTTAAAATCCTCAATTAGCGATTGTTCGTGTTGAAATAATTTGTCAACTTCGATTTATTTTTATCGGCACCATAAATTGTAACCTAACGACTGTCTTACATGAAATTATAACCGTAATGGATTAACATGTGAAATAATCGATGCTTTCATCGATACCAGAGCGATATACGTTTCCGCGAGTATTATAATTAGTTCCGCAGTAATATCATTTAATTGAGTGTATAAAATTAAAATTTCCGTAATGAAATATAGAGTTGGATCTGCTGAAACGTCCATCAAGATATCACACCGGTATAGAGGAATCGCGAAGCCTGCTGCGACTAGTTCCGTAATTGGCCAACAGTCGGCGCCTACTTTGCGTGACATCTTGGATACGATCATTTGCTACATATATCCACGTACATAGATATATGTATATGATAAATATGACCTATACGGTTCACCTCAACCCACGCAAAGTGGCCGCTAACCTCGATTGCCACTTATTCCGAGCTTCCTCCGACGATCTAAGCGATGGATAATCCGAGAGAGATCGAAGGATCAATAATAATAATCATCGGGTTAGGAGATACAAGGGTAGAGAGAAAAAACATAGGCCGAGAGAGCTGGAGAGAGAGAGAGAGAGAGAGAGAGAGAATGAGAGAGGTGGAGGGAAAAGCAGAGGGAGGAGTGTGCATTAAACACCCGTCGATTATCCCCTCAATTTCAAAGGATTCGAAAAATCTACTATACATTCCGCTCGTAAATCGGCGGATTAACCTCGTAGTTTAACATTATCAATTACCCTCGGCCTTTTCCGAGGCTGGAAAGATGGACGAGACCAGGCAACGAAATACTTAGACTTTTCTCTCTCTCTCTCTTTCTCTCTCTCTCTCGCTTCTTTTCACGTTCGATCGCTCGCGCCTTTGAGTGAGAAATCGAGGGAGAAAGAAAAAGGGAGAAAACGATTATCTTAAAGGATATAGAGCGAGATCGTATGGTATATAAATAAGGCGAAGACCGAACGGCCAAACCTTGATATTGCTATAAGAAAGTACCACTACCGCAACGTATATTCTTCATGTATACGCCCGTGATTACATGTAATGAGCTCGGCGTTGGTCCTTCGCTCAAATACCTGATAACGTTCTCACAGCTCGAGACGTCTGTGAGAATAAATGTGTGAGGCAGGGGGGGGGGGGTAAATACGACAACACATAAAGGTGTGAAAAAACAAGCAAACATACCAATAGGTTCGTACTATGAGAGTGATGTTTCTCAGTCCCACTGAAGATTCTCCAAATAGATTCGCAAAAATGAGGTTCCAAAGGCTCCAGGAAAAGCGAACTGTAACAAAGAGTTGCTGAATCATCACACGGACAAAAATAACAAAATGTTGTTTGCACACTCTCACAGTCCCAGGAGAAAATTCAATGTCCTACAATCCTTGCTCGAACGAGTGCTTAATTGAGACAACGAAATGAAAGTTGGCGATAATTACAAAGAGAATCCTTATTGAATGTTAATTCTCCTGTTCGTAATCAACTCGCAGACTCAATCAAACTGCGAGTGAATAACACATTCGAGGGCTTACGTTATACAAAAGATCGGCACGGAAGATATTAAGACATATATATCTACGAGAAATATAGTCTAGATGCTCGTGCCCGAAGAGCAATGATAAAATCGTGTCTGCTTATGCCTTCATGCACTTCTATACGCTCGAAATTTTAATTCGTTTGTTTTGCACGAAAAGAAAAACACAAAAGTGCTCGATGGGAAAAATAAATATTTAAAATAAATATTGTAAATATTGTAAATATTTACCAAAGTAAAATTTTGTTGCAGTTGAGGCTACTGATCAGTTAATATTTCGAAAAAACTGTATACAATTTCACAATCGACCTAAGGATGGATAAAAAGATTGATATTTATTAATATCCGAGGCTGAAGCTCGGCACACACAAGGTTTATACACACGACTGCACTCTTTGTCGAAATCTCATAAATACTTATGAAATCTTACACTCTGCTTTCATATAGAGTTTCCCGCGGATCTCGTTGTACACATCTTTATACGGGTCTATAAAGCGTACCCCTTCATCCATGATTCTCCAGCAATGGCTAAGCTTTGTGTCCATAGATATGAGACTCAACTTCACCGCTTGAAATGCAATGGACCTCGAAACATTTCACAATAAACACGAGTGTGTAACTCTCATGGAATGAATGTTTTAAGGGCCTCGTGAATGCATTGTATATCCCGTGGGTCTTCATCTGCTTTGTAACTTTCGTTACATATATATTGATACGAAGACGTGATCAGTTGAGCTCTCGACATTTCACTTGCCCATCAGAGACTATATATTGAGAGAACTACGAACTCCCAGGATGGTAAAAGTCTCTCGCTCACATTTCTGTACATAGGGTGGAAAATGTGGCTAACGAGCTTGCACATCAGACTCTCTGTGTTTTCTAACTGTACCAAAGTGTATTTTAAGCACATAACTATATATGCGAGAGTACACGTTAATGTAACACGTCACCCAACCCACGTACGACCCCACGATAATATACGAAGAGAGTCCCAGACACGCCCGTTGACCATCGCTCCGAGTTGTTAAAGTCAAACTGCTTTTCCATTTATTCACATTTTTCTTTTCATCGTTTTTTTTATACCTCATCACGGAATTTCTCTCGAAAGCAAGAGCTGCCCTCTTTGCTAAGAGCCATTAAGCCGCTCGTAAACAATGTCACAAAGAGAGAGAGAGAGAGAGAGGGAGAAAGAGCCAGAGCCATGCAGTTTCACATTCGCTTATGTAGGAGACGCGTTGATGAACAAAAAACTGGTGACGAGAGACAGAATTTACAAGAGGGGTGTGAGCGCTTGTACCTGGGAGAATATAATTAGATGTAAAGTTCAGAGTTACATCAAAAAGCTGCGATGAACATCGCGCGAAATGATCGAAATAAAAATAATAAGAAATCATTTTCCCGTTTTCTCTTTCGCTCTTTTTCTCTCGTGGGTTTTCGCTTATCACGATTATTTATGTTCCAGTCGATTTAACGAACTGTAAGCCATTTATTTACGGCCCGAAAGAATCCAGAGGACGCGGATCCTCGATGTGACTCTCTCGGCCACACGGTCAGCGTCTTTTGCATTGCGCTTCTCGCTACTTGCTTACAGTCTCATCCAGTTGTGCGGCGTCTTCCCTGATTAAAATAATATACTCGCCATTAGTGGTATACCTTGGAATTTTCCGTAATATATGCATATACATCTGTGTGCACATTTAACTCTCTCTCTCTCTCTCTCTCTCTCTCTCGCTCTCTTGCTTTCTCGATCTCCCTCTTACTATTGCGGCTCGGAATCGAGCCAGCTGGAACCGGTGAAGAGGAGGTTCACCAGTCCCTTGGAATGCAAAACCGCGTGAGCCCGATCATGCACTTCTCTAATAGTATGGCCGTTCCAACCACGAGCTTATGCGATGTACCCACTTTGTACCACCCGAGCGACGATTACAAGGTTAATTAGCGATTATACGAATGCTCAGCGCTCTCCAGCACTCATC
This sequence comes from Hyposoter dolosus, assembly GCA_963921915.1. Classification (NCBI taxonomy): domain Eukaryota; kingdom Metazoa; phylum Arthropoda; class Insecta; order Hymenoptera; family Ichneumonidae; genus Hyposoter; species Hyposoter dolosus. The sequence goes on along the minus strand of OY998129.1, from coordinate 12,595,265 downwards.
CCCCTTCCCTATTCTTTCTCTTCGATTTTCCTCTCCAGTATCTTTGGATCTCGGATATTCTCTGATCGTTATATACCTCGGTGGTATCCTGATATCTTGGAATTTTATATAAAAACGCCATCTTCAATTTTCAACTGTCAATGAGCAGAACCATTTATACGTAATGATATTTTCCCACCCAACAAAACTCTTCAGTTTGTAATTCTCAAAGTAACATAGACAAGTTTTTAGAAATAATGATCTGCCTGCTGCCATTTCCGTTGCAGTTGGAAAATCTGTGCGCGGGAAGAATGACGTTTCGTATTCAAACTCAAATAAATTGCGTTGATATTCGTGCTTGTGGGTACCTGCGTTTGCAACAATGGTATTCGCGACCTTCGAACGCCTAAATCGTGACCCACATCGAATGTCATTGCAGCTAAATAGAATAACTGGGAATAGTATCGAGACAGCTGAGTCCTTGAATTTGAATGTCGAGAATAATCAAGCATATCTAGACCATCCGGAAAATGCGTAGACTCAAGGTACCGCGGGCTTATTCACATAAAGGGTGTCCGCACACAATTTTAACAGACTTTGCTCAAAAATGACGGCCGTTTATTTTTCGCATATTTACGGAAATAAATCGTTACAAAAAGAACGCGATTGCCAAGATGTTTTCTTAATTTTTTCTTTAGCCTCCTTATCACGAATGTCGGAAGTTCAGAGCCTCGGTGAAACTTTGATTTGATTATATATGGAAACCGTAATTTGAATCTTTGCAAAATTTATGTGATTTTGACGCCATTTCGTTTAAATTGTAGCCATAACTACAAATCGTCGCGTAGATGATGGCACGTACAGTCCGGAAAGCTAGTTTATAAAAAAAATGGAAAAAAGTGTGTTGAGGGACTCGATTCAGTCGAATCGAGACACTCTGTATATTGATGTGTATAAATTCAAGTATAAATCTCGAAGAGACGCGGGCCGATTGTAATGCAACATTGCTGGCTTCTGTGTAAGCGACCGTGTACCGTACGGGAACCGAGTGGAGGTTGGAATTGACGACAAGGTCGTAGATCGTGCGTACGACCGGGCGGTGCAGTCATCGAACGATCGATCTTCGATCGCGATCGATCTTCCCCTTTCAAGTGACGTTGAGCGCATAAATCGTCATTGGACGTTTTTGTTGCACGACTATGCGAGCTCTCGCTATTTCACTCATGTGCAAAAGCAGAGAGCTCTTTGCTCGCGGTTGCTATATAGCCAGAGGTATGTTTCTGCATCGAAGCAACGAGCTATATAACGTCAACCATGCTGCGCCTGTTCTATGCGATAGACTGTGCAGCACAAATAGTGCATTTACCGATCCTCCGCGTGCAACGAGTGAGTGAGTAAAGTAGACGACTGCACGACGAAGAAAAAATCTCCGATTTATATTTACCAGCTTGTTATCAAAAGGGCGTATCCGAGATAAAATAATCGTAAGCTTGCGAGACTTTGTGCCTGTGAGCCTTTGATATTTAACGTTTATGTATCGCTGAGCCAGGCACGATCAACGCGCGAGTTTGTCATCGAGATTAGAATCGATCTACTTGTGGTATAGATCGCGGGACCTTTCTATACAGTGATCTCCCGATCTCCCAATTAGATAATCCACACGATAACGACCTCGACTCTCGATCGATTTCAATACCATTCTAAAAATATTACCATTCGGGATCTCGATTTTCGAATGTTTTTATCAAACAGTGAAATATCTTGAGTGTATCGCGTGTTTTTGTTTATTTTTATTTTTTCATTCTCTATTCTCCCTCATTATATTTAGAAAATATAAAATAAAACTTTACTGTAAAAGTCCAATTTTTCTAATCATTTCTTTCGACCTATTCAATCGACCGGATTTTCAACTCGTCTGTCCTGTACGACTACTTCCCAATCCTCCTCAAGTTTCATTCGTCATTTTAATCCTCCGTAGACACACTACAATTAGCGCACCTCCCTAGACACACATGGGTCTGGAGCGTCCTACTATTTTTTACGGCACTTGGACTCGTTAAAAAAATTGGAAAAAATTGAGGAAAGTAGTTTCGGACCTATAGAAAGAGAGCATGCACTGGGTGATGGATAAAAATTCTTTTTATTATTGTTATTTAATGGTAATCGATGCGAAAAAACGAGAAATTTACGCTATTCGCTGAATGGGCTGGACACCCCAGACCCATATGTGTGTCCAGTGAGGGTTAACTTGTTTCAACGAACTTATAAGACTTTTCAGACTCAGATATTCACTTTTTCTTGCGTATGATTAACTTGAAAATTTGCATGCACAAATTTTTGGGATCAGCGATTATTACGAATAAAAAGTAAAATAAAAGAAAAAAAGTGAAATTTTGCAAACAATGAACAATAGCTCGGGCGGGAAGAAATCTCTGAGGACAATTAATATAAAAAAATGTTGACGGTATTGTTTGTGTTACAGTGTCACCAGCGCTACCATTTGTCGACGTGGTGAGAGAGAGGGACAGCGAGCGGGAGCGTAAACGAGATCGCGAGAGAGAGCGAGAGAGGCTGAGGGAACGTGAGCGCGAATGCGAGAGAGAGCGACAGCATTCGACGCATCAGGAGCGAGAGAGGCCGCGGGAAACGAGAGAACGTGAAAGAGAAAGAGAGCAGAGAGAGCGAGAACGAGAGCGACACCAGAGGGAGCGGGAGAGAGAGCGGGAGAGAGAGGTTTCCGTGTGCAGTATGGAAACGTCTGATCCAATGTTCGTTTCTTCGTCAGCGGCGCTTCTCGCGTTGCAGAGGATCAAGGAGGCATCGCTGTAAGTAAAATATTTATCAGACTCCTCAGTCATCCATATACTTATACGCGGATGCGCGTTGTACATAAACAAACAAACAACGTCAACAGTCGTATCGTATAACTTTATCATTGCTCGATAATAATTCAGTTAACTCGAGAACAAAAGTAACGACGAAACACGAAACGAACGAGCAAAAAATTGTTGCACATCGGGGGGAGGATGCGTCGTCGCCGCGCGCGCCGCTCGAGAGCCCTCACGAATAGTTATACTTTTAGTCGATCGTAAATTCGTGATGATCTTACCGCGAGGGCTGAAAATCCACTCGACCATACGTATATGCGAGAGGAAGAAAAGAGGATAGTTCTCGCAACTCTTTCTTGCAGGAAAGCTGGACACCATGCTACACTCCAAAGCAAAACATTTAATATATGTATAAGTATATATGTGAATGTACAACTCAGAGCATGTCTAGCCTTTAACTTTGCCCGCATAGTATACACGCCGTAGTGGGACCCCCGCGGTGGATCCTCCTAGTATATACTTACTATATGAGCTGGCGCAATACTTTACGACAAATGCGCACAAATATATAGTAGAGTTGTGCAAACACGCACACACTGATGGACATTTATATATGAATGTGAAAATGTATCCATAGCAGTGAGGAGGACTGTTGACGACGAAGCGCGAGAGCCTCTTATTTCGCCTCTTTCTCTTTTCTCAACTCTTAACGTATCTATCGGTGATCACGGGCGAAGCGGGAGATCTCTCGGTGGCGCCTGACGCTTCCACGAACGCGAGAAGATCTTTCAGCCGTGGCTTGCACACACTGACATGGCAATAGAGAGATGAAGAGAGCTCTCCTCCTCGGGTTATCCATTCGCTGGCTCTCCGATGTGTTGGTGACGCCAGCCCTTTTACCATGCACAGCGTGCGATCATCCGCTTTTCACACACGTCTGTATATACGTACCGCAAAATGTGCGTGAATTCGTATCACACGCATACACATTTACGGATATAAAATTTTATCGAAGAAAAAGTTGGATCGATCGCATTTTTCAATCAACCTGACACTTGCTCGGATATCGGTATTTCTCGCGAACCAAGATATTTGACGCATATCCACCATCCATCGTAAGCGTCTATATAATAAATATATACCGAGTATATCTGAACAAATCGCTGAGATTTCTCGAATACGCTATTTTCTCGATACATTATTGAAAACCTTTTTATGATATTTTTGTTAACTGTTGTTCAACATATATATTCGAAGAATCCTCGCCGTCTGTATATCTTCGTCAATTTCCGGTTAATGTCTCTCTCGTTGTTTTCAATCGCGCGGACAGCAGTTGGAAATTCCGTAAGAAAATAGCCTCCAAGCAAAGAGATGGCAGCAGCTTTTCTCTCTCACTCTCCCAGTCGTGCCTCGTTTCTTTGCCTCTTTTCACGAGCTCCTTATTTTTTTACACGTTATAATCTCTCACAGAGAAAAGTATGGCGCCACAGGGACATCTCCAGGATCTTGGACGTTGCAATTGTGGGAGAAGCTGTAACAGCAGGTCGAGGACATGTGTTACGGAGAATGATAAAAATTATTTATATATCAAACTTACGTGTATATACAAGCGTAAGAAATATCTCGTGTTCCGAGAGACCCTGCATCAAGATATTGCTTCGTATATAAAAGCTAGTTATACCTCAAAACGTGTATGAGCAGATCGAACGGTCTATGACGCGTCAAAACTTTTCGAACTGAATTCCTACGACGCGAAAAATCGAACAATTACTTTGATAGTTAATTATGAATCGTCGTAGTTCTTACAATTCAAAAATCGAACGATCTTTTTAATAAATTCAAATTAGAGCACGAAAAATATAAAATCGGCATTCGTGACTGTTTTTTTGCGTGAACCCAGACTCCGCAAGATTTTTCTGGTGTAATTACGCTCTTGGAGAAAGACGCGATAAAATAAAAATCCTATTACTGCCATTTTTAACTCAAAGTTAAAACCTCTATTGAAATTTTCATTATCGATCGTGTGGACACGAACATCCTGTATGTATGACATACATTAATGGATATTACTACGCCGTGAATAGTCCGGACAAGTCGAGCAATCCGGCGCACGAGGAGAGCAGCGAGAAAAAGAGATGAGAAAGTCCAGCAGCAGCAGCAGCAGCATTCGCGCATGCTTGGCAAACGGATTTATGCTAGTTTAAGAACTGTGCGCGCCTCCCGCGCGCGCGTGTAGTTTACGATACGAAAAACCGCAGGGATGCGCCAGCTCACGCGTTGCACTCGCGTCGCTCTACCATTTCGATGAAATACGACTTGCCAGCGAAAATTATAGGAGCTTCCTCGCCTCCTTCATATACATATGTATTCCTGGCTCGGTCTTACTTCTGGAAGTATCGCCCTGACGCTTTTAACTCGACGAAACGTGACTGTGAAACTAGCGCTTTAAAAGCTTGCTGACCTTTTCTAACACTTTTCTAAGAGAGGGTGAAAGACAACCACTCTGGACAGCTTCTGCAGTCAACTTTCCCCAATGAAAAAACTCTCTGTTCATTCTCGCTCGGGATTGGGTGTCCTCACATTAAAATCATTTCGCTATCGCGTCAATTTCATTCAGGAAGACGCGAAATGGAATGAACTGAGTTCCAGGTGGCATTCGATGATAAATGTCAGGCCACAATTTAGATCGAACGTTCTAAGAGATATTATTATTATTTTATGACCAAAAAACACTAGATTCGCTCCTCATGAAAAATCCTTGCTTCTGAAATTCAGTATTCCGAGCAGTGGGTACCGCAACGCTTTGGCCACGGTATCCACTTAGCGGGTCGATTTACCTCGGAGCCGGACTCCAACTGCTCGTCAGCAGTTGCTTTTCTTCCAGTTTTTATTTTTAAAAAAAAGCAAGAGTTATCATTAGAGTTTGCTGAATGTATGTGCACCGCGAAAATTCGGAAAATATAATTCAACGGTTTGCATGAATCGATTAACAATTTTGACTTTTAGGATAAAAAAATAAAAATTTCATCGAACAAATAGAATTTTTCATATTTTTGGGATCGAGAGATTACGATGTTACTTTAAAAAAATGAAAAAGCGATAGTTCGAATTGTCGAAAATATTCCTGGGATAAACAGAATTATGCCGAAAAATCAGTCCGGGTCAATAGGACCCAAAGGTCAATGTGTACGAACGTGTAATGGAAGGGTTAACGAAACGGCTGTAACGGGGTCGTTTAGTAAGTGTGCCCATAACGGCAGAGAGGAGGATTTTTGTCCGGGTTCAAAGAAATTGTCGACGGGCACCTTCGAGACACCCTGTTAAGGGGGTCATCAATTATTTCGCGTGCCACGGAGAGAAACTATGGCTCGCGAAGTTATGGAATTTCGCGTTGGATATTTTTCTTCGGCGTACGAGGTGTCGGAGAAAACAAAGAGGAAGGAAAGAGAAGACAAATCATTATTAACGTTGGCAGCGATTCGCGGGAGGTCCGAGGCTCATCCTCCGTATGGTTTCCGTGTGAACCAATCTTTCTCGAAGAACAGATTTTCTTGATTCTCGGAAACGCCGACCCCGAACGCGCATTGGTACGCTAGAGAAAAATTGGACTCGGCACTCGTAATTCTGTTTTCTCGTGTTATCTCGGACTCTCGTACATGCGCGTGAGCCCCGCGATGGGTTAGAAGCTCGCGCGGTAAAGACCATACTCAAGGAGGGCGCCCGTACAATTAGGCGGTAAGAACAGTAATCAGAGTCGTTGCCTTCGAGAATTAAAGCCGCAAAGTTCATATATCTGCTCGGAGATCTCATGAAGCAACTTTAAATCTTTTTGTTTCATTCTTCTCCCGCGAGACCATACCGTGACAATTGATTTACAACATTCGAGGCCAGTAATTGATTTTACCCAAATGTGCAATTTTCCAATGAATTATTGAACCTCCATTAACTCTCGATTCGCCCGCATATAATCCCCACAAATCGTCCAATCCAATAATTTTTAAACCACATCCAGTGGCAAAATAACGTTCATCCCAACTCCATTAAGGCATCCAATTTGCGATCCAATACAGAAAACTCATCCGAAGCCGCACGCATTCGTTCCAAATCGTCAAAGAATATTTAATCTCCGATAACAGACCAATATTTCCGAATTTCAATTATAAGAGATTTCAAATTAGACCGTACTTTCGGAGTCATGTTTAATCTTTCGGGAAGCTGCACAACTATCCGCAGAGTTCGAGAAATCTCCAAATAATATATCCGTTTTTCACTTCTTGCACGAGAAGATAACTCAATTATAACGCTCGAATCCAAGAACGATCGAGAATTGTAGAATCTGTGTCGGGAATATATGTCGGGTAATAGAATTTGTATAATTACATGATTTATATATAGACGATATTTTACGTGTACGACAAATTACTGTGTGCTATGATATTCGCCTTCGGAATAAATAGCCGATCTATGTGTGTCCGTGTAGCACGACTGTATGGATAATAAACGATAAATTCTATTTGAAAATGCAGCATGAAACAGAAAATCGCGTACGAGTTTTTTTTTGTTAGTGCAATAAAGCTCGAGCGCTTCTGGCTCGAACAGCATGCGAGAGAATGAAGACGTTCTCGTACCTTCTTGCGCATTTACAGCTGTCGGTATTCTTAACGAGAATCACGGGGGCACAGAACTCGCGTCCTCGAATTTTTTGCCATCGATATGGGACGTCATAATCGATGACAACTGAGACGACATATCGCGCTCACGACAAGTGACTTTTTAAATATAATACCTTCGTAAATATACGACATTTCATTAAAATCTCTCTGCTGTACAACTTTGTTTTCTTATTCTTCGTTCCGTCCATTTAATTTTCCACGTCCGACAATTGAACCGGTTTATACCGATCATCGAAGTATTTTTACCCTTTCTTTTCTTTTATATTTTATTTCATTCTTGCGAGTTGAAAAATTCGATAAATTCATTTACGATCGTAGTTTTCTTGATACTTGTCGTTGTTAACCGCAAAAAACATTTGGCCCGAAATAAAATTTTTGAAAAATCCTCAAATTCGTGGTATTACGAGATTAAACAAAATAAACTTGTTCTTATTGGTTGCAGAGTTTTTCACAAGAGACCAGCGTTAGCCAGCGGCATAACTCTCACTGGGAGAGGAAACAGCGGGATTAGCACAGGAAACGGTGCAAATCTAAGTGTCGATAGTGAGTGCGGGGACGCTCTCAAAAGACGCAAAGTTCATCGATGCGACGTCGCAGGTTGTGACAAAGTTTACACGAAGAGCTCCCACCTCAAGGCTCACAAGAGAACTCACACGGGTAAGTGGAGAACACAAAAAAAAACCGGCATGAAGAATATGACGCAACTGTGAAACTCCCATTTTAAAAATGTGCAACATTCGTACGCAAGGTATGCGTTTCGTAATTTTCAAAATAAAAACCAGCTTCTCCGCACCGATCATTATTTCTGAGTCTCCAAGAACACAGAACAATAATTCATTTGAAATTCTACGCGATGACAATGTTGCAACGATAAATGTGAACGTGCGTCGCGGGGCTGACTCGGGTGCGGTGAGCAAACATTGAATTTTTCTTGAAATGACTTTTTGCACCTGGACGGAGCGTGTATGGAAATAATTATCAATATTTTTCACCGTTTTTGTATTCAAATTTCGAAATCGTATTCCTCACAGTCAGGAGAGTTTTTAATTCATTTCGAGATTTTTTTCGAATTATCTCAAAACAAGAAAGTTGCGAAAGACTCGGCGAAGGATTTTCTTCCTTTTCCACAGTAAACGCGGAATCATAATTTTTTATTCAGATGGGAAAGAAATTTCAAAGAATGGATAAAAACTTTTAGACGCGGAGTTTCTAAAAGAAAAAAAATGTCCCGCGAAGCAGATTGCATTAATTAAATGGACAAAGTTATTTACGTCGGGTCCACTTCCTGCTCGTCGTTGTCGTCGTCGTTGTCGTTGCAAAGAAGATCTGCCGCTCGGAGTTCTCCCTCATTCGCGTATAAAACTCGTTGGCGGGTCGGACGTAAATGGGAAAAGGAAATCTGTTTTTACGCGTTCTATAAGACGCCCCGTGAGCCTTAACTCGATGCAGATATAACCCCCGAGAGCCAATTATCAAGATTTTTCCCACGTTAACATGATAATGTTCGAACTAGCGCCGAATAACTAACAACACATTCCTCCTTTCCGTACAACAATGCAAATCGTAGTTGCGATATACTATCATTGTCCAAAAGAGCGATAAATCACGTTGGTGGTCTTACAGGCGTCGACTCGGAGTGGGAAAGTGACAAAAAGTGACAGCTAATTCACGTATTTGCAAAAAGTAACCCCGCCGAGAGTTCCTGAGAAAACTAACGATACCCCGATACTTTCAACCTTCTTACGAAGCATACACGTAGTTGATGTTTTTAATTAATTTCTGCACGAAACTCTCAGTCACTCTGTACCATTATTTTTGCCCCAAAAACTAAAAAATCTACAAAACAACTTTCATGCTCGTCTTCACTCTTCATTAGTCAATCATCAGAAAGTAATATCTGCCCTCCGATATAAATAAATCGTGATCGATCTCAATCCCGAAAGAAATAATGTCGAGAAACTAGAGAAAAGTTGTTGGTCATATTTTTGCTACACGATTAATCATAATTAATCTTCCCCTCCTTTCTGGTCGTTCCAGTCACACATAAAGAACTTGTACACCCACACACACACACTCACAAACGCAAATTTCTAGAAGCAAAAGAGCAAAGATCAAAGACTTGATCGCAGCTCGAGTCTCTCGGATAGTCCTGTAAAAAGAAATTTCCGGTGGGTGCATGTACCTGTCCCCTATCCTGCATCGCGTTAAACATTGTACACTGCACGCATATACATATAGATGCATCTGCATGTAGTACTGGTGTAGGACTATCCGTCTACCGTTGGTAACCCTGAGAAGCACCAGAGAGACGCCCGCGGTTCGCGAGAATATACAACACGAGAGAGATGCTGTGTGGTTGTGGTAGCTGATGGTGGCGGGGAGGGCGTGGTCGTGAGAACCAGGATCTTTCGTCCGGTCCAGAGCCAGGGTGAAGCTCTCAAGAGATACAACAGAGCGAAGAGCTGGTGGTTCTCGACCGGATACTGTGGTCCATATATATATACGTGCATCGCATCATTTTTTTTCTCTCTCTCCCTCTCTTTACTCGTCCGAAGCTTCTTCGTTTCTCAAGCTCATTCCGTCCGATCATTATACTCATTCTCACTTCTGCGCCTTACTTTGTTGCTCTCGGAGGTGTGCAGCACGTAATGGCAAGAATAATTGGTACGATGTTGGAAATAAGAGAAAAAGGAGAGTGCAGTAAAAAAAAAAGCACATTTCCGTGCGTCAACGTCACGAAACTTTTTCTCGATCGTAGAGAATATTTAGAATAACCGATCTGGATGAAGATAGCGAGACTTCTCCGTTTCGACCTGACGTTCCATTTCATTTATTCATCATTCTGCCAAACTTTTAATCCTATTCCAGCGATTTTGCGCCGCAAACTATTACGTTGACTCGACGTCCTTCTTTTTCAAGGATCGAGAGGGAGACAAAACATCTGTATATGTGCATGCAGAAATACTGCATATACAGCGAAGCATACGTAACCGCCTGGAGAAACACGTTTCGCCCATTAGGCCACCATTATAAATCGTGGACAGTTTCGCGAAATCGCACTCGTGATTCTCGCCGACTTGCGCTCCCATCGAATTCTATACATGTATATAATATAAATGAATATACACATACCGCCTTGACTGCAAAACCCTTTATACATGCACTCCCACAGGAATCCCCCATCGAACAGCCTCAACTCGCCATTTTGCGTAGGGGGACCTGATAATCGAAGATCTTTGTGATTGACCATAAAATATCGATTGATCCTTCGTGTCTCTTCGAAATTATATCGTCCAATTCAGAATGCCTGCTCCGTACTTTTTTCGTAACTTTTCATGAGCTCGCCGTAAGGAACGCCCATGGGAAACGAATTTGCATCGATTGTCTCATGGGGAGCCTGCATATTACAATGTCTATGGGGCACCATCTTCATATGCGCAGCCTCTCGCGTAGCCTTCATCTATACACGCTTCTAGTATGGGAAGGTCTTACGGAGTATATTCAAATTTATAGAACCTCAAGCCTTTCTAACGAACTCATCTTCGCATAGACAAAGTTTCATTTTTTTCGATTCCTCTCATTGTGTAATATCCACCGAATAGATCGTCTGTGTATATTCGTGATGAAGAAGCGAATAAAGAGTATAGCACGGCAATGTACTCGTGGGGAGATAGTAAACGATAGTTAGCCGCGGTGTAATATACTGTGAGAGGCGCTTATTGCGGCTGTGGCGGTGGTTCCCGTATACACGTTTGACTCACCGGACATTATTATCCTTCCCCGTGTATTTGTTCCGCCGTATAATACAGATACGACGCCCTAACACACGGTTCAACTCGTTATCTTCAATCGCGAACATTATCACGATCTAATATAATATCGCATCGATAAAACGTTTGATAAAAATTCATAAAAATTTAACCAACAACAAAGGCAGAATGCGTGAATCTCGATGCACCGACACATTCGCGGGACCACGACGAAGACGTCATTTGTCTTTGATTCTCTCCGAACGTTTCAGAATCTGACGTGTCCAAGAAAACCAAGTTCAAAGCTACGAAACCGGGTGTAATATCGATCCCTCATTCATCTCGTTACCGAATCCGCCATCCAAGATTCTTAAGATTCATTTTTCAGTTATTGATTTTCAACTCATGACCGAAATAACCGACAGAGATGTTAAATTTTGGAACATTCCCTTACTAAAGATAAACGAAAAATACTCCGCGTTGAAACCACAAAAAAAGCAGTTCTCGGATATTCAAAAGAATGAGAAGCTCCTCGAAGGATTTGAGTCTGAACGAAGGAATTCCGTGGTATCGATGGAGCATTAAGGTAGCAGAATATAGCGTGATTCATGATAGACAAGAGGATTGCCTATGGTGAGATCTCATGTATCAATTAAGTCGAATTATCCTTGGCACGAGCGTTAGCTGTATTTAGATATCCATGTAATATGTAAATATATATATATATATCTATAAATAATGGTAGGATAGGATGGACCCCGTGTGTACTATCGACCGACGGTAGACTCGAGAAGTTCCGCGTTTGTATCGTCGTGGACAGCACGAGGAATCCTCATAGCATGCTTAACGCCAAAGGAAAGTCCAAACACAAACACATACATGCACATCGTTCTATACCGCGCGTTCTATACCGTTCTGGCGAATTCCTGTCGTGACGAACCGTCCGACTGTGGTCCTGTCTTCTCTCCTCTGTTGCTGTGCTTTAAACACACTCTGTTGTTAATGTTCATGTGTATGTATAAGCGTCTCAGCATGGATGTGTTGGGTTGCTTCTGGTCAGCGGATCTACCATTAACAATGCACCTACATATGCGTTATACCGTTTAAGGCACTCGCAAACTGCATTCCAGTCGGGTTCAACAATTTTACCTCAACTCCCAACAAACATATATCGATTCAACTCTACGATATCCTTATCCAAAATTCACTAGCACACATCAGTACCTTCATCGTTAAATACGCCCCCAACCGATGCATAATCACATTCTATTTCCAACGGAATTGAATCTTTGCCAAAATAGATCGAACGATTGTCATCGGGGAATGTTTCCTCTATATATCTTTCAAGCTTCGCCTCAATCGTAATGTCTCATTCGATCACCAAATACTTCAACTCGATTCCAGCAACATGCACCCGTTCCACGCACATTTTACTTCTCTCAACCAAACGTCCAATGCGGCCATCGCTCTGCGTATTTCTTTTCTTTTTTTTAACTGTTAGTTGCCACCTTGGGGTACAAAACTACTCCAGGCCTTTGAGAAAAATAGTCATTTTTCTACTTTTGCTGGTTTTAGTATTTTTTTTAGTGTACTTAAATTTAATTTTTGGCTATATAAGGTAAACAATCTTTTTAAAAAAACTTTCAATATGTTCTACAACAAGTTTCAAGTCGAAATATTCAGTAGTTTATTTTTTATAACAATTTTTGTCACTGGGGTACAAATATACCCCATGGTGGCAAGTATGCAATTCTACAAAGGTGTGGCAAGTAAGGGTTAGTTCATAAAATCTCGTTCCAAAGAAAATAGATTTTCGTAGACGATTATAAAACGGAAAATTATTCCATGAACCAACACACAGAACACCGGATAGCATTGTGACGTCACAGGCTTAGCAGGATTGTTACTTTGTATTGCCATTTAAATTTGCCCGTTTTTAGTGATTTATGGATCGGTTTTGTGCAAAGAACCGGTCGGTCCCGAGAGCGAATCAGATGTTAGGGATTCAAAGGATGATACGATTTTTCGCAAATAAATTGCTTCTGAATCACTCTGTAGAAGACATTTCCTTGATAAGTTCTCGAAGAATTACCTTCCGGGGTTGAGGGAGACGGCACCTGATGATCTCTGTGAAACAAGCGGAGCGTATCTCATTCTCACGCGCACGGTCTCTCATCCACAGTTAGAGTACAAAGTTGCATACCATATTCAACATATTATTTATATAGTAATAGCGGAAGTATTAGAATACTCTGTGTGCGGGATGCATCAGTCCTCTCAACGAATCATGGGCGTGTCGCAAATGTCTGATTTATCACGAGCACGCTTTTCTGACCAAGAGAAACATAAGCCGGTACTATGTTGAAGCCCCTAATCAACTTATACTTAAGACGTTAATTAAAGCTATCGAAGCAGCGGTGAATAGCATGTTATGTGCACCACGACACGAGAAATGCCACAAAGCTCGTAAATGCTTTGGTACACTCGGATATTAGTCCGCACACCGAATGCCCTCACCAAACAGAACGAAAGAAGAAAGGCTCGTAAAGTTTTGTACGAACCTCGTTAAACGGAAATTAGGGACTGCAAATAACGAGACTCGTCCCGTCGGTAGTTTCTTGAAGAAAAAAAACATGTATTTCTCCCATAACGATGTTGCAAACATCACATTTTCACAAACTACCACTTTTTCGTTCTGTTGATTAAAGTTTTATTGGAAATTGAACAAAAAATGATATTAACGCGAACGTGGGAAAGTGATGGCAGAATTAATATCGATTTGGTTATTATTCAAGTATTCACAAAGCTCATCGATCATTATCGCTCGATAACGATGCAAAGTAATCGATTGTTCCAAGACTCGATGGTACCGAAATTTAAGTGAAAAAATTCAAGACCCACCTGTCTTGCGACGCTCCATAAAGATAAAGACTAATACACTCAACCATGTCGTCCCGAGCCGGGTGACATCGATGCAACAGCTTTTGCTAGTCACATACGTTAGCACTGCCATCTTTCTCTTTTTCTTTCGCGAAATGTACCATTAGACTTAAGATCTCGTGTAGGTTGAGGGGGCGGAGGCGGAGGTGGAAGAGGTTTGAATGTGAGAATTGTGCATCACGATATAATCGGAACGTCGCGCCGCGGATCGACGTCTTTTCGCACCCAATTATTGGGACTCTATCCGGGTGAATGTGTGAAGCGTCCTCGACTTCGTCCTCGCGCTCTATCCGTCACCGTGTTGCATTGTGTCTACCTCCGAGTCTACGGCTTCGTTACATTTCAAGCGTTTACATATACATATAGATATATATACAGACGAATGTATATATAAATAAATCTCAAAGCCCTAAGGTGCATCGGACCTTGAAGTCCTCTTATCAAATCCAACGAGCCCTCCCTGTTTGCTCACATGAGTGCAAAACCGAGAAAATCCAATACGGAACGATCGGCTGACAGCTGTCGTCCACGTTACGTGGTGTCTGCCCTCTCACGGAGATCTCAGAAACTGCCCATCACTCTTTCTATTGTATGCGAGAACTCGACTGGACTTGATCCAACGTGAGACCCAAAGGTAGGAAAAAAGGTCCCTCGATACTCACCGTCTTTCCTTCTCTCCTCTCCCTCCCTCCCTCCCTCCCGCTCCCCCACACCTTTTACCTCTTTCTTACTCATGAGCCGATTTACAAACCCATGCGAATAAAACGTTATCGCCTCTCTCTCTCTCTCTCTCTTTCTTGCTCTCCATAAAATGCTCGCTTTAAACGTTTGATTTTTCTTTTCTCTATCTGTCCATCTCCTTTTCCCTTCCATCACTCCGCCGCTCTCTCAGTTGACTCAACCGACTATCAAAGTCGTTCCTTCCCCAACATTTTCTCCTTATTTTTCTCTCCACAGGATCATTCTTTCTCGCTCTTCTAACTCTCATCTACTCCTAAATCCAATAAGATCCGTTGGAACTCCGTCGTCACAACTCGATGATTCGATCGAGACTCGTATTAAAGAGACCAAAACGAAATATACGTGTACGTCCGTCGATCTATATTTATACGCTCCGCTACGAAGACGAAGGATCCAAGTTTAAATCACCATCGGCGGCAGCTCGCACTAAGATCTCTCCCATTGCCCATGTGGGAATAAGAGACAAGTTTAACCGGAGGGTATTTAATGGCGAGATCACCCGGGATCTCTTTCCGTTAATTTTTTCCTTTTTTCACACCGCGAATCACAGCCATCTTCGTTAACTATATATCCATGTTGCTCACATTAAACCCCCGACACTTTATGGCGAAACTCGATCGATACCATGAGATTAATCCGTTAAAGGAAATAGTAAGATTCAAACTCCCAAGAAAATTATAATCCTACGCTCTTAAAATTATCCAAGAAAATTTGTTTTTTTTTTTTCACCTTTAATAAGATTCGCATTAATTTTATCGTCGAGTACTTTTACTTTCAAATATTTCAGGAGACCACATTCTAGAATTTAACAAGCAATCATTTTTCAAATGTTTTCACATTTCATTCACTTCATGGGCGATTAAAATCACAAATAGGAAGAGAGACAAACATTTTGTTGAAGAAAATTAATTTTGTTGAAGGAAAAATTGATGCATCAAAACGACGAAATTGGAAGAATTCAAAGACATTGATAATAGAGGAAAGAAATGTGTTTGATTTGTGTTCCAGGTGAGAAACCCTACCAGTGCACGTGGGAGGGATGCACGTGGAAGTTCGCCCGTTCGGACGAGTTGACGCGACACTATCGCAAGCACACAGGTCAAAAGCCGTTCAAGTGCCATCTCTGTCAGCGATCGTTTTCGCGCAGCGATCATCTTTCGCTTCACATGAAAAGACACTGACGAGACGCGAGCGTTTCGTCGTGAGTATCGTCGTTTCCGTTACCGTGGAACAACGCGATTTTATTATCCTGACCTCTCGTGGCAAATCCTAGACAAGCTCGACGAGATCGTGTAATTTACATTCGGGACCTGAAGACAAACGAGAGTACTCGCGACACGAAGCCCGCCAGGAGAAGAGGAGGCTGAGAAAGAAGCGAGTCTCGCGAGACGTGGGTGGAGGGAGCGAAACTATGGACGAAGAATTTTAAAACAATGATAAGCAGAAACGAGCAAACGATTCAACTAGATTTAGAGCTTAACGACGAGTAAAAGCGAACGTACGAAGAGGAATAAATTTTCGAAGGAACAAAAATACAATGGAGAAAAAATACGAAATCGGTGGTGCTTGCGAGAAAGTTTCGTGAGGTCGGTGGAGCTCCGTTGCTCTCTCGGCAAACAAAAAACGTATCTTTAATTTTTAAATTCAAAGAAAAAAAAAACGAAACTTCTCATCTCCTTCGGAACGATTAATCGTTGACTCACGATTTTTCCAATTTTTTGATATTTATCAAATCATCATTAAGGCCAGCTCAACTAGTCTAGAGCACCGTTAATAATCGTATCGTGAACGAATAAGAGCCAGTACAGCACGCTATTAAATAAAACAAATATACACCCGTATATACATAAATATATATGTGTCAGTGTCCAGCACACATGTATGCATAGAAAAATATGGTAGAAGAATTAATGATAGATATAAACTTGTACAGAGAATATTAAACCTCCGGTGACGGAGCTTGGGACTTAGCATGCTCAGTTAAATGAATAAAACAAAACAAAAATCGTGATTTAACGAAAAATAAGAAAAAAGAATAATAAAAAAAAAAAAAAAAAAAAAAAAAACACCAACAATAACAAAAAGATGTTATCGGTATAATAGACAATTGTAATAATTCGTGAAAAATGCATTAAGAATTTCGCGTTTCGAGGAAGGACAATCATTGAACGATGCTCGACTGTGCAATAACAAGTATAGAAAATAACAAATTTCAAGTTCGGAAGGAATGACTAGGGAAAGAAAAATAAGTTAAATAACGAAAGAAGCCAGTATTAAGAATTTTCTTTTTCTTCTTTACGATTTATTTCATTTTTTTTCGACTTTTAATCGCGAGCTCAGATGCAGATCGGTATTTCGCAATCTGCAACGATCTAAAATGAAGCCAGTTCATCATATCTGATTTTATACACTTGGGTAAATGTTATGATTATAGTTGGTTTGCGCAAAGGTGCCAAAGTAGAGTACTTCGAAGATAATTTTTCCATCCGATGCCCCATTTTTTTTTCCTTCCTGTTTCCCTCTCTCCTAACGTCCCATTTCTTGGACATTTTCTCTTCTCCTCATTTCCCACGTCACTAGAAAATCTAGATAGCAACGAAAAGGCTCGTTCGAATACAAAAAATAAACATATACATTGAATAACAAAAAAAAAAGACACTTATAAATTCATAATACGAGAGGCGAAGCACTCTGCGAAGCAATAAAATTTCATTTTCCTCTTCTCCCATGATCTTTCTCTCATGACATCGTAATAAATACCGTAGGAGCTCTACAATAATGCCGAAACGGACCTTAAAGTCATAAGCCTCGCAATCTCGGCGTGTAAATATTCCATTCATAATAGAAGAAACGAGGGAGAAAATAATTGAAGAAAAAAAAAAGATAAAAATTGCTCATTTTTAATGAAAAACATAAGAAATATTTCACAGCCAACAATCGTTCGTAAAAAAAATACGTAACACGCTTGTTTGCTTTTGCATTCTTTTTCAACAACAACAAAAAATCGTTCAATCTACGAATAGGGCATGTATCGACGAAAAAAGTGAAAAACTACAACGACGTAAGAACGATATTGATAAGATACTAATAAAATGTTGATAAAATCCACTTTCTCTCGACATGATACTCCGTGAGTATAAAATTTTTTGAAAATGCACAATTTACGCGCCTAATGGAGTTAGGATACAATAAACTTCGTGTGACGATGGAACAAGATGCCAGTATATGCTAGAGCCAGTTTATCTCGTAAACCTCTATGTATAAGATTTAATGACGAACCAAGTTTCGACGAATTAATATTGTTACGCTGTTATATTTAATAGTAATAAGTCACAAGCACACATCTCCGAACATTGGAACGTTGACAAACAAAAGGGAATTAACACACACACACACACACACACACACACGCGCGTACACAAAACATCTAATATATTAGATATCTGTATCTCGTTATAGATTATAGTGCCTTTCTAACGTTTAAGCATAGCAAAATCTGTGCGTTTATTAGACGTTGTAATTTCTTAAGTCCATTGCTATAGTGCCTTAATTCTCGCGAATTCCATCTTCGTCATATGATTTTTCTTACTTGTCTTACTTTATTCTTTCTCTCGTTTCATTACTCAATACTAGATAAAAAAAATCGAGTTCCTCACATCGATAATAAATAAGATTAGCGATGTGATAACTTGGACTTTCTTACTCCTTCAGAAGATTCTCACTATCGGGCACATTTTGGTAAAACTTCGATATCATTCTCAAACGAAATTCCTATGGAGAGATTTTTTTTACGCAATTGATAAATTGTGACAGATTCACTGTTTTCTGGGGAAAGATACGTTCGAAAATTGTCAGAATTGGTGGTGAATTATTAGGAACATTGGTAATTTAATTGGATTAGAGAAATTGGCTGTTTGGATGATCGGAATGAAAAATTCCATCTAGAGATAATGGAAAGAAATATATTTTGGTGCAATAAATTTAAAATTTATTCTAAACTCGTTGGATCTAATGAAGATTTGAGAATCGAAATTTAAAAGTAGTACAGCGACGAATTAATTGTTCATGCTCTCGTGGGTGCGAATCGATCGCATCGTAAATTCATTTGGTCAATACAGGAGCATTTTTCCATCCTTCTTTTCCTCTCTTTTTATTTTTAGTGCTCTCAGAATTAATTTGAGGCTATTTCGATGATAAGGCCCAGGCGGTAACCCGAGGCGGTTGCACGTCTCTTCCGAGACGTAAGCTCGATGAGAAATGCAGCTGGAGGTTCGAACCTGACAAGATCCTCGATCATCGTCATATTACACGCTATTCGAACATCCACGATCTCTCGGATGGACAATTTTTCTTTTAGCATCACTCCAAACGCAGTCGATGCGGAATTACGTTAAACGAACGAGGGCTGTTTTGGAATTACATAAATAAATGAAAAAAAAACACACACACACACACACACACAAAAAAAACAAAAAAAAAATGCTGTACACGATAAGACAGAGGGAGATAGAGAGAGGAGGAAAAATGGTCGAGAACGAAATTGCTTTTAGAGGGACCATTAAGATGCGCGAAAGGAATTCGCACTTTCATTACGACTTTCGAACTCTTTTTCTCGCGCCTTTGATAAAAATCGACTTGTATTCCCTGATTGAATAAGAAAGCTGGAAAGGAGGGAAGCGATGAAAAAAAAAGTGTTAAATCCGTTTCACGCACCCTTGAATCCGTCCAGGATAATCGCGCGCCATTCCATTAATCGAACATTCCAACCGAGTGAAAGCTCAGACCGTGGCTGTAATCTTTTCATTCTCCACATATCTTTTGTTCTTTCTCTCTCACTCTCTCTCTCTCTTTCTCGCTTCCTCTTGATCGACACGTCCTCTTTGCCAAAAAGTCAACATTCGCTATTGCCACATACGCCCCTCGAGAAAAACTGACGTACCATGTTAAAAAGAAACAAATTTTCATTGAAAAATCCCGAATGAGGAAGAGAAATTGGTTGTTCCTTGAAAATTATCTATGACAAGAGACACGGGTTGATCGCTCAAATATTTCTGAGGTAAAATTACAATCGCCTCGTTCACCTTAATCAAAAAAACGCACTTCCGAATGTTCGAATTTTAAAAAAATAAGTGACTAGGCTCTTTTCGATGTTTTTTTCTTCTGCCTACAACTTGAAAATTCGTCAAATTTTTCCGATACAACCGACACAGGTTATCAACATTTCTTCAAAAATATTTAATAAGACGCTACCGCAAGTTTCGTACTGAGTCTGTTGCATAAGATTGTAATTTTATCTCGGCACGTTAAGCCCAGTTTTCCATCACAATTGTACAGGTAAATTAGCATTTCCAAGTGCCTTAAAAAACCACGTCACAGCCGCCAATTATATAACTACGAATATAATCGAGGTGGAATGTCAGTCAATTGTAAAAAAAAAAAAAGAAAACACACAATCAGACTGTCTCGCGACCTTGTTTTCCCCATAGGATACATTTCTTATCTGGACCAGCGATGTATTGATTCGAATCGATAATAAAATTAAGATCTGCAGTAAGAATTGAAGACGCGAACAGGGAAAAAACTCGAATTGTGCGAAAGAAATATTTCAATTACAATTCGAAGCAGAGACATGTTTGAAACTTTCCCTCGCTGTCGTCCATCGAATCAAAGCATATCTCGTTGATACGAAATTTATGATATTTGGAGAAATTCCAAGTCGACACTCGGCTTCTCGTCATTCCACGACTCGTAGGAAATTGAATGAAAAATAATAATAATAATAATAATAATAATAATAATAATAAAACAGAGGAAAGACAAAACAATTACGCATCTGTGAAAAACGTGAGAATAGAGAGGTATTGTAATATCTCAAGGGGCATTGATTATTTACATGCACATCGAGAGAGCTGGGTGAAGGCGCGAGATTCGATCGTAAAGCACGATCGAGAGTTCGCGCGGCTCTTTCATTTCGCTTCGAGATCTGCTTGACGGAATCGCGTTTTGCCCGGGGCTGCGATCACTGCGTTCATAACGTGTAGCATATTACTATATACCTGCATATATACATATATATGTAAGTGCATGGGATACCTACAAGTTAACGACTTCGACACGTCGACACGAGACAGTCTCAACTTGATTGCACAATGACACGTTATATAGGTATCGTTCTGAATTCGTTCTAGAATTCATGTAGATTAGTAATGCGCGATTTCCCAACATTCTCGAGATCTTGTCGCTTTTTTTTCCATTTTCTTTCCTCTCCTTTTCTTTCATTATATTTTTTTGCTTATTGCTATTTTTCGTTTCGTCTCTTTTAGACTTAAGTAGAAATCTCTTTAGGGCCAGTACGCACGCATACAAGTTCCCAGCTGATGCATATTGTAGACAGATTTATTTTCATAAGTAGTTTTGTTATACTTTGTTCGTTTCGCCTCAACCGAAATTACACACAAAATAATACTAAATGAATTTTTTATTTTATTTTTATTTTTTTAAATGAAATGAATTCAATTGAATCAAGAGACGAGAATGCTCAAATTCGTTCGGTGCTTCGACAGCAATACGCGTGTACACGTTAAAGTACCGTTTGAACGTACGCGGGTGAGGTTGTGAAAAAGCCTCGATACGTACGTAGATCGAATTATTAGGAAAAATTACTGACAGGGCTGTAAGTGAAACTATTAGTTTATAAGTGATACTCCGATCGATCGTGTAAATACTTTGTATAAAAATTTCGCCGAAAGACCTTCATTTGGATCGTTTTTTTTTTTCTTTTCTTCGATTTCGTTACATTTTCTTTTCGTTTTTAAAGAACTTTATTCTGTTTTTTCCCTGCGCAAACACTTTCAAGCCGCAAAAATTTATTGCGAAGCTGAGAAATCGTAACGTAGATATAATAATCGTTCAACCTCTCGATATAAATATAAATATAACGAATAATGGGGGCCAGTAATTCTCTCTCGGATCTCGCACGGATTTATACGCTGTGGGGCGCGCGGTAACGCAACAATGCCGAATTATTATTCGTAAAATAGCCAGACGTTATAGCTCATAGGGAGAATAAAAGTAATAAACGAAACATACAAAAAAACGATAACGAGGTTTTAACAACAACAACAACAACAACAACAACAACAAACAAACCATTATATTGTTGTAAGGGTGTGTAAGAAATATACGCAATCGAGACCGCGCGCTAAAAACTATTAATTGTTAAGAATAATATATACTGTATATGTTAAATAGGCACAATAACGTAGAACAATAATATATAAATTCACTATATAAACGAAGGCATTAATCTAACTTTTTACATCGTAAATAAATGAATAAATGAATAAATAAATATATATATTAAAAAATCTATATACACACATATTATAGAAACGGAAAATTGGTGAAAAAATTAGGAAAAATGAACAAAAAATACGTACTAGGGAGTAAAAACCACAAGATCGTTGATTATTGTTCCGATGTAAGCTCGAAGTCCTCGACTGTGTACCCGAGAGGTAAATTAGTCGCATTAGAGGATTTCATCATTATAAATAAAAATATATTGAATATATGATTGTAAATTGGTAAATTGTGGTTGTAACTATCACACTATGACTTGTTATTGATCGATGTGTTTGTTTAATTATTATTTGGATAATTTATTTATTGCAATTATAACGGTTCAGGAGTAAAAGCGCGTTCGACGGTTCGTAGTAAGCCGTAAATGTGATGTGTGAATTTGCGAAAAAAATGAAAACAAAATAAAAACATATTTAATTTAAAACAAAGAAGAAAAATATACTGAAGGATTTATATATATACATAAATATATATATATTACGCACGAAATGATATATTTATATACGGATTACTTCGTACACGTTCGGGTACGTGATTTTGTAAAACGGCGGAAGAATAATGAAAAAATTTTAAGTCTGTAGAAAAAAAACAAAGATAAACGGCAACTAAATTCATCGTTGATTCAAAATATAAACGGCCAGAGAAATATGTATCACTATTCCTTTCATCTCGCAGAAAAATACAGACTCACTCATGGACATATGGGCAAATAAAAATGAATTAAAAATAATAATCATTAACTAAAATGAGAAACGAACAAACGCAAGCGCGTAGCACAAAAAGCACTTATCAGTAGTTGTAACATTAACGAAATAATGGTTACGTATTTTAAATAATATTATTATCCATCATCATTATTATTCTTTCGTTATAATTATTTTATTATTATATTTGATCGCTAATATCATTACTACTACAACTATTTTATTATTATTATTATATTATATTATTATTATCATCATTATTATTGTATTTGGCAGGGTTATGAAATTAAAATTGAGAAAAATGATATCGTTTTTGTGTCTAAGAGTTTTTTTTTCCCTTTCCAATGCAATCGAATTTTCCGGATGACTGTTCCCAAGCTCAAGCAAAAATGCATGATAAAAGTCGGAAGAGTAAGAGCAGAGAGAACGAGTCGTCGGTGGCTTTGCTCACCTGTATAAATCAAGGTCTCTTTGCCAAGCTACCGGAGAACGCGGTTTTCTATCCACCGGTGAGATATCTCACGGCTTGATTTAGCTCGACGCCCTGACACCGTTAATCTCTGCGAAACTATAGACTAATGCTCTGACATTATTATTACAACTACTGAAATATGGAATACGCTGCGCTTGCTGTAAATCGCACGCGGTCCCTGTCTTCCATATTCGTATGGTTTCTCGGCGTGCATGGCTCCGGCGGTAGGTAACTCGGAAAAACGAGAGAAAAAAGAGCCAACCACTTCGTCCCTTCTGTCGTGTGCCCCGACTATGCTCGTCGAGTTGATGACGATTTACAATAATCGGGCTCGATTTCATTTCAAAATGTTAAACATCAATATCGTTTGCTTTAATTCCAACTGTTGCTGCACGAAAAATAATCCCACTCGAAGTCATTCAAGGGCGACATAGATAAAGAGCAAATCATGATTGCATCGTAGAGCATTTTTCATGAATAATAAAAACATTCCATTTCGTCACCAACATTTTCTACATTCCGATTCATTTGCATCGCTGATATCGTCAGAACTTGATAGGCAATGGATACAAAGAATACATTAGTAACCAGGCTCGACAATGTGAAGAACATTTCGTTCGCGAATGTAAATAATGTCGTGACTTCCGAATATTCACGTTGAGGTTTGAGGAAGCGTCGAGAAATCATGATGTTGAAGTTCTCATCGTTGGAATGCAACGTAATCTGGTATTTTATTCAATTTTTTTTTTTTTTTTTTAAGGCGGAGCTAAAAATTCATATGCAGTGTCCATCGTTGACAGTTATTTGCAAATGAAAAACTGAATGTCGCAGAAAAATTAAGACGATTCGGAAAATCTCAAAAAAGCGAATTTCAATATCGTGAAAAATCAATATTTCATCATTCGCACTCATAGTTCAAAATCCATAATGGCCGAGAACGAACCATCAATATTCGAGTTCCTTTGCATTGCAGCCGGGTTTAAATTTTGCAACGAAAGTGCATCGCACAGCCACGTGGAAGAAACGGATGCTTCGCAATACGCTCGCACTTACTCAACTAATTTGAATAGTAACTCGGGGTAATATATTTTTTTGAATAATGCACCGTAGCGGAGAAGACAATCATTTTAACAAATTCTTTGCACCTTAATGTATGGTCTCGGAAATGTTTTGTTCTCGATGAAAAATGTAAAAATGTACAATTAGAGGTGAAGGGTAACGATTCGCGGTCTACCTGGAATATTTTTCAACGGATAAACGAATGAGCGAAGCGCGGTCACGAAGAGATAAACTGCGTTTTAAAGCCGTCTCCTCTTTCTATACCGGTACTTCGACGCATGCTATCGAAACGAGTAATTTTATCGGCAGGTAATCGACGGAATAACTTCGTAATGGTTACAAATTGACGTGTATGCTCGTGGTATATAAAGGAACGTCGGAAATCGCGATATACGAGACAGTATTCGTCTTTACACGTCTGTGTGTTGTGTGTGTGTGTCTGTGTGTGTCGAAGCTCTACGGGGTGCGTTCTGCCGTTGTCGATGTCACCGATTAAAAATGCATAAAAGGGAATTACAAGAATCTTGACGTGCCTTGAGTACAGATTAATGTAAATATATTGAGACAAAAGGAAAAGAGAGAGAAAAAATACGCGCGTGCCACCGAAAAACTGGATCGTTATTTACTTTCCAGATTCGTAAAGACTTTTTAATTTTTAACGTCTACCGACTCACTGAACTCCGCGAAAACTGCGACGATAATGTATCGAATCACGTCGTACGAGAGCTCTTTGTATGCGCATCTAGATGAGTGTAAATTCGGATGATTTTGCGTTTCTGTATTTACGTAGACAATTCGCAGTCTTTTCAACCGAGAAATCCACGTTCCAGGAGCCTGGACATCGACAGATATTCATCGACATTAATTATGAAGAAGAATTACTTTTGTTTCGACGTTATTCTTTTGAATCTTCGATCAACTCGCGGACTCAAAGAGCATAATTGAACCACAAAATTGAATTTCTTGAGGTCCGCAGTTCTAGCTTCCGCGTCACCGAGCTGTATCTTGTAAAATCTGCCCATACGGCTATCGGCAAGAATCTCGGCGCTTGCCTACGATGAAGAATGTCAGGATAAGTGAAAGAAGAACAGTTGGAAACACAATATGGGAAAGAGGAAAAGAAAAGCAGAAAGCCAAAGCGAGAATGAGCGAGACACCGGTAGAGAGAAAAAAAAGAATCTGTAGCTTTCCAGCATAGCGAACACAATTCTTGATCTAACAACCGTCGAGCTTGGTGAGTATGTGTTGCGTCGAAGCAGTCTCAACAGCTGTTGTCATGGCACAGTATATAGATTTATATATATATTCAAACAAATATAAAAATAATCAGATCATTACAGACTGACGTGGCTTCTCGTAAAAAGACCAGAGAAAAATAGCCAAGAGTAAAATTGCTATGAATATTACGCCGAATGAGTAATTTAGTCCGAACAGCATTCACTGAAACAGCATTCTGCGGAAAAATGCTAAGCTTCGTTACCTGGAGGATGAATTTTGTCCGATACGTTAAATTCAATTTTTTATTACGAAACAAGTTTTGGACGAATAAATTGATTATTTACAAATGAAACTTCATTCATGAACGAAATTCCGTTTGCAGTGTGTTTCCACTCCTCGGGCAACCATTCGAATCGTGCGTCAGTGCACATACGATTCGGTACAGTCACGATCAACGACGTTACTATAATCGATCAGCTGATGAGTGCATCAACAACTTTGGCCTCTTTTCCATGACCGTGTCGCCAGATATACTTACATGCACTAAGCTGCATGCATTTGCGAATGCGCATATCCGCACGTAACACTACAGATATATGTTCAGATGCGTATAGGTATATGTTGGATTATTTATTTTCCTTCCTATTTGGAGAAATCGTGTGTGAATGCATATGGAAAAGAAGAAGATTGCGGCGTGTGCCCCGTGGATCACTGAGAAATTCCTTTTTCGACATATCGCCGTATCGGATCGGAGAAGTGCACACGGTGGCCCCGTATCGTATGGCGACCTCTGACGCCCCAGAACGGGGCCCCTGTAAAGCACTCGTGCACGCACGCATTTCACCCAGAAGCATTTTATCGCCCAGGTGCAAAGTCATCTCTCTCCTTCTCTCTTTCCCTATCTCTCCCTCTCAGACCATGCATTCACCTGTATATTTATCTCGTATGTCACGGATCTTTACAAATACGTACCACGACTTATGCCGATGCTTTCCTATGGACTCGTATAAGGCTCGGATTCGTCTAATTGAAAATCCCCTTGAAATCGACGATCCAGAGGCTCACTATACTCTCCAAAGTCTCTCTTCCTTCTCGAATTATATCGAGTCTCTGACAAGAGTATCGTAAGCGGAAGAGATCCCGATTTTTGGAGAAAAAAAAAATTCTTTTTCATATCGACCTTTGAAGGCAAAGTAAGTTGGCCCTGGCAAAACCAGTTTGTCAAGGAATTTCACGAAATAGCTCCGTACGGCCAGTGCATTTGAACGAAAATTCGATCGGGCTCATTTACAATTTTGAGCAAAACAGTGGGAATTTCATAAAACAAAAAAAAAGAAGCATCGTCGAGGAAAATTAAAAAAAGTAACAGGCAGCAAATTTATTTTAAAAATTCAAGAAATACATTTCGATTCGTCGTTCCATACATTTTTGGTCATTATTTTACGAGTCAGTTTCATCTAAAAAAACGAACGAACGTTTCAAGTACATACTCAGTCGAAAAAGTGGGAAAATATCAGTCACGCTATTGAGCGAAAGAATTCCAAACTACTTTATGTTTTCTTTTATCATTGAAAGTCAGTCGTTATGACAAAAAAAAAATAATAATTACAATGGAAAATTAAATACTCTGGCTTTTGGCCAGTTTTCGGAGCCGAGCTCTGTTAATTTTTCCGGATGACGTGTGTGGCAGTTCGTTAAGGAACAGCACACCACCTCGAAGTTGCATGTGATCCGGAAGTGTGTCAGCCACCAATTTCTGTAGCTCCTCTTTGGTGACCTTGGAGGTAGAAAAATGCAACAAATGAGATCGCCCCCTCATCGAGTATTGCACAATTATAAAAAAATTATAAAAATTGCTCATCGAATTAAAAATCGAATTGAAAGTAAAAAAAATCGAAAGTCAATGATCAACCGCAGAAAGAATAAAATACTTTGTCAATAATAAAAATGGCTTATTGGAAAATATTTAACGAGCGAAAAGATTCCAACGAAATCGAAATTTTTGCTGATTGCGCAAAAACTTAATTGACACAACTCTTTCATTGGGTCCTTCTGAAAATTGTATTTCAGGGACAATCGTTGAGAACCAATAGTTGCTGGCAAAAAAATTTCGAATAAGATGAAACTTTTTTGTGCTCTATCGAATCCTCATTTGTTTTCGAGTCTCTGGTGTTTTTTTTTTTTTTATCAATGTTTGCTGCGTTCGTCGTTAATGAATACTGTAAATTGAACTTACTTCGCTATTCGGCATTTTGACTACAATCGCCATCGGACGCTCGTCGTCCAGGTTGTAAGGTAAACCGAAGACCACGTTTTCTTTGACTCCCGGGTGTGTTTGAAGCACCTGTTCGATCGTAGCCGGCGCAATATGATGTCCTCTGCATTTAATCAATTCTCTTATTCTATCGGTTACAAAAACGTTTCCTTCTTCGTCGTAGTGAACGAGATCACCAGAATGGAGCCAACCTTAAGTAAATTTGTTTAATCTTTATTAATCATTCTTTTTTTTTCATTAACGATGATCAGAGGAAATGTTATTGACGTGATTTTGTGTCCTACCTTCGGAGTCAATGAGTTTTTTCGTCTCTTCTGGATTGTTGTAAAAACAACTAAGCATGAAAGGAGATTTGAAACAGGCCTCGCCATCCTCGTGGGGACCTAGAATTCTCCCGGTCTCGGGATCAATCACTTTCATCCATACGTTATTGACGAGTGTCCCACAAGAGCCCGGTTTACTATTAATCGATTGTCTAAGAACGGCACCTCCCAATTCCGTAGATCCTGCAACCGAAAACCAAATTGAAACAAAAAAATCTCCGCCGCGGGACTTTCTTATTAATGGCAAAAGAGTTGGAAGGGATTTTTTATTTTTTATGTTAATCGTCACTTCGCACCATAAGTCTGAAGAACCCGAGCATGAGGGAAGGTCTTAGCCAAGACTTTTTGAAAGTTTGCTTTCACAACGGCCCCACTGATGTTCATAGAGTATACCGACGATAAATCGTAATTCGATACTTGTGGACATTTCTGTAGTTTTGTTGCCATACTCGGTGCCATGAGCATCCAATTTACCTGGAGAGAAAAATTTCACGATCATTTCTGATTACTTTTACATTTTTTTCTACCAATTGAAATTTTTAAAGACGATTATTTCGTAACGATACGCCATATAGCTGCACGTGCGGAACACAATAACGGGAAAACGTACAAAGCTCAGAGTAATCAACACTATTCAACTGGGGAAAAGAAAACGATTCTTATCGATTTACAGATTGATTTTTTTTCTCGCTGATAAGAACAGTTCAAAAGCGAACGGATGATTAAATTTTTATCAAGTTCGGAGAATTACCAAAAGGAAAGTTAGTTTCAGTCAACTATCAGGAAACTTAATTAATTTGGTTATTAATTTCGCTGAAAAATTCATGGAAATGTCCTCGAAATAATCGAGATAATCGGAAATTAATTGAACGAAATAAAATTGGAATGAATCGACGTACCTGGTATTTTTCGATTACTCCAAGAATTTGTTCTTCGTTTAATCCCGAACAAATGATTCGTTTTTCGCCAACAACGACACCTCGTAGCAGCAAAAGAACGCCAGAGATCCATGAAAGTGAAGTGAAAACGATCGTCGTCACGACATTCTTATTCGCACCGAGTTTACTCGCGATATTCAAATTTCCAAAGAGAGATCTGTGCGAGTGTAGAGCGCCTTTAGCAAATCCAGTAGTGCCAGAAGTATAAGCAATCATCGCTGGTTGATCGATACTCGACAGTTTCGTACATTGAAATTCAGCCACGGAGGTTTCATCCGCGGACATCAAAATGTCATCGAGGCATTGAAAACCCACTACATTCCCGAATACGATGATTTTTGTTTCTAGTCTCTGCTCCTTCGCCAATTCCGACACCAATACTGCTGATTTTTCATGAACGAAAACGACTTTCGGCGTTGTCAGATTCAAAAAATGTTTCGCTTCGTCTGTGACAAATAATCGATTCAAATCAAATTCATGCGATATTAATTGGTCCAATTTTTTTTTTCTTTATTCCCATAGATGATCCTATTCGCCAATTATAAAACTAGTTCAACTGTTCACGAGAAAAAATGGGCATTGTTTACTTCGTTGATACACCTACACTGAGAAAAAAAATTTGTAGATTTTAACAAAGCCAGGGCGAACGAAATCCATTTTGTAAATTTGACAAAACAAGTTAATGCCTCAAATACATAGGCGCTCACCGCCTCATTACCTTTTTTGTCAATGTGGCGGTTTTGTCAAATGAAGAAAATGTTTTGTCAAATTTACGAAATGGATTTCGTTCGCCCTGGCTTTGTTGAATCTAGTAATTTTTTTTTCTCAGCGTAAAGATTAAGTGCAAAAAAAAACAATTTCTCACCATGTGACAGTTCAAAATCCCACCACGGATTGAAAATGGCTCCGATGAACAAACTGGCAAAACACGGAACATAATTATCCAATTGATTATGAGTACAAATTCCCACAACATCCCCTGGTTTGACATTCTGTTTTTTTAGCCAAAGAGCACATTTGATGCTCTTGTTCAACATTGTCGCGAAAGTTTCTTCCTTGCCAGAGACAGCGTCGACCTATTTCCGTTAATAAATCATATTATAGATGAACGCAAGTTGAGCATTATATTTATTATTGAAAAAATGAATGCGAAACGAGACCGCACCTGTGCAACAAATTCCGGTCGGTTTTTTAATCGTTCAAGAAGAAACTCTCCATAACTGGAGTATCCCGTCAAATAGGGTGCTTCGTACCCTTTCATTATTCCATTTTCGATGTAGAAATCATCGTTGCCCTGATAGAGAGGCGAAGCAGTAAAGTATTAACGAAGAATTAATGCAATAAATCTTTTCGAAAGCGTTTTTGATACACGGAATGGTTTTCTCACCTTGAAACAAAACGTCGAATCGTTTGCCATCGTTTGTTATTTTTGCACAATATTAATCACGACGAAATGGCTAAATTTATCAATCGTCAATGGACGATGTCTTAAAAAGTTTGATTCAAAAGTTTGTTCGTTTAAATTCTCTCCGAAAGTTTTAAACTCGTCACAGAACAATATTACAAATGAACCTTGCTTCCAGACATCGACGAACACTTCCGACGACCGAAATTATTTTAACATCTATGGTCGTTTACCCCAGCTATTTGTATCCCCACATTTCGCCTCTCTCAAGGAACACATACCTCAAGTTATTACGATAAGACCAATTTCTTGTATCTTATTATGGTTGAGGTTCGAGATTACGAACCCAATATAATTATTGAACGCTGAACGTCAAGACATAACAAGCTTTCGTTTCCAAAATTGTCGTCGAGCCCATTAGCAGTAAATCGATTATGAGATCTTTCGAAAATAGGACAATCATGAAATGCTCGATAAAATACGAAGACAAAAAAATAACCGAATTATTTATCCTCATTTCTTAATTCCTGGTTAATTATTCAAATCAGGCACGAAATAAAAATTTAGAATATTCAATTTCTATTAGTTTCTTATAATCCATGAGCTTCGCATGAGACGCTGCCAAACCGTTTGGTGCATTGAACAATCGTTGATTTGACATGAAAATTAACTTCATTGATTATTGTTCGTTTGCTGTATTTCCTTAAAGCTTTTGTACTCCGTGTACAGTGAAATTTGTATCTTTGTCCATTGCACTCGCCTCTTAGAAACGATGACGTCGTTCATCGGTTAAAGCTAACCGCTAATTACGTCCCTCATTATTCATAGATACATTATTGTCTCAAGTAATGACAAGGACAAGGTGCATATGTTTGTAATTTGAACCCAAAGGTGCAACTGACGATATTCGGGGTTCGTTTTTGACTTTCTAAAACTTATTTCCAAGTAAAATAGCACGAATAAAGTATTTACGGTTCCGTAGAGAGAAATGATATGAAAAGAAAGAAAATTTAATGGTTATTAAAATCCAGATCCGCTGTTACGAATGCCAAAATAAACGTAATCATAAAGGACCGCGTGGAATTTCTCGAGACTGCAAACGATCGCGACCTCCATTCGTTTATTTTTTCTTTTGTACGAGATCAAGGCAAAATCCCGACGACGTTGCTGTCGTGATGGAGGCGAGAAAAAAAAAGGAGAGGCGCTAAACAAAACCAAACTGCTTTGATCTTTACGATACGATTCTGATAATGGTCACGCGAACGGACCGCCCATAT
This sequence comes from Hyposoter dolosus, assembly GCA_963921915.1. Taxonomy (NCBI): domain Eukaryota; kingdom Metazoa; phylum Arthropoda; class Insecta; order Hymenoptera; family Ichneumonidae; genus Hyposoter; species Hyposoter dolosus. The sequence continues at coordinate 12,563,325 of OY998129.1, read as the reverse complement.
AGCTCTCCAGATTTTTTTCCTCGTAGTTTCCAACGCATTTGAAACTCTCTCGCGTGGCAATCGTAAAATTTCCCATGGAGTGTAGTATAATGTTTCTTTTAATCAGTCATTAACAATTAAAAAAGGCCATGATCACCATGTTTAGTAGTAGAAAACACGGTTGAGTAAGTACTATTAGCTGTCACCTCGGTACGAATAGAGTACAAGCGACCGATGTGTCGCGACGATTGACCATATAAACATCCTCCTCGTGTATTTTATTTCTACATTTAGTTTTTTCTTCTTCAAAGCTCACACGCACGATACAATCTTTCATGATGACCTCGCGAGCGGTGCGAATGCTCGTTGGATATTCCTAGGAGATGCCGGCTACCGCATTCCCGTGGGGAACGCGTACACGGTGTATAAAGGGGGTCTCTCGCGAGCAGATAACGGAGGAAAACAAACATTTACGGGAGAGAAACTCCGCCGGCTGAGATCGATTGATCGACGCGTCCCAATGGGCAAGGGAAACTCCGGATCCGTATAATCAGCCCAAGACTCGCTGTGAAATGAGACGTTAGCATTCTGTCAATGGCGGAAAAGAATGGTCACCTCATTCCCAGTTCCGAAGCTAAAAAATCTCGTAAAAAACCAAACAAGCAGAAACTCCAGAAGCTTGAGAAATGAGAATAAAAAAGCTCAACTATTTTTCCTCCGTTTCCTCCAGAGAATTCGTTTGCTAAAAAAATCTCAGTCATCACAAATAATCTACAAAAGAAGATCAGGTTTTATTTCGATCTTACAAATTTTCACACGCCAGCATCAAATACTTCATTAACGTCCAAATAAGCTCCGAATAAATATTGATATTAAAAAAAACAGACCCTGCAACGATGGCTATTTATAAAAAACGAAGAAAATTCCCTCAAACCAATCCTAGCGACAAATAAAAACCTGTTCCCAGCGATTTACATAATCGATATTTATTTCATCAATTTGCTCACATGTGGCATCGATTCAAACATCCCTATAATATATCTACGCGCCCGAATGAAAAATCAATGCAATTGCTATATACTCGTGTTTATCGCTGATATAGATACACAGAGTGGATCGAGATACACGAGGAGAGAATTCGCATCGTCAATGGTCTCTCAGCTAGACGGCAGACGAGGGACGTTATTTGATCGATATGGCGAGAACCGACAAGAAAAAACGCCACATACCAACATACATCTACGCTGTATAAGTAAGCGTAAACCTGGCACTTTATGTACTAATGCTCCTAAATGTATTTATACACAAACACACATACATATATACGTACAGACATATATGTTAGAGAACGCGTAACGTTCTAACGTTTCATTCGCCCTCGAACTGTTCCTTTTCCGCTATAAACCTCGTGAAAGTCGAGCGCAACGAGAGTCCAAGCTCTCGGTCTCTTGTATATAGCAAATCTATGCGAATATATACTCAACAATATATTTACATATGCATATAAATATTTATACCCGGTAGACGGTATGGACTGCAAGTCCGAGAGGTTGGGAGTCGAATCGCGCGATTAAAAACAGATTAGTACTTACGCCTCTGGGGGTGTACCGGGCAAAGAGGAAGAAAGCGATGCGGGGGTACGGAGAGGAAGCGATTGAGGAAAGATCGAAGGAAGTAGAAATGGTACAGATCGTACAATTCGCTGAGATTCGTACCGGTAATGGCGCGTGAGGAACGAATCATCTATATCGCTCGTTCAACACAGATCGTGGGAGATCGTGTCCTAATCGATCAATCGCCTGCTGATCTCGTCTCGCAATGTTTTATGCTGGGGCAGGATCAAGGCCCGATTGAAGGAAAGAGCGAAGCTCTGACTTTTGATTAAAAGTGAAGAGCTGACAAGCTGGCGGAGTGAGAAACACTGCTGGAGTAAAATTGAGAGAACGAAGATTCAGAGGGGAAAGTTAATGGGGAATTTTTTTCATTTTTTTCGGGATTCAGTCGTTTCTAATCGTTCGGACGTGCGGTATTTTCATCTTTTTCGAATAAATCAGCTTGGCAGACGGAAATAGAAACGAGTAAATATATGGAGCGAAGAAAGAGAGCGATTGAGTAACCCTTTCACTCAGGAATTTGAAAGAAGGTGGAGAAAAAAAATGATGACTAAAATCGACAGTAAAGTGATCGACGCGTGATCGATGGTAGACACGAAGGATCAGCAGACTCCTCACTCGACAGTCTCCAGAACATCGTACAGCCATCGTACTTTTATCCTCCCGACTACTTCCAAATGTATATACGCATCGTTCTGACCTCTATATCGACAACCCGATATAGACTTTCGGCTTGACTTTATACAACTATACCAGCGTTGTCACGTTTCCCACGGCACGTTGCAACTCGTCTTTATATATCTTTGCGTTGTATAAGTTCCAGACCGCCAGCAAAACTTCCAGCACATATATAACGCCCAACCTCTCGAAAAGCTGTAAAATGCTAACCGTGCGGTATACGATTTTCTGGCGCACGCACCATCTCTATTTTACTGCGCTTCAAAATCCTTTTCTATTGCGCATACAAACGATGAAAAATCTGAGGATCCATAAGGAAATGATTGAATATTTATGATCATTCTAGTCGAAAGTTAATCCCCAACCTCGCGAACATTTTGCTATAAGAAACAAATTTCAAAAGCATAAACTAAAACGAAAATCAATTTCAATTATTCCTGGAGTCAAACACCCGGGTCGTTCACCCTCCTCTGCGTTTCTGCACAATTCTTTGCAGATTCAACAATTGAATTAACAGCAAAACATTTGTGATTTAAAAAAAATAATTCACATTTGAGGCCATTAAATATATTGGCAGTCATGAATAACCCTTGAGATTGGTTAAGCACCGAGAATAGAGAGTTTCAGTGTAGTTCATCGAATATAATTCGATCCATTGGGTTCAACATTAAAAAATTTCAAAACTGTAACCATTTTTAAACCACAAAACTACAACATATGAAAATTAACAGAGATGGTTAAAAAAAATCTCGACGCATTCCGATCATCGTAATGTCTTCAAGAAAATACGATATTGAAGTTCGCATCGTTGGAGCAGCCCAACGAAAAATATTTTATCCGCTTTTGCTTTGACATTCATTTTTCATTTGCAAATAATTATCATAAACGGACATTGCATGTGAATTTTTGGTTATGCCTTCAAAAAATCAATGAAAATAATGGATTTCGTTGCATTTCAACGATGCAAACTTCAATATCGTAGGAAAATGCAACTGCGACGGATATGATCCCGGAGTGGTTGATTTTTACCTTATTTCGCTTGGAATAAAATACTTCCTCATCCCAACGACCGTTAGCAGCGACTCATTAAATAAATATTGATACGAAGAAACGTATTCCTATTGTGTCAACAATAACTGGGAATCAGTTGACACGCAGTTTTCCCGAACACGGTGATCTAGAACGGTGAACCGAATAATCATTAGTGCCTTGGGAGCCATTTCCCCACAGCTTCGACTCTTGAGAACTCGAATCATTAACAACATCCGTAGATGGAGACGATTTTTAGGAAATAATGGCCATTCGTTACGAAAAATTATTGATAAACGAGCGAATAAGTCTTCTTGTAATTTTTCAAATCTCGTGCGTGACTCGGCATGAAAGAAGATAATGAAAGCTAATTGGGAAGCAACAGAAAGGTAATTAACGTAGTGATCGAGTAGAGTGACTTCCTCAAGTGTTGACAGTGTCCAAGGCTCTGAACGATACAAATTTCATTGCACAATGCACAGAATGATTATTATACAGAAATAAGCGATAAACTGACAATTAGGAATCGTTCCTTTCGCACACACGATTCGTACGACAGAATAAATGAAAAGAAAAACTTGTGTGGAAAGTTTGATCGACGGTCACGAGTGCTCTCTGAAATCTCAGGTCGCACATAAAATAATAAGCAATAACCATTATAGAGGAATAATGAAGCACGACCACTAACTCGCGTTGCTAAACTATGATTCGTATTTCCGATCAAGGCTGTACGAAAAGTCTTCCATGTGTCTGCTCCGATATTCCGTCGTTCTACACCTTTGGCTTTTCTGTCCTCAGAGTCATGTGTTTTTTTTTTTTATATTTTTTCAATGAGAATCATCGCCGTTGAAGGAATCTTGATTGCTCGCATAAATTCATGTTTATATCCAAGGTTTCGTTCACGTTGGTACAAGGTTTTCTCGTTTGATCATTTCTGTAAAAATAAATCAGAGCTATACAGAAACGTGGCCAACGTTAATACCTGAAACGTATATTTCGCCGTGCGGATTCAATTGAAACATTCGACCGTTGCAACTTTCTCATACTCATACAGTGTAAAGCATAATACGATAAACTTTAAAACTAAAATTCAAAAGTTCTTGATTCAAATGATAACGCGTGAGCCAAAAAGGAGCAGTTCAAAATATATAATTACAAAAGAAAATAAATCTATTGTGCGAGGACTTTGCAACCGCGCGAGCCAAAACAAAATCTGTTATTACATTAATAGTGTGCCTCCATAGGTACACGGATTCTATAGATGTATAGATTTAGTGGAACCGAAGAGAGTCGGGCAGCAAATCATACCGACTCCAAGATCGAGTTTGCTCCGCTAACGCGGCTCTTTCACCGTCGATCCCACGCTCTCGTTTATGATGCTTGTAACGCGCGTGCTCACTATGCGCTATTACATGATATCAATTAGCCGGGGCGCTTATATTAATGAATTATAACGGGCGTTAAGAGAAGCGGCGGGTCTCTTGGTGTGTTCAAACTTATGAGTGTCTACACACAAACACACACACACACACACACATTTACAGATAGGTGTGTATGTACGTAGTTACAAGATTAAATACAGTATACACATGTTATAAGCCACTCACTCACTCTCGGCGTAATTTCGAGAGAACCGCCTGACCAGTTTCGTAAACCGGAGCACCACTCGTTTCCTATGCATTCTAATTTCCCTCCATAAAGTATATTAGATAATCCGACAAATTTATCGCGAGTCTTCTCATTACATGCGTGATACAAAACGATCTGGTGAAACTTGGTTAAGTGAAAGAAAAAGCCAAGAGCGATGAGGAAGGAGAGGAGAGGACATGCAGATTCTTTTCACTCATCTCATTATTTAATATAGCCCGGGAGTAAAGTGTTTAGTGCTCCGATCGACTAATGGAAACTAATAAGCTATACAGAACGGAGCAGTTTTAATGGTTATATTTCACAAGAATATTATCGATTATCGAAGGCTGCAAGACTCACACGAGGACTTTTGCCCTCACGGAATACCATAACGATTGATATCGAGCATATGATGCGCCGCGGAGCAAGGGAATTATTATTCTGATCGTCATGGCAGCAGCAAACTTCACTGCCACAAGGATCCGGACCCCAGAGTCCTGCAAAACACTCCAGAGTACCAACTTCAATCCTTGCTTTACGAGCTAAAACTACCTCGACCCCACGCATTCGAAATATGCATATATCTTGACAGATATACGCGTATACACATGACTATTTATGGGTTAACTTGGCTGCCTATTCGCGGACTCGATCTCTCCTCGTATACCCAACAGTTTACGACCCTCAAACCACAAACGTTTCATACTCACTTTGCCGAGCGTTGTGTCGCCTATTGCTCAGAGAGAGAAAGAGAGGGAGAGAGAAAGAGAGAAAGGAAGAAAAAACTATACGCAATATTTTTTTATATACGTTGTCAATAAAACGAAGCGCAACTTTGATCGTGAACAATGGGGCTCGAGTAAACAAGGTTAATTGATTACTCGACCGCGTAAACCAATCTTTGCCCGCAACGAAAAAGCCTGCTATGTAACAAAAGGGTACACTGTCTTCAACAAGTAATATAATCGATGTTGCGAATGGTAAAAAAGGGCTCAAGCCACACGAGAAATATGAAGCATTCGGAAAAACGTTCCACGAGCTTAATAACGTGGCAATCACTTATCTATTTGATTATTCGCGGCACATACGGTGAAAGCATAAACTCTCTCGATTCACTTGAATATTCAACAGTTGCAGCCTGTGGATACCGTGTGAAAAAGCATCTTCCGTAATATTTTGCCCTACTCGATACTCCACACAGACGCACAAATATAAATAAATCTTCAATCCATCTGAATCCACCACGTACTCACAAATATCCGCGAGGCATAATTTTCACCTTTATGAACTACCGGATAATCGTTATGCATCCGCAAAAAAAAAAGACGTGAAGAAAGTTCATTTCAAAGTGTGTCAAATTTACTTTTGTTATTCGATTGAGATTTTTTATTCTTCAACTCGCTAATCGAATTATTCTAACAACAGATTCTGCTTATCTGTTGTTTATCGAAACTGGTAGGTAAAAATTTATCCGGGAACGCGATTGACTAGAACTCTTCACGAGAGCACGCAGGGAGACTTTCTCCATCACTGGGAATTGCCAGATCTTCGAAAACTCGTCATAGAGCCACAGCTTCGGGGTTGGAATTTTCATATATTTTTTTTTCAAAAATCGTGGATCAAAATTTATCCGGGAACGCGATTGACTAGAACTTTTCACCAGGGCACGCAGGGATACTTTCTTCATCACTGGGAATTTTCAGATCTACGAAAACTCTTCATGGAACCTCAGCTTCGGGGTTGAGAATTATATATGTATATGTTTTTTTTCTTAATGGTCAATCGAAATTTCTTCAGGAACGTAACTGCCTAGAACTCTCCACGAGTACTCGCTAGGATACTTTTCCATCACTCAGAATTGCTCTATCTACGAAAACTCGCCATAGTCATCAAGTGGAGTAATAAAACTCGTTTTGGAGTGATTTCGACTGAATTACTCCGATTGTAAAGACTTGACGATTACTAAAAACGCTAAAATTGACTAACAGATGCTCGCGGAGGATTGTAGTGGAAGAATTATCGTTTGTGTTGAAACAGAAAATGATTTAGAAGTCATCAAGTGGTGTAAGACTCATTTTGGAGTGATTTCGACTGAATTACTCCGGTTGTGAAGGCTTGACGATTACTACAAACACTAAAATTCGTAGTGGTTTGCAGGGGAAGTATTTCTGAGACTCTTAAGCCTGGTGTACAAAAAATTATAAAATAACGTAAAAATCTTGTGGCAGAACTAACTTTTTCAAAATTTGAAAATGCCATGATTTTTGCTAAAAAAAAGTAGTCCACCAAACGTCCACTCCTTCATTCCATTCTTGGATTGCGATGTACCCTAGTGTGATAAATTATCCATATTTTATGACCCTGAAGTTATTTTTTTACGAAAACGAAAATTATCGGTAACAGAAAATTGTTGGGGTCTATACGACCCAGTATGCACTCGAAGGGTTAATTAAGGACCAAAATTGAATGCTGCTACTCCATGAACTCTGTTTGTAAAAGTTGAAACATTTACAAATCACCGAATTCTTAGCTGATCGACTGCCGGAGGGGAAAAAAAATGAAACGTTCCTAATTTCGTAATATAAAGTTTTGTACTAGCGATGGGAAGGATATCCTTCCCTTCGCTCGTGCCATATTTTCTCCGAGATTTTTATAGCACGCGTATGCGATATACTGATGAAATCGTTTGTGAATGACCTCTGAACCGCCACGTAAAAGCACGACTCCGCAAGTTGGCAATGTCTCGTTCGGGTCTCTCTTTTCGAGTTCCCCAGCGTATTTTTCGCTCGTGTCTCAAAAGTCGCAAGCTTTTTTATTCGTTTTGGTACGTATCCGTCGTAACTATCTCTGGTTATCGTGATGCAATCGTTGTGGCCAGTGCGTTGTTGAATTCCATCACGGTTATGGTGGCCTGCGATACCGCATGGCCACCCATCTTCTCTTTTTATTTTTATTATGATTCTTTTAACAAGGTATTTCCGTATGACCGTGATACTGAAGTAACGAAAGCTACTCTCCGCCCGCACACTCTCAACGCTTCTATGTTACGTTACACACGTTTTTCTCAACTCTGTCTGCTACCGGTCGCGCGACACGACCGGCACCAACCACAGCAGCCACTCTTCCCTATGTCAGCACTAAATGAACCATCAGGGTCGCCATAAATCCTCGTACTATCAGATGCGCGAACCTGTCTGTCCCGGATATAACGAGGGACCACCGCCCAGCGTAATATGCGCGTCGCCTCTTCGTCTCATCATGTATAAACATACACGTGCACGTAACAGCATAGATTTACTCGTAAGTATTAACATATTTACTACGTCGATCGTTCGTTGCCTCGTCAAATAATACAACACATTTTAGAAATCCCTTATTATTGTTCCTAATATTTGTTGTTTGCGTTTGCATTTTTTTTCATTCCAAGTTTCAACAACTGCGACTCGATGTTAAAATATTCGAATTATTTATCTTTACGCAGCTTTTCGATTTTACTCAGAGTCACTTCAAGCTTAATCGTATTCTGTTGCTTCAGTAGTTGAGTTGAGTTTTTACTCTGGCATAAAATTCAAGTTGATATTTAACGACGTAAGAAAAAGTTGTCGTCCTAATTAATTTAAAGAACATGTTTAACCAACATTTCGAAACGCACGAGCTGCTACATATTTTTGAAGTTTTTGAAATTTGTCAATGAGCCTGCAGAAATGTGCTGCTGGTTCGGCTCTTTGAATCGATAGAAATGTTAAAAAATAATTTTTCTCATAGGAAATATACGGTGTGCAGCGATTTTCGAATAATCGAAAAGTATCGAGTCTGCGGATGAGCCAATATAAGCGAAGCAGTGACGTGAAGCGATGGCAGGGAAGGGGACACGGGTGAAATAAAAGGCATTGTTAATTACACACGCCGGCCGGTTGGGATCAATGTGCCCCGTGTGCCATGGCTATTGTATACATAAGCCAACGTGGCCCGGTTGCACTGAGTGGCCAACATTAAAGATGGCATCGTGCACACTAACGAGTAACAAGTGGCGTGACGTTTCAGTTAGGCTTTGGGTCTTCACCCAAGAGACTCCGACTCTCTCACTCGCTTATTCGACTTCTCGATACCTTTGCACTCTGCTTCTACTCCAAATACCTATACATTAACGCTTAAGCTGCCTCAGCGAGTATATACAGATTCACAGCGAGTGGAGAAGGTTTTGCTGTGCACTTACGAGCATAGAAAAACGAGAGACTTCTTTATATCGGTATGCCACGACCAGCCTCCTATCTTTGCCTCACCTCCAGGGCTAATTAACTCTTGGAAGATTCATTATCGACACCTCTTGCCACTCCCCTCAACTGCTGTCTTAATTTAAAGACGCGAATATGCCATCGACTCTCGCCAAGAAATCAGCCTTTTGCATATTCTCGGCGTCCGTTATTACCACATTTTTTCCATACTCTCCGAGCTTTTTCTTTTTTACATGGAAAGTACGGTAAAGAAAATCGTTTTTCGAATCTATCACGAGAAATCTTATTCAACTGACACTAAATGGTTTTTCGAAATAAATTCCTCCGTAGATTACAACAACTCCTATCCAAACTTCACATGAATTTTTCTGTACCGCAGCTGCGCAGCTGTACACAGTGTAAAAACTCTGTTCTTACATTCACATTTTCCTGAATTTTCCGATTTTATTTTTTTTCATTAAATTTGCGCAATCAACAGTGGGAACGATTTTGACTTTTTTCTTCACCTTTTATTCCGACTGTACGTACGAAAGAACGCGATATTTCATTCGCCGAAAAGAAAAATGTTAAGCTCATTAGTATCGAAAATCAATGACCTAGGAATTGAAATTCATTCGGAAAATCTTTAGTTTTTATTTTCAAAGTATCGAGCGAATGTGTAACGAAGAAAAAAAAACAATTTTTTTCTTCACTCCAACCGGATTGTTCGAATTTACGTGGAGCAAAGAGGACTCAGGGCGAAATGTCTATTTGTAAGGCGTTCACCGATACAGCCAGTTTGCATAAATGCATCTGTGTACTGCATTAAGTTAGTTACGCTTAAATGCAAATTGGTCCTTTAATCGAGCTCCTTAGCTCTTGGAGCTGCAGTGTGAGCTTAATGGACCGTACAGTTGAACCGTCTCCACGCTTTTTCATCCCCTTAACCTTCACTCGACAGTGATCTTGAATTTTCACAGCCTCGTGTGTGCGGAGATAAAAAAGAGGAACCTCAGTTTTCGACGAAAACCATTTCCCTAAATGAGTCTCTGACTCTTCAAATGTCAAACGTCGTGCAGCAAGAATTGAACTTTCTAAATACGACCAGAAAATCGAATATTTTTATTTCAAAATTAAATGCCGAATCAAAAAGTCGAAATTATAGAAGTTTGTGATTTTAAACTTTACGATTGAGTGACTAAATTTCTGATCAAATTAAGAAAATTCAACGATTTTTATTATGCCGGGAAAAAAACGTTAAAAGGAAATCGATCCAGAGGAAAATCTTAAATTTTATCGATCGCGTGACGGCATAGTACGGCCCTCCATCGGTAAATGCAACAACTATCTACCGTGTCGCGTTGTGAATTATCGATCCATGGTAAATAAAAATTGCTTGGAAATGGATAATATAATGATGCATAAAGTTTGAACGGTTTAAAAACGATAAAAATTGCGGCAATGCGGTCTTGTTACGACAATTTTCACATAATTTCAATTTTTTTTTTTTTTTACTCAAATAATTCTCTTACTTTATGAGAAATATATTCGCCTCCGTGGCGCAATTGGCTAGCGCGTTCGGCTGTTAACCGAAAGGTTGGTGGTTCGAGCCCACCCGGGGGCGTTTATTTTTTAAATTGTTTTTTTCACGTTTCCATGGAGAAAAACGATGGAAGATTCTGTGGAAAAAGAAAGAGATTTATTTCCATTTAATTTGTCCCGTGATTGTTAATTAAAAATTCAACTGTGATCTTTTTTTTTTGAAGAAGAAGAATCAAAAGCCCGAATAACATTTATTTCGGAATCAAATTGTCTCCAGACGAGGGAACGAGGGAATTTATCGAAAATCATCTGATAGATTGCTGATTCATTTTAATTGATTCGCAAAAATGGTCTCCACTAATTTATTGGAACAAATATCAAAGTCTACAGAGAATACAGTATTTTATTCATAGCCTATCGATTCTGCTACTAAAAAGTTGATTAGTTTTGAAAATTCCACTGCAGAAGTGCAACTCGATTAAACTTTATAATAACCAAGGATATAACTATCTTAAGAATGTCCTGTGGCATACAATCACATGTGTTTATTTTTGTTGCATACAAATAGTATAAATTCATAAAACAATGTCATAAAACTTTAATGGATTTACATACAATATTAAATCATAGATTACGGATGAAAAATATTTTGTGCCTTTTTCAAATGAAAACTTGAGGAACGCTTGAATGGGTCTAACTGTAGAAATCATTGCATATCGTATAAGTATTTTGTAAATAATTGAACAACCGTTTGCTGTATCAAGCGTGCCTGACTCTGCAAAGCGCTAGGTAAGATTTTTTAGTGGGAATATCGTGCCAGCCGATGGGGCCTCTCTCGCAATCTGCACAAGCCAAGTATTTGACGTTGTCCGCAGTTTTTGAGACTAGTATATTTTCAAACGTGTAAACATCCTCGACGAGCCAATATTCCGAAATGGATTCTCGGTCGTTGGTCTCACCCTCTTCTTTGCGACGTACGTACGGTAGAGAAAACTGGGAAATAAATTTTTCATTATTTTGCAGTTTCCTCAGGGCCCGCTGATTCCAGCAAGGAATTCCAATCGGTTAAAATTTCGTTTTTTTTTACAATCCACCAGCAGGAAGAAGGTATTGAATCAAATTTTTATGACGTCGATACTGATTTTCTATAACAACGAGGCTCAGAAAAAACTTTTCTTTTTTCTTTCAATTTCTTTATGAAAATTGAAAATAAACGGGTTTAAAGATTCTGTTTTTACATATAATTGAAAAGACTTTGTCGATCGTTAAATTTTTCGAAGAAAAAATGATGAATGTACGATTGTCTATGGATTTTTGAAAAAAAAGATGCAAAAGTCGACAATGCTCGGTGGAAAAAATTATTTTAAGAGGAAGAAAGAAAATGGTTGAACTTGTCCAAGTTTTCGGTGAAAAATACGTCAAAAAATTATTAAACGACTCGAATGTTTTGATTGGAAGAGAATTTACGTTGTCGAGTGCGAGTATTTCGTTTGAGAAAGAATCGTTGAAATATGAAAATTTGATGATACCTCTTGATTAATCAAAGTCGCAGTGCCACGGTTGAGTATCTTCGAGGGACAATGACTGCACGAGATCGTCGTAATATTCCTGCCATCGCTGTCTTTTTTTGCTTCACTTTTATCGCTGCCCCCGGACATTTTTATTTCGTTAAGTATTTCCGCTCGACGGCGCAAATAATGCTGATGATAACCTCACTTTTTCCGACGAAACGTTTTTTTTGTTGTTCAAGCATACAGAGAAAAAATGGCGTGTGGATAGTTCTAGATACGCATAGTCTTCTATATCGTACGTTACGATTGATAATATATCGAATGAAATATTAAACAATTTTGCATATGTTTCTGCAGATTCTGCAGTCAAGCAGGTGCCGAAAATTGACAATTTTCAGACAACTCTGTCGGACCATCTGGGGTCCTAAGATCGCCGCAATAACACAGTTTCTCATTAGTAAAAAAAAGACGATTGGAAGAGAATGACTCTCACGGTGGATGCAGGAACTATAGCTGCGAGCCAATCTTTCACTTTCACGTCGATATCAAAATCCTTGAGAAAATCAATAGCGAATGTAATTAGGACGAAAGAAATATGAACCAGAGATCGATAAAGTCCAAATGCAGAGTCCACAAAAGCATCTTTTTTCTCATTTAGCAATTTCAATATTCGTCGAATTATGTTAACAAGAAATTTCCACTATTTTCGGTTTTTTTTGTCCCCCGGATACCTATGGCTTTCATTTGGACATATTTTTTGTTCGAACTAGATCGACAGTTATTATTTCCCATGCTTTTTGGCATAGACGCGATCGATCGAGTTTGTTTAGGGCAGAAATCCATAATAATAGCGAGCATTGGTGAAAAAATTCTAACCTATATTTCAGTCGTAGCAGGCGTCACATTAAAAAAAGCTCCAAGAAAACGCACTCTCAGGCGTGCAGAACTCGGGGCAGTATTTACTAGCGGATGAAAGAGATTTGTAGTGTGTTTTGGTACACGCGCGTGTGACTCCACATTGAACAATGTTCCGAAGAAAACAAAAGGATGCAAAAGTGCCTAATTTTGGCATGCGTAGGTTAAAAAATCATTCCTGCAAATGGAAGCGTTGACTTTTAGTAAACAAAAACGGTTCCAGCTAGCATATTTCATGATTATTCGTTCCACACTTGACCGTACTTGGAGGATCCGGATTCCCGAGCACACAATTCATGCTTGTAATTTTTATTGTGGAATTCACGAAACCAAGAACATATTCAATGAAAAAATAAACCAAGTGCACAATGAAGCAAGAATTCGGCGAAGTGGATGTGGAGAGAATTTTCATATAAATTCAATCGGTTTGCACACATAACTGCTTCCGACATGACGACCTATCAGTAGTTTAGGCGGGAAAACACCTGCTGCACTTTTTTCTTTGACACAGTTGGTCATTTTCATTTTAAAAAAGTAGGTGACAAAATGTATAACTGGTAGAACGCCTTGTCGATAAATAATGACGATGAAAATCAAGGCTCTACGATTTTTTAAAAATAAAACAGTGGAAATTACTCACTCTTCGATGTCTGCTCCGGCTCCAATGCCTCACGTGTGGCGCAGCCGCTCTGAAAAAGCTTCATCATCGCGAGGTCCACCTCCGGTACAGAATATGCACTAAATCACGTTTCACTTGTCTCTAATTTCATGAATTTAAATTCGATGTCGAAAACAATCGTTCAATACGTATGATCGGTGCCATTCTGCCATTTGCATACGAATCGATTGACGCGTCAGTGTCTTGACGCGGAGTAGAAACAACAGAGTGTGTCTATCAACAACGGCATGCCACACTCTTTACGCTGCCACGTATTTATTCTCACGATTCAGAAACGTTTTCGTTAACGCGAACCGGGCTATCGGATTGCACATTCGTGACCGGCGACATAAAAACATCATTAAAACGATGAGAAAAATTTCAGATTACTGCGAGCGATTACGAGAATGAATTCGAATCTGACCGAGCGCTGAACGTAGACGCCTCTCCGTATTTATTGTTCTATCTATTTATGTTTTATTGTATCGTCAATATATTCACGAAAGCTTCATAAACTAAACTGCGTGAACTTTTTTCGAACTATATTGATTGATTCACAACATTATTGGAAACTTCTACGTTGATTACGGTACCGCGGTAACGACTCAATAAGAAACTTCGAAAAATGTAACTGACAAAAAATTTGAAAAACTTCACTTATTGAAACCCGGGTTTGTGCAGATTCGATAGGGGGCAGGTCGCGAGTGTCGCGACGATACACCTGGCGCCATTGGCGCTATAAATTATAAGCTATTCGGGACAAATCGCCATTTCATTATGACAAAATATGTACTGCTTGAATATTAAATATATCCTTGGAGCATGGAATGATAAATTGTAATTCTGACTACTATAGTGACGATGCAAACCACTGAACTTCAAGATACAACTGGAACGCTTAATGCGGCAGTGGGGGGCGAGCCGAGAGAGAGCGCTTTGGTAGGTGGTCCCGTCTCTCTCGCACCGCGTACAGTCAGATGAAAATATTAATCCGACTCAGGGCTCAATAGTTTGACTGCGTGTAATGAGTGTCAAAAGCTTTCTTAGAGGACTGTACAGAGAAAGATAGAACGACCTACCGGAGATATCTCTGTCGGCTCGCAAAATCGCTACCCCCACCACGGCAGTGAGCGTTCCAATTTTATCTTGAGTTCAGTGATGCAAACCCATTTATTCCCATTTCCTGACGGTACAGTCGCTGCAACAGCGCCGCCGAATCAGCTTATTTACTTCTCGATCTTGCAAGCGTATTACAAGCGCATGAGAAAACTCCAGAATCAAGTGCATGTTTTTGTTTTCATATCACATTTGCTGTCCTTGCCGCGAAACATAACCTCAATTCTCGTTGAATTCGATCGTTTAAATTTGTGCTCAAACCATCAGGCGCATTTGAAGTTGAATATTCGATGGATTTGCGATTACTATCAACTCCTTTTTCTGTTTTCTCTAAATTTTGTCGTAGATTACACGTATCTACAAACACGTACAATCAGAGTCGAGTGAAACAATCGAGTGACGAAATAAACGAAAATAGAGGAAATAGGAAAAGTATAAGTAGCGAAACAATTGCTAAATTGGAGCGATTGTCGCTCGTCGACTTTGGTAATGCCGGGGGTATCGAGAGATTAGAAAGAGCAATTAATTTTGCCGAGCAATTACGCTCGTTTCCTTTGGATAACTCGGTCGAACCGCTCTACAGCGTTCTCGAGAATAAAAAATTGCGATTGCGACAAGATCGAGTTGACCAAGGCAATTGCCGGGATAAAATATTGAAAAATTCGGCCAAAGTCGAAGACGAATATTTTGTTGCTCCGCCAGGCAATATACCCAAGAAGCAATGAATCATTTGCAAAGTTTAGAGACAATATTGAAATCCCTCGGCAGAGGTTTTCTTAGTCTTAGCGACAGAGCTTTCGTTTATGGTTCTCAGGGCAAATTGCTTCGCCGCAATATCGAATCCTTGTGGTTTGATTACTGCGTCACTAAACCACCGTACAACGTCTTTCTCACGTCGTCAGAAAAATTCTCAGATACATTGGCAACTTTGCACAATACGACGACAGATTCACGGCCTCTTGGATTAGCCTCCATCGAGCATACCAAATCCATGTGGAATTCTCACTTTAGTTCCTCTACTTGCAAGCCGTACAGTCACGAAATAGCCCGTGTTACCATCTTGGCCGACGAAGATAACAGCAAAGACTTGTATCATAGAAAGCAACGAGAGCGCAAAGTGTGGTGGAGAAAGTTTTCCAGAAATCCATCCAGATTTGCCTTCTCGGAAGCTAAAAAAATTGGCAAAACTCGTGAAACTATCGACATTATGGCCAATTTTCCTTTTGGTCATATCGTCGTCGAAACCATAACGTACCAACAGGACGCTAAAAAAGTTTACCCTCAGGTACAGTTGCCAATCATTCAATTTCCATCGTCCGAATGTTGCATTCCATAAACTCAACATTCCACCCAAGAACTACAAACCGCGGTAGTCATCTACTGCAGGCGAGCTTCAAATTATATTTCTTAGTTAATTTTTCAACACTTTTAGGTACTAAAATCGATTTTTCACCTACTAAACCTGGATGAAATTGAATTTGCTCTTCACCATTCTCTTTGGCATGAAAAAACAAAAAGATTCATGTACCTATAAGTCAGATTGCTACTTTCAGAACGATTTTACGAACAAGAATCCTGTGGGGTAAATATTTAGCCCGGTTTGTAGTTTAAAAGTAAAAAACTGGGTTTGTAGTTCTAGGGTTAAACATAAATGATTTTTCGCCTATTTAGCTGCTTGCAAAGGAGTAAAATTTGATTCCGCCTTTGTTTCGAAAATTATAGTTTATAAAGATGTTGAAAGGAAATGAAAAATTAGCATGAAAAATGATGTCTCGTTCGAGAATAAAAATACACAAATTTCCACTCGAATAAATGTTGCACTTGAGAATAAATGAATTCATGTTAAACAGATTGAAGAGGTAAACAATGGTGGTCCGATGGTTCACGTAATCGAGCACATCGCGTCCTTGGATTGGGGCTGTCTTGCAATGATTTGCGACGGATATGAGATTGACGACAAAAATGTTGGAGCGCTGAAAATTCATCCAAAGTTATCGCCCTACAAAGTCGGTTTTTATCTCGAGAGTAACGAAGAAAAGACGGAGAACTCTGAAGATCCGAAAGCTCAAGAAAAATCACGACTTATTGTGTATCTGAATAATTTATTGAAATCCAAGGGTCTCGGCACGGTGCTTACTCGAACGAAACGAGGAATAGAAAATTTTCATGTACCACTGACGATAAACGTGGATGATTCGAGTTTAGAGACAGGAATCGTTCGAGTCAAAAGTCAGTTGACCACAATTTCCGAAGCTGTCCACGTTACCGATTTGCCAAAATACGTCGCTGCGCGTTGTGCTTGAGAATTCAGTCGATTCAAAAGTTTACTCAATTTACCAACAATTATTTACATCTAAAGCTGTTTCCGTTATCAGTAACGGGACACAAGTGTCTTCTGTTTTCTGTAAGCAAGAATAGAATTAATAAAGACTCAGCAAGACACGTACGAAAAAATTTCCGCGCGTCATTATCTCATGAACCCCGCACGTTTCAAAACCACATTTGTAAACATTAAATGTAAACATGAAAAGTACGACTTTTAAACAGTATGAAAAACTGGATGAAAAAATACATACTCTGCTGACATATTATTCGGAATAACGACGAATCGAAAATAAAATAAAATTTTGTTCACGTAACAAGACAAAAAAAGAATTCGAAAACTGAAATTGTATTTCTTTTTCTCTCAATTACGCTGCACAGTACAATAGTACATAATAGATTATTTCTATTAGGGTTCTAAGGGCACAAATGAAAAGGAATGGATCGTTTTCGTAGACCCACCGATCTGATTTTGTTTGTTAACATCCATACGTTTTCCATGATCTCGTCAATTTATCGTTGTTTTAACGCACTCATCCAACGATAAAAATGTGCATTATTTATCCTTTAACATTCGTTCAGGAACGCATCGTCACGTTATACGGAAAGAATTCGAAATTGGTTTACATATTCGAATGGTGTATCTCGAAAACCGAAGAATAAAAATAAACAATTTTTCAAGACGACGAACAAATCAATTATTTAATCAGAATCGCTTCGTCTGCAATTTGCAGCCCTTTTATTTTTATCCAAGTTTTTCATCATTCGAGAATGAGATTTTCAATCATTCAAGTCGGTGAGCTTTTTGACCTTCAAAAAAATGTACACGAAGGTTTTTGCTCGATGAAGACGATGGGAAATGATCAGGGCACGAGGACAAGTTACGAGAGAAGAATTCAAGGATAATATTACGTCCGAAATAAAGGGAAACGACGTACTCAACAAGCCATTTTTTAAGAGCGATAATTAAGAGAATGCGAGATATGAAGGATGAAAAAAAAAACGTATCTCGGATCGAGTTACCGAGGAGAGTTCCATCTTTGTGCGCGTATGATTCCACCTTCTCTTTTTTATCACCCTCCACACTTGGAATACTCGTCAATAGCGTCTTTGTTATTTGTATGAATTTTTTGTATATGTATGATCTGGCATTCTTGCATTCTCACTTTATTCATGCTCGTAGAGTCGAAGAAATTTGGTTTTTTTTTCAAACTCTTAATTCTTACTTTTTCCTAATTCTTGCACAGATCGCCTTTGGAGACTTTTTACTCTTCGATCTGCATCTCTCTTTCTTTTTTACTCTCCCTCTCTCTCTCTCTTTCTCTCTCTCTCCTGCTTCCATTTTCTTTCTTAAACGTTGCCTTAAAAAAACTCACTCTCTCTCTCTCTCTCTCTCTCTCTCTTTCTCATTTTCCGAACGACGAAGATCGCAAATGAACTGACTAAGCTGGCAACTGCAGTTTGTTGCCCCTGAGTACTTTGGTGATATACAAGTAGAAGAAGTCACAGTAAAGAACGGTCTGCACGAGACCGGCGACAATTGCAATCAGGTCGTAATGATTCTCGGAGTAATAACGGTAAACCCAGTTGAGAACATAAAGACCACGATATGAGCCAAGAGCGAATAAATAATGACTCGTGATGCTCTCGGCTTCGCCAGTTTTCGATACCAGAAACAATTGCGGTAAAATTGCCACGGACTCGAGATAAATGCTGAATGTCCATAATATTTCCAACACGGCGAACTCATGATTTATGAGAAACGATAATACTACCGCTGGGATTATCAAAAATTCGATTCTGTAACAAATAAATGAAAAATTATTATTAGTCAGTGATCCACAAGATCGTAGAGAACCAAAATTCATAATATCACGTACAATCCCTCCCATACATAAACATGTACGCAGGAATATCGCGATTTCGAGAGTTTCAATAACTCTTTCATTATTTTTACTGATTTTTCACGTTATTGATATTTTAGAACTGAATTTAAGAGCTCAAGTTCTTGTGGAAATTAAGTAAACCATTCATTGTTTTCAAATATAATCAGCAGCCTTAATATCGATTTGCTGAAGCCCTGATGTCGATTATCAAATTATTTGTTCAAAGTATTCGAGTCTCAGCAAATATCCATTTTGAGGCGATAATCATTTTTATGGCTTTGGATCAACTGTACGGTTTCTTTACGATATTGTCCATAAAACTTCTTCAATTATTATTAACATAATTATTAACATTTGTCCAACAATTCTGTACACAGCTTCATCAGCAAATATTCAAATAAATATGGGAAAGATTTTTTAAACACCAGACGTGTTCCCCAAAAATAACTCCTGTTGGTTAACCCTGATTTTCAGTAGATCACAAAAACCTCAGCACCTGAGACAGAAAAAAAACAAAACCGAGCAATCTCACTCCTGCATTCCTTAATTACTCTTCCTCGATTTGCTCAACTTTATTGAATTTTAATCCAACTGATACAAATTTGAACCTCAACTCATGCAACTCTGAGTACTCAAAAGTTCTCGAGTTTTCAATTACCCATCTTAGCCTCATCAACTCTAAATTTACTACAATGGAAAGCAAAATATTGTGCAAAAGTTACAGATTTTCTACATAACGAAAACTAACAGAAAATTTCGGCATACGCTCATTCGAATGAATTGAAAAAAAAGGCTGGATGATTTGAAACAGCTGTTCACATTGTTCTCACAGACCGAATCTTGCCGAATTATGCGCCGCTTTATGTTTCGCATTCTTGGATCAATGTAAAAATATTCCATTGTGATTGGCAATTTCTTACCTGAACGTATCGTGGTTATGATCGTAGGTGGCCTTGAATTTGACATACATGAGGAATATAGTGGCGTAAGATGCCGCCAGGAACACAATTTTCATGAAGCTGTTGTACGCCGATATATATGTTGTTAGTAAATCGAGATATCTTGTGGTATACACTATGGCAAAAAGGATTTGCGATTTGCCGCTTATACCTGTGACAGATAGAAAGAATATTACTTGGAGTCGCAGAGATTCAACGATAAACTTTGCGCGTCATATCCACTTTGGTACGTTAGCATTAGAACGACGTGGAGAGTCGGAACTTATTTTTTAGCCAATTTTTGTCAATTTTGGATGAGATAATAGAGAAAAACGATACACACGTTCTTTGTATGAAAAATTATGCGATAAAGTATATTTCAAGGCCAAAATTGATGGAAAAAACATTAAAAAATGGAAGAGAGTACATTTGCGTGCGAACTATCACGAGAGTCAGGGATTTTGTGATTGAACACAAAGAATTTGAGGACTTTTGCTGTGAAATTGGTATCCAATATTTAGTGGAAAAACGGGATGTAAACGTCAATTAAACGGGATGTCTGATATTCGATATATAATGACGATTTGTTCGTCTTTGGAGAGTTGACATTTTGAAATATTTGTAGGCTTCCGAATTGAAAAGTGAAAGAAAATTAAGTGGAATGATAACGGGACAAGCTCAAAATATATGAAGGAAGATCGATCTAACGAGCTTGATAATCATACGTTGAGACACTTGGTGAAAATTCTTGGGGGAGTGGAATTTTGTAGAGAAAAATTATTGGGAGATGAAAAACGTACCGGCACAGCTTCTTGTCTTCCATATTTTCGCTAGGAGAACAAATATCGCAAGTAAATGCGACAAATCTCCGAGTAAACGCAATATATTCATAGCTGTTTGTTGGTTTTTAAAACTTTCGTGTCCGTCTTATTTATTCTTTTTGCACCACCTGATTACGCCGTATAAACCAGTCGCCGAAATATTTGTTTTCCTTTTGTTACTGTGGAATCCTTTAATCTCCTATGTCTTTTAGACAGGACAAACAAAAATTGCGACAAAAAGCCGAAAGAACGAGAGCCGCACCACACAAATATGACGTGGCTTCGGCTGTAACGTCGGCAGATGGCCGACAACCGAGCACTATGCGTTTATAAGGGTTGATGTTTTTCGAATGACGTATAGATATCGAGTGAGCCGCCGCCACGACATCAAAACCCTGAAGCTAGCACTCCACGTGGGTCTTGTAGACGAGACAGTTTTTCCAAATTACGTACGAGACAACAATTTTATAAATAAAAAAATGAACGTTCCACGTTTGAAGCTTTTCTACGTAGATGACGAAATTTCTACTCATTTTATTTCTAATTTGACACTGTTTCCCATCCAAAAAGAATGTGCAAATTATTTTTTCATGGTCATGTTGCATTCAACAATTGAATTTTCCCGCCATTTTATTTTTTCATTTCAGTGAGCTTTGGAAAATGTCAACCGAGGCACGGAGGCACCACTAACCACTACGAGATCTGCCGGACGCCATTATGGCGGCCACATTGTCATATGCGAATGCGTATCTGTCTGCGCAAACTGCGATCGGCATCATCGGTATATGAAACCCACGAAGTTCCAAGAAAACAAAACAAGCAATTTTCGTGCATTGTAGCAATTTTAAAAATACGTGCAAAAATAAATGAGACAGTAACTTTTGACATTGATATATCGTAATAGATTCCGAATTAATTCAACATTTCAAATTGTTGCGGCACCATAAATGCATGTTTATGGAGAGTATTCCAAAAACTGCAGTGCATATAAAGCCATTTTTATCAGTAAAATTGATAGAGATTCATACTTTGTTTAATTTTGCCATGGACCTAATATAAAAATATTCGCGATTATTCGTAAATAATAAAATAATCAGTGCATGCATGCAGTTGCTTTCCTCAATTTCATCATGTTTCAGGGTTTTTTGGAAAACTATTACTTGAACCTACGGTAAAGTGGTTTCCAACGAATTTTTGATTTTGGAAAATGAAGGCAGCTAGATGAAACAGTCGTCGCAAAAATAAATGCTAGAGTTTTAGATTAAAAGGACGATCGTGTGAAAAGAGATACACGAAAAGGTTCAGTCAGTTTTTGCACAAAATAATAAGCCATGGCATTTGTATATTTTGGTTTTGTGGGGAAGACAATGCGTCACAAGTGATTAAACCAATACAATAAACCTGAGGGCACCAGACGAGCGAAATGTATGAATAAAAATAAAAAAGCGCGATACTGCATCCGAATGCGACTATAGGCGTCGCGCGAGCACGCGCACGGGGGCGGCTGTGGAAAACGATCACACAGGCGAAGGGTGTGAGGGAGGGGGGATGTTAAATAAGAGAACGTAACCCAAAAGAGAGATTTGAGAGACTTGCGACGGCGGATTGCGGAACGAATGACGAAAACAGTGCACGGGAAAAAAGTTAATGAATATAACAACAATAATGCCAATAATTTTCTTATCAAGAAACTGGTGGTAGAAAAACATTCAGAACAAATGATACTCGATACTAGATTTTGAAAAAATCCTTCATGCCCGCTCAGAGACGGCGAAAGAATAGTGAAGTGCAAAGGGTGTTTGCTAGATGATTGTGGCTTTGCTCTGCTTCCTTGCCGAAGATAGAAGATATATATATGTGTGTTTTAACATGGTACATATGTGATATCGGAGTGTGATTAATCCACAGACGCACGTAACACGCCTACCTGCTAGTCGAACCGTGTCGTTTTTTGATACATCCTTCTGTCTATCTCTCATTTCCTTTCTCTCCCCTTATCCCCGCCCGTGTGTAAGTGATGTTCCTCCTCTTCCGTCCTTAAAAAAAACCAATTCGATTTCATGACGAATCGTCGATTAAAGAAATAAAATAAAAGATTTAAAAACGGGAGCGCGATGTGTAGCAATTCGAAGTGATGGATTTTTAGCATTGTTTTTTTGTGTGCGACAAGCACCTGCCCTCGATACGCATAGTTGCGGGTTATAAATACACGATATACCTACCACGAATTATCAACATTCTCGTTGATATATTCGCCGCGCTTCTATTCCATTAAAAATAACAATTTTTCTCATTGTGGGTGATTCTTCAATATTTTTAATGTTTTCTACACTGGCAAAGAAAATTTCCATCCTGGAACGTGCCAGATCTTTTAGCAACAAAAGGTGGAAGAAAGTTGCAAGTGCGCTAAACATTTTGAGATGAAAATGTTTTCTTTTTCCTCATCATGATGGAACAGTGAACCCAGAAACATATTTTGGAAGTACCGCGATGATCAACTTTAGATGGATCTGCTGGTGCCTTTTGGAAGGCGTGCCAACGCTTTTTGCTTTCCCCATTGATTCATCAAAGCCACCAGGTACAGCCAATAAACCCGAGTTGACAAACAAACATTTTCTAACACAATATTCCTTCGTTACTCAATGTAATTTTGTAGTTGAAATAATTCATTATAAATCCATTCAAGATTTGATTCAATGTTATCATTAAACTGTGAAGAGCTCTGAGATTTGTTTGAGAACCCTGAGAGAACCAAAAACAGTAAATTTCTCTTTCTTCGTTAACTCATTCCCATTCCTTAGTATAAATGAGAAACAGTCCTTCAATCTAGAACCAAAATTTTCAATTTTTCAATAATTTATAATTCTGAAAATACCGTTATGAACAACAAAAACAAATCATAAAGGCCGCATGCCTTTCATTTTTGTAAATGCCTTTATCGACAACCTGTAAATTATCCATTTTCATCTCCAGTTTCGAAGAGTAACGGCAATGACGATGGGTGACACTTTTTTTTTCTGAATTTGTTATCGTTTGATAATGATGATTTTTCATGCAGGAAATTCTGTTCGTAGGTTAGAATAGAACTCGAATTCAAGACCCAAGTTTTGTTTTCATTAAGGTCGAGCATAGTGCGTCATTGTAAAAATCGAGCTTCCTTAAAAATGCTGACTCTGTTTTTGTTGGTAAAATGGGAAGTCATCATTGAACGTAATTATTTTGTTCCAAAAATTCCAATCGAACCTTGATCCAACAAAGATACTGGAAGTTTCTGGACCTCGCAATGGGAATACTGGCCGCAATACAGCGTCGGAATTCTGAGCTTGGTGGTAATAGCGTTTACTCTTGCCGGATGTCTCTGTTGCCAAAGACAACGACGTCCAAAAGGATTTCAGGTACACGAAAGATTTTTTAACACGACTATCGTTGAGTTTTGCACACGAATAGTTGATCGATCAAAGCCATGGATTCAGGGCACAGTGAACGTGGAGATTTCCACGGTTAATACTTAACAATAACGTTTAATAGCGAAATAGCGATTATTAACGATTGAATTGCTTTTTTTTTTCATTATTGACAAGGCATTTCAATTATTCAAATGTCCCATTAACCGATAATAACAAACTTTTTGTCAAACATAATAAAATCCACTTTTCTTGCCTCATGATTCGAAGCGTCTAGTACCGCAGTTTGAAAAAACTCCATGCAAAATTTTTCTGTCTTTCAATTGTAGGACGATGCTGGAACAGGCAAGGTAACGGTGAATGAAAAGAAAATCTGCAAGCCAATAGAAATTTGTAGAGAAATAAAAGTAAAATATATTTGCATTACATAGAAATCTAGGAGCAAAGAATGCAATGCCAGTATTAACCCTCAGTCGACACACATGTGTCTGGGCTGTCCGACCCATTCAGCGAATGGGCTGGACGAATGGGCTTTCTCGTTATTCGTGTCGATTACCATTAAATAATGATAATGAAAGAGAATTTTTATCCATCACACAGTGCAAGGCTCTCTTTCTATAGATCCAAAACAACTTTCCTGAATTTTTTCCGATTTTTTTAACGAGTCCAAGTACAGTAATAAACGGTACGACGCCCCAGAAGCCCCATGTGTGTCCAGGGAGGTGCGCTAATTGTAGTGTGTCTACGGAGGTTTAAATACCAAGACCATAGCGAACCTATGTAGTTTTTCCCTTAGATCATTGCGAAAAGGATGAAAGAAAGAGGGGTTTATAAAATTTGTTTATTTTTAAAAATTTCAAGGAGTTCAAGGATGGAAGTACTGCGGGAACCGAAACAACAATCGAGCGCGTACCTTCCTCGAGTCTCGAGCTCGAAGTCCCACGTATATTGACGTCGTCAAGAGAGAAGATTCAATTTGATGAAATTTCGTGCAATTACGCGGATGGAAGATCGGCTATAAAACCGCCATCGTCATCGCTCTATAACGATGACGATGACGAGGACAAGTCATCGCGCGATCGACCGAGAAACGAATGGTACGAAGGTGAAAATTTCCCCCGTGAAAAATTGAAGTATCTTCGTGAAATTGGGCGAGGCTGGTTTGGCAAAGTCGTTGAGGGCACGACTATTATTGAGGAAGGAAATACGACGAATTTGGGTAAAAACCGTGGAGTCGTTGTGAGAATATTAACGGAAGGTGCAACGAGCAAAGAGAAATCGTGGTTTCTCGGCGAATCAACACCATATTTGAAACTTCGTCATCCGAACATTCTCGAGCTGTTAGGTTTTTGCCTAGAAACCGATCCGTTTCTCTTGCTGTTCGAATCATGTCCAGTGGGAGATTTGAAGAATTTTTTATTAGAAAATCGGAAAACCGGCGATGCACTCCGTAAGGAAAACGTGCCCATGAGAATGGCTCTTAACATTGCGAACGCTCTCGAGCATATGCACGAAAATGGATTCGCCCATACGGACTTGTCAGCGAGAAATTGTCTCGTGTCCCAAGATCTGAGCGCTAAATTGGGCGATTACGGAGTCGGAGTCGAGAAATATCCGAGTGATTATTACGTCGTGGGTGATCGTGCATTGCCAATACGATGGTCAGCACCGGAGAGTCTCCAGTGCACAGAAACAACCATCGAAACCAGAGCTATCACACCGTTTGCAAATATCTGGAGTTACGGTGTTCTCCTGTGGGAAATAGCCACATGGGCGGAACGCCCTTACGACGATCTCGGTGACGAGCAAGTTATCGAAATGATATTTTCAATCAGAAACGATAAATCTGTCAAATTGCTCAATAAATTAATCGATAAAAATGACCTACCGACCAATTTCCGAGAAGTTTTAAAATCAACATGGAAATTCACACCCACCGAACGATCCAGTCTCAGGGAAGTGAAAGATATATTATGCGGCAAAAAGATCGAAGATTTCGAGCGGAGATGGGAAAATTTGAAACCGAACGGACCGGCTTCGGTGGACAAAAGTGCAAGTTTACAGGATCTTAGGGGGAGCATGGATTCCGAGTTGTGGCAGGCGAACTCGTACCTCGATAAGAATTCTTTGAGAGCAAATTTCCGTCTGGGGCCCGAAGAGCCTGTCGTTAACTGCGTCAGCTTGAGAGAAACTTTTTGTCAAGTGGAATCGGGATCGGAAACGGAAGAGGAAAGTTGGCGAGGTCGAGTCGAGCGTGGTGCTTACACAGAAAAAGTCAAACAGAAATCAAAATCCGTAGCCGATCTCATGGTCCTCGTTCACATTGATTCGGATTCCGATGTCGAATCCTCGCTGGGACCACAGAATATCGAGAAACCCGCAAAAAAACGTTTGCCACCGTCTGGCAGTGACGGTGACCTTCGTAGTGCCGTTATCGCTGACGAATTCGACGAAGCTCTGAGGAAATTACGCGATCCCTCTGTAGCTAATGGCGTTGTCGTCAAAACAACGAAAAACCCGACAGACAACGTCAAAACTGGTGAAAGCATCAAAATTACGGACGATCTAGTTGAAAACGTTGAAATAAACGAAAATATCGAGAAACCCAAGTTGTTGACTCTCACGAATCAGGGAAAAACTCCGATATTAAGATTATCGTTCGGTAATCCCGTAGAAGCTTTGAGTCCTGCCGCAAACGATAATACTCGAGACCACAAAGACGAAAAATGTGCTGAGGATATTCGGGAAGAACGAAACGTTGATGACAGCTCAAGGAACGCAACAGAATTGTCGCGAAACGAGGAACTCGTTTTGCGATTGGTCTCCAAAGGTAATCCGGATCTTCCACTCTTGCGATATATTCCCGAACGCAGTTCAACACCAGTGAATTCCGTAGATAAACAATCTTCGGATTCATTTCTCGTCGCAGAAAATTTCAATGTCCCTTCGTCCGCTAGTAAACCGGAGGAAAATACCATCGACGTTGAACTGTGGAACGACGCGCTGGGACACGAGCTGGAAAAGAAAAATCCTGTTTGCATTGAAAATTCCACAATTTTCGATGAATCCATAGAAGAAAAAATAGATTATTTCGACAATTCGTTGATCGTTCCACTCGCTAAAGACGATCATCATGCAAAAATCTTGAAATCAGGATCAAGCACACCGAAATCGTTGCAAAATTTGGACGTTGCAACAAACTCCGGGAATCATAATGTTTCCGGCTGTTTATCGGCTCCCACAACTCCACGTCACGATGCTTCGAGTGTGATGACGAAAAGAGCGGAAGGCGGTGAAAAAGTTACGAAAAATGCGGATTATTATCCGGAGGACGACGATGCTTTGAGAGGCTCGTTATCAGCGCCGGAAACGCCGTTTCGTAAAAGTTACAACGTTACGATTCACGATGAGGATTTGTCCACTTGCGAAGATCTCGATGAACGAATGATGGTCAAAGACTCCGCTCCGGATACGCCACAATCCCGCGGTAATTATTCCGTTGGTAATGGCGACGAAGATTTGTCATCAGTGGGTGAAGAACTGGAACCTGGAATAATAAAAAGATCGTCGCACGAAGGGGACGATGAAGAAGATCGTAAACATTTGTCAACGCCGGACGATGAGAGAAGCTCCGATTCGGGTTTCCGTGACAAAGAATCGTGCGAGGAGGAAGAATCACCAATCCCAGGTTCACAAGTTTCGAGTATTATTCTCGGGGCAAAAATTTCTTGCGTAAATCCAGAAAATTCGTCACCGCTGTCGGCCTCGGCCGAAGAAGAACAAATGCGTATTTTATTCGAGCTGGACACGATTCTCGATGCCGAGTATTACGGGGACTATCGTGACTCGGACAAAATCGACGACACCGACATGTCTTTGGAAAATATAAAATTAAATTTCGAGGATACTGACGAGATCGCCGAAAAAATCCGCTCGATATCAGAGTCCCACGGATCTACGGAATCGACGGATATCTTAGAAACGGTCAGAGCCAATTCTTGCGACGCTAATTTCTTAGACAATTTTTTCAGCGCCAAGGATGACACGAATCAAGAGTCGAAATTCGAATATTTAAACGACACAAGTTCCGCCGATTTGTTGGAAAGCATCGAGGCCGATTCTGTGAGCGAATTCTCGAAAATCGAAGAGAATCGTTCCAACTCAAAGAAAGAAGATTTATTGGCGGATTTCAGTTGCGAATCTCCAATAAAAACTGATAAATATCCGAGTACAGATTCGTCAGTCGAACTGGTTCGTTTCGCTATTGATTCCTCAGAGTCTCGAGGCAAAAGTGACGTCACAACAGATTTTTCTCTAGATACAGCTTCAGATCTCATAAAAAACGAGTCGAGCAGCGACATTTCACCAATGAAAACTGATCGTAATTCGGTAACTGATGTCTCTCCGGATCTTCGAGTCGAATCCAGCGATTCGAAGAGTTCGTCCGGCAGAGCAGAACACAAAAATATTTTATCCGACGACATTTATAAAGCTCGAGGAGAATCGGAAAGCTCGTCACACTCAGGCAATAAAACTGACGAAAACAATATTCCAGGAAACTGTCCAGTGGAAAATCGTGCGGAAATCGAAGGACCATCGAATAAACTCGTTAAGGAAGGTCGCGTAAATCCTTATACCAAAAATACTGCAACCAGCGACCTCGAGATAATTAATTCGTCAACCAGTCCAATTGGTCCTGTCGAAACGGAAAATTCTTCGAGCGATAACGTCACTGAAATTCGAACGCGATCCGATGGGCCTACTCATTTAATATCTGGAATAGATCAAGGTGAATTACAGACGAGCAAGAGCTCAGAATCTCACGAAAAAACAGAAAGTCATTTGAGCCCCATAAATGAAACTCACTCGGCGAATCGTTCGCAAGATAATGCTTTCCTTAGTCCCGAAGTGGAAGACACAACAAGCTCACTGGGTGGAATCGAAGGAATAAACAGTCGGCAGGACGACGTTTCCGAATGTACCGAAGAAAAAAAAAATCTGGGTACTTTGGTCGATGGAGAATATGAAAGAAATTCGAGTCCTGAAAATCACGATAAAATAGTAAATTCTTCGAACGAATCACTGTTGACAATCGACGATAATCGAGGTTCCAATATTTCCGTTGACACACAACGCGATGCTCTAAATTCAGACATTGAACAATGGTCTTCGAGAGAAAACATAAACGAGATGAACGACAACGAGGAGGCAGAGGAGGACAGTTCGACGATGTCGTTGAAGAGCGATAATTCATACGTCTCGTTCGGTCTCGACGAAGCATTTGTTACAGCGATTAGAAACGAGTTGACGGAAAAATTGCCACGGGCTCAAATGCCCGTTGTCGAGGCGCTTGATCCGCACGACGAGGCGGAAACGACGTCGATAAATCCGGAAACAATATCCAAAAGTTGGGGCGAAGACGACGACATTGAGGAAAACCCGGAACGATCGAGCGTCGATATATCGATTAGATATAATATTTACGGCACTCCATTGAGCCCCATCCTGGAAGAACGCGAGAGTGCCGCAACTTCCGAGTCTCTTTTTTCCAAAGAAGAATCTGCTGACGCTTCGATAGCCTCTAGAGTCTCAGCACTGTCCGAAGACGTTCTCGTCGTTGATACACGAACTAATCGAGCAATAATCGTCGAAGCTGGTGCCAATGGCGGCAACACTGAAACTTTCAATTCTCAACTAGACGACGACAGAGACACGTCTCACGGTGACATATCTGACGAGGAGAATCTCGAATATCCCCACAACAATTTCAACAGGTTTGTCGAGATTCTTCTTCACAATATTTAACCGCACACTTTTTCATACTTTTTTCACTTTTCATGTTTAAACTCTTTCATTTTTCCATAATAAATAAAAAAAAAGAGGCCTCGGGACTAAAAGAATTACAATGGGGAGCGGAGGTGCACCTTTGCCGAGTCCTGAGGAGGAAAGCAAATGGCAACAACAATTTCCTCTTCCTCTACAAATGCAGGACGACCTTATGAGCACGAGCTTCGGTACCGACCGGGATTGGGACAGTCAGGATGATGAGGAGGGCGAGGACGAGGTTGAAGAGGGTGAAGATGACGAAGAGGAGAATAGTTCGAGTTCCGGTGAATTTGTTTGGAAGGTAAACTAATTGTAATCTTCTAAAAAAAAACATGAAACATTTTTCTCGTCGTTTCACTTTTTGCAATAACAATAACTCTGAAAAAACTGAAATCTTAAATTCTTCTATTGGTTAAACGATTAATTTCCTTTACCAGCGCTACGACGAGTCCCCGGGTGATTTGGAGAAAGTTGCAACCCGCAGCCCACCGTCAAAGCCGAAATCCCACGAGGTCGAAGCCGAATTGGATGAGGAAGAGGACGAAGCTGAGGATGGCGACGAAGAAGATGAAGAGGAAGAAGAAGAATTCACACCATCAGCCTGGGATGCAACACTTGCTCCGCACCGATCGGCTCTGAGATCTCCCGAGAAAAATCTCAAGTCTGGCGTGAGTTTTTGCTTGTTCTTAAATCTTAGTCGATGACTGATCTTTAATGTTCCTTGACTAATTGTCTCGTTATTATTATGAAACTTCAAATGTCCCAAAAACGGTCACACTTCCTTTTTATATATTATAAGAAATAATGATAATATTATAATCAGAAAATATGTACATTATACTTAACGTGCCGCCAGGACGAATTGGTAGGTGTGTCAAACTTTCATCTACGACAAAGGCGAAAAAGACAATGAACAAAAATTCGAAGCTCTATTTTCCATCAGAATTATTGCGTCAGAAGCTTACGATGAAAACCTAAAATCATTTAGTTGTCTTATTCGTCGCAGTGAGCTGCTCAATTTGTATTCTATCGTCATCTCTTCATTCGTACTTCGTCTTTGACCCCAGATACACCATTCGAGTTGACAAAGTTTGACGTTCACTCGAATTAAATGGCGCACATTTGTTTTGTTCCATTGACCATTTCGTTGTTGTTGGCTTGGTAGAAAAAAGCTTCGTTATTTAATCGAAAAGAATTACATACGCAGGACCACAAGAAAAGCGTTTGGTTCAAGAAGCAACGCTATCACTGCGTCTACGAGTATCCCAAGGAAACTCCCGTGCTCGACGCTCAAGGACAAGTTGCAACCACTTGGGAACCAACTTCATACGCTGGTAAATCGATTTTTAACCCTAGAACTAAAGAACCATTTTTTTTTTAACTTTTAAACTACAAATCTTGGTAAATATTTACCCCACGGGTTTCTTGTTTATAAAATCGTTCCGAAAGCAGTAATCTGACTTATAAGTACATCAATCATTTCGTTTTTTTCATGCCAAATTTCATCATAGTTTAGTTGGTGAAAAATCCAAATCCAATTAAATCCATAAATTCCAAATGGAAGAGGTAGTTTGACCAGTGTTTCAAACTTTAGTTATAAACCTCGATGAAACTTGAAACTTTCGGAATTCCCATACCAAATTTGAAGTTGTGAAAAAATAGTTTTTCCTTTCTCGTTGTAAAATTCGTTATCGTAAATATATGTATTTTTGTGGTGCGACTCAAGACTGGGAGGACATGATGGACGAGCCACGTCTGGACATCTATCCAATGGAATATGACGAGACGAATCGTGCCGGTAAATAAATAAGACAAAGTTTTGATGGATAAAAAGTTGGGCAAATTTCTCGTTATCGTCGAAATTCATTTGGTTTAAGGGGACGAGGAATTTTACGTGAGTAGTTCTAGTCGTCCGTTCCAATTCCAAAGTGGTGATGGTAAGTACGTGAGCCAGTTCTTTCCTGGAGCGAGCACAACGTTGTTACAGCAGGAGAGTCAACAGCAGATGTCCTCGTCACCGTCGCCAGCGTCGCCACGTGACGCCTTGGATGTACGATCTTCTCAGGATGAGGTCGATCGAGCGGATAACCATCCACAGGAAGTAGCGATTCTGCAGGCCAATGAAAATTCCCGTAGCACAGAATTCAACGACAGTCAACAACAGGCGCAGCTCGGAGAACTGAGGCACACCAGGGACCGTCTGAAGTTAAATCTTCTTTCTACCACTGGGTCGACAAGAACCGACGGGGAAGCTGTGCCGGAGATACGACCTGGAGAATCCTCGAACGTCGGAAACATTGGAGGGATGTCGGAACGAATCGATGTTCTTCCGAAGACAGATGAATATTCAGGAAACTCGGAAAGTCCTGAAAAATTAGAGAAAATCCACATGGGACCAAAAAAAATCCTTCCAAGTCCCGAAAAACCATGCGAAGAAACAGAATTTGCACCGAAACTCGAAGAATGTTTGGAGCTTCAAGTCGACGCTCAACATTTTGATGAAATAGCTGGAAAAAATGGAAACGAACCGGCAAGCTGCGACGGAGCGACGGTAAAAAGGAAAGTGTTGATAGCCGAAGAGCGACTATCAATTGAGAATCAACAATGCATTGCAAAAGAAATGATCGAGACGCAAGGAAAAATGCACTCGGAAATGGGTGAAGAAGCCTCGAATCTAGAAATTCTCAGTAATTTGGCTGTGATTGAAACATCGAAAATAGAAAATAACAAGAGAGACAAAGAGGAGGAAGCACTTTGCACTGATGATGAGAAATCAACCAATAAAAATGTTGATATAAAAGCGAGTGCTGTGGAAGAATCAAAGACTTTTGGTAATGTTGAGAAAGTAGCAGAAGTCAGGTCAACGGAAGGAGAAAATAAAAATTTCGGGGACCAAAAAGGAGAATGTTCGGGTTCGAGGGCGATAAATGATTCGAGAAAGAACGAAAATTTAGAAATAACATCTTTAGAAAATGCTATAAATCCTTCGAGTAGTGAGGACAACACTAGAAGCGAAATTGTCGTTAGCACATCGACTAATAATTCATCGAAAAATGGTAAAAACATGGACGAAGTGAAAGAAACGGGAACGGTCCAATCATGGTCACAATCGTAGCCGTCCAGCCCGGCATTTTAGCACAACTAATGAAGCTGCTAAAAAGAGCGAATAATTATTGAACAACAATAATAATTTGCAAATTGTTATTTATAAATAATAATCATTACGATTTAATTATTATTATCGATAAATAATGATAATTATTATTAACTATTATGAAATACTTGAAAACATTATTGTTAAAAAACGCAAGCAGAGAAGATAAGAATCTGATTAATTAGTATCGGTAGAAAAATGCGCGAGTTCTCGTCTCGCGGTTTGACCCGCCGTGTTGTCGGAGTCCGTCCTAAATATTAACAAACAAAAAAAACCAACAAAAAAATAAGAGATCTCGTCGTGCTTAAATCCATCGGACTGTTCTCTACGAGATGACAATTTAACGAAATACACAACAAAACAACATCAATTTTTAATTATTTGTAAAAAGCTTATAATATAGGAAAGCGATACGACAAAAGTAGGCGCACGGAAATGTTTCGAGCCACCATTTTAATTTAAAGAAGAGTACACTTTTCTGGAGGTCGAAGAATCTCGTCTGAAAGATTGATCGTCCTTCGGGACCGCCAATCGAAATCTTTTGCTACGCGTGTAAATATTAATGAACAGGGAACGAGAAAACAATACGGACGGGTTGACGAACAGTCGTGCCTAAATGTTATTATTGAATTTATTATTATTATTATTTCTAATGTTATTGGAATGTCTACTATTATTACATTAAGTTTTAAACAAAAATTAACGGAAAAGTCGGTCTTTGATTTTCTCGAACGTCGTTGTGCTTTGTTTATTCTGTCTATACATTGGTCGAAAAATGTTTTCGTCGTTGTTCGCATTCGTTAATTAGTTTCTAAAGAAATTTAAGAGGCAAGACAAAAATGGTATTGTAAATTCTTCTAAGAACAAAATGTCTTGACTCCCGACATTCAAACTTGTTATTTGCTACAGGCAAAAAAGGCTCTCTATACGACTCTCAGTTTTTGAAGTATTATTAGTAGGAAAAAAACAGTGGAAAATAAATAAAAAATCGGTAAAATAATTTTAGGGAGTTTTGTGAGAATCAAAGTTGCGATCAGCTTGCGTTGGCGCGTAGCAAAAAAAAAAGAAGATATGTGATAACGGTAGAGCGAGCTAATTTTGATATTCAGACTTGTGATGACGTGCGCGGAATGCACTGAGATGAAAACGGACTGGTTGAAACGATTACTTCCGCGAATTACGAAGAAACCAATATACATTGCAGTCCACAAAGAAAGGACAAGAATTTTCATAAATATAAGAGATCCCTATCAAAAAAAAAAAAAAAACAAAGCAAATGTTTTTTGCTCATTTACAATCATTTATGCATATGTATTTTTTTTTTGCTCACTTCGTCGCGAATAAATGTTCAACTCGATAAAATATTTATTGTCCAACAATAAACAGTCAATTAAATCGGCCCAATGACAATTATGGTGTACATTTGTCGCAAAACAAAAATATTATATTCTAAAGAATTCATTCATTTTTTTCTAACTCTATGAGAAAAACAAAGCTTTAGTATCGCAGATCTAGTTTACACAGAAAATACGTTTTTTCTCTTTATTTGAGAACCTATCATGTCACAATCACTCAACGCAATATATATATATATATATATATACTATTTGTAGTTATTGCATTTGAATAGAGGACGATTAATATATTACTATATACGGTGTACCGATTTCCTTTACTATTTTTACAACCGATCCTTCTCACAATTCTTACTCCTTCATTTATTCTCTCTCACATCGTGAGGTGCGACGTTTGCAACGTTTTTCGTTACCGCTCCTAACAATATTATTTCTTCTGTTGTTTATCCCTTAACGAATCTTTCACGAGTAATACGGCACAGACAAGGACGTGGAGGACGAATATAAAATATTTGTGATCTATTGGAGACGATCGGGAGCTAGAACCGTAGACAAACGTGCACGAGGTAGTTTCACGCTCTAATTATTATCGATCATGTTTTTATTTTTTAGCGTTTCTCTGACAATATGTTTAAAAGTTGTTGAGAGTTTTTGTTTCGTTAATTATTCGAAAACGAATGGAATTTCGAACTTTAACTCCAACATCATTATTGGTCCACTTCATTTATATCAACTCTTGAATAATTCAGTTAGGGACAGAAACGAGGCCCGTTTGCTGGCCCCGAAAATCGATTTCTTACTGGCTGCGTGTAAATTTGTTGAAAAATAGAGAATCGATGTGACTGGTGGAAAAGACAGGGTAAACTTTTGAATTTATTTCACCAATCGCGGGAATTTATTTCATTAACACGTCAGCATTCTCATTATATGTCCCAAAAATGAATTTAAGGACCGGTGGTATTCTTTCCCAAGGACGAATCAGTGTTAGTCGTGACTGAGATTTATCACGAACTTCTCTGCTGATTCCGCCATATAATAATTAATCCCTGGTGATCGGCGGTTGCGAGGTACGATTCGTCGTAATTAAAGGCGAGGGCGACGGTTGGAGCTGAATGTCCATGGAGTCGATTGACCCGAGCCGGTCGGCCTTCTCGACTTGAGTCTAAAAGATGAATAGCTCCATCCTCGGAACCGCTCGCTATCAAGCAAGCGCCCATTTGTGGACAAAAGGTCGAGCGGATTGGGTATTGTCTGGATATCGAGAACGAAAGTGCACTGTGAATATTCGGTCTATTGGATTGATTTCTTAGACAGGTTTTGGTATAGAAAATAAGGACCGTAATTACCGATGCTTGACCGGATACTGTCGCCAAAGAGCCAAGCCTCCCAATCGATTTGCAACTCGATACAAGGACACAGCGTTACACGCACTGTTAACTAACAACGTCGGCCAGGGAGCTTCTTTAGAGAGCCAAGATCGCCAGGATAGACTGGTCACTGCTCCACCAGGGCCGTTCATTCTCCTCAGCTTTACAAGACTTCCGGTCCCCGAGTCCAAACGAAATGAAACGATATTACCACGATCGTTGCCAGCCCACATTAAGGAACCACCGCTCTCCTCACACACCATTGCCAATATCTGGAAAGTAACAAACGAGTTATGATTCTGTGGCGATGTTTATACGATTTCAGAGACTACAGTGAAATCAAATTATTCCGACCTTTCCTCCAATGGCACAACTTCCTCCTGGAGTATAAATTCCCGTTGACACATTCAAAAGTCGTAGATATCCCTTAGCAGTACCAGCTACTACTAAATTATTGTTTGCCGGGACAAAAGCACAGCACAGAACTTCGCACGAGAGCCGATTACCAACGACGCGTAAACAAACCGGTGGAGAGTCCGTCTGAACTCTCCAGAGACGCAGAGTAGAATCAAAAGAGGAAGAAACAATGAGATCGTTGGATATGCTCCAGTCTATCGCTGTCACAGCCTTTTTGTGTCCCTCCAGAAGAGCTACCACACTCGGCGGTTCCTTGGTAGTGTCGCATATGGAGATTGTCCCGTCGTATGACGCACAACATAATTTAGAGCTGTCGTTATTCGCAAATTTGAGTGCACTGATCGGCGCTGTGTGGTGTTCAAAGACATGATGAACACCCACACAAGCAAAACGACTCTGAAACGTTGCAGAACCAGCTACATGTTCTTGCCGACTATTAATCCCGGAAGAAGCTTCTGCGGGACATACATTCATGGAAATTCGTGATCCTAGGCTCCCTTGATCGGACAAATTTCCATAACGTAAGCGCAACAATTCTCCTCTGTGTTTCAAATAACGCGAGCGTGTTTCCGTATTTTTTGGATCTTTGTCACGTAATAATTGACTTCGACGACGAATGTATAGCATTCCTGAAGCAACAATATTGATAAATATTACGATTTTCTGTCATACAAAAATAATTTTTCCCTTTTATTCTATACGAACCTAATGTTGATTGATTTGCGGCTCTGAGCGTGTTGTATTTTGCATCAAGAGCCAAAACTTGCTGTTGCCACAATGGCCCTACTCGTTGAGGAGCTACAGAGTGTGTACTCATGTTGTTGTTTCTCGATTATAATATTTTTATCCAAAACTTCGCATTTTCGTTGCTGTCACTTGAATTTATTGTCGCTCTGCTAAGATTTTCTCAATATTCCAATTGAAACATCTTGGGTCAGACGTAAAACAGGTTTATTCCTGTACAGCTGTTCTTCGCAGTAAAATTTGACGTTTCGGGTTTTCATAACCTCAAAAAATGTATTTCCATTATTCCACGATTCGGCGTTACTTGTCTCAGTTTTGGATGATTAGTTTCTGTCTTTTTCTTGATTCGTTGACTTATTTCAAATAATAAAAGTTCATTAAGACATGAATCTGTGTTTGGCACACGACTCTGTTGCTTTGTACAAACTTATCCAGTGCAAACACTCTACAGCCATATATACAGCCAACAGAGCATCGTTTGGGTAACATCACTTCGGAGAAGTGGGGAGTTGGCATCGTTGGGGAGTTTGAGGAGTACGAAGTCTGAATTGAAAAATTTAACGTGAAAAAAAATGCACTCAAAAGCAGTCAAAAATTGCGAGGTTCAAAAATTGTTTAGGCTGCTTCAAATGTCGAGTACGACTCATTTTTCCATACAGTAAAAAACGTTTGACTTTAACTTTATACGCGGAACCGATGCAGGAAACGATGCTGAGTCCGTTGGCAGTCCAAACTCGAAACTGGCAAGCACGAAGTTGTTTTTTTTTTGTCCAAACTGCATTTCGATTGTCGGTTTCAATTCCGGAACCCCACGATGTGTATTTCTAAACGTAAATTGTCTAATGACAGTCTTTCTCGTCGTGCATCCAGCAATTAAATTAAAAACCATTTTCCATGCATAGTGCTGTTGGAAAAAAAATAATAAAAAAAGAAGTATGTCTCAAAATTTCGCAAACACCTTATCAGAAAAAAAAGTAGATTGTCATTCACACTGCTCGAACATTTACTTAAACGTGATAATGCGAAAATTAACCCTCCGAATGCATACTGGCTCGTTTTTACTCCAACAATTTTCTTTCACCGATTCTTTGGAAATTAATTAATGGCAACGAATGTTTTGGCATTTAATTTTTGTTTTCGTCGAGAAATAAATTTAGGGCCAACACATGAATAATTTACTACACAAAAAAAAAACATATTTACCGACATACAACGATTTGACTCAATATGCACTTATAGGAGGTGTGCACTCGAAAGGCACACCTCCGACGTAGGTCGAAGTGAGAATTGGCACACTGGTGGATTGGAAATGAAATTCCATCATTCTTTTCCAGGTTATAAGCAATTACAACAACCTGCTGCATCTATTCATGACCCCGTCAACAGGTTTCCCAGAATCTGTTGCAAAATGGAACAAATCAAATTGCCGATGATGTCGAAGTTAATGTTGTTCAAGCAAATGCTGGTAAAGTAAAATTAACGATCAACACATATTGCATCGTTGTTTTACGAGGTTTGTTCGAGTGAATTTCAGGCACATCGAACGTATTGAATGTATATTTTTATAATTCCTATACGCGGTCCGTAGCCGTGTTTCCTGCATGATTCAACGGGCTCACATCACATAACTGCGCATTCGTGTCCCTACGGCGTTCAAACCCCTAACCGCAAAGACCGAACCGGCTTTTGGTTGAAAAAGTAGCTCTAGTTTGCTCAAGTTTTTCCTCGCCGTTGTTACGAACAGTATGTCGAGGCATGCACCGCCAAATGCAACACTCGTTACTTGCATCGCCGGAATTCGAATGGTTGCCAGCAACTTTCCGGTGTTTGGATTTATCGAGATTACCTGATAGAATAATTGATAGAAAAAAAACGTCAATTAAGCCCCGTAAGACCAAATTTGCCGAATATTTACTAACGTACGGCAGAACCCACAGGACAATCAAAATTTCGTCATTTTTTGTGAGCAAAAAATTGATGAAGTAATATTTACTCTTCCACCGTCGTAAATGGCGACCCAAAGATTTCCCTTAGTATCGATCGTCATGCCGTCTGGAATTCCGGGAAGTCCGTACGTATCGAAATCGAACACAGTTCGCTGATTTTCTGAAATTATATTCGATATATATTCACTTTTTTGTTGGCTCTACGAATTCCAGACGCGAATCTTCTCTCAATTCATGCGAAACCTTTTCACATACTAATTTCTGATGCTTCATTTTCATAGTCATAAGCCCAAACTTTCCGGACCGGCGAATCAATGTAATAAAACGTTTTGTTATCATTACTCCATGTAAGACCGTTGCTGATCGACACCGGAACTACCATTCTCTTTGGCACATTGTCTGGACCAATTTTATAGAGCGAACCCAATTTAGGTTCCAGTTCGATACCCATTGTACCTCGAAAAACGAACAGAATTGAAACACACATAATTACAAATCTGTATCAAAGTTTCACTTAAAAATCTTAACAAGTTCCGGAAACTAAATTCAAATGGAAAATATTTGAAACTAAAATACATTATTTTTCCCATCTTCGTACATCGCGTTCAAAAAACTTTCAAAATTGAAAACAAACGTTTCTTTCTAGTGAAAAAATCACAATATACTGGAGTTTTTTTTTCCCTGTGAATAATCGTGTTCGTTTTGCAATGCAAAATTATTAACTGTGGAGAACATTACTGTGATATTGTTAAAAACTTGAATTTACCTCCCCAGAATCGCCCTTTCGGGTCGACTTTTCCATCATTGAATCTCGTGCCCTGTCGATCAACGTCAACGGTTGCAAGAACTTTGATTCCTGGTTTTGGATTGTTCCATTTTGGATTCCAAGTTATTTCAACAAAATCGGTGCCAGCACCACCGACGAATGTGTTCTTTTTCCCGGCCACCGGAACGGCTACGCCCAACTGACCATTTCCTGTGAACGAGGATAAAAAAGAATTTTCACGTATTGGGGGGTAATTTGAGAAAATATTTTTTCAAATTCACGTCAGTCACAGGAAAAACCAGACGTTCGTTTATTTTGTTACAGCACGAATAAAATTTCGTTCACAATCATGGCACTTTTTGACGCAGTTTTCGAAGAAACGTTAATTATTATTTTGTCTTATTGAAAAGTTCTTTACTACTCACGTATGTAAGTTTTTGTCACAGATCTGGTTGCAGGGTTATAACAAAAGAGTGTCTGCTTTGGTATGTCAACAAAGTAAAGAACCTGAGCATCAATGTCCCAGTGTGGGGCTTCGGTGAGGTACTCTGGCTGAGTGATTTGCTGCACCACAACTCCTCTATTCCAAGGGCAACACGGTTTTCTAGGAACCCTGGAAGAATCGTTTCAAACAATTGTCACTTCTTTGTTCATTGAAAAGTGAATTCAACTTTTCTTCGATAATTAATTCATTTTATATTTTATCGATTTATCTTAAGCCTCCGTTGACACAATACAATTAAC
This sequence comes from Hyposoter dolosus, assembly GCA_963921915.1. Classification (NCBI taxonomy): domain Eukaryota; kingdom Metazoa; phylum Arthropoda; class Insecta; order Hymenoptera; family Ichneumonidae; genus Hyposoter; species Hyposoter dolosus. The sequence goes on along the minus strand of OY998129.1, from coordinate 12,522,751 downwards.
GCACCACCATAGACACACATGGGTCTGGGGTGTCCTACCACTTTTTACGGTACTTGGACCCGTTTAAAAAATCTGAAAAAATTTAGAAAAGTAGGTTTGGATCTATAGAAAGAGATCCTGCACTGGATGATGGTTAAAAAATCTTTTTTATTATTATTATTTAATGGTAATCGATACGAAAAACGAGAAATTCACGCCATTTACTGAATGGGCTGGACACCCCAGACTCATGTGTGTCTACGGAGGGTTAAACCAAGCTTAGTCCATGACGCTCGTACAAATTTTCTGTTTTTAAATCGGAGTTGTCAGAAAAACTTTCTTTCCAATTTAGTACACTTATTTCATGCACCAAAATTTTCATGCACTTATTTCGACGACTTCGCACAATTTTTGTCATCGCACCGAATAAAAATGCGCAAGTCTCGGAATAAAAAATTTATTAACTATTGTTGAGCGTCTGAAGATAGTATTGGTGTTCTTACCATGAATCGACCGTCCAGATCAACCGGAGCCCAATGACGAGTGCGAACAGTCCCGAGTGTCCCATTGCAGATTTGTGCCTTTCACAATTGTTATCTTTCTTGTTCCAATTCTTTTCTGAAAAGCAAATAATATTCTTTAAATTGTGTCGAAAGTTGAAGTTTAATCGGCCTGGTGATTTTGTTCAATGAGGAATGAAGAATATCACGACTAACGACGCATTTTCATAAGAGAACTGATGGGTACCAGATTTTCGATGTATGAGCGACATGGAATATTCATTCGGCCTAACATGATTATAGAAAATGCATGAAAGTTCGATATTCATACGCGATGAATTTTCTTTCCCGCTTTCTTCGTGTCGATATCGACTAAACGATAAAGTTATAATTTCCATCAAATTCTCTTGAATTCTGGCAACACGAATCGAAAGTTCAAGCAACTTTAGTTTATTGATAATCAACAAATTGAGAAATTTTTTTAACACTGTACAATCGCAAACGAGGTCCCATCGATAATGCCAAAACAGACAGATGCAGGCACACGTACTGTCGTGTTTGGTCCGTAGAACCCAACAATCGATAACGATAACGGTTTATGCAACGGTATGAGAGATGTGATTGAGTTTTTCGTGATAAAATTAACAAAAAATGGCGAGGATCTTGATTCTTGATACTTCTGACCGGTCGCTCGGATTTTTAGGAAAACCTCGCACAAGCTCGAGAATATTGCAACTCCAAATTTGAGTATTCCATCTTCTTGAGTTTTTTTTTAAATCTGAAAACAAAACGTGCGATAAAAATGAAAATTTAATGGGAGCATAAAAAACTCGTAATTTCTCAATGGTCGTTAGAACGATAAGAACATGCAACCGTTGTAGTACGCGTGGTACTAGTGTGCGGTGAAAAAATAATAAAAATTCCGAAAGAAAGACGTGGCTCTTTTTCGTTGTTCAGGCAGCCAGTACGACATTTTTCCTCAAATTGATTGATTTCCATTTCTCTGTAAGAAACGAAATAGTATTGCCGCGTAGCAACTCGTCCGTATTGCATTTGTGAAAAATTGCAGAAAACTTTTGCTTTTGCAGAACAATTCCTTTCCGTTTAGCAGTCAATGCGTGAGGTGGACGTCGCCCAAAGTAGCTCAATTTTTACGTATCGTTCCAGCGCTAGTTGATACGCTTCGAGGAGAAAAAAGCGTCTACTCTCAACTAAAAGTTCGCCATCGTTATAATTCTCGTGGTAACGATGATTCTCCACGAGGCTATTAACCTCGACATAATGTCGTCAAGTCAAATCATTAAGAAGTCAGAATGGATTTTTATTTGCCTTGCCAATTTTATGAATGAAAATTCATAACATAATTTCCAGCAGCCTGCACTTGTTTCCACAGGAAATGACCAATCGGTCGCGCACTCGACGATCTCAGATCGCGTAACGGCGCATCGGTGTGATTTTGACATTTACTTCTGACGACCTTGCACCAGGTTTCTTGTATTCCTATACAGCTACATCGGCCGAATGTAATGCTTCGTAAACAAATTTTTGAAACCCGTAATAAACACGTCATGTTCGAATATTTCCAGAAAATTATAAATGACTCGACGTTACGTGAAAAAAAGCCTCCGTTGGTCGGTACGAACGACGTGAAATCATCGTCCTGTGAAAGTATCGTTTATAGGTCGTTTATAGAATAGTTAATAAATGTTTGTACCCTTTTTATTTACACAAATAGTGTAAACTACTGAATTACAGTTTCGAGGGCGTTCTCAGTGTCAGTCGGAAGCTGTGGACTCTGTAAATGTCAACTGGAAAACAATATTCTGTCATTTTTACTCAAACTTCTCAAGCTAACTTTCGAAATCTAGTTCAAATGGGTATCAAATTGCTACCAGCAACATGCGTAGATGCATATTGACATACATAGTCAGTTCATTAAATTATTCAAGTTGGATGGATCAAGAACGAACGGAGCCTATACATAAATGCAGGTAAACGGTGCTTGCGAGCATAAGGAGGAAAGCGACCAGTAGGGCGCGTAGGAGAATCGATGCGAATGCTTGGACATGCATGAGCTTTACGCCAGATAAAACAAATAGGCCGATCAATCGAGAATTTTCAAGTATCAATGAACCCGAAGATTGAAGAAAAAAAACAGGAAAAAATATTTTTCAACGCGTGCAAACAACGGGGTAAAAACTGGCAACATTTCAATAGCAATTTGAAAAATTCCCAGATGTCAATCGGATCATTCAGATCAGACATTGACAAGCTGCACGAGAAACATTTTGAAAGCTAGGTCCTAGTGTACGTTTACTCAGACATGAACCTTGTCAGCTTTCTGAGGTGTATCCTCGCCTCATGAAGAGATGATTCAAAAAAAGGGTTAGAGAACAAATTCGAGGGTCTCGTGCAGGGAATCGGGTCATTTTTCAATGAGGAAGACTCAAATAATTCGAATTTTCTCATAAAAATGTAACAGCCTAATCACGGGTGTAGATTGTTTTAATTTGATTCTGAGAACGTCCCTTAAAATATCGCGTGAATTATCTATAAAAATCCTGCGCAGAAAAATTCTGGTCTCAGGATTTAATTGAGAGGAAACAACGAGACATGAGACAAATAAATTATCAAGTAGATTGAAAAAAAATGTAATTAAAAAAAAAAATTCGGCGCATAAATTGCTTAGAAATATATTACGAAGTAATGAGGTAATACAAATGGTAATAAGACGTAAGTGAGGTGTAAATATGGAGTGATAAAACGCGACAACATTGGTACGACTTCAATTGTTACAGGCTGGAATGAAAATAATCCAGGCAGCTGTGATCAAACGATAACGAAAGTTTTGCACATTAATAAACTTAACTTAGATGTGAAAAATACTGGATTAAAAGTAATGGATTTCGGAGGAGAAAATTACGGAACCTCTGTACAAAAGGCTCGATGGAAACCCGACACGTTATTCTATTCTTTAGAGTCACTGACCGTCCTGAGATCGCGTTTATACGCAGAGATATCAGTGATGAAATTATCGCATTTGCAATTCGGCGTCGACTCGGTCACAATTTTCCATTCGAAATTATTTGGAGAAGCTGCAATAAATAAATAAAGTTTATTACATAATATTAAAATGTCAAATAAATATTGCGGAGGAAGCGACTGTCTCAGAATCTACGAAAAAAAAAACCGAGTCGAAAAATTGCGAAATTTCAAAAGGAAATTAAAAAAAAAGTTTTTCTCAGCTGCTCTTGAGTGATTCACCTTTTAATTTTTGCTGCTCGTTTTTGGATTCGACGTGCCCGATAACTTGTACGCTCAGCTTACGTGTGTTCTCATCGGTATTGACCATTCCGATTACCAGTTTTGCCAAATCTTGTAGGGACAAGAGGGCGAATGCCTCAGCTTGTTTTTGACTCCGATCAAAACGGAATTGGGCCGAGTTTACTTCTGTCTCGTTGGTGACGTCCTGGATCATTCGAGTCGGGGCGCTTTTAACTTTAACGATACTCGTTCTAATTATCTCCCACTCGATTGGAGATAGCTTCTCCAGCATGTTCTTGAAGGCATGGCGATATGCCTCGATCCTGACATTGTCACTAACGAAATCCGGGGTACAATTGAAATTTTTCGCAATCACGGAATATCCAAGCATGGCGGAATTCTGTAAATACTTTGGCACAGCAATTTCGATATCCGAGTGTTTGAAGTTGTGAGAAGCTCGAAGATGCGAAAAATGCGGATCTTCATGCAGAGCCTGTAAAGAAATCAATATTTCGTAGATGCGAAGTAGAAAAAGAGAAAACGAATAAAGTCGCGCTTCGTATTCCAAAAAAAAACTAAAAGTTACAATTTCTCTTTTATTTTTCATGTAATATTAAGGCGTTCGAAATAAAATAACTCTTCGGAGCGAAAACGAATTAGAGTTTTTCAAGAATATTCAAATCATGAAAAGCCAGCGTGCCAGTTGCCATTTCAACTTTTTTCAAACGACTGTCATTATTACCATGAGCAATAATAATGCAGCAGCTTTCGTCGGAGAATATTTCCCGAGCTGGTAATGATTGACCACACAGTGATAGGTGCGATTCGAACAGAGACGTTGGACCCTGCAACACTGTGAGCCTCGAGGAATCTCCTTAATTCCCTGGGTCAATGCCGCCTTCGCCTTCCGGGGTCCACACTTCAATACAGCGGTAAAATGTCTCACGATGTCGAGAGCATCGGATGCTTCAATGTTGCCAGAAACGAGAGACCGAACGTATCCGTTCTTAGTAAAATATTGAACAAAGTACTTGAACTTTTCAAAGGTTATCTTCGGACTTGTGGCTATTCTCTCAAAGGATGGCCAATGCATATTTTGCAGAATCGAGGCTTGGATGTCACTAGAAAAAAATATCAATTTCGACATTTTTACCATATACAGAATAAAACTTTTTTATTAACTCTAGAACTACGAACCGGGGTAGTTATCTACCCCAGGCGAACTTCGAATTACGTTCGTAAGTTCATTTTTCAGCAACTTTAGGGATTTAAATCGATTTTTCACCAACTAAACTTCGATGAAATTGAATTTGCTCTTCACCATTCTTTTTGGCATGAAACAACAAAAAGATTGATGTACTTATAAGTCAGATTACTGCTTTTAGAACGATTTTACGTACAAGAAAACCCGTGGGGTAAATATTTACCCCGATGAGTAGTTTCAAAGTAAAAAAAAATGGGTTTGTAGTTCTAGGATTAATTATTCGATTTCGTTGAAATACAAATACTTGTCGAACGTGACAAGAATTTATTGTTGATTGAGTAAAGCGATTTTGAAGCAATACAGCAAGTTTTCGATACTTCGTTTTCGTTACATCTGAAGTCTATGAAAATACTAAAACGAAAACTTACTATGCCATAACTCCGGTTGTGATGGTAGCGGCCGCGTGCCAAAAGGACAATGCGTCATCCTTTGCATCAGATAGTAATTTTTCCGTCACAAGAACTGAGCAATTGCCAAGAAATTCCCCGGTCTTTAGCACCAGGAGCTGCAATTGTTAATTTCACAACATAAAACAACGATCGTTGCTTCTCGTTACATTTTCATTAATATTTCTTCAGAATTTTAAATGCCCGTCCACTCACTGGCAAGTTGTGTCTCGTTCCGGTCAATGCGACGATTAATTGTCCATCATACGATCGAAACCTATACTTCATTCCAACGACACTTGCGAGATAAATTTGTTCCTTCAAAAAGCGTCGCAAACACATTCCCAATACGTCGATCATGAATGCGCTACAAGCAAAAAATAACACGGCATCAGAAAAATAACGATATCCCTAACGATGTAATAAAAACTGTTGAATTATTTGAGCAGAACTCAATTTTATTCCGATTAACCCTTCGTGTGCATACTGGGTCCTTTTGACCCCAACAATTTTAGACGAATGTTTTGTCATTTAATTTTCGGTTTCGTCAATAAATTTAGGGCTAGAAAATATGGATAATTTAATACAAACAAAAAAAATGCATATTTTCCGGGATAAAACGATTTGAAAAACACCTTGGGTCAGATTGACCCAATACGCACTTATAGGAGGTGTACACTCGAAGGGTTAAATTACTAACCTTTCTGCCGAGTGCATCGGAATATCGGTCACGTAACATAAGGAGATTCTACAACTGGGAGACCGAAAGGTTCCATTGGATTGATGCCAAACCTCGTACGCCGAGTCAGAGTGAATTTTGACAGGAAACTTTGATACTTGTCGCGGTACAGGCACGAGGCTAAAGTCATCGGGACAAAAAATATTGGGTTCCAGAAACTTGAAGCACGGCAAAGGTTTGATTGTTTTCCAATGATTTATCCATTTTTTTGGTAGCCGCATTCGCTTCAACATTCCTCTTCCCTCGTCCTCGGAGTCAGAGTTCACATCGTCCGACAAACACAGTTTCATCATTTCATCGTCGTGCATCATTATCAAAGTTTTGTCCGGAGCCATGCAGTCCAGAAAAGTTTTTATTATTTCCGGATCGTAATCATGATATACGAAATCTCCTGTTAGATAATCGACCGACGGATACAAAAGCATACTTTCGCGCAATGTTTTGCCGTTTTTAGCCACTTGGTTGTCCGCGTCGACTCTGAATAAAAAAGATTAAATACAAATATTTCGACGCACAGAGTATTCAAAATTGAACCTCAATGGACACACATGGGTCTGACGTGTCCAGCCCATTCAGCGAATAGCGTGAATTTCGCGTTTTTCGTATCGATTGCCATTAAATAACAATAATTTAAAAAAAAAAAACATTTTTTATCCATCACCCAGTGGAGACTCTCTTTCTAGAGATACAAACGTACTTTTCTGAATTTTTTCAGATTTTTTAAACGAGTCCAAGTTCAGTGAAAAACGGTAGGATAACCCACCCTTGTGTGTCTAGGGAGTTGCGCTAATTGTAATGTTTCTACGAAGGGTTAAAATCAAATTTTGTTCTTCGCAGACAACGCTTCCAAAATAATTACGTGCAGTTAGGATGTTAAACAACTTGTCAGTTACGTGTTTGTTCTTCTACGTACCTGAATCCAGCTTCGGCAATGCGACGAACTTCATCGTAAACGTGTTTTTCCGTGGCCTTTTCTTTCAAAAAATTGATGAAAGAGTAAACCGCATCGAGAACTTTTTTGAAATTTTGCTTCCCTTCCGGAGTCAGGCTAACGCAAAAAGCAAAAAGGTGGTAAACCGAGTTGGTTTGAAAATCATTGTTTCCTTTCGGGGCTTGTGATGTGATCCCCCAATTCCGTTCACGCAAATAATGATGGAGGGATCCAGGAAGTACGTTGTGGAACATCGATGCGATGTAGAGTACGGGTTTGGTGCGATAGTGCTTCTGATCCGACGGCATAATCCAGCAGAAGTCAATCTGTGAACAGAAGATTCTCATCGTTAAGATACAAATTCAGTTTGTTAAATAAAAAATTTTTGCTCGATACATAACGCAGTTAAAATCGGCGTGATTTTTCTTCAACGTTTAACGAATTTCCATCAGTCACAATAACATTTATCGGATTATAAATAGTTTCGAGATTGTTATCTTGATTCTGAGCGCGTGCGTAACAATTACCGTGTCTTTGTTTGAGTTCCCAACGGGTTTGATTTGGTATATCATGTTAAATGCTCGCATATTGAAGCATTGATCGAAACTATGCGAACTCAGATCGACGGGTGGAAGATCGTTAGTTGGCAGTCTCGAGAAATATTTTAGTGCGTATTTTTCCAGTGTGTCGAGTGGCACGCCCGCCTGTGAAACAAAAATCAATCAAATTTGAGGAAAAAGTTATTCATGGATGTTCGAAGAACTTGATATTCTCGACAAGATAATTTAAGAACAGTTCCGAGAAGTTTCTCGTTTTCTCACCTGTAGGACGACCTTCATCCTATGCGCACTGTAGTGTCGCTTCATAAAAGCCTCTACTTCTTCGTACACTCCTTCTCCGAGTCTGTCATAGAGTTGTCGAATGTTCCGTTTGAGGAAAACTTTTCCTGGATTGTTCTTAGATATCAAAGACATGAACAAACGACGCTTCTGTTCGTTGGATTCGTCAAGCAGGAGATCATCTTCAGAAGTACTGCCAAAACAGTCAAATAAAAATAAAACAGAACATCAAATCTTGCCATTAGTCCAATAGAAATGACGGAACTAATAAATTTGATTAGAAAAACGTTCAACAAACACCGTACTCTGTCACGGCATCCCGAAACTTCGTGATCGAAGCGCGTCTTAGACACGGATTTGCAAAACAGTTTGAAAACCGATCGAGCGCTTCATTGAACTCACACAATGGTACCCTGAATGAAAAGTACGTTAATTCCGAAGCTTCGGGGCTCATTTCAACAGAACCATTACTGTTTTGCAAAAACCTGTGGAAGCTATATTCCTGCAAAATTGAATAAACGTTTATTCTTTATTTATGACAATCATGTTTATAACTATAAGTAGTGGCAAAGTCTGTGACCAAGGACACAGACTTTCCCTCAAATTTCTACCCTCGCTGGACACATTCCTGGGGAATCATATTTACACAATGAGTTTGTCGAACGAGTTAACCCTAGAATTACAAACCCATTGTTTTATCTTTAAACTACAAACCGGGGTAAATATTTATCCCAGGCGTTTCTTGTTCGTGGCTGACTTATAAGTACATGAATCTTTTTATTCTTTCATGTAGACGGAAATGGTGAAGAGCAAATTCAATTTCACGGAGGTTTAGTTGGTGAAAAATCGATTTGAATACCCAAAAGTGGTGAAAAATTAACTTTTACCACGTAATTCGAAGCTCACTTGGGGTAGACATCTACCCCGGTTTGTAGTTCTAGGGTTAATACAAATGTCATAAATAAATAAAAGCAGCCAATTCGCGGTCTGGCCAAGGAGACGGTCTCTGCCTTTACTTTGTACAAGTGGGAAGACTTCGAAAGACGATATTTGAAGTTGCAATCGTTAGAGCCTTACGAAAAATATTTGAACCACTCACAATTTTTCAGATTTCCGAATCTCCTCAATTATTCTTCGGCATTCAGTTTTTCATTTGCAGATAATCGTCACAGACGAACACTGCGTGTGAATAGTTGGCTCAGTCTTCAAAAAATAGATTAAAGTACCCAAGATTGCAATCCGACGATGCAAACCTCAATATCATTTCGAAAGACGTACTTCATCCACTTGACACTTACAAAGGGTTGGCTACTGGTTAGGGCCTACGTACTGGGTATTTTATCTTGTCATTCTAGAACACGCTCAACAAAAATCAAGTTGCCTAGAGAAAAAGTACTTGCGACGCATACCTGTGGATATTTCTGAGATGAAATGAGGATCACGTTCAGTAATATAATGGAAAGCAATGGAGCGTGAAGTGGATCGCTAAAGGTACCAACGTTTATGGACAAAGAGCAATGTGCTCCCTCGAGAATCTGAAATACATTTTTGACTCGTTCACAGTGGGTGTTTGGATGTGTGTGCAGAATATTTGGGTGCGAGCAGAGACTTACCGCATCTTCTACTTCCATGAGTATTTTAGCCCACCTTGATTCCTTGGTTTCAACGGTTTCATCACTTTCGTTGTTTTCAGGTCGTTCACCTTGGAAGCATTGAGAAGCAAAACTATGAATATTATTGACAATTACAACGAATTTAACCCTTCGAGTGCATTCTGGGTCATTTTGACCCGAACAATTTTCTGACACACAAATGTCAGACAAATGTCTGTTTGGCATTTGATTTTCATTTTCAACAAAAAAAAAATTTAGGGCCATATAAAATGTATGGATAATTTACAGCAATAAACGTCTCTAAAAAAAAAAAAACAAAAAATGCATATTTACTGGAATAAAACGATTTGAAAAATGCCTTGGGTCAGATTGACCCAATATGCACTTATGGGATGTGTGCACTCGAAGGGTTAATTACTTTATTTAGAAAATTTTTTACATTTTGAATCCCCCTCACGATTTTCTGCTGGGACATCTTTATTATGCTCGCTTGGATTTTGTTGAGTGGACATTAACGTGACTACAAGGCCATTGGGTAATTTTATCACTCTGCAAGAAAAAGAAAACTTGTGTTGTAAAAAAAAATGTATCTGAAAACTGAATAATTCCTGATGCTTTTTCATTTTTTTGAAAATGTTGGTATGTTTTGAAAAAACGTACAAAACACATTTTTTTAGAAACAAGTTCCTGGGGAACAGTGTCAAAATTTTCTTCTGGCAAAAGAACCCATTGTTACCTCAAGTTCCTTGTCCCACGATTTTATTTAATAAAACAGTGAATTTACGAAATTCCATTCTTTTGGCGCACTGTTCAATTATTTGATGTGCAACACAGGAGAACCCCAGATTTTAGTTGACTAATTGAAGCAAACGTGCACTAATCACAATATTGATGAAGTTAATTGGAATTTGTAATAAGAACGACGTGATGTCATAAGAAACAAAATATTCATTATCGTCAGTAAAAATTTATTTCTCGCACTATCGCAGTTGTCTGTTCTCAAAAATTGCACTGACCATTGGCAGTTATTACTTTTGTAAATTGTCAATCTATGGGAAATCGAAAGGTTGTAAGTTAACAATGTTGCTGCTGATATTGTCGTTGAAATATTGATAGTATACCTGTACTCGGTTGGATCCGCATCGGATTTAATTGGACTTTCAAGATATTCCTCGGCGAATTCGGCATTCCAAGGGGCACCGCCATATTTGGAAATATTGGCGGCCTAAATGGTATTTATGTAGTTAATTGTTTATACGTGATACGAAACGCGATGCATTCGTAATTATTTATCGAACGTTTAACTTACCGCCTTTTTTTGCTTTCGCGTAATAATCGACGACTTTTTACTTGTTTTTTTCGGCATTTTCTGGTTGCGGCAGAAAACACGTTTACAGCAAGTTCATACACGCTCGTGTACCCACATTTATTACGTGATTTTCAAAATGGCGATGGTTCGTTCAACAAAGAGTGCAAAACGGAGGTAGAAACAATTGCTAAGAAATTTTTGCGACAACGTTTTCTAAACGTTCCAGTAATTTAGGGATGAATAATTATTGTGGCTAATCGATAGGTGAGTAAGGAAGGATTCGATGAGTCCCACAAACTGCGACGTGCTCGTACTGCGTTTAAACAGAAACGGAAACAATAACAGGGAATCCCCGGTTAAAATGCATCTAGACTGCTCTGCCACCTGTTGACATTTCATAGCTTTTTCCTCCCACGCCCGTACGAAGGCCGCAAGCACCAGAAGAGATGCAAGATTTTATTTTTCTACACAAAAGTAACGCCTATATATGTTTTCGCAACAACTGTGTTGTGAATGCGTTAATATCAAGTCGCCCAGAGTGTCCTGTTCTATAAAATATTCAAAGTGCAGATCCCAGCCATACCGACACCGACAGTTACGTCAAGTTTTGTCTTGGACAGAAATGACGGAATTAGTCTAGAGGGTCTAGAGTCGAAACCCCATTTTCATGCATTCGACCCGCCACTAATGGCGTATCTCGGGAATAGATTGATGTGGCTGGCTGGTGGCGCCATCGGCGGTAAAGAAAATAAAATCTTCACGCCCCGCTCCTCTAATAATGAGACGGTTGGCTTCATTGGAGGCTTCATACAGTTTTTTACATACACATTGAGATTCTTAAGCCACTCTCTCTCTCTCTCTCTCTCTCGTCGTCCTATGTATGCATACACGTCGAATGTATTGGTCATAGCCATTGTCTATCTTTTTCTCCGTCGCAGGCGTAACTCCGTCTCCGTCTCCAAGCATAAGCATATAACTACCGCCTGTCTTCTCCTCCTACGCTGTTGCATACCGCAACTGCCACCACGACGTTTTTTCCTTCTCGGCCGCGTGTGCATTACCTCAAGAATAGAGAGAAATAGAAAAAGCGTAATAGAAAGAGAAGGTAATCGCAGTCTTCCGAAAGAGAACACAAAACGCATTTATCGCGGTTTTGTGTCGACTGAGAGGGAGAGAGAACGGGAAAAACGTTGCGAATAGAGAATTCTACCCTGCCAACCTTGTATATCTTCACAAGGGTGTGCTGTGTATACTACACACACAATTATATAGTCCATCGATATATGCTTTACCCTCGCTCGCGCGCCATACTCGTCGAAGGAAGGGACCGAGCGAGAGAGCAAAGTATACGGGAAGACTCTGGACATAAACTCGTCATCGGAGTCGCGATATCAGAGTGTGAATCAAACGCTTGTAGTGTATAAATACAGCTATATCGAGTTTACGGTCGAAGAATCATCGTCGAGTGTGAAATTTTATCACATTTTTGTTCCCGGCCGAAGTTCAGTTAAAATAGTGAGTTAGCCGCCGGAAAGGTGAGACGTCCGAGAGTGGTGGAGTGTTTGAGCTAAGAAAGACTGAAGAACGAAGGTGCGTGAGAAATATACAAGGTGGACTAAATTTTCAGTGAAAAAGTGTTAAGACTTTTGTTTTTTCCTTTTTGTTCACGGGAAAGATAGGACTCAACAATGCAGGCGATCAAATGCGTCGTTGTAGGCGACGGGTAAGTTTATATTAAACATTTAATCTTTTTTTTTCATCGAAATATTTTATCAAAATATAACGGGGCAGTAGAATGGAAAGGGTTGGGAGAATTTCGTTCTGTTGCTCGAGAGTTGGACGCAACGATAAGATATGGTAGGACGAGCCCAACCACGATTGGGCCGCGCTGTAGGATTCTTCCAATCTTCAGCGATATCAAACATTTAGTACGGTTACAGATGATCTCAATGTTCGACTTTCCATCTTAAACTTATTATGCGATTCTCAATCCGCTGGAATGATCGATGACAAGTTGAAATCCTTAGTTTTTTTTCCTTCAATACTCGCGTGTTATGCGAGTCATAAATTCATCGTCACGCTCTTCGTGGGTGTCTCATCACGGGCGTGTCGAAAATGCCGCCCGTGAAGCTCGTAGGCCTTCGAAAGGCGTTCCTATTTTTTTAACATTTCCTCAAATTATAGCCCGACCAAAATTTTAATTGTTCAATTCTTCCAATGAAATCAACTCGGATGGAAACATTATGAACGAAACTTCACCCGTGACAGGAAGTCTAATTTATCTCGTGAAGGGACGACGCTGCTAGCGTTCGATAAATAACCCCCTGCCCTCTTTGTCATATCCCCCGCAGAGATTCATCCCTTTTTAATTGTTCGATAACGTATAATCGTCAGTTTCCAGGCTTACTCGTATACGTTAAACATTAACTTTTATTCAACGCGCCCGAGCTCTACAGGTCGAATTTGTCAGCGTGTCATTTCCTTTTATTACGCGAGTAGAAGCTCGAAGCCTATTTTGAGGTTATGTTCACTGTACATTCAGTTTTAGGCTGTCAATTTGTACAATTAGGACATCTTATGGGCCTTTTATTGAATCGATTATCGGCTTTCATGACCCAAAATGACGTTATAACGGGTAGCCACCGATCGTGAAATTTTCGTACGTTCCATTCTACGATGCGAATAACCTGAATTGCAGTAAATTATCGCTTTGATGCTAAAATATCTTTTGTCGTCCTCGACGCTCGAAGTAACTCTATACCTATCGTGCAAATTTAGGGAGACGCGTGGGTGCAGGAGAGACAGTCTCGATTGTGACGAAACATGCATTCCAATTAGTACTAACCGATTCATTTTTTTCAAAAAAGTCAAATACTTCGATCTTTTGGATGGAGCGTATCGTACATCGCCCCAAGGACAATTCGTTGACTTTGTCCTGGAATTTCGACATGTTAAATGACGAGTACACATTTTTTTTTTTACTCGTCGACACTACCGGTTGTAAAGATGGCCATAAAACATCGAACAGTGGCAGAAATCTTGAGTTAATGTCCATTATAAATGAATTATAAATAATAAGCCCTCATAGCACGATTCTTTTCGAAAATATTTTCGTATACAACAAAAAAAAAAAAAAAAAAACAAAAACATGGTTTATTCTGAGCGGGAAACTAGGACTTGATTTTAATTTATTTAAATTGTTATGAAACTTGGAGTAAATGAAATAACATAAACAACTTACTAGTTTGTTTTTTTTTCACATTCGTGTGAAAACCTCCGCGATATGAAAATCCATGGTTTTTACTGAATTTTTGTTCAACAAATCTCGTGATTTTTGGCAACTAAATTTTTCGACAATGTTTAGTAAATTCAGAAATTGAAAAAAATGTATAAAATCGATTTTTATTCGATTATCCGCAACTATTCCCGATTTAGTTTCCAAATCGAAAATCAAATGTTGCGGAAATGAAAAAAAAATCGAATTTCTGAAGACTGTTAATATTTTCCTGGTTGGAAATTCATTTAGGCTACAAAAACCAACGGTTCAATGCCTCAATTTTGAAGTTTATTATTTGAGATTTTTGTGCTCCAATTTTATTTTGGAGTTTAGTTCGCTAATTTATTGGACATCGGAATTACAATTAGTGTCATGTATGTTGTTCCGATTTCATTCAATTTCGTGAGTATCGTACATACTGCAACAGATTGCAACGAATTTATCAAGAAAAAAAACGAAAATTTCAAACGAACTCAATTATTATGGCAATTTTTGTTTGTAATGTCCGAAAAAAATTTAATCTTGACTTCCTGACAGAAATGATTTATCTCAATGATCACCATGTGCCTAAAATGTATTTTTTACATCATGAACTTTTCGGAGTTCGCATATATTTTTATTTCCTTATTCTCATTCGTATTTTAATGAAAATTTCATTTTGTAAAATATCGTTTAATTGTGAAATGATTCTGTTTTCATATTTCTTATCGGAATGATGTTTTTTTACAGTGCGGTCGGTAAAACATGCCTCCTCATCAGTTACACAACGAATGCATTTCCTGGGGAGTACATCCCCACCGTATTCGATAATTATTCAGCGAATGTTATGGTCGATGGTAAACCCATAAATCTTGGATTGTGGGACACGGCGGGTCAAGAAGATTACGATCGGTTGAGGCCTCTTTCCTATCCGCAAACCGACGTCTTCCTCATTTGCTTCTCGCTCGTGAACCCTGCCAGTTTTGAGAACGTACGTGCCAAATGGTTCCCAGAAGTACATCATCACTGTTCATCGACTCCGATTATTCTCGTTGGTACTAAGCTCGATCTGCGCGAGGACAAGGAAACTATCGAGAAACTAAAAGACAAAAAGCTCGCACCAATAACGTATCCTCAGGTTCGTTCGGATTATTAAAATTCAACATATTTCAGAGTGTCTGCTTTGCATTTACATTTTCTTCATCTTCTTCTCGTTTTTTCAAAGTTTTCATGGTGTTTATCAAACGTTTACCAAATCCAACTTGATCATACATTATAAATATTGATTCTGGGGTTCCAGGCTTTCATTCGGATGAGTAATCAAAACCGAAGATTTGATTTTTTCAAGAAAAGCTTGTTCCTTCATTTCCCCATTTTTATTATGCAAAGTGTAGTTTAGTACGCAATTTGTTCGATGAAAAATGATGGCTCGTACATGTGATGAGATTGTTTTGGGATTTTTGTTACAGGGTCTGGCGATGGCGAAAGAAATCGGAGCAGTGAAATATCTCGAGTGCTCGGCTCTCACGCAAAAAGGTCTAAAAACTGTATTTGACGAGGCGATAAGGGCTGTGCTCTGCCCGGTTCTTCAGGTAAAACCGAAACGCAAATGTTGCCTCCTATAATATTAATTTTTCGCGAAAATGAAGAAATAAAAAAAGAATCAAGCTAAATATAAGTCAACGTCATCGACAAGAAAGAAAAAGAGGAGGGTGGGAGGGAGGGAAAGAAGGAGAGAAGCCAAAACATCAACGAGATATTTTCCATCGATTTGTGCACGTCGAATAAACGTTCCATCGTTTCTCGTGATGGCAACTAAAAAGGAAAGAAAAATCCACATTGTTTCCGCACTGGCTAATTCGCATCTTCCATTCCTCATTAACATTTTTTTTTCAACATCGATCGAACTTCCTTCATCCGTCATCGATGAACAGTTCCTGCTCGAAGAGAAAAAGGAGAACAAATTTGAATCAAAGGGGCAGAGTAACAAATAATATATATATATATATATATATATATATATATATTATTTAATAATATATATATATATATATATATATATATATATATATATACATAAATACACACGGCGGTGAAGCGAGTAACGAATATTGCACAGAAATCGCAAAAACGCACAACACATTGTGAAACAATAAGATATTAACGAAAAGAAATAAAAAACGAAAGCAACATTCGGAAAAATGACGGAACAACAAGTGAATAAGTGTTGACGTGGATTAATTGAAGCGGCCGCGTAAATAGAACAACGAGAAGAATGTGTGAAAAGTTTTGAGACATCGTACGTTTCTAGAAAGCAAAAGGAACCATCGCTCGGCCCCCACATTTCGAAAGAAAAGTTAACGAAAATATAAGTAGTCGCGTCTCGATGGCGACTTTAAAATTCATGTCGTCTTAATCATGTTGTGGTTTAACAAGTAAACAAATTAAAAACGTCGATTTGATGCCTCGAAAAAAATAACGAAAGATTGTCGCTAAAAGAAGGTATGAATGTGTGAGTAAATGCGAGAGAGAAGCCAAAATACGAATCGATTGTGTACAGAATACTAGAGTATATGGATAATAATATTATTAATAATTGATGATTTTATTATTATTATTATTATTATTATTATTATTGATTGATTAATTGATAATTATTATTAATTATTATGAGCTGGAAAACGAGAAGCAAAAAGTACGAAATACTGTATACATGCCAGAAGCTCGGCGAACAGAATAGAAAATGATTATGATAAAAAACAACAACAACAAAATGTCAATTTAGTGGAATGATAAGTTTTGGAATCGATGTTAAACTCCAGTTGTTCGCAGGCTGACGAATTTCACTATTTTTTCTTGTTTTACATTCGCCGATTTTTTGTCGTTTCTCTTTGCGGAATGTACTGAAAATATTAGTAATAAAATTCGTTTTTCATAATGTTGTCGCCGCTGATACAAAATCGAACTTTCCAGAACTTATGTAGGTATCGCTTACCGATCTATGAGCTCTATCGCGAATGCACGCACAATATTATAACTACAACGGTAAACAACACAAAAAAACTACATTTCTTTAAGGTTTCTCGGAACGCGGAAATCCGCCAATTGCAGCTGCAATAAAAAAAGTTCGGTAGTCACCTCGAATTACGGAATCAATACCGTTCTGATGAAATTCAGCAAATTGCACACTTTGTATTATTTTGTTTCCTCACGCTCCCCAAAATACAGTAACTGTGAAAAAAGCGAAAATGCAAACAACCGATAATGAAACCTTAGCCAGGAAGGGTATACATTTTACTTATTTTCTGTTCGATTAAAAGAAAAAATAGATTCAGAATGAAGTGAGCATGAAATATTTCATTCAAATTTTCGCGCCTGAGAGCAAGAGAGAGAGAGAGAGAGAGCGTGCGAATGAAAGAGTTAAAAAAAAGCGAAGTATACATATATATAAAAAAAAGGGAAATAATAGGCGAGCTATAGGAGAACAATTGTAAATAATTCGCTGGAGTTCAAAACGTATTCCTATTTACCTATCAACCGCATAATGTATAAGCCGACTAATCGAATCTAAATCGAACGTTAATTGTTTTTTATATATATAT
Source organism: Hyposoter dolosus (assembly GCA_963921915.1). Classification (NCBI taxonomy): domain Eukaryota; kingdom Metazoa; phylum Arthropoda; class Insecta; order Hymenoptera; family Ichneumonidae; genus Hyposoter; species Hyposoter dolosus. The sequence goes on along the minus strand of OY998129.1, from coordinate 12,505,069 downwards.
ATGAGGTATATACGATGGCGGGAAAAAACAAATGCAACATGAAATGAATGAAAAAAGTGTATTTTTCGTCGTTCTCGATTAATGGGTCGGTCAAGGACTTCTACTTTGTTTTTTCTTTTTCTTTTTTTTTTTTTTTTTAATTAGACGATCGAACGCCCAAAACGGCGATTAAATTCACTCAGTATGTTGGTAAATGGAACCGTATAGATATTGTAACTAAATTTGCTTTATTAAATGGGTGTTTACTAAAAAAAAAAAACGGTTTTCGTCTTTACATTACTCGAAGCAGAAGCAGCACGATGACAGATTTTCGGTAAGTTTTAGAATAATGACTCAGATATTTTCACAATATCTAAGTCTCCAACTTATCGGATAAAGTTTTTTTTCTGTCCTTTGAATTACAGCTGCAGGGAAATTTGAGACAATAACAAATTTCATTTCAGTCCTTTATTTTCATTTTACACTAAACCAGCGTTACGAAATATTTGACAATTATTTTAATCGTTACTAATCTATGCTGCAGTGTCGAAGAAAGTTTTTATTAGTCCAGAGACCTGTTCAGGCGTATATTTCGCGTATTTGCCCGGATTTTTCGAAAATGACATTGCACGATATTTGCCATAAAATAAAGCATACACCGGGACCAATGCTTGATCTAATTCTCGTCGCAGCTCTTCACGCAAACGTGGATCGGGTACAGAATATGTGCGTTGACTCTTGGCTGCATCTTCGAGTTCGCGCGTGAAACCAGAAAAACGTTCCTTCAAAACTTTTGATGCTGGTTCTGCAAAAATCACGTCAAAACAATTGCATTACTGGCCATAACCCTTCGTAGACACATATGAGTCTGGGCTGTCCGGCCCATTCAGCAAATGCCGTGAATTTCTCGTTTTTCGTATCGATTACCACTAAACAACAGTAATAAAAAAGAATTTTTATCCATCAAACAGTGCAGACTCTCTTTCTATAGATCCAGAACTACTTTCCTGAATTTTTTCAGATTTTTTAAACGAGTCCAAGTACAGTCAAAAAAACAGTAAGACACCCCAGACCCATGTGTGTCTAGGGAGGTGGGCTAATTGTAGTATCTCTATGGAGCGTTAACAATTGTTGCGTTTAGGTTCGTAGAGAAAATCGTCACTTTAATTACAATAAACAAAATTTGTACCTGGTTCATCGAGAGGATGGTCGTAATATGGTCGAGCTTTTGCAAATGTTGCTGCCACGTAATTTACTTTGTCTCGAGCTAAAAGGTCCTGATACGTTCTCTCAGCTGTTGGTTCGGCGAGAAGCAATAATTCCATAAGAGAACTTCGTCTCAAAGCGTTCACAACGTAATTGTGATTGTTGAGACGAAAGAGAGCTCGAAGAGCCGGATCTGAATAGGAGGCGTCGCTTTTGCTCACAAGAGCGAGATTCAATTGAGCGAGAACCTTTTCTGTAAGACAATTGTGTTCATTGAATGTGTGAATAATAAAACACTACAGAATTGTTAACACAGAAAGAAGGCTCGGTATTAAAAGTTCGGATCGAGTTTAAACTCAATGAAAACTTTCATAAACCTGCTGATGAAGGTTTTTCAGACTGATTGTCAATTTTCTTAAATTTCTGAAGAGCGTTCTTAAAAAGTAAAAACTGCAAATTACAAAAATACTTTATGGATTGAATAGAATAAATAGAAAATAATAAATCATTAAATCTGATCATTTCTGTACTCGTAACACCAAGAAGGTCTCTTGAAATAGACAAATCAATAACCAAATAGATCAAACGTAAACGATGTAAAAGATTTATTTTATTTGGAAATGACGAATAATTACTTATATATACTCCAAGAAGAACTTTGTCAGCATTTTCGATTTCATTTGGACTGGCCGTGCCAACGGTATCGCCTTCGGTGTTGCGTCGTAAAACGGCGCCTGCAGTGTCTGCATATTCGGCCAGTTGTTCGAGAAATACGAGAACATTGCTCGTGCTCTCGGCCACAGTGCCATCCTTCGGTAATGTTGTACCCGAATCGTTCCGGACGCTTTCCGCAAAATCTTCCAAAGCTTTGGCACCCTGGAAAAATTGATCATGTTTTATTATTCGTCGGGATACGAAATAAGGAAAAACATGGTGTGTTTCCTTTTCCTAGTGGAAAATCCTGCCAAATAATTAGCGAAAAACATTAAAAAATACTGAAAACATTTTCGAAAATAATGAAATGCTTGGAGACAATTTGAATTTTTGGCGTTTGGAGATTTCGATGGCTTATGGAAAAATGAAAATATGAATGTAGATCGTCACCTACTGTTAAGGACACGCGTCGAGATAAAAATTCAAAGGATCAAAAAAGTTTGTGAACTTTTAGCACGAAAAAAGCGGCATCGCTGATCTACCATCGAGGATTTGTTCTCGCAACGTTCTCAACGTGTTTCTGTACGTTGGGAAAAAAAAAAAAAAATTACCGTAGCGTTGAGAGTGTTCAAGACCGAGGCGAATTTCGATCGGAGAGCATAATCGCAACCTTCGACAGTGCGTTCCAGATCAGGTTTGAGTTCGCCGAGATGCTTTAAGATTGGAAAAACTACAAGGACGGCTGAAAAGTCGCGTCTTGCTATGCAGCGTTTTGCTCGCGTTGCGATGCTATCACCGTCGTGAGCGACGAGATCCATCGCATCTCTGACAGTCGCTTCGAGAACTTGTGGTTGTAGCAAAGGCCGAAGGATTTTGGCAACGAGGCTGCGTTCCGCTTGCATCAGTTTATGCAGTCCAGCTGTGAGAAGGAGATAATTTTCCATTTCTTGTTCATCCGGAGCGGCATCCTCTAGAGCGTGACTCGACGGCAGTGGCATCGGTTTCCTGGAAGAGGGAAAAGATAGGCCAGTTGTTTGTGATGCTCGCATCAACATCTTCGAGGCCTTTTTTTCAATGACGTGCTGCAGTCGACGCGATGTCCGACGCCCTGCGGTTTCCTGGCCCGCAATTGAGTGACGATGAGCGAATTTCGCTCGCTGAAACAAATTTATTTTTTCAAGCATACATTTTCTTATTACGAATCTTATTTTTTATGGGTAAATAATTTTGTCAAAATAAAGGACAAAAAAGTGAACAAAACAAGATTTATTCTTACCGGCATGGGACTACCGGCATGAGTGCTTCCACCGCTGGCGCTTCTCTGATGTTCTTTCAACAATTGTAAAGATCTAAGTACCACGGCGGATCTTACGGAGGAGTAGATTTTAGCGTGTCTACGATGACCACGTTCCTCGAGCCAACCAGCAATTCTGATAAGGTCACCAAGAGCACTTTCAGGCAATTGGTTCAATGATTGAGGCGCATCCTCGCCGCTTGTATCCTCATCCGAGCCGATAAGATCGAGCAATATTATCGGTAATATCGGTTTGCTCTGACGTGCAAGAATATCATGAAATTCCGAACAGAGAGCATCAAGACCAACACCGAAGAGGGTCGCCAAATTTTCCAATTCGACCGAGGTTGGATTGTTCTTTTGGAAATAACGCTGAGCATTGTAAAGACGATTCATAGCTTCCAGAAAACTGTTCAGGCCTCCGGGTCCGCTTGGTCCTCCTCGTACAGCACATTCAACCTCTTGGCAAACCCCATAATAACCGATAGCATGATCCAGCACTGTGAGAGTTCTTTCGATATCTAAAAAACGATGCAAGATTGAAATTTAGTTTTGCATGTCCAACGAAAAATAGTTTTTCTTTTAATTTTTTGTTCAACTTCAAAAACCATTACAATTTTCGTACCCGTTTTGTAGTTATTGGATTATAAAAAAAGATCTTTTTATTGTCCAGACGAAATATTGAATAAGAATTATGAGCTGGGTTTAAGAAAAAACAGAATTGCGTTTCATTCCAACGATGGAAACTTTAACATCGTTAGTTTTCAACGGTTTTGGCATATGTTCCTTCATCATACATACTCTGTTGTTGCGACTGCAGATTTCCTGTTTCATTGTAAACTGGCAAGATAGTTCTACGCAATGTCGCTAACCGTTGCTCCAGCGAAGATAGTATGGCAACAGCACTGCCAGTCAATTTCCTGCTGCGCTCCTCTGCTTCTCTGAGCACTTCGAGAGCTGCTATTTCGCCTTCTAATTTACATTCAATCTCGAATCTCCTTTCAGAAGTGTCGGTCCTACTGGCATGCATCATTTCCTTATTGCAGCAAGCCTTGATCTACAGCAAAATATACAATAAGATTTTTTCAACATATACTTGGAAATCTTGTATTTTCTGTGCTTAATTTTTGAAGAAAGGTGATAAGAGTTTGTGGAGAACAACACTTGCAAAGAAATATTCGATCTTCGAAGCGACGGTTTAGTTTTCGAACTATTTGCAGGTTATTTTCGAAAAGGTTTGTTTTAATAAACAGTTTAAAACATGTGATTCACTAAAAATTCGTGTTTGAAAACACATATGGAAGAGACACCCTCACTACGGTCAAAATAAATTTTGATGTAATCGCTGCGATATTCGACAATTTCATTTGACGTTTAGCTGATTATGAGGTTATGTTGACATTTTCATTGAAAAAGGGTCGAAATACGTTCTATTTGTAGAAAAATATGTTGCGTGTGTAATAAGAAATAAAACTGCATCAAGGTACTCACGGAAAGTCAACTACAGGGTTGGGAATTTGTTAAACGGTACTGAAGAAATTCGATTTGACGTTTATGGCAGCGATTCCACCCATTCGATATTGTGGCACGTGACAGCAGTAACTCCTTTTTTCGTGCGATCGAAAACAAAATTAAACTAAAGTACCTAGGGGATTTTGGCTAGAATCTAGGATCTTTCGGTAACAAATGCTGCCGGTTGGGGAGAAAAACATGCAACCCTGAATAGAACAGCTGGTGGTGCTGCACCGTGAACCTATCGGATAGCGAGTAAATATTACGGAGCTACCAAACACAAATGATTTTACCCCTTCCTCCAACAAGCAAATTATATATTACGTGATATATAAAAGTTGATCGGGCTCTACACGCGTGATTTCGCCGTCGCTTCGGCGGAATCGAAAAAAAAAAGAAAAAATAATCTACACATTATAACGAATGTATGTTTGATCGATTGCATTGAAGGGACGCGATTGTTACAAAAAAAAAGAAAAACGTCATCAGTGAGTTCGAAATATAAGAACATAATATACGTAACGCGGTATCATTCGCAGCAAATCGAATTAACAAAGATTAAAAAAAAAGCCCTCAGCCGAAAAGCTTTGAGTCCTTTTCCGACGAGTATTTGCGCTTTCGCGATAAATTTGTTCTATTCTTTTTCAACCGCAAACGACATTTGTTCATCCACGTTGTTTAGAAATCTTTCATTCATATTACAAAGAGAAACAACGTCTTCACTAACATTGGAGTGCTGACTGACCGTTCTTCATCATGAATGGAAATAAGCCAGGGTCTTCGGACATTGTTCTTGTCGGAGGAAATTCTCATCCGGAACTTGCTGAGCTAATAGCCAGGTAACAAAACAAAAACAATATGTTTTCATCACAGCTACTTTATCAATTATGAGAAGAAAAAATTCCACAGTGTTACACGCCATTCTACAAAAATTCACCATTCATTTTATAAACTGTTGGTTCATTTTTATGTTTTATTACCACAAGAACTTAACGATCAATCAAATAATAAAATCTCCAATCAAATTAGTTGCATAATTACTTCAAAGAGCCTCCCTTTCAACTCCTGACGTTTTCTTAATAATTTTCCATTGAATCGACTTTACAAATTCAGAAAATGCAACTTGTAGATTGTATTCCATGGACGTAGCAAAGCATTTGTTTCAAGAACAGCAAAGACAATTAATTTTCTGAAGTAACAATCGATCTTGATGTTTCCTAAACAATTCTGTAAAAACTACAAATGAGTTAAGTCTCAACATTTTTGGCATTTCAAGCACTTAACATTATATCTCCGATTCATTTGTTTATCAATGTCGATACATGTATTTTTTCTACTTCATTGCAATCCTCAAAGAATTCAGACATTTCTGAATGTTAAATTTATATTCAACAAAATAAATGTTTGTGGATTCACCAAAATTCCAAACAAGTGTTTATACATTTTTTTCCTTCTGCAGACAAAGCACAAAATTCAAACTAGTTCTCAGACGAATAAATTTCATTCTGTTATCAGCACTATCACATTCTCTCATCTTACATTAACAGAATTCTTATCACCTTCGATAATTTATACCACTCCGAGTGAAACAGATAACCGTGGTATTGCATGAAAATCGAATAAGTAACAAAAGTGTATTAACTATGTTGATAAAAAATGGGCCTACGATTTTCGACGTTCTATCGTGCTTGAGCTTACTTTTCGTATTCATCGGCAAAAAACTATGAATATGTCCCGGATAAAAGTGAAATATTCTTTAATCCACTTGATCAATAATTTTTGTGAACAGTGGGTCAGTTGTTGCTGCTAATTTAGGCACTTTTCAATGGGACAAAAGTAGTGTAATTTTATGGTTTAATTAAAATCAGTGAAATATGAACATGCTACGTTTTTTCCACTCTGGATCAATTTGACACGAGGCGTACTTTGTTGTTTTACAGAAGCATGTGAAGACATTGCTGGTCGTCTAAAATATTTCCTGGTTTGGGATAACGGAAGCTACATATTCATTTTGGGTCTCAAGGACCCAATGTGTCAGCAAAAAGTTTCATAACATTCATATCGAATTTGTGATCCGAAATAAATCAGGTTAAACATTTTTTAACTGCTTTCAGGAAGCCAGAAAGAAAAACGTCATTGGGAAAACTTCAACGTGTTTACGGAAATGATTCTCGTCCTAAAAACGATAAACACATCATATTCAATTTTCTGATCTGCCTGGTATTTTCATTGTTTCATGGACAAGCCGGTTGGGGGTGAAGAACGGAGGATGTTCCGTATATCACAAGAGCAATCGAGAGACGATGGTGGAAATCGGGGATTCCGTGAGAGGAAAAGATCTCTATATAATTCAGACTGGAACGAAAGACGTCAACAACAATATAATGGAATTGTTGATAATGGCATATGCCTGTAAAACATCGTCAGCGAAAAATATAATCGGAGTTATTCCGTACTTGCCGTATTCGAAACAATGCAAAATGCGCAAACGTGGATGCATCGTTTCTAAACTACTCGCTAAAATGATGTGTAAGAGCGGTTTAACTCACATCATTACGATGGATCTTCATCAGAAAGAAATACAGGGATTTTTCGATTGTCCAGTCGACAATCTTCGTGCGAGTCCTTTCCTATTGCAGTACATTCAGGAAAGCGTTAGTACAGCCACCGTCATCGTTTTGTTTACCACCAACAACTTTCTTTATTTGAGAATTGAACGCTACAAATTGGCAGATTCGAACTTTGAAAATGATGTTGAAGTTTGCATCGTTGGAGTTCAACGAAATTCTGTTCTTTCTTCAGCAGAGCTCATTATTATTATTCAATATTTGGCCTGGACAATAAAACGATCCTCTTTTGCTACCTAAAAACTAAATCGACCCGAAAAATTGCCATGATTTTCAAAATTCAACAAGTAATGAATATACAAAATATTTTTCGTTAAATCTCAACGTTGCAAACTTCAGAGTCATATTTTGAACATTGAAATTGCGATTTATTGGGTTGGAAATAATTTTCCGAACTGTGTGTTTTCTGTCGTAGATTCCTAATTACAAAAATTCCGTTATTGTCGCTAAAAATCCTGGAAGCGCAAAAAAAGCCACCAGCTATGCGGAACGTCTCCGCGTGGGTATCGCGGTTATACACGGCGAGCAAAGAGAGTCGGAGTCTGATATGAACGACGGTCGTTACTCGCCGCCCGCGGTCCTCATGTCGTCGAGAACTATGGAAGTCGGTGTTGGTGTTCCTGTACATCCTGCTAAAGAAAAACCACCGATTAATGTTGTCGGTGATGTTAGTGGACACATTGCCATTATGGTGGTAAGGTTGCATCTAGTAAACAAATCAAAATCAATCAATATTCATTGAACAGGAAGTTCCTATTCCGAATGGCAATCAGATTTTTTCATTTTGACTGTGAGAGCTTTTCTTTCGAAATTCCGCGATTCTTGGCTTTTTTTTTTTAAATTATAATATTGAACATTCTTGAGAGAAAATTTTGAATACAGCATTAAAAATGGCCGTTTTCAGGACGATATGGTTGACGACGTTCAGAGTTTTGTCGCCGCTGCCGAAGTTCTGAAAGAATCAGGAGCCATAAAGATTTACATTCTTGCGACTCACGGACTCTTGAGCTCGGATGCACCCAGATTAATCGAGGAATCCCCGATTGACGAGGTATTATAATGTGAACGAATATTTCTCATGAAAACAAAAAGTACAAGGCGTTCCATCGGTTGTGCGAGTGCGAGATGGATAACAAAACAGCAGAGAGACGATTCTTTGACTTTTTTTTCTACAAAACGAATAGGGAGTCAAACTTTTCTCAATCCTACGAGCGATAGATCACCTTAACCCTCTGTAGACACACTACAATTAACGCATCTCCCTAGACGAACATGGGTCTGGGGCGTCCTACCGTTTTTTACTGTGCTCGTTAAAAATATCTGAAAAAATTCAGGAAAGTAGTTTTTGATCTACAGAAAGAGAGCCTGCACTGGTTGATGGATAAAAATTCTTTTTTATTATTGTTGTTTAATAGTAATCGATACGAAAAAACGAGAAATGCGAGCCATTCGCTGAATGGGCCGGACACCCCAGACCCATGTGTGTCTACTGAGGGTTAACGAGAAAATAATCTGAAAAACAAAAATTATCCGAGGTGAAACTCCAATTTATATACCGCGATAGTTCCGGCCTGAAGCAAAAACTGATTTTTATGCTGTTTTCGTATTTTCGATGTTATGTTCGTTGGTTGCAAATGCTTGGATACTATAGTAACTCGAAGATGTAAACACAGGAGCATTTGCTTATATCCTGATGGTCCGTAACAAAAGGAAATTGATTCCTTCAGTCTACTGAGGATTAACCCTGACTTGCCACCTTGGGGTACAAATTACCCCAGGCCTATTGAGGAAAATAGTCATTTTTCCACTTTTCTTGGTTTTATCATTTTTTTTTCGTGTTCTTAAATTTTAATTTTTTACTATATAAAGTAGATAATCTTTTGGAAAAAGCTTTCAATATGTTCTGAAACAATTTTCAAGTCGAAATATTCAGTAGTTCATTTTTTATAACATTTTTTGTCACTGGGGTACAAACCTACCCCATGGTGGCAAGTACGTGATTCTACAGAGGTGTGGCAAGTAAGGGTTAAAAATTGACAAAATTCGAATTTTTCACAAGATAGAAATATTAGATTAGCCATATGTTGGATCTATCTGTCGCTCTTAATTGCATCTCTTTGTGTTTAGGTTGTCGTGACAAACACAATTCCACACGAGTTGCAGAAGAGCCAATGCTCGAAAATAAAAACTGTCGACATAAGCATTCTCCTCGCGGAGGCAATACGACGAATTCACAACAAAGAATCAATGTCGTACCTCTTTAAAAACGTTACAACAGAGGATTAAGCACGACGAGACGAAACGATGAAAATCACTACAAAAACTGAGCGAGAAAAAAAAGGCAGAGAGGAAAAAGTGTTTCTGAAAAACTACAAACTTGTTGGGTTTGGAAGAAATCAATGGAGGACGAAGACAAAGGTTAAATATAAGATATGTTAAGGAAAACACAAGATGAGTTTGAAAAGAAATAATTATTATAAGCACTAAGGTAAGCAAGAAAAATGGCGAAAATTTGAATAATGCAAAAAACAAACGGTCAATATCACGTTCGGTACTGTGACAAGGCCAAATGGATTTTGAGAAAATCAACCTTTACGTAATCGTTCCGTGTCCAGGGACCACATATACATACACTTATATTGCCGAACACACACGTCTGTATAAAAGGTTATATTCCGCGATTTTTCTATCATATTTTTCTATATAAATATTTTTTGTCTGAAAGAATACCAACAAATCATGATAATTTTCGAAGAATTCTTCACAGTAGATTTTAGCACAGAGGGATATGTAAAAAAACATTTTTTCGTCCCTTCTGGCTAATTTGGCATAACAGTGGGAACTTGCTTGACTTTTATTGAAATTTCCATTTCCTCACGTGATGAAAGGAGAAAAGAAAAGCAAAAAACTGCAAATATTCCGACTTCCTAGCGTAGAAAGTTCATTGGCATCATTTACGGGAAAGAAAGTGAAAAATTATTGACGCATACGAGGCACTTGTGAATTATCTCCGTCCGACAAAACCATTCGCTTTTTGTTCGTTTCGGGATAATCACCTGATCATCCTTTTTTTTTTGTACATGTCATTAAAATCAAACAAATTGAAGAAAAGCAATTTTGATCGATAGAATCACCTTGGGAAGTATAATACATTACGATGCCGAGGAAAATGGAAAGAAAAGTAAATAGATACATGAAACAGTACCCAGTGGAGAGAGTCATGGCACTTGAAAGTATCCTATATGTAGAAATAGAATGAGTCCATTGAAGTATTATCGATAAAACGAATATGAGAAAATGAAAGAAACAAGTAGTATTGGTATTACGAAAATAGCATATTCGAATGCATATTTGAAAAAATTAGTAATATCGAGTGTTTCTCAGTGTTTAAAACAGGCAAGAAGAAAAGAATGATCGTTTATTATGTAACACTAGTGTTCCTCATCAAGCTTGAAGTAGATTTCGATCACAATGTAGTTTGGAAAAGATGTCAATAAATATATTTCATTTACGTTTATTAAAAGTTTACCTAATCAACTTAATTGCACTTTTCGTTGGATCAAGCGAGAGAAAATAGAGCACCGTCCGCTGAGTTCAAGTTGCAAAAAAATGCATTCATTCGAAACGAATAAATCGACGTATCGACTGCGAAACTGGTCGCCATGACAATGTGAAACCAGGCAACCGTCTAATTCTGTTATTCAATTACGTAAGAAGCGGTACTAAGAGGGAGGAATTTTACGTGAAAGGATTTTGGAAAAGGAACGAAATGTCAAAGATAAACAATTTGCAATTGAGCAGAATTTGTGTTTCTCTACAAGCCGAGGAAAAAGGACGCAGGAAAAAAGCTCTGGAGGAGTTGTACGCGTGTGTCTCTAACACCGCCTGGACGACGAAAGAGTATTCGGAAATTTGGGACATTGTCAGCAAGCAATTAGCACGGAGTCTGACCGACGATGCGGAATTTTGTCGAAACCTTTCGATTGAACTGTGGAAAAAATTTCTCTCCGTTTTACCAGTCGATGAAAAGAATATCACTCATCTAATGACAATATTGTCCCGGCGATTAAGCGCTCAAGAATTGTTGGAACCCAGTGAGGAAGTAAGACTGAGCTGCGTCACATTGTTACGCCTCGTTGTTGAAAAATACACGAACCACCTGAGCGTTTATTACGACGATTTTGTGGCTATACTCGCACGTACGGTCACAGACAATTATCCAGAAATAAAACGCGAAAGTTGTCAATGTATTGAAGAATTGGCAAAATCCATACCCGAACAATTTTATTCTCGTTCAACGAGCCTCGTCAAACCTACGTTGAGCAATTTTAATCATCAACATTGGAAAGTACGGGTTGCCAGTGTTCGAGCTATCGGTCAAATAATGCTTTATGGAAACAATAAATCCATGGAAGAAGTTGCTACTCCCATGGCCGAGAAACTTTTTGATCAGAGTGGAGCCGTTAGAACTGGTGAGTCATGGGTGAGCAGTGTATGAAAATCTTAAGTATTTATGATTGAGCCAATTAACGCTCGAAATGAAAGCGACTCCCATTATTTTTCGGATTTATCAACAACTCGTTATTGCTTCAATTTTCAGCTGTCATTGAGGTCGCAGGTCGTTGGCTTCTCGAACTACGAGATCGTTACAGTTGGTGGCACAAAATGTTGCCACTTCTCGTTACGGGTCTTCACGACGAGGTCGAGGCTATAAGAAACCGAACGAGTGAACTGTGGCACGAAGCTGGCGAGCTATACATGAAAGAGAACGAAAACGACGAAAAATTCAAGGACAAATTGGATTTTTTGACTGAAGAGCCGACACATTATCCACCGAACGGTAAATTCTTTCCATATCTTTATACAGCAATGGTGTTGAATTTTATTAACATTTTCCATTTTTTTTCTTCCTTTTGGGAATCAATAAGAGTCGCTTAATTTCAGTTCAGAGGCCAAACCTAGGCTGTCGCACAATCGTACAACAAAACCTTTGCAAACTGGTCGCGGCTATATCTCGAGAGCTCGGCGATTGGTTGGCCGATATCAGAGTTCGATCAGCACAATTGCTGTGCGTTCTCGTATTGCATGCCGAAGATCACGTGACCCAACATATTGAGAAATTGTTACCACCGATGTATCGGTATTTGTGTTTTTTTTTTTGTACAATTATTAACCCTCCGTAGACACACATGGGTCTGGGCTGTCCAGCCCATTCAGCCAATGGCGTGAATTTCTCGTTACCATTAAACAACAATAATAAAAAAGAATTTTTATCCGTTACGCAGTGCAGGCTCTCTTTTTATAGATTTAGAATTACTTTCCGGAATTTTTTCAGATTTTTTAAACAAGTCCAAGTACAGTAAAAAAATAGTAGGACATCCCAGACCCATGTGTGTCTAGCGAGGTGCGCTAACTGTAGTGTGTCTACGGAGCGTTAATAGGAAATTTGTTGAAATTTCAGGAATGGTCAAATTTCTGAATGATTACAAATACTTGGTCATCTTTGTTTTTATATAAATTCAATTAATGAAGAAAATGTATTTTCCAAGAGGCTGCAATGACGAGGACTCGCGAGTCGTGGTGAATGTCGAATTGGCTGCGCTATACATGGGCTATTTCGTTCCACCATCGATCTATTGTCATCTTGTACTTCCGACTCTCGAAGAGAATATAACTGCTGGACATTTGAGAGTTTTTGCTGGAATATTGAGGGGCAGTGATAGTCAGAGTCTTCGGCCAAAACTCGGCGAGATTGGCAAATTCTTACAACAACCTTCTGTATGCAGAAGCAAAAAACCACGATATCAGGAACAATTGGCCCGTTGCTGCGAGTCCTTAATAAGAGTTGCCAAAGTTGTGAGTTTTTTATTTTTTACTTTAATCCTCTGGCCATTGAATCACTGACTCATGTAGAAAATTCTCGTTATTACAGGATTGCGTGGAAATCTCGCAAGAGTTATTCACGGTTCTCATCACTCTGATCTCAACGAGCCAGGAAGAATCGAGTTTGTCGCTCGCCGAAGATCTTCTAGAAGAGCTCAGACGCTTCGAAGACTTGCCTGGGTTAGAAGAATTGTTCGTTTCTCACCTGAGACGAATTTTCATTGATTTACGAGACTCTTGCCAAGCTTGGACGATTTACAGCACGGAGTTGCAAATATTTCGCGTTTGCATGACTCGAGCGACTGTCGCTACGTCCCAAAATACAGATCTCGTACTGCCGATATTGAAAACAACAATGAGCAACGAAGCCGATCCAGAATTGAGATTGAAAATGTTTATTCTACTTTCAAATTATTTCCAACGGCGAAGGATAACGATGCGTCATATAAAAGAGAGAAAAACGTTCGTTGAAGCGATTTTGAAAGATGTTGTATTCGCCGGACTCGTGTGGTCGGCAGGACGAGCTGCCGAGGCCATCAGGACAGCAGCAGTTTGTTGTCTCTGTGCTTTGTTCGAGGATGACCCTGCGAGAAACGAAATTTCAAAGGCCACCGAGAAGAAAAGCATTATTGAAACTATCAGGCTCAATGACGAAAACATTGAAAACACCGTACCGGAAGAGAAGCAGATTGAAGCTGACGAATCAGAAAAGCGTCTCAGCGATGATGCATTCGCTAAAACCGAGCTTGACGATTCCAGCAAAAATACGAACTTGTTTCAAAAAGCCGAAGACTTTGTGGATACGTTTGAAAAAATTCTTCCGGTTCTCGTCACTCTTGTTGACGATAATGCAAAAAAAACTCGACTGTATGCGCTTCGAGCGATGTGTCTGATGGTCGGAATTGGGAAAAAATTATCCGTTGTGACCGATGACCAAGTCAACGCGTTCTATCCCGTTGTGCTAAAGAGACTCGACGATGGATGTGACGATGTTCGCGTCGCTGCGATCGAAACTCTCGTTGTAATTTGGAAGGCTCGGACGAAAGATTACGATATTGTTTTCAGCAGGAGTCACGTTGACTTTTTGTACACGAGCGCTATCGTTCATCTGGACGATCCTGATGAGAGCTTCCGATCCATCATGCTTGGTAAAGAGCACACCCGTTCCTTTCAATGAAAAATCTCATTTTTGCAGTATTTTTTCAAAACCAAATTATGTTTACATTTATAGACGCTCTCTTTGAACTGGGAAAAGTGCATCCGGAGCTGTTGCTGAAGAAGATTGAGAACTCCAAAGGCAATTTCCGAAATCAAAGCGGTTTAGATAAATTATTTAATCAATGTCAGAGCCTCCTTCGAGGTCAGACGTACTCGTGAAAATATGTGCTAATTTATTTCATACAAGTTCCCATTATGAACGAACGAAACAGGCTTCAATTTCATAAGAAAAATAATAAGCAAGTTATTAACTTATTATTCGTTAATTAAACATAATTATCGATTGCTTAAACCATCATTGTAATTGGAATTATTTATACATGGCTTGAGTACTTTAACAACAGTTAACAAACTGCAATTGTAGAAAAACATTTTACATTGCAATATATTGTGTTAAACTAGCATGTATCGATGGTTTACTAAAAATAATACATTTTTTTTGGCGCAGTTTTGTACTGTACGTTGAAAAACGTTGGACCAACCTTTAGTATTCGGGAATTTTGTTGTTTATTCGCAATTTTTTACGATACTTACGATTTTCATGCATGTACTCGAAAATCATTCACTAAATTCAATTTTACAGGGTAAGATTTTTCTAAATTTTCCTTTCGCCATAAATGAAGATTTGTTCAATTCTAAATATGTTCAATATTTTGGGGGACATATCGTAATTGTATTTGCTGAATTTAGTTGAATGCACGGATTCACCATTTACTTGTTAAATTGTTAACCCGTAGCCACCACATGGGTGCAAATTTGCACTCACGAAAACTTCAGGCGGCGAGGTTTAAAAAATTTCTTCTGTTAATTTGACCATTTTTTTGTAAAAACCAACTTGTATTTCTCGATTTCCTAATGACTGTAATCGATAGCCCAGGATTCGCTATCCCTAGAAAGTACCGCACGAATTTTCAATCCGTACAATTGTCGATATGACAGAACGTTTCGAAAACTCGAAGTGCAAATTGCATCCATGTGGTGAGCATGTTAGCCCAGAGGTGGTGTGGTGTCTACGGGTTACAAAAAAGGTTAATGTCACAATAATTTGTTGAACAAAAAAGTTTGACGTAGGCTCAGAGTTTGAAAATTGGCGCTTGGTGAAATAAGTCGAATATGGCCGAAAATGTGCGATCTCTTACGACGAACTGTTATCGATCGGTAACATGGCTTCTCGTCGAAAGATTCGACGACCCTTCATTTTTATGAAATTCTGCTGCCCATACCAAATATGCTATTCCAAAAAAATAATAAGAAGTTGTTACTTATGCAGGGATAACAAAGTTCACGAGGAGTCTTGATTAAGATCTTAAAATTGGACGTTCGATTGCGATATTTGCAGAGCGCCGTAATCGCGAAAAATTCGAATGATTCGAAGTTCACGCCGCTCCGAGCCGCCATATTGTTGTTTCTTGGTCGCTCGCCCAAAAGTTGCCTTCAATCAAACGTAACACGGAGCGGCTTTTTATTCCTTTATCTCCCTCATCTCCCTCGTTGAAAAGGAACCCAGTTCGTTGATAAAACACTTTGAGAGTGTCAATCGTTGTAATAACAAGAGAAATACGCTATATATTTTTATTCCCCAACATTGTATACAGTTTTATATCGATATTTCAATTGAAAGTGCTAAGGAAAACAACACGGTGAGTAAAAAAATATACGTCGAGTCAAGTTTTTATATCTCTTTTTTTCGTCTTCTGGAGAAAAACGAGTTTTACTGTGTGCTCTTTGTCGGTCTATCGAAAAGTCTTTTCCCACCTTTGCAATATTCTCACAAGCCAAGTTTTTCAAGTTTTACTACTTTCCCAAATTTGATCAATATTTGAATTTCAAACATTGAGAATAACTCAAAAGTTTTTTATCTTTCAATAATCGCAACGTTTTTTACGAGTGCAGGTTCGTTGCACCGTCTCTTTTTCGCAGTGTTTTTTCTCTTTTCATTTCTTTTTGCCAACGTTTTTTGCTCCTTCTGGCAAAAGCTGTTTTCTGGGATGGCAGTCAGTAGGAGGTCTCATTGTCCCTTACCCCCCTTCTTTTTTCGAAAATGAGAAATGCACGACTTATCAAAATCACGATAAAGTCCGATTTGGGCTAGATTTAATCGTCAGAAGAAAAAAAAAAACACTCATCCAATTAATCAGAAATTAATCATGGCGGAGACGGAGCCCGAACACATTGGAGTTCCCGAAGAGGAGCTCGAAGCTGAATCCAATTACAAACCTCCCCCGGAGAAATCTATCGAACAACTTCTCGAAGCAGACAAGGAGGACGAAAGTTTGAGAAAATACAAGGAAACTTTGCTCGGTGATGCCAAATCCGGCGGTCTTATAGTTGGTAAAGTTCAAATATCATTCTTAAATCTTTTTGTAGGATTTTCTGGAAATGATTGCTCTGATTCGAACTACATATATTGAATATGCTCAAAAATGCCGCGAGATTGGACCGATTTACTAAATTAAATGATAAAACGATGGAAAAAAATCTTGAATGTGTGAAAAGATACAAAGTTGATTTTCATGTCGAACCCATTGATTGAAAAATTACATTTTCAGTGCCGTCGTCTCAATAAACGGTTAAATTTTATTTTGCTGTTCAATGAGCAAAACTACCGGTAGAGAATGATTTTCAAATAGAAACCCAAAGAATCTACGACATTGAAGTTGGCAGCGCTGGAGCCCAATGAACGATATTCCATCCACTGACAATTTTAAAAATTTTTGGAATCGCTTCAATATTTCTTTGACATTCAGTCTTTCATCCCCAAATAATTTTCATTGACAGACACTGCGTATGAATTTTTAGCTTTGCCTTCAAAAAATGGAATAAAATAATGGATTCCGTCGCATTCCAACGATGCAAACATCAAGACCATAAAAATCTGGCTTGGTTCGTGGACTGCACACTGGTCCATTGACAATTCAGTATTTTTATGAATTTTCTGCAAAATATAATCGTAGATTCCCCTTCAGCGGTTAGCCATCCTCCAGAAACATTTGGAGGTGTAGCCTTTTGTTGACGCATCTAAATTTGTCAACTGCAATGCACACTCAATTGATTTGGGCAAAACATACTTTGTTGGGCAGTGACCAGCAACCTTCAGATCTTTTTTTTCCATTGAAAATCAAGAGAACAGTCTAAACATTCACTGAGATGTGTGCATCTCATAAATTTGAAGAATATCTAATGCGATTGTTTACAAAAATCATCGAACACTCAGAGGTTGGCTGGAACACTGAGCATTTCACTCTTAATTTTTACAATTGACATTGCAATATTTCTTAATTGAAAAAAAAAAGTGAAATACAGTGAAATTACACGACCCGGAAGTTTGCAAAATTGAGATTCAACGAAAAATGTTTTTTGTATTAATTATTCATTGAATTTTCAAAATCATGGCATTTTTGGTATCAATTTTGTGTTTGAATCCTAAAAAAAATATATTTATTGTCCAAACCAAATATTGAATAATAATAATGAGCTCTGCTGAAGAAAAAACAAAATTTTGTTGCATTTCAACGATACAAACTTCAACACTATGAAATTACATAATGTAATGATTTTCATGGATCATTTTGAGAAACGTGAATATGTTGTTAGAAAAAAAAATGGAAGCGTTTGCAGGTTGAGGTGCAGAAGACATTTGATTGGCATGATGTGAAGAGTTGTTGGTTTTTCAGATCCCGACGATCCGCGAAAAGTGATAGTGAAGAAATTGGCTCTGTGCGTAGTCGGTCGTCCGGATGTGGAACTCGATCTTACGGGTAATCTTAGTCAGCTGAAAAAACAGACTTTTGTGATTAAGGAAGGTGTGAGCTACAGGATACGTATTGATTTCATTGTACAACGTGAAATCGTGCACGGCTTGAAATACGTACAGAAAACATTCCGGCTAGGAGTACTCGGTAACCAAAAAGAAAAAAACCATCAAAATTTCTCAATGTTTTGTTTCTCCGCATCCAGCAAAGCTTTATTCTTTGTATTTCAGTCGACAAAATGACCCACATGGTTGGCTCTTATCCACCGAAAAAAGAGATACAATCGTACACGACACCGGCTGAGGATGCCCCTGCAGGAATGATAGCGCGTGGTTCTTACATCGTCAGTTCGTTGTTCACGGACGACGACAAGCACGAGCACCTCAATTGGGAATGGTCGTTCGACATCAAAAAAGATTGGAAAGAATAGAAATGGCAAACAAGACAAAAAATCCGTTACATAGCACCAGCTGATTGAAACGTTTCTTGGACGGAGCGCAGTGAGAAATTGAAAACTAAAACAAAACCAAAAAGAAAAAAAAAAGAAGAAATTGGGAGCACGAGAAAAAGCGAAGAGAATTGCCAAAATATTGAATTCTCACAATGCAAAAATCAACAACATCAATTATTCTTATTTCATTTATATTCGTCCCTCGAACATAGTTACTGACTAATAGTTGCGTTGTACGCTAGTTCACTAACAATGAAACCGACGATAAAATAGGAAAAAAGAAAAATAAGCGATTCGACGTTCGCCAAACGACGAAGACAAATAATGAAATTGTGCTCGCTATTTTTTTGACAAATCGTTTATCGTGCGAGTCCCGTTGATGTATTTTTACGGGCTCCAGAATGTTTGCAATTGATAATAACCTCTCACGACCAAATGAATTTCTTTTCTCCAGCGTGAGTGAGATCGATTATGAAAGCGAGAGTGTTCGGATTTTTTACTTTCATACGAAATTTTTATAACAGCTCAATGTTTATCGAATTATGTAACCCTGTGTAGCTCGTCCTAAGAAACAAAAACTTTTGTTTTTTATCCTCCTCGAGCAAGTCAGTCTTTTCAGCTTATTTTTTTTTTTTTTTAAACACATTAATCGTAACATAGCTATAAATTGTAACAATTATTATTATTATTATTATCGCTATTATTATTACTATTGCTATTATAATAAATGCTGGTGTGGAATTTTGCGCTTAAGGAGTTGAAATACAAGCGTTATTAAATTTTTGATATTCGCTTTTTTGCGACGCATTGAATTGACTCGTTACGAGGAAACATGGAAAATTCATGAGCTGTGTGTAAACGTAATTAATAACTGCGATAGCACGGGCGAAGAAAAATGGAATTTCGACTGTTCGCCGAAGAGAAGAATCGCGATGAAAATGAAGCGTCCAAAATTCTGCATCGAGCATCGAAGGGGCATGTGTCATTGAATTTCAATAATATATTTATTCGTAAATGGAAAACCAATAGAATATTCCAATTATACTAATTAATCCATCAGTTGCTTTTTTTTTGTTCCTTCGAGAAAATAAGTGCAAAATGCGAAATTGAATAACGAGAATCCTCTTGTTTCGAGAGGCAATAAATACAATGACACTGAAAATAAATAAAACCGTTACGATTGGATTTATTTTAGTCCCCTGGCTTAAAAAGGTGACGAAACAAGAGAACAAAGACATGCATAATCGCCATGAAACAAACTACACATACTATTGTAACAATACTATGTACATTTGCACATAAAAGTAAAATACATTGGAATTTCGCATATAATAAGCGTGTGAAAAGAAAAATTGAGTTGTACACAATGCTGAGAAGTTTAATTTTCGTGCTGGAGGAAGAAGGCAACGAGGGAATCGAATGGGGAAATCATTTCGGTGGTGAACGTCGAGATATTTTTTCCTAATCCAAATTTATTGCGTTTTATCTTTTTTTTTTTTTTATCGCGGTTTTACAGCAGTTCATCAACTTCGTTTGCCTTTCGGCTTTCCTTTCTCTCATCCCTTCACTTTTTACCCGAACTCCTTCCTGTTTCCAGTTTGTCTTGGGAAACTGCAATTTTTGCTCGCAGCCATTCTTTATGCAGCATCGTGATGACGGAAAAAAGTTGAGTCAGTGTTTTTGTTCTCCTGTCGTATTTCTCGTCGTTTATGTCCCTCGATCCACCACGACGATGTTTTCCTTCTTTCTTGAGCAGGTCTCAAGATTCTTATTCAATATTCGGTCAAGATTATAAAGCCATGTTTTTTTTAGGATCCAAACCCAAAATCGCTACGAAAATTGCCATGCTTTCTCAAATTTAAGAAACAATAGAAAAAGTATTTTTCGTCGAAACCTCAACTTTGCAACGAACTTCCGTGTTATCCACCACGTACGGGGTTTCAAACGTTTCGAAAGGCCGACATTCCACGAGACAGCTATTTTGTTTGCCTTTTTGCAATTTTTGAGGAACCATTGAAAACCCAGTATATTTGAATTTTCAAAATACATTTATTGAAATAATTATTACAGTCTCTTAAAATTCTATCCAACGAAAATATGGAGTTACGTGTTTGTACACGCGGCTGCCACGATTCCGGAAGTTTTTCTCATTTGAAATTACACGAATGACATTTTATTTCGCGAACCTAAGCTGAGGCGACCGCCAAAACCAAAGATAATAATATTGGAAATTATATTTTTTTGCATGGTTTCGAATGTTGCAAGTTTCGTCGTTGTTTTCGACGTTAGAAACGGTGCCAAAAATTCGAACCAATGTATGGTAATAATTGAAAAATTATCTGATTTGCCAGATGCATTTTGTTAGTGTAAAAAAAAAACGTATTGGGAAGTGTCTCTAGCTTGAGGTTGCTCTAGGTGCCCTTGAAACTAACCTATCAACGCAGTTTGTTTGATTCGAGCGTTCGCCCACGTACAAAGTCATAGTGCCCGCGGAAATAGATTCAATTCCGAGTGTTATTTTTTTCAAATATACCCGAATTTTGGGCATCATCGACGAACTGGATTTTGAATGAATTTTTCTTTGTTTACGAAGCACTTGAAATTCTCTAATGTCACTGTCGCTTCACCATCTACGCCCACGGAACATTCTCGACAACAAATATCGCACGTTTACGTACGAATTTTTTTGTTCTATACACGACGGTTCTGAAGGAAACAAATTGATTCTTTCCCTTAATTCCAATGACTGATTGTAAACTCTCCCCAGTATCAGTAGTTTCGCGGTGATGTGAGGAAAAAAATTGATGATCAGAGTCAGAGTGTAGTGAATAAGCTGGACGTGAAAAAAGAAAAAGGAAATAAGACACTGTGAGTAAAAAGAAGACGATCCATGATTAGCAACTCGGTCACGGTCACGGCCACGTGTTTACGGTCTAGCTGGCTCTTCTAATCTCTATCCTGAGTTTTCAACTAAACATCGTACGTGTGTCTATGTACATAAGCATGCATGTATACTTGCATGAAACTATGTGTCGACTTTTTCAACCGGTCAGCGAACCTAGCACTGTAACATTCTTCTCGATTGCGTGTGCCGTTAGCACGCGAAATGGCGAAATATTTACGAGCAGCCTCGACCTAGGGGAAAACTAAAGTTGATTATTATCAACTTATAGTTGTCGCGACGACCTTGTCCACGAAAAAAAATGTGTTGGTGTTTATACATGGTTGGTGTTTGTTTTCGAATTCATTGAATCATTCAAAATGATCTTTTGAGCAGATCGAAGTTGAGAAATCAATCGGCGAACTTGTGTCACGAAGGAAAAAAAGCGAATTAAAGTTTTTTTCAGTCTACAAAACGTCCCTCGTCACACACTGAACCATGGGCTTGACTATTTCAAGGTTTTCGATGTTTTCATCGATCCAGGCGCCATTTTTTCCTTTATTCTTCGTATAGCCTTCATCTTCGACGTTTCCTATATGATGAAGCCCTAATAAACGGATTGACTAACGGACCGCGATACGTCTGGCGTGAACGATCAGACAGATGTTCCATTCTTTCCGGCATATCCTCATTTCTCCTGCATTATGAAGCGTTATTTCCGACCAAGTGTCTTCGGTAATAAATAAAATCTATGTTTTCGAAGCAATCTGCTAATTAACACTTACCGCTCGTTTAAAAAGAGTTTTCATTTAAAAATCAATACATTTCAATTAGAAAAAATATTTTTCCCATAATCTCGAAAAAAAGTGTTTTTTTTTTTCTGATAAAATCGTGGTTTTTACCTCGAATGTCCTTTTTTTTTTAATTGGACGTTTCGGAAAAGAGCAATTTGAGATCGTAGCTTGTTTTTGTTTGTTTGACACATTCTTTGACTCAGTCGATCCGTCATTCGCGACATCGAAATGACGTTTACCACCGAATCAGTGGCGTTCGGAGATTTAAATGGAGTTTTGCAAAAATGAGACAAAATCAATGGAGATTGAGATGCGACCGGAAGCAGCCGCACGACGTCGGAAGCCTTGTTCCAAGATCGAGGCGAAATTGCTCTCGAGGCGTCGAAGTAAATTGGAAAATGAGGAAAAGAGCTCATCGCCAAGTTTGGAAGAACTGCCGCTGAAAAATTCAAGCTCCGAGAGTGACATATCGCCGAGATTTTTCACGAGCAAGCAGCACGTTGAACTCGTTAATTTCGATTCGCAAAAAATCATTCCGACCTTTCCGAAACACGTGCTGGGAAATTTGGCCAAGAAATCGGAGAAACATGAAAATAAAACTCGTAACTATTCGACCTGCGAAATTTCAGCTTCCAAAAGCAAAACTCACAAATCTTCCATTTCAAAAAGTCGATCGTACAATTTGCTCGGATATTTTAACAAAAATTTAACCAATTTTGAACCCGCTGAAAAATTAAATGGAGGCTCGAGTTTGACGGAAATTCATTCGAACAAAAATCTTCGGCATTTATCAATAAAAACGATTAACAAATCCCACGTCCCCAAGGACTCCGAGGTTACGAAAAAGAGATCGAGGAGTGCCCCTTGTACTCCTTTATTCAAAATAAAATGTGCCAAAGATAAATATCCACGAAATTCACTGATCGACGTTAAAAATTTGGCTGCGAATGAGATCCGCGAAAAAATCGTTAATTCTCGAACTCCGCTGCATTTGCGATTGTCGAGAAGCGGCCAAGTTTCAATTTCGTCGTCCGATAAATCGTCCAACGAAAGAATAATCGAACGAACTAGCTCGCGAGAAGCAGAAACGGATAAAGAGTTTATTTTGTTTCCGAGCTATTTAGGAAAACTTGAAAAACTTGGAGGTGAAAATTTCGGAGTGCATTCCGCGACGGATAAATCGTTGGAGGTGGAAGGAATCGATGGTAAAGAAAAAAATAGTAACTCGGACGAGGCCAGTGAAGAGGGAAAAAATTGTGCAGCTTTGACGAACGATTCTCCACCATCGACGGAAAATATTGTTGACAATCCTCCGGACGGAGAGATCAAGGAGGAAGAAACAATAAGTTCGACGGTAGAAAAGCCGGTAAATAAAATTGAAGAAAAAAACGTTTCGCCGAGAAAGCTTCCGAAAAAGCGCGAATTCAAGTGGGAAACGATCTTAGAAAAACAGCATCGACAATCGACCTCGTGCGGTTCAAAAAACTGTCAAAAATCAAGCGCAGTCTGCGAGAAAGTGGAAAACAATGAATTTAAAGCACGGACTGAAAAAAGTGCGAACAAGAATTCAGTCCCAAAATCACGCAACTCTTTCGAAGCGAACAAGCTCGCAGCTTACAACGCGATAAAGGAAGAATTACCAAGACTATTTATAAAGAGGCAAATCTCGGATGCGATGAAGAATAAAAAAAAAGAAATTGAAGAGAGATCGAAAGTTATACGAGAGAGTAATCATTCGAATGTGCACATTAGGAAAAAGCCTGAAATCGCTGCGCAAATCGTTGAATACTGTGCGAACCGAGCCGATCGTCCGAAGCAGGAAATTTGTCGTCCCAAAAAATCTTTCTCAAAGCATTCGCCTAAAAATAATCTCCACCCCAACAGATCGACCAACATTGACGCGTCAGAAGAAACACATAGACATTCGATACTCAAACGGAGAAAAACTCCGAGTCCTCGTCGCGTGACCTTCCGGCTTCCAGGTCGAGTTATTGACGACGAGAAATTGTCGGGCGAAAGAAACAAGAGACTTCAGCACGAAGCTGTGGAATCGGAAAATTTTTACAAACCGTTAGAACAATTTGAAGAAAAAATTCAACGTCACGACAATGTCCACTATTTTTGTGGCAATGATAAATTGACCGAGCACGATCTACCGGTGAATCGTTCCACGCAAAATAAATCTCGTTCCTTTCAGTCTACGAACTCGTTGAAACAGAAAGGTAATCTTGCCACCGTATGAATTCACGTATCTCCGAATTGCCAAACATTTTGCTAAAAATTGAAAAAACTTCTTTTTTTTTTTTATAAAATTCTCATTTGAAAAATTCGTTTTTGGTAATTTTTTGCCATTTTATCCAGAAATTTGGGCATTTCCTTTCAAACTATGGAAAAAAAGCACGAAATTCTTAACATTTTTTATCAATGCACAAAAATCAACTAAACTTCTTCCTTTTTACGATTGGGACCCCAACCAAGGTCGTGGAATCAATGTTGCGGATTTATTCTTCCGCATTTCGTAACAAAACCGATTTGGAATATTCTCCTGGAAGATTTGATCATTATATACAATCGGTTCAGTGATTCTTGGCAGATAAAAAATCCACAAACATTACGGATGTGTAGTGACACAAAACTAATTCCTCGTACGTCCAAAAAAAATGACAAATTCGTTGGTTACAGGAGCAAAAAGTATTTCCCCACGATATTACGCGGTTGGGGAACAAGAAAATTATCATGAATCCGAAGATTCGGAGCAAGATTGGGAAACTCCGACGAGCGAAGATACTTATCGAGCTCCGAAGGATGTTCAATTTCCCAAAGAAACCAGAGAAGCGATGAACATACTCCGAACAGCTAAAGCAAACGTGCAATGTGATCATTTCGGTCAGTCAAATCAAATGTTTTCCATTCAATCAGGAATAACCTAAAAAAATCAGCGAGGTCATAACTTTTTTATTGTATTTTCAAGATCATTCTCAAAAAATGGGGAGAAACGTCGAACGGAGCTTCCGCAACAGGCAAGCGCCAAGTCACAGGAACCAAAATTTACCGGTACAGACATGATCAATCTGTTGAATTTCAATTGTTTCCCCGAAAATTAGAATCTGATGAAGGAACAAATTTCATTATCAAAATTGGTGGATTAACCCTCAGTAGACACACATGGGTCTGGGGTGTCCATTCAGCGAATGACGTGATTTATCGTTTTTCGTATCGATTACCATTGAATAACAATGATTAAAAAAAATTTATCCATCACCCAGTGCAGACTCTCTTTCTATAGATCCAAAGCTACTTTCCTGAATTTTTTCCGATTTTTTCAAAGAGACCAAGTACTGTAAAAAACGGTAGGACGTTCCAGACCCACGTGTGTCTACGGAGTAGTTCGGCGATTGGTTCAGCTACCAATTAGTTTCGGCACTGACAGATTATTTGCTCGCAGCCATGAATATGTCATTTCGTGTATGGAGCTAAAAATATTTAAGTCGAAAGAAGAAACAAAATTTTTGTTCGCCCAATACGATTTATTTCTCGCTGCAAAAGTTGAGCGAATCGTTTCAATTGTCCGAATGAAAAATATATGAAATTTTGTTTGTGACAATGTTGAAACAATTTTTGTTTGTTCAAGAAACTAAATTACGTCGAGAAGCTTCAGGAACTAGAAATTTTGTTCTAATTGTTGTTTTTTTTCCTCGTCCAGATCGCTTCGTCGTACGCAGTCGCCTTAGCGAAATTTCAAGAGCGTTGCGATGACGAGGGTGGGCTAAAATCTACATCAACGACGAAGCAGCATCGAGCGTCCCGGAATGCTAACGTAGCGGTTGGTAAATAGACAATTATCATGTGTGCTACTGAGAATCGGATTCATGAAACGTTGACTTGCCATATGCATGTTTAGAGAATCGCAGGACAGTCTTATTGATGCGAATGCATTTTTTTTTTTATGACACTGGAGTTCGCAACGTTGGGGTCCAACAAAAATTAATTTTTCTATTCATCCTTTGATCAATTACGAAAACCATGACAATTTCCCTACCGATTTTGTGTTTGGATCCTAAAAAAATATCGTTTTATTGTTCCGACCAAACATTGGATAATAACCTTGAGCTCCGCTCAAGAAAAAACAGAATTTCGTTGCATTTCAACGATGCAAACTGCAACATCGTTTTTTATTTTTTGGACATTATTCAATCGGAGTTTGCGATCGTTTCGTAATTATTTGGCAAAACGAATTATCCATCATTTTTCAATCACCCAATACTCGAGGCTTAGGAACTCAAATTCATTTGAAAGATACTCGTTCTGGAAAATCAACGTCTCTCTTTTGACAACACTTACGTAGCAGGTACGCGGTCTCATTCGTTAAGCAAACACTCGATGAGATGATAATATAATTTTAGAAGGATCAACGACGAACCGCTCCTTCGTTTATAAATCACTAGACACTCTAGTATTTTCTCCGTATAAAAATGAAAAATTCCGATTTTATGAAACTTTCTGCACGGTGAACGATCGAGGTTTAATTCGTTCGACGAACGATTAAAGTAGAAAAAACCTAAAGATCAGGACATGTGTTAATTTTGATGAAGACGATGATAATATTTTCTGCCTTTTCATTATTAAATTTGATCAACTGCCCCCGCTCGATAATTAAGTATGAAAAAAACGAGCGTTGTCGGAACAAATTATAAAATGCAGCAAATGTTTTTGCTGGTGCAGTAATTTATCTACCGAGAACTGTTAGCGAATGCTCTCATCTGCCAGCTAATTACGGTTGTTACAGTGGCGAAGCTTTTTTTCTCTGCGCACTTAATAGTTCCGAGTGGTTGCTTCTCTATCTGCCGGAGAGGATGACCGCGACGTAGCTACAGAGATTTCAGCAATTGTTCTTTCTTCATCTTCTGCCTCTTCTACTCCTCGGTTATTATAATAATAAATCACAATAGATTGATTCCGTTCACGATCATTATAGCTGTCGCGCAATGGCTTTTGCTGACGTCGCGCTATTTTCTATTTTATCCCTCAGTACGTTTGTCCTACTTTGAGATCGTACAAGTCCATCAAACTTCATCGGGTTTCCTAACTTTGAATTATTTAGCAAACGTCGCAAAAAAATTGTCGTGCCCCTTGGACAAGTATCTCAGAATAAAAATTGCCCCGGGGACTGCGCTTCCGACTAATTCATGCACATAAATAAATAGACAGCAAAAAAACAGTGCCTATTTTCACGTTAACGCTTGAGTCTTTTCCAACGTTAAAATTACTCGAAATTAAAAAGCATGGCACCTTTGAATTTTACGTGCTTTCCAGTATGGAAAATCCACATTTTTCAAGGGAACGAAATCAAATAAACGATTTTTACGCGTACAATAATTTTTTATTTATTTTCATGAAAATATCGTTATCGAAAAATTGCCAAATTTCAAATTGACCTCGTTTCATTATCGATGTTACCGCGTGTGGTGATTTTTTCAATTGGAATCTTGCCACCAGTCATTGCGATTAGCCCTTGGAACGGTTCAACTTTTTTTGGACACATTTATTTTTCGTGAAGTTTAAGGACGTTGTATGGCAACGGTCAAATCTAAATTTTTCTTTTCAGTTTTTTTTACATACAAAATGGTTTGCGAGCCCAAATTCATTAAAAAAAAAGTTGTTACAAATTGACTAAAGAACAAGGTACTCTAAATCCAAAATTGTCCGAGGTAGTCTGTATTTCTTATATAATAAACAAAATTTTGAAAAAATTTAACGACCGATTTTTTTTTGAAAAACTAAATAGAGCTTCTTTAATGTTACCTTAAAGTGTATGCAAAGTTTTGAGAGGCTTCATTATTTAGAAATCGAAATATTTAATGTTGACAATTGGAACTTTTAACACACGCTCTTGTGAGAAACTACTGAAAATTGTGATTTTTATAAATACATATCTCGACTTCTACATTATTCTCTTTGTATGGTGCAAATTTAGAGGAATTCAATCGATAGGAAAATTATCATACAACGTCCTTAAAGACATTCAATGAAGTAGAATTATTACAACCCTCGATGTAAATTTTGGTGAGTTCGGTGCATATTTGCATTTACTTATTCGATATGGGGACGAGTTACATGTGGAAGAACCAACAGGAAACCAACGGAGAAGCCTGCTGCGCATAAGTATATAGAAAAGTACTTGTTAGACACGGTCCACATGATCCTAGGCGTTCACATACATAGCGCCATGAACTAAATTGCATAGTACTGCATAAAACAGAATGGGCGAGAAAGAGAGAGAATAGAGAAAAAGACAGAAAGGGAGTCCGATTAACGTTCCTTTTTAATTGGCTCGTCCATCCAATCTGCTGGATGATCTAGAGAGATGTGCTACGTGCTCCTCGTCGTTTTCTATTCTTTCTTTTGCTTCTTCTTTCACCGACAACCACGTTCGCTCATTCACAAATTCGTTCAATCAATTCACATCCGCACGCACTACGTTTAGAAGCTGCCACATCCGAGCTTGCGAATCAATTGACACAGGATTTTGTTCAACCCTTCGAGTGCACATTTGCTATAAGTGCATCTTGGGTCAATCTGACCCAAGGGGTTTTTCAAATCGTTGTATTCCGGTGAAAATGCATTTTTTTTGTAGTAAATTATTCATATTTTATGTCGCAAATTTTTTTTTTTGACGAAAACGAAAATTAAATGGCAACACATTCGTTGCCATTGAATGCGAAACAATCGCGGTGACAGATAATTGTTGGGGTTAAAACAATCCATTATGTACTCGAAATATGTCAAATTTGAAAAACTGTCGTCACCGTAAGAGCATTTCCCGAGGATGGTCACAACCAAGTTAAAGAATCTCGTTTTGAAAAAATGATCGGATGTAGTGGCAGCTTTATAAAATTTGTAATCAGTTGCAAAAGCATCCTTTTGTTAAACAAACGATGTTTTGACACAAAACAAATTTTTGACCTCAAAAAAGTCTAGATCAAGCGGCTAATTACTTGAATATTGGGACCGTGCACCCTAATACATTCTCACCAAAGTGAGAATGTGTAGTCGTGTACATACATAAAATTTTACCAGGAAAAGTACCTTTCCATACTATTGGCGTCGCCACCAGTACGCACATACACGACTACACATTCTCACTTTGGTGAGAGTGTATGAGTGTGTGCACACAGCGAATAATTACTCGTCGAATATTCATTTTAGCAACAGAAAAACCTCCTATCTTCTTTATTAAGATTCTCCATTGACTGGGTCGGTCATTGGCTTAATTCTTTGCTAAGTTTCTGTCAGATTTATAAAAACTTTGAAAAACACTCGCGGAAGATCGTATATGCTGCGCGTAACATCGCAGGTTCGCTTGGGGAAGTCTCAGCTTCGCTTTCATTCTCTACCGTTACTTCATTCCAATTCGTAATAACGGAATCCTAATATTACATCCACAATGATACATCTTCAACGAGATGTGTACCATTGTCTTGAGAAAAAAACTCACGTATGGTTTCGTATTACTGCCCGAGCTATACAGTTACCGCGATTCTCATCTTACTCTCCCACCTCGACAGTGTCATGATATACCCGCGGATACGAAGATCCGGAGACCCTTGAAACTGTATCGCCGGTACTTCTGCCGCGGATTATGCCCCGTCCTTAATCTCTCGCTTTATCAAAACGCGAATTAACATCTTCCGCTTTTCCTTCGTCACTCCGTTATACGAGTACAGACTCGACGATTTGGGAGTTGTGAGGATTATGGAATTCTGGACTAAAGGCTACCCCGGCGTTGAATTCGGGCACCTTCGACATTCGAAGTGTCCTAATTTTTTTCCAAAAACCCAGCAGATGTACGAACTCTTTTGATGTTTTCGTGTTTTTTTTCTTTGAGGATCTAAAAAAAAAAAAAATAAACGATGCAAATCCAACAGTTCGTTTTTTCTTGTGAAAAAAAAATTGATGAAAAAATCGAGAAAATATTTTCCGATCCTGCAGCAAACCCTAAATACACCGAATTAAAAAAAAAATTCTTCATCTTTTAAGCCAATATTTGACTCTCTAATTAATTACTTTTGATCCGAAGCTCCAAAGCGTTGAAATCGAAACTCAAGTTTCGCAATACCGATTTGTTTTACTTACGATACGTGGCTCCGGTAGTCGCGGAGAAAATATATACAAAAGTGTGTGTGTGTGTGTGCGTGCGTGTCGTGCGCGAGCTTCTACTTGTGTCCGTGTGTGGATATACACAAGAGCTCGACCGAAGAGGAAGTAGCAACTTCCTTAGCAGATTGTTATTCGGTCGGGGCTTAGACTCAAAGAATCGTGATATTAGCGGACGTGGAGTAACACACGCAGGAAAGCATAAATCGCATGGAAGCGTACACCCAGTTTTTCCGAGAGTATTTATGGCCGCAGATAATTTCAATGCTTTTCGTGGGAATAATAAATATACAAGAGGAAAAATAGAGCACAACAACCGGCGTTTGTCTTCGACAGATCCTGAAAAACCTGTCCTGAATATTATGAATGAAACATAAAAAAGTACATTCATCTTTGAGAACAAAAGTCAGAAACTATCCAACAAATTCCAAACGGACAAATTTGTTTTTTTTTTCGGATTTAACGAGGTTCGGAAAACAAAAGAAAAAAAGAAAACAACTCTGCACCGCGACCCCAACATCCTCATCGTACGATTTTTATTCCATTGCGAGGAAAAAGTTTCTTTACATACATTTAGATGATGTTGAAGTTTGCATCGATTGAATGCGTCGGAATTCTGAATTTTATTCTATTTTTTGAAAGCAGAACCAAAATTAAAACTGCGGTGTCCGTCTATGGCAATTTTTGCAAATGAAAAAATGAATGTCAAAGCAAAATTGAGGCGATTTGGAAGTTTTTAAAAATTTTGAATCCATCGAATATTTTTCGTTCAACAATGCAAACTTCAATATCATTCGTTTAATCGGTCTTTATGTCTAAGGTATGGGACAAATAGTTTTCTTGCTATCGTCGAATTAAACTTCCTTAGCGGCGAGACGATTTATTTTTACGCATTCAAGCACATATCACTCCTGAATTATATTTCGATGTAATTTTTGAAATATATTTTCGGAATAGTATGTGTGCCTAAGTTTTTGGCCGATTGCTTGAAGAATAAAATTCAGATAATCGTCTTTTCGTTGACCTCTAAATCGAACCACTAGCCCCGTAAATAATTGTCTTGCGCTGCATTTTTCATGGTTCAACTTATAGTTGCTTTGTTTTATCTCAAAAATATTTTGTTGATTTTTATTGAAAGAAACGAAGCTCGTGGAGGGAATTAATTTTTCAGTCTCGTTTGAATGCTATAAGCTGCTACGTGCGTGGGAGGACAAAAAAAAATCAAAAAATTTTCATTTTTTTGTGAATATAAATTCAGCGAAAATGGAATGTTTTGAAATTTGTATTATATCTCAGTAGCTGGTGGAATTTTCGGTAAATTTTTGTGCTTGTCCGTTCGGTCGTTGAGCCTCAAACGCGACGTATGATTATCAGAATTGTGCGTGGAATCATTAACAATGAATAGTTTTTTTTACAGGCGTTGGATTTCATTGTTCTGTGGATTTTTGTGCGGATGAAAAAGTTGTTACACTTTATTGGAATAAAATAGCGAGGATGCACGCAGCTTCCATATTTGTATCTCTGTCTGTTTTCTCGGTCACTCCCCCGCGTTGTCGGAAAGTCTCGGGTATTCTCGCAATTTTTCGTTCACCGGGTGTGCTTCACATACAAATCCGTAGTGACTTAGTACATATATACGCATATACAGACATTCTCCCCTCGCAAAGTCCTCGCACGCTCTCACTTGGTTTCTCTCTCTACCTCTCTTGCTCACTGTCTGTTCGTCGCACTGACTCGAGCGCTGCCGGTTTTCAGCTTCAGCATTGCCCAGTCGTGCGACGAGCTTCGTAACGTGTGGTTCGTACTTACATTCGAAACACGACTAGACAATCTCGCCTCTTTTTCGGTCGGTGGAGAATAATTCTAAGAAACAATACTACACAACAACGATAAACGAAGCAGAATCGAATTCGGTTTTTTCCGATTTTTCATACAGAATTCTCAAAGAAATTTTGTTTCTATTCGCGTTTACATTTTGCGTGCCTCGACAAGAGTGTTGAAACGGTGAGAGAGGGCGTCGCAGGATTTCCACAGGATCGACGCCGCCAACGACAATTTTATTTGTTATTGAGTGAGTACTGAATAGAAATATCGTTACAAAACCTTCCATCACATTTTCCTGTGTCTTTCGAGATAGCCCAGTTTTTTGCAAATGTACAAATTTCTTCTTCCCTTGAATTCTGCATGCGTGCGACGAATAATCGATTCCAAGGATGGGCCAATAATATGACCCCATGACGATACAGGACTCGTTGGAATAAAGACTAAAAATCCTGTTGTTACGATGAATAAATGACAGGGTTTGAATTTAAACCCCTTCCACAATGATTTTCGATGCATGCAATGACGAATGATCGAGTAAACATCGAACTAACCAAAAAATCGTCAAGAAATGACGTTTTTCATTTCCTCCATAAAGGATGTCCCTCGTATTCATTTTTGATGTGTGAGAGTTCAAAGGATCGGAAAAGTGGGTGTGGACAAGGATATTTGAATGTCAAAAAAAAACCTCTTAAGCGTGTGCGCACATTTTCGAATTTTATCCAGTTTTTCTTTTCTACACTTTACTCTTCCGGGAATTGGAAATTTTAATTGTTATTATTTCTAAGAGTTCCTTAACGGAATCCTGCAAGTGTATACGAGAGAAAATATTTCTAAAGCGACGTAAATGGACAAGACATAGGAAAAGTTGAATAGAGATACTAAAGGGAAGATCGATACGCGCGTGTGTAAGTGTGTTGGCCTGTGTGTGTGGAGTGTGTGCACGAGCCAGTCGTCCCATCCGCTTCGATCGAACTTTTCGAGCCCCATACGAAGCGTCAAAACGCGATTCGTATGCGTGGCTCGTGCCCAGCCGGGCTCGTCGAGGCTCAGGGGGAGTTGATGCTATAGATGAGTAGAGAGTAAGAGCGACGAGGAGAAAGAGGAGGTCCTCTTCAGGGTCAGGGTCGATTTTGCTTCGCGGGTGCACTCAGGCGGACCAAACGGAGATTACGAAAATCGAAACCGAGAGAATAAACACAGTAGTGCAATAATTGATTAGTGGAACAGGAGGAGCAGGGTATTGTGAGCAATCAAGATCGATGTAATAATTCCGATGGATGCGAACGGAAGTCAGACGTTGCTGCTTCTGTGGCACGTAGTTTTTTTTTGTTTGTTTTTTAATAGGTATTCTCCTTCGAAACTGTCGATAAATAGTTTGTGTCGTGAGATTCTACGACGGAGGTGAACGCAAATTTGATGACCTAACAAAAACGTGTTTTTTGACACGAAAACGTTCGGCGAAAATTTTGCAGTTGCTCAGTCTATACAAATAGTTTGAAGAATATTTGACAAACGAAATTGATTTCCCTTTGTTACGGACCATCGGAATGTAAACGAATGCTCCTGTGTTTACATCTTCGAGTTATCATAGTATCCAAACATTTTCAACCAACGAAAATAACATCGAAAATACGAAAACAGCATAAGAATCAGTTTTTGCTTCGAGCCTGAACTATCGCAGCATATAAATTGGAGTTTCACCTCGGATAATTTTCGTTTTTTAGATTATTTTCTCGTTAACCCTCAGTAGACACACATGGGTCTGGGGTGTCCGGCTCATTCAGCGAATGGCTCGAATTTCTCGTTTTTCGTATCGATTACTATTAAACAACAATAATAAAAAAGAATTTTTATTCATCAACCAGTGCAGGCTCTCTTTCTGTAGATCAAAAACTACTTTCCTGAATTTTTTCAGATATTTTTAACGAGCACAGTAAAAAACGGTAGGACGCCTCAGACCCATGTGTGTCTAGGGAGGTGCGCTAATTGTAGTGTGTCTACGGAGGGTTAATATAAAATTGTTAATGTTTTTTATTGACATTTCGATAAAAACTGTAGGAATGATTTTCATTTGAGATAAAATTCGCAATTTCATTTATTAATCGAGTAATCTCGTTACTAAACGGATTGGTTCGTCGATATGAAATTAAAAAAAACTATATTTCGCATCAACGATCGAAATGTAGCGAGAAAAAAATCTTAACAGAAGTGTAAAAAAACGCGGAGATGGACGAAGAACGGAAGTGGAAGTTCGACGCAAGCTTGAAAGTTCTCTTTGTCACGGTCCCGTGAGCCCGTTGTTTTGCCGCTTCGCTGTGCATTTGCAAATGGTACATCTCGGTTGAAAATCGCATACAGACATGAAATAGAGCTGACGCTTCAGGCCGGAGAGTCGAGAAGAAAAAAGCAACGGCGTATAATAAATCGATTCGAAGTCCAGCAATTGTGTACGAAATGCCAGTTTGGGTTTCTCGATTACATATCCGTCCGAGAAAATAAACTAACAGAATAAAAAGTATTCATCTCTTTGGCATAGTGACAATATCGGTTTTTCATTATTGTGACAGGTGTTCAGAAGCTCAAAAAACAAAAGCTTCAACCTTTTTTTATATTCTCTGATAGAGCTGAAAATTTACGCGATGAAAAATTCAAGTTCGTAAGAAAAAATACTGAAACAATTCGAAATATTGAAAAGATTAGAAAACAAATGATTTTTTTTGTGTACCAACGAAACAAAGCGGAGGATTATTTTTTCTAATAATCGAGATTACTGTGATTTCGATATTCCTGTAATTGAATAATTTTCATTGATAAAAAGCTTCCGAACCAACGTCACACGACCATACGTCATCGAGGACGGTGGATTCCAGTTCGGCGGCAAAATTCATATACCGTATAAATGCAAGACTCGGGATAAATCACAGTCGTTGAGAGCTTTGGAAAAAGTATTTCAACATATTTCGAGATTTATCCAAAGAAATATGTTATTTTGGTAACGGTTATATTTTTACGATGAAAACGCTTTCGCGTGTCTCTTTGCCGGGGTGGATTTATTTTGACGGGGCCCTACATCGCATTTACAGGCTTCGTACCCGAATGGTTTTTCGCTCAAGGACACGTGATTCCTCTCCCCGTTTATGACTCACTTTGTACTTTGCTATGTATAGCTCGGAGTCTCGTGTCAAACGCGTCACCGGATTTCCAACTGGTGAACGAAATAAAGGAAATTTAGTCCCGTGCCCTA
This sequence comes from Hyposoter dolosus, assembly GCA_963921915.1. Classification (NCBI taxonomy): domain Eukaryota; kingdom Metazoa; phylum Arthropoda; class Insecta; order Hymenoptera; family Ichneumonidae; genus Hyposoter; species Hyposoter dolosus. The sequence continues at coordinate 12,469,596 of OY998129.1, read as the reverse complement.
ACACGAGGTGTTCGAACCCCCGCTGCACACGCGACCAGATTTTTCGGAGCAGCTTGGTCATGCAATTCATATACAGCCTGCGCATCGAAATTATTCGTCAGGGCACGATCTCCAAGGTCGTTGACAAAGTTGCCTTGACGACGATTTAGATCGTGTGCGATTAAAGGGAGTCGCTGATAATACATGATCATTATTTAGTATGACAATGAGATTTCAGGGAAACAAACTCTTCGATAATCAGTGCAATGGTGTTCAGTCGAAAGATTTATAGTTTTATGGTTAAAAACGAACGGAATGAAACTCGCGGAGACGATAAAAAAATGGCAAGAATACGAGCAGCTGTTCTCATTCCTAATTTGCCTTATTAGCACTCGAGATTTCTCACACTCGAATCCTCCACGCAGGAGAGCGTTCAGGTGAAAAGTTGCTCGCACTATGAATCATTGAACGGATAAGGATTTAATTTTCTCGTCAGTGTTTTCCATTTTAAGGACTTAATCAACTAATAAAAAACATGAAATCATTTTGTTTCCTGTTAAGTCGATTAGTTATCATTTTTTAATTTAGATCGAATTTTACTTTTATCTCGTAATTATTATTATAATTGTCCGTCCACTCTTTACTGTGTTCTTCGTCATGCTCGTTGAATATTTTTCAGCGAATTTGCGCGAGAACGAAAAAACTCCCAGTCATACTTCTCGACGTCGTGATCCTTCCCACTTCCGTCGAACCCGAATATAATTATATTTCGGAGCAAGCACCGCCGCGAGAGACCCCCCACTGCCCCCTTAACGCCTCCTTCCTTGCCCGCGCGTGAGAATTTCTCTCGGGACCAAACGTGATTTTCAGGCTTTCGATGTTTTGTTGAAGGTGATCAAATAAACTATCTCGTGGGTAATAACAAAAATTATTTCATTCTAACAGTATTTTTTTTTTCTTGAGCAGAGCTCATGATTTCTTTTTAATATTTGGTCAGTACAATAAAAGGATCTCTTTTTTTAGGATCCAAACAGAAAGTAGATAATTGTCATGGTTTTTGAAATTGAACAAACAATTAGTATTTTTCGTTGGACACCAACGTTGCGAACTTCGGTGTCATGTATTTTTTTTCGCAGCCTTTGAGAACGCCCAATTATTGTATACTTTCAATACTAATTTTGATGACAGTCTATGCAGAAATTTGAGATTCTTTTGGAATGAAAAAAATGCTGACCCTATTCAACAAAATATGGACTTTTTGGAAGAAACCTAGATTTTTAGGGCATTACGGCGATTAAAACTTACCGCCTTACAACGTTGGAGTGAAACCTTTTAATTCTCGATATTCTACAGACTTACGTGACGTTTATTGCCTTTTAATCAATTCGTCGATCAAAATTGCGATTTTATGATTTCTTAATCGGACTTTACGATGCGTGGCTCCTTCTACATGAAATGTTGAAACGACGATTTTCAATCAAACGTAATAAATTATCAATCATCGTTTCCGAGGCTCATTAAAAATTTAATCAAATAATTTTTCTATTATATTCACATACATATTTCTTTACACTTGTTCAAGTGTCAAACGTAAGCAACTTTGAAAATCTTTCAATTCGGTTTTTAATTCATATAAAAATGCGGAACACATGCGGATTAGTGCAGACAACGTGAAAGCCCATTTTCTACATTGGTAATAACCCACTGACCCACACAGAAAATTCTTCATCCCAATTATCTTTCTGCGGTGCTGAATTTCACTCGAATTTTTTCGTCCAATGCTTCCATTTGATAATCGTTTACGTTATGCTCGGAAATTCACACGCAAGCAACATACCAAGTTCCAGATAAACAATACGTGAGAATTCAATTCGCTTCAGTAGGAAAAATTGCGTAGTCGGAGAATTCTTACACACACACACACACGCACGTTCCATGCTCATTCTTGGTTTGAGCTCATCAATTATTCAATCAAATAGAAAAAAAAAAAAAACACCAAATTTGGTAAGAGAAAGCAATTTTTGATGATTTTTTAACTTGCAGAGTTTAAATTATTCAAAATATTTTATTTGAAAATGAAAATTGCCCAGGATTCAAGGTCGTCCCTCGAGTCTCACCTGCGGTGATAACTTCGCCAAGTTCTTCATCCAGGTACGATAATGATGTCGCAAATACCGCAGGAATTTCCATTTTTACTACAACTTTCTTAAATCTTATTGCCAAAAATTTTATTTTGTTTCAATAATCGGTATTCCAAATAGAATTTGATCAATTGATGAAAAATTAAAGTTCGATTTATACAACTTTTTAGAGTATCTCACTGAAAAACTATTTTTCTTGGATCAACGAGATTTCGGTTGAACGAACTTGGGTTGGACCAACAAAATCTGGGTGACGAAATTGACGATGTTGAAGTTTGCATCGTTGAAATGTAACGAAATTCTGTTTTTTCCTGATTAGATCTCATGGTATTCAATATTTGGTCAGGACAATAGAAGATTCATTTTTTAGGATCCAAACACCAAATCGGTACTAAAATTGTCATGGTTTTTTGAAATTGAACAAAAAATGAATTTGAAAAAGTATTTTTCGTTGGATCCCAACGTTGGAAACTTCAGTGTCATTGAAAATGTCGTCTTCATTCGAACAAAAGTTGGATTGTGTCATTCCTTAATTTGCTGGCTCAAATGAATTACGTTCAGTGCAAGGATATTGCTGTTAAATCGGCACATTTCATTGCGTTCGGCAAATTTCGTTGATTCTGCAAATTTCGATAGCCGGCGCATGAAACTGCGTGCGGGCGTAGTCAGAATTTCCGACTATCTCTATATATCATCGATAGCTTTCAATATCCCAGGAAGCAGATCGAATGCACTGTGGATTTTCAAGTTAGCGAGATTCCGTTTATGACATTTGATTTTTTAAAATTCCTATTTATGAAGGAACGCAGTGAAAAAAATGTATTACCGGTTTTTCTCACCTCCTTCTTTATCGTCGTCAAGTTGAAATGACCTAAAAACGTGTTCAATGAAAAATAAAAGTCCGCTGCAAAAAAGCATCGCAAGAAATTTTAACGGTGATCGTGTGCTGCGCATCAGACGTTTCACTTCTTCTGGGCTCCATTTATCGCCCGTGCAATTTACTGTTATATCAAGACTGCTTCTTTTCTTTTTCTCTCATCTCATTCAACGGTTTTTTTTGTCGAAATGAAAAAGAGATGGAGTGGATAAGGAGGAGGAGGAGGAGGAGGAGTAACGAGTGTATCAAAGAAAAGCAACCAACAGAGTTAATGTTCAAAGAACGGATCAAGACGGATGAACGAATTACGAAAAAAATACAAAGGACATTGTCGAAAGAGAACGACAGAGAGAGAAAAAGGACTGGGAGAGAGGGAGAGAAAGAGAGAGAGAGCGAGAGAGAGAGAGAGAGCGAGAGAGAGAGACCGTTACGCGACCGTTCTGCAGTGATCGGCGTTATCGTTAGAGATGTGCCAAGCTCAATTATTCTTAAACAGCTCAAAACGCTCATCCGAACGTGTTTTTCTACTATCCATCCACACTGTACGCAACGTTAATCATAATTATTAGTGTTACATTGCGATCATCAATTATCCTTAGTGAATAAAAGAAACACTCGAGTTTTTGCCATGCTCATCGGAAAGCGCACTGCTGGATAAGTTATTGTAATGATAACAACGACAGAAAAAATCCACTCAGTTCAAGAGCTTCCATTGCTTTCGAAAGCCTCACTAGATACATGCCGATGTTTATTAAATGCTTCCCACAGATCGCCATGAATAATTGCAATTGATAATCGTAAAGTCGATGCCTCATTCGGAATAACGAAGTATCTTCATCGCTAGACATTTCGTTAGTTTCATTTCCAAAGACATGCCAAGATGCCGCCCTGTCGAGCCGATGTTTATGAGACAAAAAAAAATTGAAAATTGGAACCGACGGGTAGACTTCTCGCAACACAATAAAACCCGTGCCAGGAAACTCTCTCGCGCTCAACGACAACCTCCTGCAATCGAGCCAAAAGCCTGGGATCAATACCTGCCACAAATACATGTCCACACTGTACCGGACTCTATCCCTGTACTCATCTTTACCATGGCTGGTGTGCGCGCGTGTGTGTGTGTGTGTGTGTGTGTGTGTGTGGGTTATCATCACTAAGAAGGGCCGTTCTGTAGTAACAGGCACAGAACCAGGGGCTCCTCCCTTTAATCGACATTTTACTGTCCCTTCCCAATGAGACAAACGTTGACTTTTTCTCCACAGTATTGACAATTGGTATCGTTTCAGATAATCCGTTGGAAATTGCGGGTTCTGTACATCGATCGTTATCCATTTAGTTTTCTTGATTAACAAGCCTGGCTGTGTCACATAAACAACGTTAACTTATTCGATCGTTGTAGTATCGAACTTTACGTAGAATTCTTGTTAACATCGAATGCTCATTCGTCTGGATAACGTTGAAGTTTGGAATGCATCGGAATCCCTCATTTCATTCTATTTTTTGAAAGCAGAGCCAAAAATTGCCACGCTCGCCTATGACAATTATTCGCAAATGAAAAACTGAATGTCAAATAAAAATTAAGGAGATTTCGAAAATCTAAATAATTGGGGCGACGTTGAAGTTTGCCTCGTTGGAATGCAACGAAATTCTGTTTTTTTTTCTTTAACCGAGCTCATGATTCTTATTCAATATTTTGCCCGGACGATAAAACCATCTTCTTTTACAATCCAACAAACAAAATCGGTACAAAAATTTTCATGATTTTTTGAAATTTAACAAAAAATGCATAGAAAAAGTATTTTTCGCGTTGGACCCCAACGTTGCGAACTTCAGTGTCATTAATTGTGAGTGGATTAAATATTTTTCGTTGGGCCCCAACGTTGCGAAGAATAACGCTCGTCTGGTGCTTTTCGTACAATTTATTTAGTTGAGGTTCCAACATTTTTATAAATTACCGCCAAAGCATTCGCTCTGAGAATTACCGGAATCATGACCCACTATATGTGCAGTCATATGGTCAATGTAAGCCGTTACTTAAGCTGCTGGCATTACCGAGAATATGTAACGCGTATCAATCCCAGCCTATCTTCTACCGCCGCCGTTGATAACGGTGATTTTTAAACTAATTGGTTACTCTGCACTCTTCCAGCGCAACGTTCAAAGTTCGGATTAAAAAGATTATAGCGAATTGACAAGTCGAACAATTGTTAAATTTCATTTTATAGACTTGCAACGAGTCAACGATTATTCCAATGTGCATGAGGCTGTAAATTTAATTGGGAAAAAATTTCCGATGTTCTTAACAACGATTCACGAGCAGTCATTTTTCGCTGCTGTTCGTAGCAACGGAATTCATTGTTTTATTCTATACATCATTCTATTATTTTTTTGCGAAAGAAAAACCAAAAATTGAACTGCGGTGTCCGTCTTTGCCAATTTTTTCAAATGAAAAACTAAATGTCAAAAATTATAAGAAGGGTGAATGTATAGAATATTTTTCGTTCTACTCCGATGATGCAAATTTCAATATCGTGAAAAGTGTATAAAAATGCAGTCATCGAAACTGCTGTTTCGTGAAATAGCATTTTTTTTGTCAAGTTTTAATCGCTTGCTGAACTGTTAAGATTTAATTTCATTAGTTCATGGGGAATTCACACGAAACAGCAAATAGAATCGCACGCAGTCTTCCAGTTCCCCTCAGCGAAAAATAGCAGTAGAATCGCGGTTAACGTAAAAGCATCGGAAACAAACAGTGAAACAAAACAACTGGCGCGGAGTAAGGAATATTTAAACATATATATATATATATATATGTGCACACGCGCACGGTAGAGAAGAAGCAAAAGAAATACGAAAAAAGACGACGAAAATTCCGAGTACACACAGCATACAACATGCTTCAAGAAATCCCAGCGCATGAACAGAAAGACAGAGGGAAGAAAAAAAACGACGAGAGTGCTGTTAAGAGGGAGAAGAAATAAAAGTACAAAAAAATTGTTCTTTGTGTGCCGGAGCGAATGTTTGTACTCCCTGTGATCAGCTCTTCCCCAGATCTTTTCACTGCGACCACGATAATGCACCGCGAATACGCTTTATGCTTAGTGATACATAGTCTGGAGCTCCAAACTCTTTGAGCTGCCAAATGGAAGTGGCAAATTCGACGATACCCTTCTCTCTCTTCGTTTCCATCTGCTCAGTAGTCATGAGATAAGATTCCCACTAACTTTGCTGTATAAAACAACAAATATAACTTCATCACTCTTCCGGAGTTCTTTCATCATTACGTTAGTCATTTCTCATCAAGCTTACGATTTATTGATAAATATGTTCAAAAATATGTTGCAAAAATATGCCAAAAATTTCAGTCAGAAATCAGTTAATCGATTAATTTGCAACTCGCTCCTACTTCATTTAATCGTAACGCGAATTTAGTTGGTGTCGATTGTAATGACACTGTTGAAGCTCAGAACAACATCCGACCAAATAATACGCGACGCAATAAAATGAAGACTTTTAATTTCGTCTTAATCAAGTGAAATTTGGATTCGGAAAGAAAATAACGTTTTCAACTTATTCAAATTTAAAGTGTTTTATTCCTGAGGAGGTTAGACACGTTTTACACTTGGAAATACAATTTTCAATATTCATTTATACGATGTTGAAGTTTGCATCGTTGGAATGCACCAAAATTCTGTTTTTTCATTAGCAGAGGTCAAGGTTGTTATCCAATATTTGGTCATAACAATAAAACGATCTTTTTTTAGGATCGAAACACAAAATCGGTACGAAAATTGTCATGGTTTTTGAAGTTGAACAAAAAAATGAATAGAAAAAGTATTTTCCGTTAGACTCCAACGTTGCGAACTTCAGTGTCATTTCTTTTACTAATTTTATACTTTTAAACGCGTGTGCCGATCTGTAATCTTACGTCATTTCGACGTGACATTGTTCTGTTGCATGTCTTCAAGTTATTTTGACAGGAGATCGAACTATAGTAAAGCTTTCATACTTGGAGTAATAAAAGCACGTTTTTGAAAGAGAAAAAGAGTTTTAGTAAAAAATTAACAGAAATGAAAATACATGTTGGATCGAAATTATTAGCTCCAGCGAGTCTGATTCTTGTTGCAAAAAAGTTCAGATTCCAGGTTCGTTTTTTCTTGACTCCGACCTGTGTAACAAGTTATGCACAATATCCGCACATCAAGATCTTCGCTTGGCCAAATGAAGCCACTTTTCCGAGTCATCAACGTGTCTAGTCGCCCAGAACCCTCACAACGAGTCTCTGTGGCTGTCCATCTCGTTTCTTGCTTGTTACAGCTTTTCTACCAGCGTTGGCAAACCCTATACTTATCCCGTTATATACCATGCCCTTATTTCCTTTGAGAGTGTCGTCTTGGAAAAATGAAGAGCTGTGAAGAGGGTGAAGGGCCACTCGAGCATAAACTAGTTTGTTTTTTTTCGAGATTTTGTGCCTCTGGTTCCTTGGAACAAAATATAGATGATCTCCAGAAGTCGATCTTAAAAACGTTTAAAATAATCACCATTTACATTCGACACGTCATCGTAAATAATCTAAACCAGTAGTTCTTATAAGAATATCGTTCAAAGGGGCTGGTTGTAAAAGGAAGTGCTCTTACATGGAGCAGAATAGGATAAGAGACTTATAAAAAAGTCCAAGTCAAGTTGGGTGTATAGAACGACAGTCAAGCGTGTGAAAGGGTGGACAGAGTGAAAAATTTACAAATAAGAACAGAGACGCGACATTAAGATAGGTGCGGTGTAGATGCCGATCCAGGATTATAAATAACCTTGAAAACGTTGTTAGAAAAAATAGTGCACATCACACTACAAAAATGTGTTCGGCCCATTTTCCGCGGGAAAGATTGAACCGTTTTTTCATGAATATCCATAAAATTGACCAACAAAAATTCGAAAAATTTAATCTCCCGTCCAACTTAAAAAATCCCCAATCGATAGGAAAATGTTGCCAATCCTCTGATTTCTTGATTTTCATCTTTTCTCTCTCGATTTATCTGTAGATTTCTACGAGAAGGGCAACCTTGAGGCTGGTATAAAAAAGTACTCGGGGAATATAAATTCTGAAACTTTTCGCGCTTGTGAGTCCACCAACTTGAGGAATCAACTGAAGGAGGACTCTACGAAATTTCGGGATATCTTAGCCTGCCACGATAACACGAGAACAATGCAGAGCAACGGTTCGGAAAGCGGGGTCTCGGAGAACGGAATCGACAGAACCGGCTGGACGGTAATGAATTCGACTCTGTATATTTTTTACAAACAGTTGCCGTTTATTTTTTTTTTTATTTTTTCAAAAATCAAAAAAGTATTTTGCACTTCATATTTTTATTCATACGTTTATTGTTATTTCTTTTAATCCTCTAATATAAATTTTTCTGCTCGACAATGTGTTCGTGGTCTCCAGGATTTTTGAACAAAAAAACTCACCCGGTTAAGATGAATTAAACAAAACAGTAGGATTTAAAAAATTTCGTTTTTGTAGATTATTCATGATTTATTCGTTTTTAGAGAATTGTTGGGTTTTCTTCAAGTCTATCGCTTGTTCTGCTGATTCGACACTGTAGACGAATCAATCTGTCAATCATCTGACTGAATTAGACTGAGAAATTGGATCGCGTGTAGGCTATTGGTATCTTTAGAACTGACGTATCGTAATTGTTGCTGCAAACTTAACTTTTCATAAAATCTTGCTCCTTAATTGACATCAAAACACAAATTTTATGATGTCGAAGTTTGAATCGTTGGAATGCAACGGAATCCATTATTTTATTTTATTATTCGAAAGCAGAGCCAAAAATTAACACGGAGTGTCTGTCCGTGACAATAATTTGCAAATGAAAAACTGAATAACAAAGAAAAATTGAGGCAATTCCGAAAATCTAGAAAATGGTAACTTGATAAAATATTTTTGATTGGTCTTCAACGATGCGAACTTCCATATCGTCGAATTTTTATTTCGTTTCATTTATCTTCATTTTCTGGGATGAAGATTTACCAACGATGAACGTATAAAAATAGTCACATTTTATTATATTCTTTCCAAATTATTGAATATTCATGTTTGAATCCCATTTTCCTTACATGTGAGTTATTACTATGGTATAAGGATTAATTGACAGTTTTTTATTGACGTGTTTATGTGAAAAAGAATGGACAAGGGTAAAAAATATGTTGAGAATCAAATGAAGATAAAAAATAAAATTTGTGTTTGCAGGTTGGGCTGATAAATGGAAAATACAAGTACCTTACTGCCGAGACCTTCGGCTTCAAGATAAACGCGAACGGTGCAAGCTTGAAAAAAAAACAACTTTGGACTCTCGAGGGAAGCGAGCATCAGGTTTTTCTGCGTTCTCATTTAGATCGTTATCTCGCGGTTGATCAATTTGGCAACGTCACCTGCGAGGCTGAAGATGCCTCGGATCCTGGCTGTGCTTTTCAAATCCAATTGACATTTGACGGTAAAGAATAAAAAAACTAAACTTATCGTCGTATTACACACGCAGTGAAAATAGACAGTTGCATGCTTCGATTTGTAGGCGTTCGCTCTTTTCGCGATCCTGTCATAAACTTGCACTTTGTGACATTTTGATTGATTGCCTTAATAAAAGGAAGAAAAAAAACGACAACATAAAACCGGAATTAGGCGAGCTTCGCTCCTTTTACGATTATTGTTTTATGGCCATTGCCTATGAGTGATATGTGCTCACGGAATCCATTCGAGATCATTTAATTGCAGGGAGTGGCAGATGGGCCTTGAAGAACGTACAGAGGGGATATTTCCTGGGTTCGAGCCAGGATGAGCTCAAGTGCGTGGCCAAGGCTCCAGGCGAGGCTGAATACTGGCTGGTTCATCTCGCGGCAAGGCCACAGGTAATTAAATTTTTTTAAATGCAAACGGTCGAGGTTGATAAACTCGAGAAATGCTAATCGGTAACACGACCAATCGTAACTCCGCAAAAAGGAACCTTTGCGATGAATTTTTTCTTTCTCCTGAACACGGTGAAGTTTAAAAAAATACAATTATTTGGTTGATGATTTTTGAAGAAGCTCTTCTAAATTATGTTTACGTTGCAACTATGCGAAAGATCTTTTCGTTATTGCGAAAAAATCACACCTTCATATTTACCGCAACACAGATTTGCTTCAGTGTTTACCGTTAGTCTCTCAACGCCTGTACGCTACTCGCAGCAGCCGACAAACTCGCTGCGTTACGATGTATATTTATAGAACTTGGTCGTCAGCCTCTTCGTACCGTCTCCATTCTCGTCTAAATCGATCGTAATCAATGTTATGGCGTGCCCTTAATTGATTCGTTAAAGTGTCGGCGAACAAAAGTTACCAACGATATCTCACTTCTCCGTCATTCTTCATGGGCATTCAACTACTCATTCATTGAAACAACTTTTTTGTCATCATTTTTCATTCCGTATTATTCCGAAATATTCGAACTGAAATCTTGATTTTTAAGTATCGTTCGCACCTATAAATTCCCTTAAAATCCGTTTCCAAATTTCTCCCTGCAAGTAGTTTTCATTTGGCAATTACTAATTACTCAATTTGGCCAGTTTACTTGCACTCTCTATTTTTCATTCTTTCACTCTATCCCATTTGAACGTTTTTTTTTGTTCGATACGCTCTTGAGCTGCTTTCGCCGAAACTAAAACTTGAATGGGTGAATACTCGACCATATACCAGCATTTCACACACTGGGTCGTTTTGACCCCAACAATTTTCTGTTACCGATTGATTCGCATTTTTGGCATTTAATTTTTGTTTTCGTAAAAAAATAAATTTAGGGCCATAAAATGTGGTCAATTTATTAGAAAAAACGTCTCTACAAAAAAAAAACACACACACACAAAAAACGAATATTTACCGGAATACAACGATTTGAAAAACTCCTTGAGTCAAACTGACCCAATATGCAGTTATAGGAGGTGTGCATTCGAAAGGTTAAAAGTGCCACGATGACGGTTTGATGATTAATGCAAATTTTCAATCCATCAGGTGAATTTGAGATCAGCTGGACGTAAGCGTTTCGCTCACTTGAGTGCCAGCCAAGATGAAATCCATGTCGATGCACCCGTGCCCTGGGGCGAGGATACTCTCTTTACTCTCGAATTCCGCGCTGCTGCAACTGCCGAAAACGAGTCTGGCCCGGGTAACAGACAAGGTGGAAAAACCGAGGGTGGCCATTACGCTCTTCACACTTGTAACAACAAGTATCTTGCTAATGATGGTAAACTCCTCGATACCTGCACCCGTGAATGTCTATACACTGCTGAGTTTCATGCTGGCCTCCTCGCACTCCGGTAATTAAACGTCAATTATTAAAATTCGAAAAATACGATCGACCGTTAGAAAAACTTGAGGCTGCTCCTGCGTGAAGTCAAATAGACACACTGCTGAATACAGCCGCTTTGGCTTTCGCTTTGCTCTTGGATTCAGCATTTCAAAGCCTCAGAAATGATAAGTTCTTTAAACACAAAGACCGCTGGTTGCGAGTCTTTCAACAAAAATTGGCTTTTCGACGTAATTCAGAATTTTTCCAATTTTCATATTATTTTCATTCTTGTTTGTAACTTCCTGTTTTGTTTTTCTGGTTCAGCTATATTCACGGAGCTTATTTGGCACCGATCGGCAGCAAAGCCGTACTCAAATCCAGATCGACGACCGTCACTCGTGACGAATTGTTCTCTCTCGAAGAGTCGTTGCCACAGGCATCCTTCGTCGCGGCTCTCAATCAACGTTACGTCTCCGTTAAACAAGGTGAGCTCCATACTGACCAAAAAAAAACGACTTTTTTCTCTCCATTCTACTGGGAAAATAAAAAATGTTGTCGCGGTTGAGTTAATTGGATATGGCGATGAATGTCAATTCAATCGTGCTACGTTATTCAGTATTTAGATCAAAACGTTCGGGACATATTCATATACGCGCGCAGCGGCATTCATTGTCGCTTTTGTCGATGTCGATGCCCTCTGAACAATGCCATATTATATACAGATGATCCTTATGTAAACGGATATGCGAAACGAGCCAGACATTTGACACCCTGAGGAAGGGTTTTTAATTGAATTTTTCCATCTGGTTCTATTCGCGGAAAAAAAACTTGGAAAAATAATCCTGTAGAAATAGTTGAGTTTCCATAAATCCGAATATCAATAACTTCTCTTTTGTCTGATTCCGTGGTCAACGTGTATGGAATTTCGTTCATTTCGAGCGTGGTCTTCTGTCCTAGAAAAAAAAAAAAAACTCGTGAAGACTATACCAATCTGCACCGCAGACGTGTACGTTGTTCGAAACGTGTACTATTTTTTTCAGATCGCCAAACGTTCGAAACTTTTTCTACGAACGCGATCTTCCAAAGGTTTGCTAATTACGGAGCTGATTGTAAATTCTCGAAATTGAAAATTGTTTGTACGTTTTTTTGGAATTTTTTGAAAATAATTCCGATGGAAAAATCAACTTTTGGTAATTCGAAAGATTTTCCAGGGTTTTTAAGGAATATATTGAGAGACGGTAATATGTACTTAATAGATGAAAAAGTGAAAATGATGTAAATTTGTCAGGTGTCGACGTAACTGCGAACCAGGACGAGATATCAGGGCACGAGACTTTCCAGTTGGAATTCGATCGTGTGACGAAACGATGGTACGTCAGAACAATGCAGGATCGTTACTGGAGCCTCGAAGCTGGTGGTGGTATCCAAGCATCCGATCATAAGCGTTCGTCGAACGCTCTTTTTGATCTCGTCTGGCAATCCGAAGGCGGAACCGTTTCTTTGCGTGCCAATAATGGCAAATTTCTCGCTACCAAACGTTCCGGTCACTTGTACGCGAACGCTGACTCACCAGACAGCGGTGATTCCGACGCGTCGAAATATTACTTTTATTTGATGAATCGACCCATACTCGTTTTACGATGTGAACAAGGCTTTGTCGGACCCAAAAGCGCCGCAAGTCCGAAACTGGAATGTAACAAAGCCGGCTACGAGACTATTCGAGTGGAACGTTGTGAACGTGGGGTTGTTCGATTTAAAGGTGAATCTAGGGGTTTATTGCATTGTTTGACAGAATTCTCTTTCTTTTTCTTTTTTTATGAAATAAAGTCGCAGACGATTCAAGTGATTGTAGAACTTTTACATAAAAACGTTGAACTTGTAATCGACAGGGTTACTCACAGTTTTCAATTATTCACAGGACAAAATGGCAAATACTGGTACGCTGACAGCGAAGGTGTGTCGGTCGACTCGGATTCACCGTCCGCAGGTTTTTATCTCGAATTGCGCGAGCCTTCGCGCTTGTGCATCAAATGTACCGACGGTCGTTATCTGACAGCCGGAAAAAATGGAGCGTTGCGTCTGGGCGAGACCGACCACGATTCGGCCACCAAGTGGGAGTTTTAAGGAGTGTAATGGAACGAGAATAACATTTCGAACGAAGTCACGATTTTTACTACTTCTGCGATTAACAAAAGCGAGGAAAAACATTCGGACGGGCCTCAAATCGTTCGCGAGCAATTGCATTTTTTTTCAACTTTCAATCGACTGCCGAAATGTCGCGATTTAACGAGAAAAAAAGGAAGAAACAAACTTTACTATCACGACTCGTACTTAAGTATTACGTATCGAAAAAAAAAATATATATATTTACCACGATAAACGATCGAAAATACCACATCGGGAGAATGCAAATGAGACGCGGATACGTCTCTTGTGGATTATCATAACATAACTATGCTTCGTACAAGTAATTTTTCCTATTCATCTGCGCCAATTATTTTCTACTCATCACACAAATTTTTTACGATCAATCGTGAAATTGCGTATTTGATTACCGCGGGGGAAAAAAACATGGTCAAAGGAAAGGGTTTTTGGTGAAAATCAGGTTTAAGAATCGAATGCTCATGATCATTCGCACTATTCAATCGAGATAATAATATTGCCCGCAAATAATAAGCCCATTCCATTACAATTTGAACTGAAAAACGAAGAACGAATCATTTCTTTTTTTCCACCATTTTATATGTATATTATATATTTAAACATGCGACTCAATTGTGTACTTTTATACCGAAACGTTTGTATACGTATGCGCAATACAATGATAATTAAAAACATATTTATGACGAATTACGTGTGTCGAAGTGATTGGAATTTTTTTTATAATTTTTGTTTTATTCTGCAATTCGGGCAAACTGAATATTCCGTATTGTTTAATTCATTATTTTGCGCAAGCTTTTCAAGTTGTGCTTTCCTGATACTCGAGAACACGAAAATCAGTGAAAAAGGCAGGCGAAAATAAATAATGAAAAGTAACTGATTCAAATAGATTTTTTTTATATGTAAATAATACGAAACTGCATCGTACTTGGTACTCTGTAGCTATTATTGTTCGAGCACAACACTCAAATGGTCAAAAAATCTGGTCAGTACCGCGCAATCGTGAAAAAACGTTTAGAACCCTCGGTGAAATGATGATTTTCTCGGTCTTGATCTTTCATATTGAGCCGAGTAAATTAAAATGATCAATGTTATATTATTTAAGCGCGGAGAGATGAAAAGATAAGTCTCTTTTTTAACGAGATGTAAGATTTCTTTATTTTACTACGTTTACATTTCCGTTTCTTCGTGTCAACACTTTTCGTCTATCGCAGCCGAAAGATAATCCCTTTTTTCTCGCAGTCTCGCTGTGATAAAACAAGTGTACAGTTCGGAAGAAACGTTCGTTTCTTAGTCATAAAGTACCGCTCCCGTAACAACAGCTTGTTCTGCGATAATTTACATGGTAAACTGAAAATTCATGATCGGCGAGGAAAAACAAATACCGAGGGGAACAGGAAACTGCCAGAAAATCTGTTTTCTCCCTCGTAATGTAGAGTTTCTGTGTATTTTTCAATTTTGTCGTTGCATCTCCACAATAGCTTGACCTTTTGTTCAACTTGATTTTCCACCTTGAGCGAGTGCTTTAACGAGCAGTTCTTTGTCGTTAAGTTTATCTTCTCTTTCTCTTTCTGAACGTAATTGCCTTTTGCGGGATTTTGTTTCGAGCCAAGTGCAATGTTCATTGAACATAAGTTTCAATGCAGGATAAAAGAGTGGCAGCAAGTTTAATTGCGAAATGCTGACTTGCATGTTGTCGTAGGCTATGCCGACTTTGCTGAGATTCGGCGTGTCGTTGCCGTTGTCCGGCAAATAAGGAATTTTCGAATAACGCTGACTGAAGTGTGTCAATAGGACGAATTTAGCTCTCATTCGCTCCCCGGCATGAATCGCTTGCGATATTGTCGAGTGATACTTTATTTTCGCCTCTTCTTCCAACTCGTCCTCCATTGTTGCTTCGTGAATCAGTAGATCGCAATCGGCACCGAGTTCAACGAGATTGTCACAGGGCATCGTATCACCACTGCAATAAACACAAATTCCAGTCAAATTATAAGGTTATTCGTGTTCGTGTATTTTATTGGAAATTGCATTTTCTCATGAAAATGTAACAATGATCTATAAGATCAATTGACTATTAAATTCGTCTTGATTAAATCATTTAATGAGTTGAACCACTCTGGAGGAAGAAAAGATCGGCATACTATGAGCATTAGTTTCAGCGGAATCATGGAACCAATCGATATTCCGTGAATAGTTTTGCATCGAAGTATCGACGATTATTTTTTTTATAATTATTTTTCGTGGTCTTGATTTATTCACAAAAACAGATACAGATTTCTGCTACAATTGGGCGCTTTAAAAAATGTAAAATTTCACGTAAGGCTCATCAGATAATTGTTTATAGCAAAAAAAATTATTCTTGATGATTCGATGTTGACTCAATGGAAGCCAATCTACAGAATTTCAATTCATTCCGTGATTTGGCTATGAAACACTTGCCAGGATATCTTTATTCTCTCTCCCTCTGCGAATGGTCAAAGCCCTTAATAATTTAAATTAACGATAAATACCTATAAACAATTTTGCAGCCATTTTCCGTGGTGACAGCGATTCCAAAAGCATAAGGACAGTGCCTAACGAAGGTTGTGTTGATTTTGACACCACCGAGACTTCGCCGTAAATGCATTTCTGCGGATATCGGAATCTGCCCGTTTTTAAGGACAAAATCTCTGTTTGAAACGAGATGATATTTATCCGCAATTGGTTCGAACCGTTTGTGGTAAATCCGAAGCCACGTAGAGATTTGTTCAGGTGCTAGAACTACTGCCGGTTCTTTCGTAGCCCGCTCACGCTCCCTCAACAAGCCTAAAAGACCGATGTGATGGTCGGCGTGAAGATGCGACACGTAAATAACCTGTCAGCAATACGGAATGAAAAAAAAAAAAATAAATGAATCCTCAGGTCGATTGGGCCATTTCGTTTCTTTACAAATTTTGGGATCGCCATTGAATGTCGCTAAATACCTTGATAGTTGATAGAATTTTGTCCACGTGTTGTCTACCATAAATTCTAATCAGTTGGCCGGCTGTACCTTCGCCGCAGTCGAAAATAATGCTTCTATCTTCATCGAGCCTGAGCAATATACCGCTCGTGTTTCTAGTCTTGTTCGGTATGCTCGAGCCTGTTCCCAACATAACGATTTTCGGATATTCCGCCGCGTTGCCAAGAGCCTTTGTACGAGCATTTATTTCAGTTTGTAGTTCCGCCAGAACATCGAGAAATCCATCAACCGCGAAAGTTTTGTCAATGTATGCTCGTGGTGTGAGAACGAGATCGTTACTCGTCCCGAAACGAACTCGTGGTCGAAGATGCACCGTGTCTAACGTTCTCCCTCGATTTATACGGGGAAATTTATCCTTATCGTTCGAAATCTTGAAATAATATCAAATCGTCCAATTATTATTTTAGTCATTAACTTTTTACACATGGAGTTTTCAAATCTTCACACGTAATTACCGCAACTTTGTCCTGCTTTGGAGCAGCCTTTTCATTTTGTGCTTCGTCGTCGAAAATGGCTGATGTACTTGCAACGGTTTTGTCAACGAGGACTCCTTCCTCGTCCAACAACGGAAATATATTTTGGTCTAAAAGGTGCAGTTTGTGCTGTATCCGGTGAACGGCCTCGCTGCCCAAACAGACGTTCTCCTCGTTGATTATTATGTGTTTCGTCACAGGTGGAAATTTATCCATCCACTGTTGATAACGAGGATTGTTGAGCACATGTTCTGGCGTAAAGTGCACGATGCAATTAGCCGGATGATGCGGGTCCGACAGTGGATTGTGGTATTTCATGAACGTTTCACAGCTCGTCAACGAATCGAGGTAATCTTCGCTTGGACACTCGAGCACTGAAAGCAGCAATTATCTGATTCACTCACTTTTCTATAACGGATTACTACAAAGCGCACTTCAACGACTATAACGAGTTAATACAAAGAGCAGTCAGAGACATGATGCAATTATTCATATTAACCCTAGAACTACAAACCCATTCTCTTCACCTTTAAACTACAAATCGGGTTCAGTATTTACCCCACGGGTTTCTTGTTCGTAAAATCGTTCTGAAAGCAGTAATCTGACTTATAGGTACATGAATCTTTTTGTTTTTTGATGCCGAAGAGAATGGTGGAGGGCATATTCAATTTCCTCAAGGTTTAGTTGTTGAAAAATCGATTTAAACACCTAAAACTACTGAAAAAAGAACTTAGGAACGTAATTCAAAGTTCGTCTGAGGTAGACATTTACCCCGATTTGTAGTTCTACGGTCTAGGGAATCAAATCGTTGAAGGCTTCGATAAATGTTATTCAAAATACCTATGAAAGTGGGTCCAGGATCGTCAGGCGAGGTAACGTCTGAGCTACGAATAATCGTGCCATCGGGTAGAGTTACATCTTTGCCAGCTTTCAAGTCTCCGAACAGAGGGCCGGGTGGAACTCCCTTATCGACGCACTTCTCAAGTAATAGAGTACCAGGCTTAGCATTTATTTTACACACATAAGCCATAGTCCCCTTGATCCTTTCTCCCTTTACAAGAGATTCGACTTTTGCTATTTTGTGACCATTTTTTTCTTGCGACGAGTTCCTTTTGCCGTTGCTATTCACTGCGTATTCGTAGTAATTGGTAGTATCTAGCAGCATGGGCTCGCTTTCGCTCTCGGATGAACTTTCGCTCTCTCCGTTGTGCAAGTAAACGTATCTGATGCTCATGGCTGTATCGATGTAGGGTTCTTCAGACGAACAGGCTGCTTCGTTCACGTCAAGATCTTTCAGTATAACAAAACGTTCAACGGCCTTAAACAGATCGGAACATCCCTTAGGTCCGTGTATTTTAATATCAGGTACTCCATTTTCCTGTATCGTAAGCGCCATGCCGGGCAAACCACCCATATTTTTCCATGTTGGAGTCGTCACAAATATGTGCTCTAGTTTACTCAGTTTCAATCGATGTTCGTGCGCTATTCTCTGCGTCCCTTCCCCACAGTTGAACAGATACTTTGTGTGATCAGTCGAGACATAAAGTGCAGTGGGAGCACCACGTGAACCACTACCAAGGACCTTGGAATCAGATTCAAAGTGTAAAAGTTAAAATTGTATAAAAGATTTCATAAATATCAATTGTTGCAATGTATAGGAAAGAATTTTTTTTTTTTATTGATGATTCGTTTAATTTTCGGAATTATTCAAATTTTCGAGCCAAAACACTTTTCAGGTCATGAAAATCGATCGTTTTATCATCGAAATTCCGGTCTGCATTTGATTAATGACCTTTGCCACGGAAAAAAAAAGAATTTCTTTGCATTCCAGCGATGCAAATTTCATCGTCGTACCGATGCAATTAATAAATAGAAACAAAATTATATGGCAAAAAAAATGTTACAGTAATGATGTTTCTTCAAGAGTGTAGTCATGGGAAATTTGTTTGGAGATGAAAGAATAACAACGTGTGACATCACACTATGCAATGAGAATCCATTGCTTACCTGTAACGAAACAGTCGTTGGTATAAACTTTTTGCCCCTGCTTTTGATTTTTTCTCGTTGCCGCTGCATCGATAGCAGCATATGCCTGTCTCTAGGCATGAGTTCTTCTACGTTTATTTTGGCGAATGTTCTCAAAAGGTAAACTCTGTTGAGGCGATGTTTTAAAATATCTCCATGACGGGAGTAAAATTTACAAATGTTACTTGACACCACGTTATTCATTCGTAATGATGTATGTTTATATTTGACACCATAAATAAAATTTCGCTATTGCCCGCATTTCCTGTGGCAAAAATGCAGGGAAGATTGCGTTTTCGGTTAACCTCAAATTTAACACACACACGATACTGTTTCAATATCTCGCACGTGTGACTCGCTGTTCGCTGTTCGCAGGGAGCACGGAGAAAACTAAACTACACTCTAAGGTACGGCCTCATTCAGCCGCTCGACGCTCGTTTGCAGCGACAAATCTGGTCACGTGATATGTAGCGCCAAAGCTGAAAATGTTGAGCTTTATCGTTACACATCGCGTGACGAAGAAGTCGGCTTTCGAGACCAATCAAATCAATCCTGCAAGCAGCCATGTTGACGCTGCTGTTCGACGCGACGACTTGGCGCTACTTTTTTGAGTTGCGGAAATTAAAAATAGGGTCATCACGTGGACAGCTTTGTCGCTGCAAATGAGCGTCGAGCGACTGCATGAGGCCGTACCTCTAGAGTACTCTGAGTACTAGAGAAAACCAGTAACGAGTGAATACAGCATGGGAAATTGGGAAAATCAATGGTGGGGGCGGGCGTCCTCAAAATTCCCTCTTGAAGCGGTTCTTCTTTTTGCTACCAGGTGTAAAGATCCGACAGCGCCACGCAGCTCGAGATGCTCGATCATCCTTGTGCCGGTAAAAAACCAACTGTAGAAATAAGGGAGTAACCCGTTACCGTGCATGCAGCTGAAAACCTTGGCCCTTTGCCCTCATAATTTCTATTTCAACTTTTTTTTTTACAAATCCTTTACCAGTCGTATAGTAGCGTACGGTATCGCATTTTCTGATGAAAATAAATGTACAAAATTACGCCCTGATCCCCTGATACGTTGTCTTATATTTTAGTTTTTTTTTTTGCAAAAATTGCTCGTTAGTAGAGTCAACTGCATGGTAACGGCATATATATGTAGGAATGATGTAAATTCGTATTCGGAGATCTTATTCGTCCGGAAACTAGGATCTACCTATTTCACGTTTTATTCTTTTTCCGCCAAAGAACATGGTGCAAATGTTCGTTTTGTTAATTTCAAGCATGTTCGAGGTAGAAACCTGCTTTTATGTTATCTCTGTCGCGCCCACAATGGCACCTCAAGTTCGGAGAATAATTTTTCGAGGTTCCGAAAACCCATCGGAGTTGTTATACTTGTTTGGAGGGTAAAAGGACGTGTTAAATCAGTTTATTCACATTTTTCCCACCGAACGTCTCGGAGAGGGTTTTTATCATATATTTCGCGTATTTACACATTAGCTACTAGTCAGCAGCAGCGATAGAGATAGGCGAGTAAGATCTCGCTAACACAAACAATTTTCCGCTAACTTCATCCTATTCGCTGAATATCGATTTAGCGAAATTCGCAAATTACAATTGAACAATGATTTCATCGAAGTAAAATACGGCAAAAGATGCAATAAATTCTTGTCCAGAATCCCGTGCATGGTTGCCACGACCTTGATTCAGGAAGTACGTGAAAAAATGAAGAAAAAAAAGAAAAGAAGAAAAAAAAAACACATTTTAATATAGATCTCGTTAATCGAGAGACTATATTTTATGGATAAATATCACTACAGACGTTCGACGATCGAAGCTTTCGTGGCCTGCTACCGCGTTTTCTCAGTGTCGCGAGTTTAACGGTAGCCTGTCGCGTATGGTGTAATTTTTTTTGCAACGTTTTAACCCTACTGTGCATTCTCATGTGGCGAATGTACAGCAGCTTCGATTTCAAGATTTTTTTGCACGTTTGACATCGGCGTGTCTGTTTTTCTGTAAATCATAAGAAATTCAAATCAATTTAAACTGCTATTTTTTAAGATTTATTAGTCTATATTTTTAACAGTATTTAGAAGTGATAACTTTAATACAATAATAGTACATGTCATTTTTAAAATAAATATACAATATTGAATTATTTGATCATAAGTAGAAAAAGTAGTATTTGTTTATTTAGTGCGCGACTCACCAGATTTTTTAGTGGCGTGTTGGAGCGAGTGAGAAGCTAACAATGCGGCGCTAGAGAACCATTTTGCACAGTCGGAACAATGTAATTTTTGGCCTTTCCAGCCGGGATGATTATTTTTCATTCGCTTTCTTCTTCTTCTCCTTCTTCTTGGGCCTTTCCTTATCGCGGCAGGGGCCGAAGTCGTCGCGGGCGATGTACACGTTATCGACTCACCCGGTTCTGTTTTTTCTTCGCTGCTTTTGCTGCCGCGTTCCTTCCGCGTCTTGTTCAGAGTCGTTGCCGTCGCCGCTGCTGTTGTTGTCGAGGAAGTTGCGTTGTTCGTTTCTTGCGATGCATTAGATTTTTTTCGCATCGAATGCATCGATTTGACGTGCCTCGCCAGTACAACAACTACGTCAAACTTTTCGTGGCAAATTTTGCAAGCGAATTCCTTTTTCGGTACGGAAGAATCGTTGGATCTCAAGGTTCTTTCCTCGAGTCTCTTAATGTTTTTGGGTGATTTTGGACATAGACGCGAGTGCGTTTTGACCGCTCTTTTCTGGCGGAAAGTTCGGGAACAATATTCGCACTTGAGAGATGCGAGCCCGGACGAGCCACTTTTTGAAGAGTTTGCTTTGGCAGAGTTCTCGTCATCATCCTCTTCTTCATCTTCCTCGTCGTCCGAATCTCCAACCATAATAACTTGGTTTTCTTTGTCACTCGAACCTTTTTCTCTGCTCTCGTCGAGCGTTATCTCGACTATGTTTTTATTCTTCGTACTGCCGCCGCCACTCAAACGATCCTCTTCGTCGACGTCGATTTCGATGATCTCGTATTGCTTTTTTGGTTGTGCCCTGTCTCCTACGTGTCGGCTTGCAGCTCGTCCCTTTTCTAGTCTTTTTGCGACGGAAGCTTTCATCTTGTATCGTACAGAGGCACGTACTGGTTTGCGCCTCCGTCGATAAACTCTTTTCCTCCTGTAGCCTCCATCGCCCTCGTCGTCTTCATCGTCTTCGTTCGGGAAAGTAGCTGGTTGTATTATTATCTCGGAATCACCGCGATTCACCGAGGTCAACTGTTGCTTTCGCGGCCTTTTCGCCTTTGGACTCCCGGATATTGCTGCTTCGGGCCCATGAGCCGCTTCGTTCGCGATAGACTTGCTTCGCTCGTTGTTTCCTATGAGCAATGATGCTCCACCGCTTACTTCTCGTTGCTCTTGTTTACCAGTGACCTCGTTCCGTCTACATGCTAATAAAGTACTCGACGATACGACGTGGCTGTTACGCACCAGATTCGTCCTCTTCCAGGTTTTCATAGGCGAATTTATCGTTATTACAGCCAGCTTGGCAGCCTCTTCCTCCTTTATTGCTGCATCCTTAATTATGTGAACCGACCCTTCGCAATCATCATCTGCGTTCGACGAATCCTCGTCGGGGGCAATCGCAAGCTCGCTTTCCACTGAAGTGTCTTGCCAACTGGACCTTGAACTTTGGTACAAAATTGGCGATCGGTTTTGACTTGATGACGAAAACTTTCCAAAACTTTCTTCGATATCGGCGAATGTCAATTCTTCTTCTGATTCGTTATCCTCCAAAAGCAAATCATCAACCGTCGATCGTACGACCAATCGTTCTTCGTCCACCGAAAAGTCATCTTCTAAAGTTTCGGATTGATCCGTTACTGCAATTCGTTAAAAACGTGAAAATCCTTTTATTTTTTTTTTACAAGAACCGCTTCGTTCGGGCTCATTGAAAATTATTATACGTACCGAGATCGTTGACCGGACTATACGGTGATATTGTGCGCAATTTTTCGTCCGTGTTTTCGAGCGTATCGTAAGATTCTAAAAACTGTTCTTTTTCATTTACTATTGAGGATGCTATCAATAACTCTTTCGACTGTTTGTCATCGTACTCGAATAGATCATCATCGAGTGGGACATTGTTAGCCGTTATTTCCGTGTAATACAGCGGTGGTGGAGGCTGCGGCGTCGGCTCATGAGTCAACAGCTGCTTCCTCATTTGCGTCGGCTTTTTTACCGTTCTAACTGCTCCTTCTCCAATCAATCTCTCAACGTCGGATCTAACGGAAACGCACACAGTCACTAAATATCGCAATCTACTTTTCACTATTTTGGTACGAACAAACGAACATTTTTTTGCTTATTACAATGGAAAAATAAATAAGATTGATACTTTATGAGAAACTGGAAGTTGGTCGGAGGTTCGCCGGACTCGTCGTATACCGCAACTGCAAAAACTTGGTCAGAATCTTCAACGGCATAAAGGGCCAATCTCTGGCCAGCCGCTGTGAGAAAAGTTGCAATAGTTTCCTCGTCCGAATCGTCAGCATTTTCCGCATCGTCCTCGTCAGCAACGCCACCGGAATCAGTGACGGTGTTCTCGTCTTTGCAGTAGACGAGTTGATTCTCCTCAAAACTAGTGTCTTCCTGTTGACCCAATTAATATTTTGTCGTGAGTGAGAGAAAGACGATGCCAGTTTGAGAACATTTGGATATTTACCATTGCCGAGCTGTCGTACGAATTCTGCTCCTCCCACTGATCTTCCATTTTGAGATGGGGATGTTCCAAGGGTGTAAAGGAATTATGACGGACTTTACTCTCTCGCCGGTCCTCCATTTCGTCTCCATGGTAGAACAGCGAATGTTGCGCTTCGTAAAAGTTGGATACATCCTCCGTTATCGTTCCGGTCTCCTCCAGACTCGCTGGTTCGCCGTTGGTTGACTGGTTTTGATAATGCGATAAATTTCGATACTAAAACGAGATTTAATGGGAGTGGAATATTGATAAGTTACCTCGGTTTCCATGCTGTCATCCTCCATTTTTGGCATATAAATGAATTGCCCGGAGTTTTCGTAAACGCGGAGACACAATTTGTCATTTGATCCGCGTTCCTCGTCCGGACATTCGTAAACATTGTTCTCGGTCATAACGGACATTTTTTCAGCATGGTGATTTCTTGGCATCCAACCGTTGTTTCTACCTCCTGCTGTAGGTTTAATTTGGCGAAAATTCGTGTGGAACTCGTATGATCGATCGTTCGATACCAGTCGACGAAAAAGTTTGAGATACCAATAATACGAATGATTACGAGTAGAGGTTATGTCGATCGCCAACAATTTGTAAACTCAGTCGGCTCGGATGAAGCTCATTACGCGCTGCACACACGAGCCAAGTCTCCGTTTGGTGCTTATTCTTATTCCGAACTCTTGATGCTCTCGATTAGCAACTCGAAACGGGAGTTTTTTTTTTAATTTTTTTTTTTACGATTTTACGTAGTCTCGATGGTTCACAATACCCGCAGTACGTTTTCGGTATCGAGTTCTTCACTCCTGTACGAATTGCACGATTGTAATATATAAATATCACGTTTGTGGATGTATATGCTGAATATGTGGATCCCCGCAAAGGCGGCAAAGGCCGCAATGATCGTAACGTTTCTCTACTGGTTTCTATACAAATTCCAAAGCATAACAAGGGATTCGCGAGTTTCTGTCTTCGTTTTGTTCGGTTTCGTCGACGCATACGCTGCGTGTATGTGCAGCGACAATATATGCATGTGTTTAATGATTACACGCGATAGATATACCATTGATATTTTTTAATGCGTCAATTTCGGCACACCATGTTGGCAATGCGCGTCGGTAAAATATCCACCATCATTGCCATTGCAAGATATATGACGGAGGAGCCTCAAGCACAAAATCTTCTGCGAAAACGTTTATTTGTGGGATATATTTGTCTATTGGGAAGTTGGCCTTTTTTTTATTACAAGATTTTTTAATTTTTCGGAGCTTTCGGAGCGCATTCGCTTTCCCGGTTACAAATTTCATATTAAAACGTTTGCCGGATATCTGTTGATTAGAAACATGAAAAACTAAAATCCGTGTAAAGTTGGCCGTTTTTTTTTTTTTTTTTTAATTTTGCAAACTCAATCGAAGCGTATTTGTTTGTTGTTTTCAAATTTCATAATTAAATCGATTGTCGGACATTTGTCTATTGGGAATTTTGTCGTTTTTTTTTTTAAACACAAAGTCCTTAAATTTTTTGGAGCTAAATCGAAGGGCATTCGTTTGATTTCAAGATATTTTTTGAGGACGAGCTATAGCTGCTCGCTGTTTGGTCGGTGGTACGAGGCCTCCCATTGGTCGTCATGGATCCCGGCGATGCGGTGACAAGAGAAAGCTGGCGACAGTCCTGCCACCCTTCTACCCACCACCGCCGCTGCGCTCAGAGGCTCAGACGCTCTACACAATCGTTTGATGTCATTGCTTTTCCGAACTCTTTTTGTTGTGCATATATATGCTTCTCTCGAAACTCGAAGCTTTCATCAATTTCCGAGTTTATCAAATGGTTGAATCCAACGAACTCGACATGTGCTCTATGGAAGAATGTTAGAGCGGTCGTGCCTTGGATTTACGTTGGTACTTATAAGTCGCGAGAGATTCAACCAAAGTAAACAAAAATAATAGAAACCTCAGGATCGAGAGATTATAGTTCATTTATCGTAGCCATGGATAATTTCTTCAAAATTGAAAAGATTGGCGAGGGGACGTATGGCGTTGTTTACAAAGCGCGGGATAAGGTTACCGGCAAAATGGTCGCTTTGAAGAAAATTCGACTCGAAACGTAAGTTTTTTAAATGTCATATTTTGTCAACTGTAGAGATAGCAATAACGTGTGGGCTCGTGCGATGTTTCTTTAAATTCCGAGCTACAAACTCCACATGAAAATGACTTGTCCTTCAGTCTAACTATATTATAAACGTTATACCGCTCCCGCCATTTCCAATTTATTGCAATCGTGACGATAAATTATTCCCGGTCGAATTTGTGACGAATCTGTCGACATAAGTGACTGGTATGGATGGAGAAGCTAACGTTTTGACACGATTTTGTTCCGAACCAGCGAGAGCGAGGGTGTACCCTCCACAGCGCTGCGTGAGATCTCCTTGTTGAAGGAACTGGCTCATCCCAACGTAATCCACCTCTTTGACATAGTGCACAGCAAAAAACATCTGTACCTTGTATTTGAATATTTGGATCAGGATTTGAAAAAGCTGCTCGATGCAGCAAAAACAACTGCCGTCGACGAAGACATCTGGAGCGAATTAGTCAAGGTACAAATTTCTTTTAAATTTTTTCTCAAATGAAAAACAAAACAGTTTTGTCGATTTAAGACAAAGAGCGAGTCGATCGCTTGTGTGGTTTCAGAGCTATCTCTACCAGCTGCTAAAAGCGATAGCCTTCTGTCACGTACACCTTATACTGCACAGAGACTTGAAGCCACAAAATCTTTTGATAGACCGAAGCGGCCACATCAAACTCGCAGATTTTGGATTGGCACGAACCTTCGGAGTGCCCGTAAGAACCTATACCCACGAAGTGGTGACGCTTTGGTACAGAGCGCCTGAAATTCTGTTGGGGACCAAGCTGTACTCTGCAGCAGTCGACGTCTGGAGTCTCGGATGCATTTTTGCAGAGATGGTACGAACGAGTCGTTGGTTGTTTTCGTCGGCACGCATTATTTCTTGTACAAAGGATTAATCTGTTTTTAGGCTACGAGGAGAGCCCTGTTTCCAGGTGACTCTGAAATCGATCAGCTTTTTAGGATATTTCGAACTCTCGGAACACCCGACGAAACGATATGGCCGGGTGTCTCCCAGCTCCCTGATTACAAATCCATATTTCCGCGCTGGGAACCTCGAGATTTGGATCAAGTTGTGCCAACCTTTGGCCAGGACGCTAGAAATTTGTTCTTGGTACGAGCTCAATTCTTTGCAGAGTTGAAAACGCAATTTTCTTTTATTTTCTTTTTCACTCGCTATTTTAATCCACAGAAACTTTTGACGTACGATCCAAATGAGAGAATAACCGCGAGAAAAGCGTTGGGTCATCAATATTTCAACGATGTGAAAGTCGTTCCACCGCCGCTACCACCGCCGAACAAGGACTGAACTCCCTTGTAAATATACCAATCGCAAACAACCCTGTTACTATTTTTCCTGATCGCTGTCGTCATTACGTTTTTATATGCATTTTTTTTTCATCGTTCGTAGTATTAGGCTAAAGAAAAATAAAGAACGAAAGAAAGGAAGCACGAGAGTGTACTTTTGATACGAGTACGATTGATTAATCCTTCGAGTGCACGCAATGGGTCAATCTGACCCAAAGAGTTTTTCAAACCATTGTATTCCGGTAAATATGCATTCTTTATTGTCGTTTGTACAGACGTTTTGTGCAGTAAATTATCCATATTTTATCGCCCCAAATTTATTTCTTGACGAAAACGAAAATTGAATAGCAAAACATTCGTTATCAAACAATCGGTGAGAGAAAGTTGTTGGGGTCAAAACGACCCAGTATGCACTCGAAGGGTTAATACTCTGGAAAGTTCACCTCCGACAGAAATCAATGAAAATACTGAAAACAATAGTTTTTTTAGAATGTTATTTTTCAGGGATTCTTCCCGTTTTTAAGATTCGTACAATACAACGAAACAAGCGGGCAAACCCGGTCTATCTAATCAGAACGTATACTCCACATTTGTGTGCAAAATTTTATTATTCGATCGATTAACCCGTAGCAACCACGTTCTACCGAGCATCAAGCACATTTTCGTGCCATTTCGATTTGGCATTATCAAACTTTCGTATGGATAATTCCTTGTGGGAGTGATTTGTGAAAATTTTCTTTCGGAGAAACGGCACATTCGAACATATTAGGAGCGCGGTAAAGCTCGGGGTGGTGTGTTCCTTTGAATAATTGGCGTCGAGCCCCTGCCGCGTCTTTTAATTTTCTAGTATTCGATATGCAAAGTCTCTCGGAGGGAAAATCCTCAGGATTGCAATGGAAAATACCTTGAATGAATAAAATAATATTCATGTTGTGAAATTAGTTGATATTTGAAGAGAAATATATTAACCCTCCGTAGACACACTACAATTAGTGGACCTCCCTAGACACACATGGGTCTGGAGCGTCCTGCCGTTTTTGACTGTACGTGGACTCGTTAAAAAAATCTGAAAAAATTCAAAAAAGTATTTTTGGATCTATAGAAAGAGAGGCTGCACTGGGTGATGGATAAAAATGATTTTTTATTATTGTTATTTAATGGTAATCGATACGAAAAACGAGAAATTCGAGCCATTCGTTAAATGGACACGCCAGACCCATGTGTGTCTACTGAGGGTTAAAAACATTAGTTTTTGGTGGTAAGAGGGGATTTATAGTTGCAAGATCGTGCTTACTACGGGTTAATCAACGAAATATGCATAGATCTTGTTTTTAGTTGACTCGACGGTAAGAAAGACGCTTCTACACGTAAATGTTGCTCTTTGGAGATCTACCGAGATTCGTATATATTTTGGAATCTATGATTGTGCGGGGCGTTTGTGCATAAGTGTCTCATCGAGAAAGGGACAATCACGCTCGCGCGGATCGAATTACTTTTGATTGGTTTGTTTAATCGTAAAAAAAGTTATTTTCATGAATCACTGTTGGACGAGAGCGTGAGAGTCTGGATGTAAGAAGGAAAAAAATTGGAGAATCTGATCGTTGGAAGAACGACGAGCTGACTCTGGATAAATTTCGCAAGTGTGAGTAATTTTGATATTAATAATGTTTACTGCATCTGACGAACTCGGCTCGAGAGGCTCGATGTCTCAACGAGTTTGGGCAATTTCATGCTAGATTCTCGTTTGTCCATTGTAGAAATCTCGGTGGGTGGCGATCGAGTTAACTTTGGCAGCGAAAGACCTTTTCGAGAGGAGGAAGAGGAAGTGGAGGATGCAGCGGACAACGAGTTTCTCGGGCTTTTTGGCTTCTCCTCGTCGGCACAATCTCTTGGCGACTCTTCGAAGATGGTGACTCTTTTGACGCTCGGAGATTCCGGGGATTTGGATTGCAGGCTTTTCCTCAGAGCTCGGGGAGTCAACGGGGAAACCGGCGCTGGGGATCTCCGTCGTCGAGTGGGTGTCGAGGGAGGAGGATTAGGTTCCGTCCTGAGACTCGATTCGATCTCGATGAAATTTGGACGTTCCGCTGGAGTCTTTGGAAGCTCCTTCATCTGCTGGGAATATGATCGACAAATTTGGGAATAATTCGTCAAATTGGTTAGGGGCTGAGGAAAAATTATAAAATGAGGTTGTCGAAGGAGCAGAGAATCCGTGGAAGCGCGAGAGCGTCGAGAAGCCGGTGGTGACGAGTGGCTGCTAAAGATACGTGTGTCTCTCTTTCGATCATTTACCTTGCGTGAATTATTCTCGTTAACACGAATAGTGGAGGTGATGGTGGTGCGCGGGCGCTAAATTTCTATTCGACGAGGCGTTTTTTCGGTCATAGGGACAGGGATAAGTGGAATTAAGATGGGAAATGCGGAAATGAATAATTCAGGTGCGTTCAACGCTGTGCCGGCTTAAATCTAAAAAGAAAAATATAATTTTCATGACTTTTCTAATTAATCGTGATACAGACGATACAGATTCGAAGGATGATCAACATTACCAACTAATTTAGTTTGCATTTACAAAGAAATTCGGGAACAAATTAATGGTCGTCGCGGTAATTGCTAGTGAGTGGACGATTAGTCGTTTTAATTGTTACAATATCGTATTTTTGTGTTCAAACGAGTTCAAGTTACAACAATAACAAACGTACAAGCGCTACAATATTTGCTTTTTTTTTGTTTTAGTTTTTTTTTTTTTTTTTTTTTTTTTTGGTGCACGCGCGTGCTCCTCCATTTTTTCGCGCGTTCACGTGTCTCTTAATCTTCCAATTCTCATTAATTTTCCATTTGTTCCCCCAAGCGGATGATTTTAAACGACATCGTCCTCCGCCAGTTTCCCTCTCTCTCTCTCTCTCTCTCTCTTTCATTTCGACGATCGATTCGAGCACAAAGTTTCGATAATCGCGATATTACGGGAGGCATTAATTGCCATGAAATATTATTCGGTCAATCTTCCAAACAATCGGTCCTGCGCGGGACTCACGCGTAAATCACTCTCTCGGTCTCGGAATAATCGGGCCCTATCGGACGCGAAACACGTGGCGGATTTTTTCGCGCGATCTACGACAATTCACCGCGCCGTTGTACTTGATGGCCTGATGAAACTTTCGACGCTCTGACGCGCGCTTCTCTTTTCTCTCCCCTCTCAATTTTTTTCATTTATTCTCAATCGGTGGCCGTCTCCTCGATTGATTTCTTCAATGGTATCGTTGACGCGTGGAAAATTACAATCCAGGTATAATGAAATGAGGCGAGTGAGCGAAGAATCGATTCAACTATCGAAAACGGAGCTTAGCACTCCTCGTTGAGATTCTCGTCCGAGGTTGGTAGAGGATCGTTTTTAGGCTCGCCGATCGCGTTGGACGGTACGGGACTCTGCGACACACAATATGACAAGGAGCATTGGTTTTCCATTCACCCAGAATGCACAGCGCCTTGGACGACGGCCTCGAACGAATTGACGTTCGAGTTTTCAAGTTTATTTCTCGTCTCGGCCTGTCGTTCACTCGGGCTTCGATTTTCTTTAAAATTCGACGTTTCTTTTTCTCCAAGTGAATGAAACTCGATTGAAAACAGTGGAGAAACAAATGAAAACTTGAAAACCGCTGAACGCTGTCCTCTTTTCGGAGTCGTCGTCATTCTCTTCGTTTTTTATTTTTCTCCGTGATCGATATCCTCTTCCCGATTATTTCTCGCGTTCATTTGTCCGTTCGCCGATCCTGTCGCTTCGAACCTCGATCGTATCCCTTTAAAAGTTCCAAAGAACGGAGTCGCTTCACGCCCTCGTTATTTGCTCATCCTAGAATCCCACAGCCGCAGAAAAATTCAAAAATTTACTTTATTGTGCACCATTCTCTTCGTTATGAAAGAACCAAGAGAATGGTTTGTATTTTATTGTATTATCGCGTACCAGGAACATTTTAGGCTGGAGAAAAGTTTCCGGTATTTAGTTGGCTCGCGCAGTGAACGGTTTACGTCGTAAAAAATGGACTGAGGGATTCCAGGCCTGACGTGCCATCGATAGGCTGGATCGCGCGAGGGATTTTTTATCGAGGCTCGAGAGTATCGTTATTAGTACAAAGGGCGAGGGATTGTAAGCAAATAATTATCGTTTAATAGCGCGGCAGTGCCAAGTGCGTGCAAAGCTCCGTTGGTAGGAAGAAATAAGATGGAAAGTCGATAAGATCGAATGGACGACGGACGAATTGCCGCGGAATCGGATATCGGTCTTTGAAGGGGCGAGTTGAACGATCGCAGCAATCGGATGTCACCGGGTCCGTACCTGAGCTCCGCTTCCGTTTAGACTCTCGACGTTGGAGCCTCCGGTCTGTCGTAAATAGTCCTTATCATTGAAAATCTTCTTATCACCTCCCCCTGGCTTGTGCTTTACATTGTCCAACGAGCCGATCTTGCTTTCAGCCTTGATGTCGATCTTCTGGGTTTCGATCTAGCGATACATCACGAGCAGACGTTTATAAAAAAGAGACGCGCGATGCACCAACGGAACGGAATCGCGACAAGGAGCTTTTCGCGAGGAGGATCCTCTCGAGGATTCAGCATCCACCGAGTATTGCGCAACAAAAAACTTTGAATTTTGTACGCAATACGTAGAGGAAGCTCCTGCTCGGACGGATCATCGATTCCCACGAGGATAATTCGATTGGAGGCGTGGGAATTGTTCAAGGTGACGGAATCATTTCGATCGAATTTCAAACTCGATTTTCTTCGTCGAGCAAAACTTCATGCTCGTTTAATTCGTACAGTGTGTACAGTACTTACGCAAAAGTCGCTTTTTCGAAAGGTCCTTGTGCTGAGAAGAGCGTGCATCGTCGACTCTCGCTACAGCTCGCGATACGCTACACATTTTTCATTTTTTTCACTTCCTGCTCGACACAATTCTCCTCATGACGCGTATGCGTATCGATCCTGCTGTCACGAGAGTCCGACACCTTTATCAAGCGAGAGCATGCACATGCTGACACACCCACACACCATACCCACACTCTCCAATAGAGTTTTCATTATTCATCGTTTACAAATGTTTGCTGGCGTATGGTATGCGATTTATACTTACGTCGTTATTCGGTGCAGGCTCCTGTGGAGTTTTCGGTGGCGTTGACGAGGACTGACAAGACCGAGAACGAACAACAAGTGGAACATTGTTAATAACAAATGAATCCAACATTCCAAACATGCCTTGACTCATAAATTACCAAAAGAATAAGTCATTGTCAATCAACTATTGAGAATATCAAATACTGCAAGGACACGACAAAAATGATGCATTTTTCGTATACACGGTTGAAGGTTTTCACGTGTCCAGAAACCCACGTTTTGAGAAGCTTTCCAATATTTTCCATGCAGGAAAAGTCCCGCACAACCGCAACGCGGCTTCGCCAATAAATTTTCTTTATTCGTTTCCCATTACTTTCCCATGATTTTGAATTTTTAGTATTTCACGATAAAAAGAAAAAAACGAGGCCCGATTCGTTATTTTTTCTTTAAGCGTTGGCATAATTTCGACTAATATAATTTTTTTTTGTTTGTGACTATAATACGCGTGAAAAATGATTGACTTTTCTCAAAGCAAGAAATGTTGCAAACGTTTCTCAAAACGTCGATTTTCAACAACGGAAAAAATGCTGTCCGAATATTCCAATAGTTTTTGAAAAATATGAAAAATTCGTTCACGTACTGCTTTTTTGAACATTTTACAGAGATTTATGTTTACTTAAACCTAGGACGGTAACCTGGGGTCAGAAACGACCCCACGCGACTTTAAAATCCCGCATCTTTTCTCCCTGCGTTCGCCCGCTTTTTTTTTTAATCAATTTACCGAATTTTTGACTAATTTTTTGTCTTCAAGCCAAATTGCCCTAGGCTTACGTGATCCTGCATTAAAAAACGAAAAGAATGAGCCCAAGCTGAACCCTTTTCGTTAAATTTTACCGGAAATATGAATTTTTCAAAATTGGGATCATTTATGACCCCTGGCTACCGGATTAGGTGAAAAAAATACGGTTACCGTTCTAGGGTTAAGGAATTACGCTCTCTCGAGAGGCAAGAAAAGTGGAGAAAAGTCTGACTCGCTATGACCGAGTCTTTGCCAACGAGCATTGATTCGCGTGAAAAAGACATTTTTTTTTTGGGCATTGCGATCGAATGTTAATTTTGAAGGTAATTAGTTACAATTGACGACTGATTTTTGCAGGTTTTCCGTGGGAATCGATACTCGCTGGTTCTTTGCTCGTTTACGCTTTCGCACAGCGCGCATTATCGGATGACAAGTAAGAAAAACAATGAAATATGAATAAATAGCGAGGATGAGTAATTGATCGGATGCAATAATTTGTTCTAATTTGCAGAGCACGGGATCTAGAGAACAAAACTGGAGGAGAATATGAGATTCGCAGCAGCCTCGAGCTTGCGAGCGTTATTGCGTTACCTTGACCGCACCGCCGCCAGGAACGTGCTTCGCATTTTCCTTTGAGCCGACTTTCGGCTTCGCCTTGTCCTTGAAGTCGAGCTTAACGGTTTCGATCTTCTTATCACCACCGCCAGGTTTGTACGTTGCGTTGTCTAAAGAGCCCACTTTGGGTTTCGCGTTCCACTGAAGCTTCACCTGCGTGATCTGTCGAATGAAAACGTTGATCATTTATTTCCTCCTCGTTGCTCGCTCATTTTTCTTATGCATGTCAGAAAAAACAATTGAAAAAATTGCACCTTTTTGTCTCCGCCACTCGGCATGTATTTGTCGTTCTTTGCGGCAATCTTTGGCTGAGCCTTGCTGAAATCGAGCTTGCGATTCTCGATCTTGACCTTACCGCCACCGGGCTTGTAGCTAGCATTGTCAAGCGAGCCGATCTTGGATCTTACCGTCTTGAGATTCGGTGACGGAGCTGCACCAACCTGAACTTTGTTCATAGGAACTTTTGGGGGAAAAGATTCATTAGCAAAATTCATCAAGTTGTCTGGAAGCTCTGTTCTCGAGTTCTCATCGTGTTTCGTCGAAAAGTTCGGCAAAAATTATTGTGCCTTACGAAATCTGAATTTTTCAATTTTGTACAAAGCGTGGAAAATATTTTCAAAGACAATTTCAAGGTGTAGGTCGACAAAATCAATCGTCAATTATAAACTGATTATAGTATGAAATTTCACACCCAACTATTCGCAAGATTTGACACACAATCGAAAAGTGTGCTGCAAGCTTTTTCAGCCTCTTGTCCGTTGAATATTCTATACTGACTTTTCTTTTCGGCTGTTGACGGTGGCCCGCCGGCACCGTCCGGCGTTCTCGGCAGCGATTTAATGGATTTGCTCGGTGACTTGATCGGCGAGCCAGCCGCTGTTCTCTTTTCATTATTTTCCCTCGATTTTGACGGCGGTAATTTCTTGGTTGGAGAGAGCGCAACACCGTTCGTCGTCTAGAAAGAAAAAAATAACGAAAAATACAAAACTTTTGTGTCTTTCATTGTTATGAAATCGATGGGAGTTTTTTTCAAGTTATTTTCCAGGAATGGTATCGTGGCTTAAAAGTTCAGCAGTAACTTTTGGATTCATGAACGGAATTGTTGTTACAATCGCTAGAAAAATATCGCTATTGATATTTCTAGTGTCGCGGCACACGAGCGACGGTTTCGTTGGCATACTCACCGGGATGCTGGAATGATTTGTTCGGTCGGCTCCACTTTCGCTTCCGGCATCTGTCGAATGAAAGATTCGTGTTAGTCGCAATGTTCGAGCAAAGGTTTGCATGCAAATCCCGCCATTAAAATCTCGAGGCATTTCCACTGATCGCTTACGGTTTTAGAGCCGCACTCAAAATAATTTGGAATGAAAAATATAAGTTCGGAAGGGCAGACTCTGAAGTTTGAAGCGACAAAAAAAAATTTGCTTGATGACGGTCACAAGATGGAGCAATTAAAACGATCGAGCAAAGAAGCAAACTTTGCGATTATCTCGAGACGATCGAAAAAAACCTGATTTGATCGAGCGTCCCGACGAGGAGCGTTTCATGGAGGATTCCCTTTGTCCGTCCGGTGTACCAGCGCCGCTGGGTGCCCGCGCTCGTTCCGAAGCCGAACCTGATGGGGTTGGCGGTTTGCCTACGGGTTCGTTGATCGGCGTAGCTGGTGCATCGGCAAAAGTAGCTCTTTTTTGATCGTTCTCCGTAACACTTTTGTTGCTGATTGCTGGAGAAACGGGAATCGAGTTCTGGGAGGCGGGAGTGATTGATCTCCCGGGCGATTTCGGCGAGAGCGATCTCGGTTCTCCGTCGTCGAATCCTTTAACGCTACCCATAGGAGATTTTGGTGATTTGGGTGAACTCGGTGAAGCCGAAGATTGTCGGGATGAGGGTGAAGGAGGAACGGAAAGGTTAGTTGGATTTTCCGGTGTTCGAGACAACGATGCGGGCGATCTCGAGGTCATTCCGTTCCTTTCGCTGGTGGCCGAGAGAGCCGGGCTCTTCGGATCACCCTGGCGCGATTCCGATCGACTTGAGAGACCCGACTCCGTGGAAGCTTCGTTGTTCGATCCTTTTGTCGAGGATGTTTCAAGATCTTGAAGCGGTGACGGATTCGTCGGTAAATAAGGAGTCGACGGTGTTTTGTTCGAATCGGTTTCAGTCTGGTGGCCCGAGCGCGTTTCTTCGTTCTTGTTTGTGTTGATCTTGCCCGCGGAAGTCGAACGATCTGGATGTTCGGTCGGAGGAGTTGGGCTGGGCGTGGAAGATTTTTTGTAAGAATTTCGTGAGCCTGGACGTTCCGAGTCGCTCGGTACCTTTGCCGGGGACGGGATTGCGCGATCGGCATGTTCCGGCGCCGGTGTCGGTGACTTTGAATTTCCGAGTGAGCGCGCACCCGGCGAGTCCGTGCGAATGAGCTCTCCCGATAGTGCGCCGTTGGTCGGTCCTGCGGTTGAATTCACTTTGGAACTGCTTTCCGCGTCTTCGTCCACCACGACGTCATCATCGTCGTCCTCGTCGTCATCGCCCTCGCCACGTTTTACAGCCTTGTTGTTCTCGAAATGATCAGTTGGTTCGTTCTCGGAGCGAGTGCCAGCTCCGAGACTCGGTGAACGAGAGTCCGCGACTTGCATAGTTTCGCGTTGCTGAAGATTCTTCGAACCGGAAAACTTGACGTTTACAGGATTCGATCGCGCCTCGACGGAGCTCGGCTCTTCTCTTAAAAGCGTTGAATCATCCCTCGGCGGCGAGGTTAGTACTGTTTCAGGAATAACTCGAGATTGAGGTTGTCGGTTGTCGGGATTTTGAGGATAAAGTTGAGGACGAGGATGGAAGGATGAGGCTGAGGTCGGGGTTGAGCCGAATGAATCGACGTTGATCGTTCTCTGAGGTCGAATTTCGCCACTAGCACCGTTTCGCGCTTGTGGTTGGGTTGGAAATGAAGGTGGCCTCGTGCCACCGAGAGGATGATTTGCGGGTGGCCGGAGAGCCGGTGGGCCGCCGGGATAACGGAGTCCTCCGCCCTGGACGATTTGCGGATTGTGTGCCGGGTTGAGCGACCGCGGTGGCCCTTGATTAAAATTTCCGTGAGGATTAGGCGGGCGTGGAGGTCCGAACGGCGGTCGGTTCTGCAGGAACTGTCCGGGCACCGGAGCGGTTGACGGTGGTCCTAGAGCAGGCGGTCTTGCTTCAGGACGGAGACCAGGTCGAGGCTGTTGAACTCCTGTTCGTCCACCCGGGACGACGGACGTTTCGTTTGCCGGAAATCTCGGTGACAAAGGTGGATGAGCCGGAGGTCGAGCTTGAAAACTCGTCGGCAATGATGGCGGATTTTGTTTTACCTGCTCAGGAGTGACAAACATATTTTTCTTCAGTCAGACTTGCGTATCGATCGCGCTCTTCCCGCATCAACAATGGTCGAGCTTTTTCTCTTGACAGTTTTTCGCGTTGATTGCAAAAACCGAATATTTCCCCGCAACGAAATTCCCTCGTTTAAATAATTCATCTCTTCTGCATAAATCTCAAAGGACACGTGTTTCGCGCCCACCATTCTTCACTAATTACTCGTTCCGTTTTTTATACTCCGACGCGATCCTTGTACACGCGCGTGTCTGAATAACGAGACTTTCGAGGACTCTTTTTCGGCTGGCGTCCTCGCAACCCTTCTCACCGAGTATGCTTCTCGAGAAACACGAGGACAGCGAGGGCGCGAATATGTGCTCTGAGGACACACCCAACCGCATCCCTTGACGCGTGCCTCTAAATAATTAATAAAATTCGGTTTGCCATATTATTTTCAGTGATCCTTCGATCCGCGGCATTTTCCGAATGAAAAACATAAAATAAATAATAAATATCTCTCGCGAGCGACGCTGATATGCGTTTTCGGAGAAAATAATGGTAATTTCGAATCCTCGGTCAAGTATGTACGCGAGGAGATAGTACGACATTAGAAAAATCGGCCACGAGCAACTATTATCAATCTCTATAGTTGTTACACGAGAAACTGCGAGTCGTTATGAGCTTTTGGTACCTGCCACCGTGTGTTCGATTCGTGCCACCCTCACCGTTGCCTGCTTATTGGAAAAATCGATCACACATCGCTTCGAACTGGCGGACCAAGTCTGTCGATCGAATTTGCAATAAAACGGAGGGAGAATGCGAGCTAGAGAGAGAGAGAGAGAGAGAGAGAGAGAGAGAGAGGGAGGGAGGTGAAGGGAAGAAGCCGAATGACTATCATTGAACGATAGAGACGACAAAATACTTGTTCAATTTCACTTTTCAACTCCGCGATCGATTGTTATCGTAGCTCGTACGAATACATGGTTCTACGTGTCGAAAGGGCCACTGCATGAGTTAGGTTTATAATTCTTACCATCGGCGATGCTCGTTCTACGAAGGAATCCCCGGGTGCACGTGGCGTCTGTTGCGAATCCATCGCTCAGATCTTTATTTATTTATTGCAATTTTGCAAACGAATTTCTTTTAACTTGAACCTTTTCTTTTGCTTATCGATATTGTTTAAAATCCTTGACGGACGATTCTTCGAGCAATCTCGATGCGGATATATAGCTGTTCGTCCATTAACCTGTTGCGTATCAATCAATATGCTTGATTACATACGCACGGAGAATAATGATTTTGAAAAAAAGGATTTTGCTCTCTGGGTGTTTGCTACGATGACGCCTACTGCATTGTGAACGAGGTGCTGCAAATTAGTCAATCTCGTACACGAATGAGCGTGTACGATGATGTTTCTACGAGCTCGTTCGATCTTATCGTATCGAGTCTCCTTTCCTTCCGACCAAATGGCGATCGATTTCGCACCATGGAGTTAAACGGGGTCAATTTTACTTTTAATCGTCACTAATTTCGATGCTAGCGTCGCGAAAATCAATCGTGAATCTCGTCGGCTCGATGGAGTCGATTTCCAATAAATATGTTAATCATGCGCCAACATAGAACGTGCCTGAGTAGCAGCGACTCGTGGAGAAAGAAAAGAAAAAGAAAAACAACGACAAAGTTTAAACTAGCTCGTTACAAATTTATTCAGCTACGTACTAATCTTGCGGTGAATCGTAATAACAAAACTTAATCCTGACGATACTTTGAGCAACTTTCAACAAATCATAACAATGACGATAATTATTACGGTGTGAGTTTCAAGACGGCAAAGTGACGAAAGTGGGGGATGCTCTTACGGTTGGTAAATTTGTTGGCAGAGGATCGAAAAACAATGTATACCCGAGCGATTAGACGATGAAAAACGCGATTTAAAAGTTGCCTGCTCACTTTTCGTATCTCTAAACCTTTCTCCGTTTCTTTCATTCAAACTTTTCGTAACGTGACCCAAATAGCTCAACTTTTTTTTTTCCATCTCGCCCCTCAACCTCTGACACCTTTAGGTTTTTATGTTTTTTTTTTTTTTTTTTTTTTTTTCGCTATTCCGATATAGTTTCGTTGAGGGAAAAACGATGAATCGATGGAGCAGCAGGTCGAGGTAATCGCGTAAAGGAGCGATTGTTTGCAAGTGTCCATCTTCCCGTCGTTTAACCAACTTTTTCATAGTTTTCCGGTCTCGAATGAAACGACGACGTGTATACCAATGTGTCAACGATTACACGTGAAGGAAGCGCAGGATATAAGAAAAATAAAACAAAAAGATTAGAGAAGCGCATGTACGTAAACGGAGCAAGACACGCGACCGAACGCGGTGTTAACCTCGCGCAGCTTGTACAACCGCGTTCGAGTTTGCCGGCAGTTCGTTCAAGCCCGGTACGAACCATTAGCCTTGAGAAAATACCTCTGGCATGATAGCGATGTGTGTTCTTCAAACTGAGAGAATGAGAGAGAGAGAGAGGGAGAGAAGAGTTCGTGTTGGATATCTAAGCAAAGTATACCAGCCTAGGCTTCGCGATCGTAAACGTTTTTCCCTCTTCTTCACTCCCCTACTCGCGCTTGTTCTTTCTCTATAGGTCTTTTAGTCCGGACGCTGCTCTATTACTTTGCACTAAATTAATCGTCACTTTCTAGAACCAATTTCGAGACCATTACGACGATCAAACTTGAGGGAAAATTTGAAGACATATATTCTGGTGGAGGTCGATCGTACGTATCACGGAGAGAGGACAATTACCGCGTGTATGTTTCGTTGCATTATTCAGCCATGTTTTGTCGTCTTATTCGGTTACGAGTCCGTCGGGATGACGTTGCATTCTTGTTTTTCGTTCAGCCAAGTTTAAATGGTGAATTTTTGGACGAAAGCAACGTTATCGAATCTGAGCTTTTTGCGAGAAGACCTTCGTTGCGTGTTCCACTCAGAGAAGACGCGAAAGCTCGCCGACTTGTCCGACCTTGACGCCGTCACGAACTTGGCGGTAGGATTAGCGCCGATCTTTTAGCCGTCGGTCTTCCGTACCAGAGACCGATGTGCGTGAAACGCGCGAGAGAGAAATCGCGCGAGGAACGATCCTCACGTATCGATCCGCGTATACGAAAGTGCACTCGGAAAGTCTCCTTCTCCACAAACGTCTGTACGAACTGCACAAGCGTTCTCGAGTCTCGCTGTCCGGAATATTTTGATGGAGTTTATATGGGAAGCTATATGGTTTTGAGATCCACCGCTCCTCACGACGATGGATCGAAAAATCTCGACTGATCAGCGAAATCGCGATCGCGATAGCTTTGGGGCTTGATTTTCTTTTTTATAAGCAATTTAGACCATGTCAGCGAATGGAAAATAAACATGAAGTACGTTTCGTGGCTTTTTGATGAATCACCCTGGGACACGCGTGTGTGCTTATTGACCTTGACTCAACGAATCGCTTTCGGACCACAAAATCTTCGTGACAATAAAAACCAGCGGATTTTTTTCATTGAGTCGATCGAATCTCCGATTTATACGAATTTATTCAAAAGGTGACTCGTTATATTTAGCCATATCTATTCCCGCGATATAGCAAAGTAGGAAAATTTGCAGCTGAACACTGTGCGAACTTGTGGCGCACTATTCTATTATTCTGTGTTTGAGTTTGCTGGGTCACTCGACCGTCGCTCGTTCCCGGTTTAATCTCCACAGTGGTTAGACATTTTTTTAACAAACACAAGTAATAAACTGTTCGTTTGCCAGAAATTTGATTTTTCAAAGATACGTTCGTACATATCTACGAAGTCTGGCGGATCGTTACTTTTTTTTCAACCCTTAAGATTTACAAACTCGCTACGATTCCGCGTGCTCGGAAGACTCAAATTTATTTAGAAATCACGAAAAGCGAAAGTTTAGTGCGGACATGTTTGTAGACGCAGATGGCTTTCGCGTTTTCGTTTTTTTGCTACTGCCAGAAGTTTCTTTCGTCGCATATTCGACAAAAGTTAATGGAAAAGGTTTTAGTGACGTCAAGGCGAATTTTGCAATGGCATGTCAACGACACCTGAGGACGATTGGCGTTAGGAACGAAAAAAACTAGGAACATGTACGACGAATGGCATATGTACGCGACGGTGCTGCGGGTGCCGTTCGTTCTGCACGTGTCATTATTGTCAGGAAGTTTTATCCAAGCGACAACCTTATTCGATGTGAAATTATCTTGCCCGATCAAATGGGAAAAGTTGTTCCGCGGTAAGGTGGTAAAACGAGACTCGCGATATTCTCGTTAAGGGCAGACTGCAGGGAATGTTTTTCTATAAACACGAGTGAATGCTTTTGAGGGGGATGTGCACGCGTGCAGCCGGTTGACAGCGCTTTACGCTTTTTACGATCAATTCAAAATCCACTCGGTGGCCGCGTGCGCCGGATGACTTTTGTCCTACATTTTCCTCCCAGGGTAATTCCCAGCTCTCATTATTGTGGATAATTTTTCGCGTCTCAGGAAACTATCACGCAACCATTGCATCTATTGGTGAGAGCGTCGGTCGCACATCGACCGATCGAAACAGTTCAGACGACGTATACGTCATTTTTTCTAGGATTTTCGTAAGTAGGATGTTTTTTTTTTGCTAGGAAATTACGGGCAAGCGTGATGGGATTGTGCGTGTCGAAGGCTCCAATTTTCAAGTATATTTACGGGAGCCTCGCGGACGCGAGTGCGGTGAGATTCGACTGAGTGATCGTTACGTGACGATTCGGATTTCCAAATAGAATAAAATATTCAATAGCGTGCGATGTATTCAACGATTCGTTGACGATGACCCGCGTGAGTTTTACCTACTAATGCGATCTACTGTAAATCGTGTCTAATGTCCGTTCTGATTCATATGGGTGAGGTCCGGCGTGTCTGTTGGAGCGCTCGAATTCTCAGGTAAATCGAAAAAAAAACCGACGGCTCCCGCAGGCAGTGGATAGGATTAACGTTTTTTTTTTTTTTCCAAATTTTTATTGGGAAAACCGAGCATTCCGGCTTACACGTTCGGACGTTATGAGGGAAAGGAAATACGAGAAAACGGAAATAGGCTGAGCTTACCTGAGAGCGTAGGAAGCAAGGAGTTTGAATCGTTCCGTTACCGAGGATGTCCGAACGGTAGACTAGTCGGATCGAAAGAGTCGCGAGCCGAAATTTTCTCAATGCGCACCCTCTCTTGTCCTTTTCCCCGCGAGCGTACCAGTTTGTCCTGGTGGGATTTCTCTGCTCCTGCGCTCAACGTATACGCTCGAGAACCGTTCCCAACCTCACCCGTACCACCGCCGCCGCCTCTCACTCGATAACATCAACGAACCGCCCCCCGCCGACGCGACCTCTCGTCGTCCGCACCCTCGACAATCGGTCGTTCCGTCTTCGAGCGTGAGAAAGAGAGAGAGAGAGAGAGAGAGAGAGAGAGAGAGAAATATCCGGAGGATGGAAAAGTACGGGTGACGCGAAGAAATTGAAAGGAGAAGACACTATGGGGGATATAGAGAGGGTGGCACGCAGACACGAGAGAAGAAAACTCGAGTTTATTGGAATGGAGGATGCCGCGGCAGCAGAGCCCCATCACCAATCGGTGAAGGTCGGGGTATATAGCCGCGGACTTGTCGCGATGCGGCGCGTAACCAATCGATCGTTTCTCCTTTCTGCTTATTTTTTTTTCTCCGTTCTCTCTTTAATGAGAAAAGAATATATGCAGTTATGCCGCGATGATGAAACAAACGAAATGCTCCTCCCTCATTCCGTTTGTCAATTCTTCTAATCGAACGCGATTGGCTAAATTACGTCGGAACGACGAGTCCTCGAAGTTGGAGCGCCAATTCTTTGTTTATCGGAATCATAAACACGTTGGGTCGAGCCTCCACCCTTTCAGTTTCAAAAGCGTAGGCAGCTCTTCATTTTCTTGCTCGAAACGTGCACGAAAACTAAATTAGCAAAAGTTTAGGTTTTGCCGGAAGCATCGACTACTGCTTTCATGACTGTGAAACGCACACCCCTGTGCGTTAGCAGGGATGCCGTCGGCGAAGCACACGAAAACATAATCAGAGATGATTAACGCTACGACGATTTCAGGATGATGATAGGAGGATCGGGCGAGCTTTACAGGTGTGTCGTAGATAATGGGAGACGCGCCTGCACGCTCCCTCTCTGGCGCGAGATTTCCTCCCTGACTTTAGCGTTAATAGCTTCTGCAAGGTTCGGCCCGACCTCGTTACTCTCGTTATTCTTGTTTTTCGTGTGAGATACAGTTTTGATCTCCCGAGCGTTGCTAATTACTCGCTGAAACGATATACGCAAAGAATCCCCTCCACTTTTTATTGCGAGATTATTGTGGCAGTCTTGATTTTTGTTCGTTCCTTTTTATCGCCGAGTGGTACACACTCAGCTCGTTGACAGACGTTCCATTCACACCGCGAGAGACTCGCCACGGCGATTCGATTGACGGTCGTTGGTGATCCTATCGGTGCATCGGAGCGAGGCTCCAGTAGTCGCGTCTCCAAGACGCCGCTGGACGGCGCGTAACTCCGGGATCCGGGAGAGATGAAACGCGATCGCTACAACTTTAACGCTTTGCGTTTTCTCATTCGACTTTCTTTATAAATCTCTTGACGGGAATCTCGCCTCATGGGTTC
The DNA here is from genome assembly GCA_963921915.1 of Hyposoter dolosus. NCBI lineage: Eukaryota > Metazoa > Arthropoda > Insecta > Hymenoptera > Ichneumonidae > Hyposoter > Hyposoter dolosus. Next base: position 12,425,910 of record OY998129.1, on the reverse strand, counting down.
CTCCGACCAAGCGCGAAACTCGAATACGCGTCCACGCAAAAAATAAATATCATTAAAAACATATCACGAAAGCAACGGAAATGTGACTAATGCTCGGCAAGGCTTTTTTTTTCTTCGAGCGTGTAACTAGTCTCGGATTTGTTTGCTCCTACTGCGTGGGCGTCACGCGACATTAACGTTCAGGCACCCGCACCTTTTGATGTCTGATTTTACATCCGGCCCAGGAGCCCAACAACGAAAAAGCAAAAACGATGCGTGCGATCTATCGCGACAACCTCCACGCTAAGTCCGTGGAAATACCTCGAAATTAAGGGTGGAAAACGCAGAGATGAGTTACAGCCAAACGATGGTCGCTCGATCGGGAGGTCGCTTACCTGTAACACACAAATATTTAACACTATTAATTATCGAGGCCCAGTTCAAACAGTTTTTCCGTGATTTATTTTATTCTGCCACTGAAAATAAAATTTTGTTGGATACGATCGACTAAATTTTTTTTGAAAAATCACGAAAATGTTGTCATTCCAGCAGGAAATATTCTAGAAAGTCTCTTCGGAAAGCAAATTTTTGTCATTCTAATCGTAAATTTCGCTGACAGCTTCGTTAGAAATAAAAAATATTGTCAAAATAACGAAAGTTTTGAAATTATCCCAAAATATTTAGTTTACCGTGTTGAACAAAATATCGACGTTTTTTGACCAAATTTAATTTTCAGTGTAGAATATTTTCTGCTGCAATGACAAAATTTTTGGGATTAAAAAAAAAAAAAAACGTTTAGTCGAACGTATCCAGGAAAATTTTCGTGCCAGGACGTTGCTAATGTAACGAAGGAAAATTCTATATATTCGTTTTTGTAATTTTCTGTGTACCAGTTGATCGGTTTCCCCCTGATCGATCATCCCGTCGTGTTGGTGTTTCTAAATTTAGACGCGATGCTGTCTCATGCATGCTCTTAATCTTGAGAAAAGAATTGAACGAAAATTCGGACGAGTTAATTCGAATACTGAACGAGATTCGAGTTCGTGGCCGCAGCCACGAGATCGAGATCTTTTTGGAAGAATTTCCTGGTATCGTCTGGTACATTGATATACTCACGAATGTATATGAATTTGTATTGACGAACGGAAGATGAATGCAAAAAGGAGAAAATGGCACAAAATTGCCTCGCGTGTCCTCGGGGTATCGATCGCGAAGAGGGTGGGTAAAACTTGCATCGGTAACCCGCTTTATCGAAAGAGTCGAGAGACGGGGCGGGGAGCAGGGTCTGGATCGCTTCATCCGCCAGAGTGCAAAGAACTCTTGCGAGCTTGGACGTAGAACGGAGTGTATCTCTCGGGAGAGGCAACGGGGAGAGCCTTGTCCGTAAATCCCGAAGATCGTCGAGCAGCAGCGAATTTTTGCAGCGAGCGAACGAATCGATAAATTTTCCATCCCATCGCATTCGATGATGCAGAGTGAGCGATCGCGAAGGCTGGCCGCACAGTTGATCAGTAAAACTCGACCGCAGGTACCAACGGGAAACAGGTTGAGCGAACTCGTCGCAATCGCGACCGCACGTACCGACTGAGGCTTCATCAACCCCTCGCTCATTTTGACTAGGAGCAAGGGAGGACGCTACTCGTTTCGATTTACTTGGCTCGTCGATTAACCAGGGATTGATAAATAAATTCTTGGAAGCAGGTAAAGACGAGCTGTGCAACTTTTCGTTCAGCATGCAATGTGCGAATTGAATCCTCTCGATAAAACTCTGTTCGGAAGCTGGGAATATTGTGAACAATTAATTGAGAACGCCCAGGCAAAAATAAATAAATGTTTTCAATGCGGAGAGAGAAATATGAAAGACGTGGCAACGCGAGCGAGGGAAACTTTTCTTGAAGCACCGAGCTCTGCACAAGCGTGAGGGTTGAACGCTGAGGGTTACCGCTTCCGTACACCATATATATATATACACGGGAGCAGGGTGATGTGAAGCAAAAGAGCCCCCAGGTTGTTAATCCATCCTGATGGAAGCCTTATACACGGACAAAGCAGTCTCCCCGCGTAATACATGCGCTTCGTAGATTCGTCGAGGAGCTCTGCAGCTCACGTCTCCCCCGCGATTCTTTTCTTCTCTTCCTGTAAGCGATATGCCAGAAAAAAAATTCATTCCCCAAGCAAAGATCTGGCGCTCGTGTTTCACATTTCGGAATAGAGACCATTCGGCGACGAAACTGGATAGCTTCGCGAACCGTTTCGTCCCATTAGGCACGCGTCAAGGAACGTCTCGATTCGCGAGCCGGAATTACTGCCTCGGTTTTACGATTGCTCGATGGTCTCTCGATCCTCCCGAATCATCAGTTACGCCTCGACATATCGAGACGAATAAATCAAAAGGAACGATGAGAGGGTGCGCCGCGACGGAGAAACGCGTCACGCTGTACCTCGTCCGGAACGATATATTAATCCAAAAGCGTGCCAGCGCGTCATTATACGTTTTTATACAAATTGTCAATTGCTCAATAACATTTACGTATAACCGCGTAGATGAAATCGTTATTTTCATCCTTTGGATCGCTACCGTAGATTATCTTCGATTTTAGGCGAGCAGGTACACACTGAGAAAAGAAATTTGTTGATTGAAAAGAATAAGTAATGTTGCGGTGAACGCATATGTAGTTGAGGCAATGCGAAACAATCAATTTATATTCCGATGCAGTCGTTTAGTTGCTTGAACACCTTTAGTCGTTTATTGTGACCAAATGAAGTCGTTTGAATAACAAAATCGAATTCTGGTTGACTAAATGTTTGATTGATTTGAGAGATTAAGAAAAAAAAATACCGTGCGTTCCATTCAACAAAACTTTCAGTTGTATAAACTAAATCATCAGTCCCATCAACTTTTGGGTTGTTGGGTGGACCAACTGCGGATTGGAAGTTATGGGTTGTCCATTTTTGGGCAGTTGAAATAACCGAATTGTTTTGTAAAATGAATAAAAAAAAAATTTTCGTCTTCCGTGACTGCGGGATTCGTTGATTCAACACAAATTTTGTTGTATCAACAAATTTCTTTTCTGAGTGTAACATTTTTCCGAACGACATGTTTCCTTGTTGTTTGAGCTGCTTCCTCAAGGCCCGTTTGATCGCTCTCGAATTATTGTAGAAAAATATTTTTTCAACTAATCAAGAAGAGCTTTCGAGTGTGCGATATGTGTTTGTCAAAAAAGTGGAGGGAAAGAGACTCCAGTCTCGCTCGGATGCTGGGAGGCTGACTTGAACGCACTGCGAGACGCTACCTACCGTTTTATTATCGATTTTGCTCTCCAGCAGAGCTGGCTCGGTTCTCTCGCGCCGAGGAACAACTCCCTCTCTCCGCGTGCGAATCAATTCCGCCTCACCCTTTGCCTCTGCCCTCGCATCCCTTTGTAAATCTCCAACTTTCCGTCTCGCTCGCGCTCCTTCTCTAACCCACCAAATCATCGTGGTCCAGCACCATTTTCACGCACGCGCACACGCGGACAGTTTCTCGCCTGCTGACTCGTTTGTCTCGTATACCCACGGCGCATCAGATTTTTGTCTCATTCGATATGCGATGACTCGAGTGCAACGACTTATTCGCATCACACAGCATCGATATTGAGCGCATTGTTGTTTCGTTTACATTGAAATTTTTCTATTTCATTTTTTAATGAAGCAAAAAGGTACGTTTCGCCCCGAATGATTGAGCTCAATCGCGAGTGAATGCAACAAGAGAATAGAGAGAATAGCGGATATCGTAATGCACCGCTAGACGCGACGGTGTACCCAACGAGGAAAACCAGGTGCACGACGTCATCGAGTCCGTACCTCGTTTACGCGCATATCACATTAAAGCCGGATGACGTTTTGCAATCTTGTACGCACTTCTCGCGGTCGCCCTTGGACCAAAAGTAACCTTAGTGTCACATTCTCCAGTATGACTGAGTGTTTTAAGCACACAGCGGGACATTGTTGGGATCATGACTCTTTCGACAGAAAAGTATACACTCGAGTGCGTGTATCGATTTTCCAAAGTTTAGTTACTAAATAAAAAACGTTTCGTTCTCGTAAACTTTCATCCGGTTTCCGCGGACCATGAAATTTCTGCGTGTCTCGTGCGCTTTTGCGATTAATGCGATAAATGTCGGGAAAAATGGCCGGGCGACGATTTGATATTTTTTGAAAAGAAAATGGTTTGCGTAAATCTCGGAATTTAGAAACTATAATAAAAATTGTCTTGGTACGGGTTGCAGTGGTAAAACTCGAGATTGTACCGACGTCATTGACCTGTTCCACTGAAAAGCGCTCACTTCGTCACTCTCGTGCACACGCTTTCAATCGTGCCAACCAAAAGAGTAAACCCTGAAAGTTCGTTGAGCAGGGTACGATGTTTTGCTTAACAAACAATATTACGAAGGCTGTCTCATGAATAAAGCACGTTTCACTTGGGGTGAGAAATAAATGACAGAGGGGAAACGTCTTCGCGGCTGATTGGAGTTGGACACGAAACTGAATTTTTCACCGTGAGAGTCAACGATCGAAAATTCACGGCTAATAATCGTCATTTTGTTTGACTAAAAATGAAATTTATTGATTCTTACGTTATTACCTCGTATTTTGTTCATGCTCACGAAATCTCAGGGACGCGCTCGCTTCTCATCACTTTCTTGTGATTCGAGGGGCAGGGATTAAGTCTCGTGAGAACGGTCAGCGACCCGCAGGGCTCAATGTACCCTGGGAAACGTTTTGAAATTGGGTCAGAGGGTGGGCGAATAGCGTAGGGAGATGAGCACGAGTGTTCCCGGAGTATCCCCGCGTACGGGAAGCTTTCACGAGATAATATCCGCGGTGGTCATAATATGTCGGGAAACGCACAAGCGCATCTCGTTCGCTCAGAACGTTTCGTTCTCTCGTTTCATTATGGCGAATTCTTTTGGTTCCGCAATTTGTACAAACGTCAAGTCCGATCGTTAATATGTATACATCGTGACATCCAGCGATGTTGCGAAAGACGCGGGCTATAGGTACGTTTTTCGGTCCCGCATTATAAACGGGTACAAGAGAAAAAAGTGTGTTATGAGAGGAGCAGAGGACTGAGAGTTTGGTCGATAGCGCGCGTCGCGCTAGCGCAACACAGCGCGAGTCGTACAAACGTCACCCATGCACCACTTCATTGGCACTTGATCAAAACACGGTCGTGCTTCGCATGCGAGGAAAAGGCCGAGCCATTTTGTCGTTGGCGCTCGTTCTCTTTTCCCCTTTCGTATAAATATATATGCATCAAGCTAAGTGACGGAATTCCCTTTGACGAACTCACACAGACAGGAATATCGATTACATTCGCGCTTATTTTGTCTCGAAAAATCTTTTCCGTGTGTTAACCGTTTGGCTCATAATCAACCGGTCGGATGAGCGATCTTCCGTAATAACAAAGCTACTCCGGAGTTGATTTTCATTACTGCGGTTGATGAATGATACTTTCATATTTCGTTCGTTCAGATATTATTGTCGCTAATAAGGTACAACGTGCGAATCTGATGCACAAGGTCACGGCTGGAACGGCTACTATAATTATTAACGAGATTTCGTTTATTGTACACCGTTCCGATGTACTTTTTGCTGATAAAAATGGAAGGTGGCAGGGGGATCTGTAGGTGCTTGACGTTACCAGCATTAGTAAAGGAATGTCCGCATTGTGGGAGGATTTTATTAAGAGACGAGGTTATACGATCAAAGACCTCATTTTTCTCGGTTCTTAAGAACGTTAATTCCTACGCGCGTTCCTGAATCATACGAGGCGAGAATATGCACGAATGCTCGAAGCTATGCGGCGCTATCGAGACAACTCTCATATTATTAACGCCTCTCATCGTCGTCACTCAAGTAGAAAATGTATGTGGTCCAATTGCCAAAAATAGTCGTAAGTTTTTTGGTTCATTCGCTTCGTCTTGTTCGTCATTATCAGAGACAAATGTTCGCGGTGAGTCATCGCGGTCGCTAGCACATTATTCTAGCTGTGCCTCGTGTTCTCCGGATCTGCAACGAGCTGCGAGGGCAGTACACGATTGGTCTAATTGCGGGATACGATCGAAATTGCTTTTGTTCTTATTGCTATCATTATCCGTGCACGACGAAAAAAATGAGGTCGTTACTGTTGCCGTCTTAGCTTATTAAGAGGAGCATCGGTAGCAAGATGTTCGAACGACCAATGATTAGCCTTTCATCGTTGAAAGCAAGACGATGGCAAGACGACGATCAATTTTTGCGGAACGAGTCAATATCGCGCGGAAGAATCATGCCAATGAGTTAATTCTGTAACTATCGGATCCGCGTGCTCGACTTGATACGAGAACGATCGAGCTTACTCGAATTCAGTCCATTTCTCAATTACGCCTCTGTCGTCAGAGCCTACGCGCAAACCCGCTCCATTTTCTGCCATAGTTTTTTAAATCCGTTCGTTACCCCGCTTTTTGCTTTCATCGTTAACGTGCCATTATAGGCTTTATTACTGTTTTCGTCACTGCCAAATCCGATTACGATTAAACTATTATTTCTCATGGGGTTGTTTCGTATCCAAATCAGGAAAAAATCTTTCGGAATTGCGTGTAGGCGATTTGATGAGAATTTTATTATCCGACGCAACAAATTTGGCTCGAGAGGAAAGAGATGTGGTGACACACACGCGGCGTTGTGTGTAATGTTGTGGAGATTTAGAGATTCTAAATTTACAACTTTGGTTTATAGTCCGGCAGATTGTCACCCGTGGGACAAACGATGTTTTTGAAACTTTTTGACGATCCATTTTCACTTTATATCTCGCCGAAGATGCACAGAATCGTTTCACTCGATCTAGAGTTGTACGTACGGTGTGTGACAACAGTCGGCCGAGATAAACGTAAAGTAGCGCACGCACATACATTTAAACTCACGCGCACACGTGTGATAAAATTTAATCCGGTGAGCGTCGAGCCTCGCAATTACGGATGTTAATCTGTCGCATGGTGGGGACCCATGGTCGCGGTGATCTACTCATACGCAACGTGCATTTTACACTTCATGAATCGCTCCTTCTCCCTCTCTCTTTCTTTACCTTTTCATATGTATCTTTCTTTCAAGGTAGACTAAGAGATAGAGAGAGAGAGAGAGGGAAAGATAGAAAAAAACACTGTGAGCGAGAAGTGGCAACGCGAAAGAACTTTTTACCGTCTCCCACGCGCGTCTCGCAGCGAGACCTGCGATTCTCACAGTCGATCTCACATGATGACACACGCAGTTTCTTAGTATCGGTAAAAAACAAACGTGCAAACTCCTTTTTCTCGTGCAAATAGTGCGGTATACGGTTGTAACAATTGCCTCCACGGTACAGAGTTTTTATTTCGTACAGATTTGCCCTCGTCGTGTAGAAAATAAAACAATTATCCGAGCGATTCTCCCGTTAAATTGAATAGATGGCGTGATAACCAAAAACCACTATTATCACGTGTGTTCACACGATCTCACTTACTGAAAGTTCGTGGACCTTTCGTACGTATTCACATGTACTCTGAATCTGAGGTTTTGGCATGAGAATTAAAAGAGCGGACCGCGAAGACTCTGACGGGACAGTTAACCGAACTCTAAAAGAGATTCGAATCGTTTGTTTCGATTAGATATATTATCTCGGGATTGAGGCCGATGTCAATGCACTAGGGAGGACGGAGGTGGGTAGACCCCGCCGACACCTGTTTGAATCCTCGTTTGGATACTCCTCTACAAATATCCCAAACGGTAGAAAGTAGTAATGGACAAGTTTTCGGTCTGCTTCAGAATAAAACGAGAGTGACGGCGGGGCAAGGCGCACGCGTGTCCTACACACACGTAATGTGAACCGGCTCGTTAGAAATACGCGTAAAAGTCGTTTTTACAAACATGGAAGGAGAAACCCTTCATCGACGACTCCGTCAACGCGGCGAACGGATCATGAAGAATCGCGAAACAACATTTGTTGGCAGAGCCACTCGGTGCGGATGCGTTATTTACTCCCAAAACGCATTCACAATCCTGATCGCAATCTGAGCGGTGACTCCTGGGTAGATGAATAACGCGCGAGGAATAAAACGCAGTGACAAACTGAAAATTAGCAATAATTAGATCATAATTTTCGAGACTTACCGATCTGTGTTCCGTTCCCTCTGGCACTGTCACCGGCGACTGTGGCAGGTTTGGCTCGTACGTCCGTCATTCTACCTAATTGCGTCCAATTGCCTTCAGTCTGGCAATTATCGCCCAACAAACGACGCACGATACTTCACCAACTAAAATACCAATAAAACTTTACCGAGTATTTAAAAGCAACCAGAGATCCGCGAAACGGAGTTCGCGATCGTAGGATAACGATTGAACGCGCTTCGAGAAGGAGCGGGCGCGAAGTTGCTCGTTTCGTGGCTCAGACGCGTTTGAAAGCCCCCCGTCGAACGTCGTTCCGACGTAAACCACGACACAGCGACGATCGTCACGACCTCCGACGTCGGTGCATGCATGCGTCCATCATTTTTGCCAAGCATTACCGACGAGCCCCAATCACCTTATGATAACTCGCCGACGGTTGCACTCCGTCGAGTCTTATCATCGGTTTATCGCATGCCACGAAAAACAATTCAAGACGAATTGGAGCGGCTGGACGTTCGCTATACATTCTGACAGACGAAACGATAAATAAACGACGCAACGATGTTACGAGTATTCGGAGAATAAAAAATCATCAAGAAATCATACGACAACGATTGGTGGCTTTTGGCACTTCTGGGACATTCGAGAAGTGCGATTTATTTAAGTAACAGTAGCAGTAGTAGTTATTTCGAAGTATATATATTATAATGTAGAAGTAAGTAAAATAACGCGTTCCTTCGGTGTTCGGGCCAACACAAATCTGCGAGATTTGCAACGAGCGAACGAAATCTTTACTATCTCGAGGCAGAATTGTCTTGAACCAAATTCGAAAACGCAATTGCGTGTTTTATTTTTGTTCGTTGTTTCGTCTCGATGCGTTGTAAAATTGTAGTTGAAAAATGATTTTTTTTTCTGTTTTTTTTGTTGTTGTTTTTGTAAGTACATGTTTTTTTTTTTTTTGCGAAATTGGTCGGAGCGAGGGGGGAAGGGAATAAGAGAGACAAGGGCCACCTTTTCGAGTTCCTCGTGACGCCCTACTCCGTGGCTCCCTCGTTCAGTAATCGTCCAATCTTTGCTTCGCGATGGGCTTGGACCTTTCGTCTGTTACGCTCGTTGGAGTATTGTCAAAGATATTTTATTTTTCTTGCCGTCCAGGAGACGTCGCATCGAGAGTTTCCTTTTCAAAATATTAATTTCAACAACGGGAATTTGAGATTGTTCGATTTTTTTCTTCTGTTTATGAAGGTTGGTGCATGGTGTTTGACGGCCGCTGGTGTATCGTCGTTGGCGCCTCGACATTCTCCGTCGGGTTTATCATGGTCTAGAACTCTTCGACCGGAGCGGCCTTGTCGCACATCCGTCGAAGAAAAGCTGGGGAAATGCGAGAAAGAGAGAGAGAGAGAGTTCATTAAATACAGTGAGAATGTGAATTTTTTTAAACGCGTCTCTCACGATCGAGAAGCGTTTCTCGATGACACAACGATCCGATTTGGTCCGTGTTGCTGTCACGAGAAAAATGAATTAAAAACGTCACAGTAACAAAGGAACGGTGATTAATAGCACAAGCGATAAAGGAAATCAATCGAACGAATAATTTCGTCGAAATCGAAGCGTCGAAGCTGCTGGAAGGCTCGCCGTCAGCTAGATTGCGGGGAGAGGTGCGCGGCCTCGATGGCTGCATCCACCCATTATGCAATATAACCGACAGCCTCAGAAAATAGCGGAAGTAGCATCGTAACTATATAAAGAACTAAGAGACAGAGAGGATATTTCTACGGGAATTACTCACGATAACATAATCTTCGAATCAGCTCGCCGCTCATCTTCGTAATCTATGCTGCAAGGAGTTTCTTTAAGAATGCTGAAAAATAGAAAAAATCACAAATAGGGGAAACGTCAAACAGTGGGACGGGCTGATGAAAGATGAGAGTAGAGATTTTTCTCGGACGATTCGGAGCATCTGGCTGCAGGTCCTCATTCTAGTCTCGGTACAAAAGAGTAAGTTGGCGGCGGCAACGAGGGCGGAGAGGGGCTTTGAAACTCGTGATTTTTTTTTTTTTCTTTTCTACTGAAAGGTCTCTTCCGTATTTCCGGCATTCTCCGCCGGGGCATCTCGAATTACCTTGCGCGCTCGTCGGGATATCGTGTCGTAAACGGAGAAAGGAGGGAACACGAACAATCGGAATTTTCAACTTGTTGCCAACGATTATCATTTTCTACGATATACTCGTAAGAGCTAAGGGGCTACGAATGTATACAAAAGGGAATCAAATTACTGTACCGTGCTGCTGGATGTAAGAAAAAATAAGGGCCATAGAAATACTATCTACCGTCACGAAGGGGGTCACGACTGTTAGCGGATATACTTTTTTGGAGGATTCCGTTTATTTTTGTTTCAACTTTAACTACTGGGTGGTTAACACGACGCTCAAATGTCAACTACGATTACTGGAGTACGTTAAATACCGAATCTTGCAATCGTTAGCTCCGTTGGCTACGCAAAAGTGTACGGGGCCACATTAACGAAATACTTACGTGCGTAGGGGATGAAACCATCCTCGTCTTCGGGGTCCATGCACTCTTCGAGTACCATATTGACTTCGGCATCTTCAAGTTTCTCACCTAATGAAATTGAATCGATTATAAGGGATTATCATAAAGATTAACCAAGACGAGAGAAAGAGCGTTGCGATCGATGCGATTTCTTACCGACGGTGAGGAGCATGTTGGACAGTTCAGCCGCGAGCATCATGCCGTTTTCGGCCTTGTCGTAAAGCTTCAGACATTCGAGGAAATCCTCATAACCACCCTGGTCCTTATCGTTTACCTTCAAGTCTGCATAGATCGGCAAAAATTCCTCCAACGTGACTTTTTTCTCTCCTCGTTTCTGGGTACCTCCGACTTTCTCGATCGTCGCGTTGGTCGGCGCGAGATTGAGGGCCCGGAGTACGTTGCCGAGATCGAAAGCGTCGATGACGTTCGAGCCGTCGGCGTCGTAGATGGAAAACGCGAATTCGCACTCTGACGAAATAACCCATTTCATCAGTTGCATTCACATTACGAAAACACATTGTATCATCAGATTTAACGGGTGAACGTTCTATGCACCCCGGAAAATTAAATTTTTTCGATCAACCAGATTCTTATTGCATCAAAGAAACTTTTTTCGAATCGCTCAAATCTGCAGTCCACTAAATAATTTCTTTCGGAGAAATCAATATAATTGTCGTTTGGAAAAATTTCATTTGGTTGATGGTACAAATTTCGTTTTTCAGAGAATCCGATCGAGTCTCATGATATCCGTGCCCGGAGAGAAATTTTTTTTTTTTTTCAATTGCTACGACACCATTCTGTCACGGTTCCGTGGCGTCAATTCGGTTTTCAGCAAAAATAGTAATTTTCAACTCAACCCTGAATAAACTATTTCAACGTCCCATAAAATTCGCGACTTTTCCATAAGAATTTATCTCCGTTTGTATAGTGACGGTAAAAAAAAACGAAATCGTGACATAATTACTTTAAAGATTCATGTCGATCTGTTGAGAATCGAAATGCAGGGAAAAACATGTGAATGTGTTGATGAAATGTAACGTTGTATCTGGACCGTTGCTCAGAGAGCATGGAATTCTTAAGGATTACGAGCATTTTGAGAAAAAAAAATGTACAAAGTTACGAAAAAAAATCTATAGACGCGTCAACGATTGAAAGGGAAAGCCTCTCAAATTTCCGTATGCTCATATATTTATTTCCGCAGTAGCATCGTTTCGACGATGCGCTATTGTCAAATTTCCAAAATTGGTCGAGTTGCGGAAGTTGCGGCGAACGCGTAGCGGAGGGGCAACGCGTGGGCGCGACGAGTGGCGCAACGAGGGCAATGTTTTTTTTCCTCATTCTTTAAGAAGAGACGATGATCGAGGGGCGCTAGTCGTCTCAAAGAAGCACTAAAATAAATGTCTATATGTGCATATATTTATATATACGTCAAGTATGTATATAGGCACGTTTAAAAGTGCGTGCGTGCGTGATCGTAAACGCGTATCGCGTGAATAGTTTAAAAATATCACGCTCCTATTTTTGGATCAGACGGTTTCGGCAAGAGCGAGCTCGTCCGTCCCCCCTGGCTTCCTCGAGCACTGGGTCAGATTACCCCTACCGAGCCATATAAGAGCAGAGACCGAACTATTTTTGACACCGGGCAACTACCGCCACCTCTGACAATTCGACTCTTGGCGATCACCCACCGACGATTATGCAAGTTATCAACGATGCTTGTTCTTTTTTTCTTCGTTTGTCTTCCGGTCATGTTTCTTAATGCGAAATCCCTCGGAAAAATACCCCGATTTTCACCCCGAACAATTATTTCCAATTTTTATTTGTATTGTTTTTTTTTTTTTTTTTATCTGTAATGGAATGCCACTCGGCCTGGGGTTACGTAATATTGTCACGTTTCAATTTTCACCGAATAATTATTCCGCTTTTGTTTATATACACGATTTTGCGACTTTTTCTACATCGATATCAACTTCTCGATCGTTTTCTCTTTTACGAACCGACCAAAAACGCGCACTGCAGGTTCGTTCTATTTTTTTCATTATACAAATCACAATTATCGTAATCCCGTATTTTTTACTCACTCTCGAGCTCCCTGGGACTAAGATCCGCCTGAAAGAAAAAGAGTAAAATAAATATATAAAGAATAAAAACACATAACACGTAATTGTTCGAATCGTGATTGTTTACAAAACGGAATTCAGACAAGAATTTCTGAAATGAAAAATTAGAACGAAGGTTTTTGTCAATTTTGTACGTAACGTTGATGAAACTTATGAATTTTACTTTTATCAATCGACTCGATAAGCAAATAAAACGAAAGAAAAAAAAAAAAACACAATGAGGAAGCAAAAAATTTGCCACTTGCCACTGCCATTGTCGTTGAGTATGTGTTGATGGCTTCTGGATGTTCACCGAACGGAGCTTGAACCAGAAATGCGACCAGCAGGTACCAGGCACATTCATTTTATTACGACAGAGGGCGCTGCATTCGTGGGGAACCCGAGAATCACTGATGGAGGAAGAGAATAAGAGGGAGTGAGAGTGAAAAAGTTGAAAGAGCGAGGAACGGAATATAGGCAAGAGACAGTATTACTCGTCGTGGCAACGCTGCGTTCCAAAAACAGCTTGAGGACCTTCGTTAGTTGCTCGAGCTTCCGAGCACTACGATAATTGGTTTTCGGCGATTTTATTTTCGTGTCAGGGTTGCCAGATCGCGCCCGGTCGCTCCGGTCTTTGCTCGCGGTAGTAGACTTTTCGATTTACTCTCTCGAAGCCAAGGGAGAAAGAGAGAGAGAGAGAGAGGGAAAGAAAGACTTTTGAGCTTTTTGTACTTTTTTTCCTACGAGATCAAGCCCCAGAGGCGTTGTGCAGTAGCAACGGCGACAGTGGTAGCCTGGGAGGCTCATGCATCTTGAAAATACATCGAGCGTCTTCGCTCGCCGATGGTATCGCGGGGGAGGAAGAGGAAAGACGAGCAGGGATTTGAGGCTGACGAGTAGGATGTTTTACTAAAAATCACGTGGTAGCAGTCGAGGCATGAGTTGTTCTCGTACCTCTCGTCATTGCTGGACGATTCATTTTTCTCCATACGCATCGAGAATCGCTCTCGGTATCGAATTTCGTCATACCACCGCGCGATGACTCGTTCTCTCTCCTTCTCCTTTCTTTCTCCTAATGTTATTATTTCTGTAATCATCGAGAGAAGAATTTCTTCGTAAAAGCTCTCGTCCGCGCACCTTCCGTTCTCGTGGCCAATTCCGAAACTCACCGCCAGTCCGAGGCAGTTATTTTCGTTGCTCTTGCTAGTGTATACGCGTTGATCCATTAGGATCGACGCTTTCGTAGGAGGAGTACGTCATTCTCACACGCCACGAGATTCCATACGTAATCATATGGAATTCTCATTTTTAAACGTCTCTACGTGTTTCGGAAACTGGCGTACAAATAAATATCAAATTGAATTCGTCATTCATATTTCGGCACTTTCTTCGCAGTTATGACGTCTCGATGAGAAAATTTGTCATTTTACGTCTTTGCGGTGTTCTTTAAAGTTAATAAATGCAAACAAGAGAAGGAGAGAGGCGCGTAGGAGGCAAAAAGGTACGGTCGTTGAATGGTTAGCGCAGAAAGATCGCCCTCTCGATAAATGTCGATGATACGGAGACCGCGTCGATCAGACAAAAGTTGACATCGATCCGTGCATGTTTCTCGTAAAAAATTGACAAAATTTGGACGAAACAGAATTTTATAATAATGATTATAAATATTAAAGTAACATTTTTATCAAAGTTTGATACGGAGATAGGCGCGGTGAGTTGTTTACGTAAAAATGACATTCGTGGAAGGCACTCCCGACCCCCTCGAGATGATCAATCTTTGGAACGTTTGAAGGCCGATCGAAAGAATCTTCGTAATCTGCCAGCTAGATTTTTTTTATCCTTCGATTTGGACCTTTCCATGGTTCCCTGAGACGTCTGTTCCGCAAGAACTATCGATTCCGTCGTTTCGAGGGGCTGTTCTGCCGGGGGATCGCTCGATGAGATCAGCGCCGGTATCGCTGGTCGCGGGATCGGCTTCAATTCCGATTTCTCTATTTGTACATTATCAAGAACAACAGCTGCTTTGCTGACCGGTGCGTTCTCGAGCGGACAAATTGCGAATGACGTTTCCATTGTCGATGGAATTTCGGTGAGAATGCACGATTCGTCGTCATCCTCCCTCGAACCTTCGATAGTACGAATGAATCTTTCTTCACACTCCTCCCACGCAGCTATTCGCTCTTGACTGACTGCGCTTATCGAAGCAGCGTTCATAGCAGCCGGCGCAGTCGTAGTCGCAGAGCCAGCCAAAAGGTTTACTCGATTTGCCTCTGCGTCCTCGAGCTCTCTGATCATCCGATGGAGGAAACATGTGGAGCGGAGCTTCAACACTTCCGGTTCAATTCGCTGGTTATTCGGTTGGCGACACAGTCGAGTCTGACTCTCGGTTTTCCGCTTTTCCGAGCGATCCTCGAGTTTTGCTATTTTTACGGGCAAACGTTGCTCCGCTTCGGGTATCGTCTGTTTTAGGAAATTCAAAAATGGTCAGACCAGCGCGTCTCGCGTATGATGGTTTATTCAATTGTCTAACCTCAATTTCCGAGGCGGTCATGGTCTGGCTAAAGTTACGGGCGTCGCCAGCATTGCCCTGAGCTTCAACGTTCGTTTCCGTAATTTGTTGAGGTGCATTCTGCATTTCCACAACTGCCCTCTTGATCTGCTTTTCAAGATTCGTCACGCGTTCTGCTGCTGCAGGCCCGATCAACCTCGAATCGCCTATCCGTACGCCGCGCAGACCTTCCACTATTTTACGGATTTCCTCGCTCGTTTTATCGTCGATAACCTTGACGTCCTCGTCGTTGTTGTCCGATGATGAATTCGTTTCGAGATTTTGAGATTTTTCCGGTTCGTCGCAGGAACATTTTTTCTTCGATCTCTCACTGCTTCGACGTGCTGAACGCAACGAACGATTACGACTTTTCGGGTCGCCGCATCGTCCGCAGCCCACAGACCGAGCATCGCTCAACGGTAATCCCGCTACTGCCAAATATCCAGAAACCACCATTATTTTTCATATCGACAATCGTTCCTACAGTCAACAACGCCTTTTCCGATTTTATTCTTACCAGCATCCTCGCTGTTTGCGTCAGCGATGTCCATAGCTCCGAGAGTAACTTTGTCGATTATCTCTGTCGCGAGATTCTGAATCTCACCTCCTCGGGATTCAACCATGACGTATAGGAAAAGGATTCTCCACGATTATCTCTATGAATCGTGTGTCTTTTGTTTTTGATCGACGATACTCGTTCAGGTCGCTCGGTACGCGCGTTCGCCCACTCGACAGCGCTCGGAAAAAAGTACCAAACGTTCGTTTCGGTTTTTCTTTTCTTTTTCTCCCGTTTCCACCGGCAGGCGACGAGGCGAAACCCACAAGGACAACTCAGCACCAAAGAACGACGATGGTCCTGGTTCTGCCACGAGGCACAGTTTCGAATATCCAGACCATCTCATTCGTCTACTCTTTCATGCTTTTTTGCCATACTTACGCGACTTCGCGTATGACATTCGGAGGTGAGTCTTGGTGAGTCTCGCGCATGTCATCGGTTTTTTTTTACTCAACCCGTCAATGATCGTGCTATGAGATTTTTCTCTCACTTTTCTTGGAACGACGTTGACCCGAAAAACGTTTTTTTTTTTCTATTTTGGCCGTACTTGTTATTTATTCCTTATTACGTCAAAGCACGAGTGAAAAATTCAACGCAGTGGCTAGTCATCCGGATAGTCGGATGAATAATATTCGTCCAGGCACGCTTTATCCAATGATATCCGCTTTATCCGGACGAGCAAGGGTTGCTTATTCGTCCGGACGTGCGTTTAGTGTACGAAATATCCGGACGAGTAGCCACAGCCAAAATTCAATTGAGGCGATCGAAGCCTGGGGAACAAGCGTTTCCCAAGAACGTGCTGAAAAAGTTCAGTTCGAGCTTAAAGAGTTCTGAGTGTTCGGAAACCAGCACAACGAATGTTGAAAAATAAATTCCAAAAGTTCCCATTTATTAAAACGAAACCTTGAAATTCGTGAGAAAAGTTTTCATCGCACGAATTATCAAAGAGTGCGAGCAGCACGGTTGTTGTTGAGTTGAAATGTTTCATCTCGCAGTTTCTGTCGCCGAAGAGCCACGCGACATCGTGGAACCTCGATAATTGTGTAACTTGGGACCGCGGCGGCGGAGTAGTGATCCTGAAGAAGGGGGAGGAAAGGCTATCAAAGGGCATCGCTGTTCGCCGTAGTAAACTTCTGTTGGAGGTGCGGGTGAGGACGAAAAGTCCCCGCACGAATTCATCAACAGAAGGTCCGGGGGTTCTCGATGGACTCAACCCGGGAACAGATAATCGGCTTGAACGAGTAAGCCTTCGTTCCTCTATTCGTGACAACAACAATGCCCAGGAACCACCACCAACGGCTGATACACTCGATCCTCCTGAAGAACAAAGTTCAGAATCGTCCATGGCGAAAGAATCGAATATGAAAAGCAGTTTTTCTTCGAAATACGGACGTCCGCCGAGAGCAACTTTCGAGGTTCCATCGGATCGTCCGAATAAGAAAAAAAATGCGGTGAAAATCGGAATTAAAGAAAGTGAGGGCGTTCCGAAGGTTGAGAATGTCGCTTCGATTGGAGCAGCAGTTCCGTCCTCTGCCAAAAGCATCCTCGTGGAACTGGGAGCTTTGCACAAAATTCTGGATGGACTGAGGCCCGATGATCTCGAATCGACGAGTGCATGGTACTCGAGCGAATCATGCTGCCGAGAAATTGTCTTGAGATTTCAAA
Organism: Hyposoter dolosus; assembly: GCA_963921915.1. Classification (NCBI taxonomy): domain Eukaryota; kingdom Metazoa; phylum Arthropoda; class Insecta; order Hymenoptera; family Ichneumonidae; genus Hyposoter; species Hyposoter dolosus. Next base: position 12,408,347 of record OY998129.1, on the reverse strand, counting down.
ATTTACTGCGAGAGTGGGCTGCTGATTATAGAAAACTTGACCGGTGTATAGAGACGGACGTCACGTTGGTAAAGTGTGAGAAGTGCGGAGTTGTCAGATGTTCGGAAACGCCCGGCTCACCACTTGGCAAATTGGTTGTGGGAAAAAAAATAGTCGAGAATATCGAACGGCAGAGAGATTCGTTGATCCTGCCGAGTGTTGGCATGAAAAGAAAGTTGGCGAGAAACGTTGTCGTTGATGAAAATTCTTACCGTCCGTCAGAGGCGCTGACCTGTTCTCGGGGAAGAAATGCACGAAAAATAAATCGCTCGTCAGCAGCGGCATTTTCGAAACAAGTTTCGACCGATGGCACCGATGACCTTGGGCGAAAAAACATTTGCAGAAAAATCGAAACGCGTCGCGAAGAAACTTCGACGCTCGAAACGCCGGTATCGAGCCCGCCGATGCCCAACGCCGTCGATTCGAGAGACAAATTTTCCGATATCGCTGGCGGAACCGAAAGGCAATTGACTCTTGCCGAAACGATCGAGTATCTAGCGCGCGGAAACTTGAGCGATGCTCCACAAATGTCAACTCGCAAGTTTTCCGACAAACCCACTGTTTTCGGAGCGACGCCACTCTTTCGAGTACCCACGCTCAGGCAAAAGCCAATCTGCTTCGATCTCCATGGCAGTCGAGACGTTGATTTCCATCGAAGCTGCAATTTTCTCTCCAACGATTGTCCCCTGGAATCGCGTGCGAGTGACACCTCGAACTTTAGTTCATCGTCTGCAGAGAATTTGATGCGCCAATGGATGGAAATCGCTCACGATCCTGTTACGAGGAACTTGGATTTCCGGAATGAGAATAAAGTCGAGCCAGAGAATTTTCTTTGCGATAAGAGAGACGATCCGCGAATGAATAATGCGCCGGATCTGGCGACTCAGATAGCAGAAGCGATTCACAAGTATATTAGTCAGAACATTCAACATTTAATTCCACTGTCGTCAATTGCTGAGAGCAAAGAATAGCAATAACGCTGAGGGCGACCGTGTTTTAGATTTGCGGAACGTTCGACAGTCTCGAGAGACAAATGTCATGGTAAATCGACAGAATTGGGCGAAGGTAATGGTTCGGATCGCATGAACGATGCGTCAAAAATTAAAAAGATCGTCCGCTCTGCAAGGGCTAGCGCCTGTACGGACGATCACACTCCGACCGAACAAGCATCACGTGACTTTTCACAAAAAGTATCAGTTTCCGAAACAAAAATCCAGCAGAGCTCTAATGTCCCCGTAAGCGTTTCCCACTTTTCCATGGAAAAGTCTTCAAAGATGATACGAATGGACTCGACATCATCCTTGACACTCTTGTCCTCCTCGAGGAGCCTCAATTATCAGATTGAGAATTCAGAGAAATTTGAGAGAGAGATTCTTTACGATGAAATATCGAGTCGTGCTGCTATGAGCCGAGAGGGTCTCGCCACCATTAGCCCCTCCGAGGTAAGAGATTCCCCGCGAAAACCGATGCAATTTTTATTTCATATACGCAGCTCTATTTTTATTGACATTCCGTATGATTAAAAAACAAACAAAAATGTATGACAACGCGTCCATGGCTGAAGATTCTGCCGATTTATCGAAAGATTCTCGAGAGCAGCGAAACGATGGACTGGGAGAGTTTCGAGCGTTTGGTCACTGCGTTGCATCCGAGCCAGAGAGAATTGTGGTGTGACATTTGTAACGCGGTTAGCAACGAGGCAAAGAGGGTCGCCGCTGAGACCGGAGCTACGACCGAAATCTGTATCGAGATCAATCCTCGAGAGTGTGCAGGAAACGTGGGAGAAATATTTTCTAAAGGTGACGAGATTACTTTCGAACTGGACATGTCTCTTCAAGATGTCCGAGCTATTTTCGAGGATCGTGATCCACCGGTGCTCCTGCAGGCATCGACCGAACCGCAGGAGTAAGACCGTGGCTTTCGCTCGAGCATTCAGCCTGGCACAGAGCTGAATGCAAAATACAAAAGATTTTCATATGCAGATGATAAGCCAGCTGAGCAATCGGGCAAAAAGGAACAAAAGTTTTCTTGGGAAAGCAGCTCGAGAGACTTTTCGATCGCTACACATTATTCCTTTTTATCGTGGGTTTATTTTTCAATGGAATTGTCGCTTTCCGGACTTGTATGAAAACAAATTGACGCTATTGAATTGTGTGCTACAAAAATTTGCGTCAAAACGCGTGCTGATCGTTTCGGCAAGCGAATAGAAAAATAAAGAACGAGGAAATTTGCTATCTATGAAAAAAGAGGTTGTTGTCGCGTTTGTTGTGAATATTTTTTGACAGAAGCGTCGGTTACGATCTTGAGGCGAATGTTTTTATGGCATCTACGACGAGGGATTCCAAATTGTTCGCATGCTACGGTTACCGAAATCAAAAATTTCCGTCCCGGTTTATTGAACGATTGAAAAACGTAGCTGGGTAAATGTTTTCTTTTCTTGATACAAATATACGTCAAATAGTTGGTTAAAACGAGGTGGTTGGCGATCTGCGCGGGCGCGTTTTTCGCTCCCTCTTTCAGAGGTTGTGCGAGTAAAAGCTTTAGTGGGAGAATGGGGATGGTCCAGCAAGCAGATTCCCTTGCTGATCGATGAACGACGCGCGCGGCGTATATAATTCCATGCGAGAGAAGGTCGCGCGCGCATTCGGGCTTCCCTGTCAGTACCCGACTCGTTTTCGTCCTTTCTCAGTTCACGTTTTACTCTCGCACCCTTCGTGTCAACATCGACCAGGAGTGGAACGAGACAGCTCTCGTAACGCGAATCATCCCCTTTCCTCAGTGGTCCCCTCGTTACGACGATCCCTCAAATATCCTCGAAAGTGTGCCAGTAGGCCGAGTGCCTGCGATGCATCAATTTTTATTTCACAACCTGCTCTCGCCACTCGTATCTCCGATTTTTTATCATTTTCGTTTGTTAGTAATATTCCATCCTTTGGGACTGAGATAATTAAGAGCTGAATGCGACAACGAACGACTGAGCGATTTCTTGCTGATAGAAATAATGCCCGCGGTGTATTTTGATCTTGGGGAGAATCGCAGTTGTTTTATTTTTTTCCGTTCACTGAATTCTCGTTATTGAAACGACGTAAAATAAGGAGGTGGGTAATGCGATGGATTTTCGGACTTTAAATTCCAAGAAAACAATATAGTCCATTTTAATTTGTGAGATTGATGACCGAACAGAAAATCAATTCCATTACTTCTCCTTTGTGTGCTCGTTAGAGTTAAGGGACGCACCCACGTATTCGGAAAAATATATGACACGACGAGTAAAGTGACATTCTCCGAGGGCCGTCGCGCGCCTTTTCTTCTATCGTAGTTTGTACGACAATTAACCGACGACATGGATAAGCGGCGTTCGATCGATGCGAGCTTGCAGGATCAAGCGCTACCGATTCCGGTTCAGCTTTATCTGTGGCGACAGCTGCAGTGAGTTTCATCGCATCCCGTAGTTGGAAATTCGCCTTGGAAAACATATTTCGAAAAATGTAGAGAAAATGAAAAAAAAAAAAACATTTTTTACAGGCCATTCACTCGAGCGAAGCTGGGAAAGCTTCACGAAGCCTCGTGCATGGTAAAGTTTCAATTGATCGATCATTCCGTTGCGATCATCGCGATTGGTTAATTTTTTATCTATCAAGTGTGAGCTAATGATTTTTTCTTGTATTTACGCGTCTGCTCCGTTCGATTGAAAAAACAAGTTCTGCCAGCGGGCGCCCGGTCATCATGTGAGTTGTTTTTTTTTTCTCATAATAACCACTTGATCGTTTGGCGAATCGCGTCAAATTAATTCGCAAATTCTAATTTCATGCTCACCGCGGAAAACTCGAGAACAGGAAATGAAAGAGGCGAGCACGGTAAGTTTTGGTTCCTCGGTAGAACCGACCAAGGTTCATCGTCGATCATGGACCGTAGTCAGAGAATCATATTGAAAAAGAAAAAAAGTGTTCCTGCATGTAAAGTTGAAGAAAAAGCTCACACGCGACCTCAACACCTCCAAAAGTTGTCAAACTATCGTGTACATCGTTTATCGATAATCGCAAGTACATGTACTTTTCTCTTTTATTCTCGACACACAACAGTCATTCGAGAAGGTTTTGGTGCAGAGTCTGCACAATGAGCTGACGCCCTCTTTGACGGATATATTGGGCACTGTGCCACGGTGGCGGTTGATCCAAACGGCACTTCCCTATGTACTCCACTCGGCGGCGAATCTTCTTCACAACAAGTGAGCCTACACTTTTTTCACCCCCATTTTCTTTCTTCACTTGCTCCCATTCGATGACGAACCGCGTTCGACTTTCATGAGCTTTTGTTCTCGTTCTCTTTCCGATTCTCAAGGAAAGATCTGCAGAATCTCGGAGCCATGGAAACAACTCTCCTCTACATTTTGCACTGGTTTCTTCTCGACGCTGCTGAAGAATGTGCCGAAACTGATTCTCACGCTGGATCTTCGTCAAATCCGTTTTATTATTTATTTTCTATTCCCACCATGACGGTGAGTCTTTCAATTTGAAATAGCACAATGTCGGAAAACGATCAGCACGAAGGACATAATTTGTTTCGTGTGAAGTCAATGTCGCGCTATTTTGTCACAGCTCTTCGTTTATCTTTTCGCGCCATTGAGCAATCATCTTAAGGACATAGATTTCAAAACAAATCTTCGGCTAGAAAACGGCGTGAAAATTTGGTCTCCGATGAGCGAATTTCGACATCCGAATGCTGCGTGTTTCACCGCACATTGCAGACCAAAACCGCGCGTGCTTTGGACGCGTTCTACCAAAGTTACGAAACCACAACCGAGCATGCCGGATGTATTCGGTGTTTCGAGTGAGTAGGATTGACCTTAATAAGCAACCTCGCACGGCTCGGAAAAAAAGAATAAAATTAAAACAATAATTATGCAACTCGTTCATCATTACTTACCGACAGAGAAAGGAAAACCTGAAAGTTTTATGGACACCGAAAGATCGAACGGTCAGCCGGCAAATGCGACCGATCAAACTGTTCCTGCGAGTGCTCGACAGGATGAAGAGGTAAGAGGTCTTAGGATCTGATTGACTCATAATGTGACACAATCAATTAATTCATAGAACAGAAAATTCATCAATTCGATTGGATCGTCGTTACAGAATAATTGGGTTTCGTCGCCAAAAGATACAGTTTTTCCGGAAACTATACCCGAAGAGAGTTCAAGTACCGAAGACGAGCACGTGGTGATTAAATAAATTCAATATATAATTAATAGAAAGTAAAAATGATGCTCGCTTGTGGAGGGAATACATTGAAAATATTTGTTGCCGATCGAACAGACTCAAGTGATATTCAGCGTACCGTCTTCGAACAATGAAATGGACAACAAAGCGTCGGACGGTGTTAAAGAAGTTCTGACGATATTCGCGGGCGAGGCAAGTATTTTTCACGTCGCGGTGGGACGAAGTTCGAGTTCGTCGAAATCGACATTGACCATCGAGCAGGTAACGTCGATATCGAGTCTCGACACGTGCAATCTGTACAGTGGGAAAACTCTGACGAGCTTGAAACTAGGGTGAGTATGTGTCCGGGCGAGCAGGGAAAGCGACGAAACCTCAAGAGACGAAATAACGCGCAAGGATTTTATATGAAAATCTCTCCTCATCGCCGTGGCTCATCCACAGATACACTAGCAGTGGTACCGCGGACAAGCTTCGAGATCAGCAAGAGAGGGACGACGAAAAAAAAGAGCAACAAGAGAAACAATCAGAGAAATATCCCGAAGGCGATGTCGCTTCAAAAGGCAAGAGTGGACAGCAGGATTCACCGGGTGAGAGCGTACAATCGCAAGGGGCTGGCGTTCGGGATTCCGAACAGGAGACCGACGTGAGAGCGGCGACTTTTCTCGACGTCGCTGTCCTCCGATGTCTTTTCGTCTCTCAGTGGAGCGAAGAGGGAATTTACTGGGGACTTCGATATATGTATCGCCGGTGAGTGATCAAAATATATATTTCCAATAGCAAAAGCCTTTGTACTCAACAAAAATTCACGTTTTCCTCGATGCGATAGATTACGAAAAATCAACGAGGAAAGCACCGTCCAACAAATCACTCGAAGACGCAGTAACTCATTGCCCATTCCGAAAATCGAGGTTTCCATTTACCAGAGTCCCGAGAGCAGGAAAAGGGACGATTCGAAGGAGTTGATCGATATACCTGAGCCATTATCGCGCGAACCCGTAACCAGCACGACCGGTGAGTCCCAGTAGAGTTTAGTATTCTTGCTAAACGCGAAAGATCCTGGATCGAGAATTTTCCACCCGTTGCTTCACTTTTTAACAGATGCCTCATCGTTTCCGGACCTTTCGTACGGCAACGGCGAGGCAAAAGTCACTCGAGATATTGAAACGAGTCACGTGAGACGAGCGAGCGAAAAGACGAAAAAACGGATGAAAATGGCGGATTTAAAGGCCTTTGTAGAAACAAAGTTATTGTCCAAGTCCGAGAAGGCTTTAGAAAAAATTGGTCAAGAGGAACCGAAGCAGAAACTGTTTGAACGAGTAATTATTCCATCGAGTCGTACCGCAGAAAGAAAAAGAGAAAAAGAAAAGGTGATAAAAACATACTGAACTCTCTGTTTATCGCCCATTAGGAATGTCATCGGAGTCTCGACACCGGTGACGATCATTTGACCAGGCAAGCTTCAACGTCATCCCGAATCTTTGAAGCGAGGGACGACTGCAGCAGAATAAAACACCCGACCAACTTGGTCAAGGGGAAGAGCATGCCGAGCCTGAGGTTTGTAAGCTCAGACACTTATTTGTCTCCTGTTTCGTTCTAAACTTTTGTCTCTATTGTATCCATTGAATCTCGTTGAATTTATACATTCGATATACGGACTCACTAGCAAATAGCGGTTTTTCTTAGCTTAATCGTCGTTTTATTATCTTTATCTTAAACTTTATAAATATATTCTTTAATTTCCAACTATTTTTGTGACGAATGTTGCGGTCGAGCATTTCGCGAATATCGCAGTAGCGCTTAGGATCACCAGATCGCGTCAGCCATATTTTTAATGACGAAGCTACTTACCTCGAAACGTACCAAAGACGACGATAGAATTTATCCTACGCCAAAGTTAACTTTGTCCTGTCGAGCGTTACGCGATTGTTGAAATTTGGAGGCATCCTCGTCAATGAATCAATGTTGCATTTTAATCGGACGGCAAACTCTACCGTCGTTTCGTTCTGTTTATCTTGGACGATAGATAATGTACGAATTTCATCGCTCCGCCGTCAACGCCCTTTCCCGAACGCGCTTTTTGTCACTCGACTGTTGCTACAACTAGAATTACATTTTTTATGGTTATTCTTACCATTATTGTTATTGAAAGAAACGATCGTTCAACTGGTGCGTAATGCCTATCTCTGTGTCTGTCTTTTTTTTTCTCTCTCTATCACTCTCGTTCGAATCGTTTCACCTCCGACTCGTACGCAGCTGTTTGATTAACGAGCTAGCCGCGGGAGGGTAAGTCATCGGCATCGGACAGCCACTCCATTAATTTTGTTTTCTTTCTTTATTGCAACTGGTCGTGCATAATGAACAATATTTATAAAACCGTAAACGAGCCTATCACCGATACACACTCATTGACGCTTGACCCTGAGCTTTTGGCTTCCAATCGTCGTAAAAGAGCACTGCCAAATTTCAATCGATCCGTCATACCTTTCGAGCACCCTGCGGTGAGAAAACATCCCACGCTTACACTTACCTCGTCGTCGACCAATCTACCACGCACTTGTTCAACAAACTTCTTTTGTTTTTTTTTTTATCTCGCGTACCACGCGCTTCCGGGATTTCGAGTATTATTTCCACCATGGTTGGGCGCATCTTCTCACGTAGACGTAACGTAGATAGAACTTATTCCATTAAAAAATTGGTTTATGTGATTTGAAACGAAACTCGAAAATCTTCATCAGATTTTCTTCATAAAAAATCCCGTTTTTTTTTTTTTTAATGCACCGCAAACAATTTCAAAATCAAATAAATCAATTTTCCTCGCGTAGATCCTTTGGAATTCGCATAAAATATGGCATGTGACAGTATTGCAGGACATAACAGTTTGCCAGGAGTAAACCTCGTCCCGAGTAGATACAGAGAATAGTTAGAACCTGGACGAGCAAAAAATGTGAAAAAAAAAGGAAGACGGAAATACTTGAGAGTTCGTCCCGTCGGAAGAATCGTAGTTAGATCGTAGTTCGTGCTTGACTGCTGATCGAGCATATAGTGAATACTTGCATGAGAGTCCGCAACAAATGAGAATGGGAGGTCGACGCGAATTTTAATCGATTATTATTTCTCTCAGATATATCGGTGAAACGCGAATCGAGAGGAATCAGAATAGGTTTTATAGCCAGTCGTACACCGTACCAAATCCGATAATCACCGTGACAGAACACACTCCCACGCCTTCGCCTGATTATCTCAAACGACAGGTAAGAGATTTTCGACAGACATTCAGCCGTTAACTCGCTGTCTCTGTAACGCGAGGCTCTCTTTGAATTTTTAAGGGTTCGATGGACAGTCAGTTGGACGCGATAAGTATACATGGAAGCAGATTGAGTTCCGAACGAAAGCCGAGTCTCACGAGATCGCAAACAGACTCGAACATCACTTACACGGGCGACGAAATACCCGACGCTCCTGGCTCGGCGACATACATCACCAAAGAGGGTGACATAGATTGTCAAGTTGTTCTGAAGGTAAATCGCGCACCATTTCCGAGGAGATGCTTTCATTTCGTTAAAGTCCAAGATCGAGCTGCTCGAACGTTGTTTTTTTTTTTTTTCAAGGCTGTTCATTCGGTGGCTCTTCGTGATAGTGCTTGCTGTACACTTCGCGTCTGTGAAATCATTCTCAACATGGTGGAACTTTTGATGGATATGGGAGTCTTGAAACAATGTCTCAGGGAGGAAACAATGGGAAGCAGTGGTGGCTCGGGTGGGGAAGGGACCGAAAAGGTTGATAAAGCGGACAGCACCAGCGGAAGGAAACGCGATTCTCCGGCCAACGAGCCGGACGAGAACCGAAGCGATTCCCAGGGGAAAACATGGACGGCTCATGCGCTCCTTCTCAATTGTGTTTTCCGAGTAATCAAACATTTAGGTTGCCCTCATGGATGCGCCGATGGGATTCGTGGCACCCAAGCCGATTTCGCTCGGTCTCAAGTACATCAAATTCTCAGCAAACTCTACCGAGCGAGTTCCAGACAATTTTCGCGATGTCTTCGATCGATGATACGTGACCAACCGATCCCGGAAATTCTCGATTTGTTTCATTCGTACGTTGGATTTTGCGTCGACCCAAGTTCTCTGCTCTCGCCTTTGAGTAAGTATTTGCCCAAAATTCTATCACACTGAAAATTAAATTTTGTTGAAAATCGTCGATATTTTGTTGAACACGATAAACTAAATATTTTTGGATAATTTCAAAATTTTCGTTATTTTAGCAGTACTTTTGCGTTCTAACGGAATTTTGAGCGAAATTTACGATTGGAACGACTAAAATTTGCTTTCAAAGAGACTTTCTACAATATTTTTTGCTGCAATGTTTTGGGATTATTAAAAAAAAACGTTTGGTCGAACGTATCGAAGAAAATATCGATATTTTTCAAGAAAATTTTGTTTTCAGTGCAGCAAATCCAAGCGAGAAAAAACTATGAAAAACAAAAAGAAAAATACAGAAATCTCTCGTGTCAACAGATCAGAAGAGAAGTTCGAGTAAATCTCCAGACGTCGTCTCTCAGGGTGGATACGCAACGAACTTTGGTGCCGGGCTAATTGGCACCGGAAGTGGTGCTCCCTGCGGAGTCGGTGGCTCGGTCAACTTTGCCACGGCATCCGTTTCGGCGACCGCCTCTGCCCTGGCTTCGGCAACAGCCGCTTCGGCAACCGCCTCTTATGGCGGAATCGGCTATGGCGTTCGTAACATCGAGTCCCAAATAATGGGCTGCGTTTTCAAGAGCCTCGTCAGTCGGTTCGTCAAGAGCTTCAAAGAACTCAAGTCTCAAGAAAACATGGCGATTTATTGCGACATTAAGCAATTCATGAGTTACGTCAAAGAAGCACACGGTGGGGTATTTCGTCGGGTGGCACTCAGCAGCATCTTGGACTCATGCGATCGTCCTGACAAAAGGTGCAACAGCAACGTTCGAACTACCAGAGTCATCAGGTACGATCTCCTCTCATCTTTCTCTCACAAAACTTGATCCTTCGCGTGCACACATCCTACAAGTACATATTGGGTCAATCTGACCCCAAGGCATTTTTCAAACATTTTTTTTTGTAGTAAATAATTCACATGTTATGGCCGAAAATTGATTTTTTAACGAGAATGAAAATAAAATGCCAAACAATCGGTGAGCGAGCTCGCGATGGATTCCAAAGTTGTTAATAATGAAAAACCACAGGCATATCCATCAAGCGGAGTACGAGGACAGCACAGAATTGGCAGGTGAGCCTTGCTATGCGATCGACGATCGTGGCACCCGGAAGTGTCTCTTCAAGAAACGGAGCACTTCGTCAACTTGTGCGGTAAGTCGAATAATATTCCGAACGCCTCTTTCTCCGTAATTTTCTTCTTACAGTTGAGTTTTTCAAAATAGAGTCTCCTGGAGACGGAACTCAGTGAAGAAAATGCCAAGATAAGCCAAAGCCCTTTGGGAAACGTGAGAAAAAAACATCACGTTCTTACACCAAGGCAGAGCGAAAGAAACTTGGGAATCGGTGGCGAGTCGTGTCTGGGTGCTGGCAAGTCGAGGAAATCAGCGAGATTCAAAATCGGTGGCATTGGTAAGAGGGATTATAATGACCGTTCTCTTTTGAAGCGTCTCAAAGATTTCTCAAGTGGCTACGAAATGAATTTGCTTCCTTCCAGTCAATTGGTTTCGCAAGGAATATGGAAGAACTGATTCGACCGATAGTCACGAGAGCAGCGAGTCACCAACAGAGGGAAGCTTCGTCAGGCAATCGAGTATACATCGGCCTTATTATCGAACCACCTCTCGCACAAGTAGAGGGTAAGTTTTTTCCACTGCAGCAAGAGATATTGTAAAAAATGAAGAAAACCTCTGGCCACGATAACGAGCGTGAATTATTTCCCGACACAGAGTCAGTCAAACTTTACAGAGAGCTAAACGTCGCATGGAAGATCAGCTGAATAAGATTGGCCTTGGCAAAGGCAAGAAGAAAGAGAGTCTCGAGGAGGCACCAGGCAGTTGTGAGTGTTGGCTGAGAGTCCCAAGCGTCGTTCTCAAGATTTTTCCTGAGGATCAAAACTCAACGACCTTGATTTTTCTGAGCAGATTTCAGTCGAAGAAATTCCATGGAATTCGGTGAAGCCTCGAGGGAGTCTGAGTTTGTGGTGCTGAAGGAAAGACGATTGGTGCCACGTTCAGCAGTTTACCAAGGAGTCCAAAGGTTTTCGTTTCTCCTGGAAACGTGTCAGCCCGGCTCGGTGCCGGATCATCATCTGATCGCAGCCTTGTTGGATCTGGTGAGTCTTCCCTGACGATCGTCAGCATAGATTTCGTGCTCGTTTTTAATTAAGAGAAATAACTTTTCTTGTCTCTTTTGCTTCAGCCTCACGCTCCCGTAGTTGCGAGAGCTTCTCTGATTCTCGAGTGCGCTCATCTCGTTCACCAGTGCAATAAAGGACATTGGCCTGTCTGGATGAAATTGAACTTCCCCATGTTCAGACCTTCGGTGTCGATGGCAAATAGAAACGCCCCGACGGGTCTACGAAGGACTCACGTTCTGCAGCGTGCGGCGGGAAAGCTTTTCTATCAATGGGCAGAGGTTGGTGCATTTTTTTAGGGACGCGGCGAGTCAGGAAAAATTTTGCGATTCTCGCTACAATTCGTTTTTTTTTTCTTTTGTAAACGTAGTCGATCGGCGCGCGACTGGAAGAGCTTATGGCCGAGGATAAACGAAACGTCGAACACATAATCGCGATGGTATCCGACGAGTCGAAACAACGAGACTTGATAGTCGAGGACGAGGAGGAAGATTTTCTGGACGAGGGTAACGACGATTATTTCCTATTTTCCCTAGATTCCCATCATTTTTTTTTTTTTTTTTAAATAAAGAGGCATTATTTTATATAAGTAAATGATTTAAATAGGTATTGACAATTCATAGTATACTAGTCGTGCCTGCGGGCTTAGCCCCGCGGCATGTAGTTGGCGCTAGAGGGTACAGCTACCTTAATATGAAAAGTTAACATTTTTTTTTTCAAAACTTTCAAACATTGATTTTACGAAAATCGCTATAACTTTTTTTTTTTTTTTACAAACTGGCACTCCAGCTGCCGCTCATTATCTTCGTTTTCGAATTATCTTTGAATTGGTAATTAGCGATTTTTTAGTTGCTTGTGAACTTTGGAAGTGGAAAACATGACAAAAAATGTGATTTTTTGGTTCGGGTTTCCAAAAAAAACTATCGGAATGCAAAACAGCCTAAAACTTATTCTGATTCACAAGCTTCAATTCTGTGAAAGATTCATCAAAATTGGTTCAGTGTATTTTGCGTGCACACAATCGTAATTTTGTAGTAGAATTTTATTTATCTAGAGATTTATTATTATTAATTAAAAATTAAGTTGATTCAAAAAAACATTTAATTAATAGCATAAATTAATTAATATTGTAAACAAATATTTATATTAAAATTGATTTATATTGTTGATAAATAATTAAATTTATTTCAAAAAATATTTAATTAATAATATAAGTTTATAATACTCAGGAGAATATTTTAATTTTTCCTCGTAAACCATTGCAATTTGTTTTGCAGCGAGTATTAACGGCTACGGTTCCCAATGCCCGGTTGCTCTCAGAATGGTCGCTTGTGTTCTTCTCCTCGAGGTGACCGCCTTCCTCCGGGAAACTTATCAGACTCTGCCAAAGTCTGGTAGAGCCTCGACCAAAGAGCGTCCACCACCCTGGGAAAGGGTGTACAGCCGCGAAGCTAATCGTCGTTGGAGCATGGCACTTTCTTCGATGGGACACTCGCAAACCTCGGCCCAGAGTCTACAGTCGATAGCTGGTGATCGGGAGAATGGTGAGCGTTGAGAAAATATTGTTTCTGCGTTTGCATAATGAAAGAGAAAACCATAAAGTTGATATTTTTCAGAACGAAAAATCAGTTTCGTCCTCCACGAGCCTGACAATGAATCGGAGGGCAGCAGCAAGTCTACGGTCACCATTCAGGGCGAAGAATTGTTGAACAACGAACGCGAGAAAAATAAACGTGTACAGGGCCGACCATTTTTGTTGAGAAGAGGCACCGCCGGTAACGCAACGGGCTCGTTCAAGCGGAGGAGTCTCAAGCTTCGTCGAGGAACCAAGGAAGGAAAAGATACCGAGTGCGAAGCCTGTGAGAAGTATTTTTGCAATTGCTGATGGATTTGATAAAAAAAAAAACGTTGAATGAATAACATGATTTTTGAAACGCAGTCGTACGCTCGATCGACACGGTGAGACGCGCAGATTCGATCCAATCAAAGCGGAAAGTGAGCTCGTTATCGGATCGAAGCGACACTTCGGAACCTGGTCTGGGGGGCGAAGTGAGCGGCGAGGAATCACCGGGAATTTTGAGCGATGATCAACCACCGGAAAGCCCAAGCGATTCGAACGATACCGACGAGACGAACAAGAACTTTCCATGGATGAAGGTTCTCACGCAGACGATGAATTCCTTTAATTTTTATTGTTCTCACCAGAACTTTTGTCATCCGTACTGCCATCGAAGGCAGATGCGAGCTACGGGTCGGCTTATCAAGTCAGTGAGGAAGGTGTACGGGGAAGAGTTTGGTATTCTGAATGGTGCCAACACCTTTGAATATGATTCGGAGAAACGCGACGAGGGCAAGAAGGAAAAGCGAGGCAGAAAGATTTCGGAGCAAACGAGCGCGCAAGTATCGCCAGTGAGGAGAAAGGACAGCGTGGGTAAAAAGTTCAAGTAAGTTTAGAGCCTCGTAAAACATTTATTTCGTCGTCGTCTTCAGCCGCTAATTCAATTTGTGACGTGTGTGATATTTTTCATCTCGAAGGATCGAAAAGAGTCTGGAGGGGTCAGGGAGGCTGACCGGTGGACATCGTGACTCGTCCAAGGATCTCGTCGATCAGGATTCCGAGCGAGGTAGAGGTTCGTCCAAGCGACTGGCTCCCGAGGACGAAGAAGAAAGCAGAGACGAAGAACCGCCCGTTATTTTGAAATACATTAAGACACAAGTTAAAGATGCTTTCCATGCGCCACTGGCGGCTTTGGTGAAAGGCGCAGTAGTCATGTCGGAAGATCTCTTCGTCGAGGTGCTCCCGGTAGCTTGGGAACTGCTTCTCGAGTCTAATCAAGAAGTCGCTGCATCGGCCGCCTCGTTATTCATCGTTGCAGCGGTCAGGGCACCGAATCAAGCTAGCGACATAATGCACCAAGCTTTACAGCACGGTAATACGTCTGTTCGAATAAACGCCATACTCAGGTTCCAAGTTTTGTGGAAATTACGCTACCAAGTCTGGCCACGGATGGAGGAACCGGCTCACATGACTCTCAAGGTACCACCACCGGGGATCGAGTTCACTCTTCCGTCTCCTAAAATTGGCATCGAGTCTCTCCCGGTCGTCGATCCGCCGTGGATGCCCCAGGTAAAGACCAAAGTCGAAGAAGTCACCATCAATCAGGAACGCCACGTGAGTATAATATTAGGAAGATAGTTTGTTGATATACACTTATTTTTTGGGTTTCTTCAGAGATCCCTCGTCACTGCTACTAAAACAAGGAAGAAGCAACAGACTGAGCTCATAAAAAAAGCTCTTCAGGCTCAAGACGACAAGAAAAGAGAGGAGAGAGAAAATTTCCTTATTACGACGATACCGATCACTGTACAAGCGGCTTATGAGCCCAGTCCGGCCGGAGACGATCACGACGAAGGTATATACGCACAAAGTCAACGATTTTCTCGTTCCTTTTCGTGTGGAAGCTCGATAGAAGAAAAAATGAGGAATTTCTTATTATTCATCTATTAGCCGTGCCTGCGGGTTAAGCTAGCTTAATATGAAAAGTTAAAAAAATCTTTCCACGATCTTCAAACTTTGATTTTACGAAAATCGCTACAACTTTTTTTTTTCTTTTACAAACTGGCACTCCAGCTACCGCTCATTATCTTCGTTTTCGAATTATCTTTGAATTGGTAATTAGCGATTTTTTAGTTGCTTGTGAACTTTGAAAGTGGAAAACATGACAAAAAACGTAATTTTTTGGTTCGGGTTTCCAAAAAAAATATCGGAATGCAAAACAGCCTAAAACTTATTCTGATTCACAAGCTTCATTCCTGTGAAAGATTCATCAAAATTGGTTCACTGGTTTTTGCGTGAAAAGGGCACGAACTCAATTTTGTAGAAAAGTTTTGTATATATAGAGATTTTGCTTATAAAAAACTGTCTTTTTATAAAGCTACCGCGGCAGACGACGAGGGAGGTGAAAGTGCACCGAGAAATATGTCTCATCACGCTCAATCTGCGTTGTCCCTCTTTCCATCATCTTTGTGTTCCGCCATTGTACAAATAATAAATCTTCTCGACGATGCTGCTGTTTCTGACGACGGTAACGCCGTCTACGAGGTCGCTTACCAGGTTAGTCGCATCGAAAAACAAACGTGACGCTCACCTGCTTGTTGCTTTCGTGTACAATAATTTCTCATTTTTGTTCAGGTTATATGGAGCTGTTTGGTGGAGGATAGTGCACTTTTCCTTCGTTACGTCCTGGAACGCCTGACTCGTGAGAAGCAAGAGCTAATGTTCAAAATTTTGCGACATCTCATACGTTTCGTGCCAAAATTGCCTCAGCAAGCTGCGTTTGCTTTGTACAATTATATTATTGGTTACGTCATGTTTTACGTTAGATCACCGCACGAGGAGGGCCAGAAGCTCATAGGAACGGCGCTCTCGATTCTGTGGATGGTTCGTACATTTTTTTTTCTCTTTGTAGCAACAAATTAAAGGAAAAACTTTAATTTGGTTATTCATGGGAACTTGATTTTCGGCATCCAGGTGGTACACAGTGTCCATGGAATTATGTTTAAAGATTTGAAGCAAATCTTACGGAAGGAACAGTGCGATGCCTCGATTCTTCTGACTGCCAACGTTCCATCCGCAAAAAAGATAATTGTTCACGGTCCTCAGGACCCAGACGCCGGTGGCATACCTTCTCAGTTCCCTGTTCAAGAGGACACTCAATTCTGTCAGATTCTTCGGGAATCTCTAGACTTTTTCGGTATCGATGAGCCCAAACACCGAGAATACTTCCTCGTGGATTACAAGACTCGTGAGTCTCCCGAGCTTTTGTCTTCAGGCCACGAAACAACTTGTTTTCATATTCGCCGTTTTTCTTCCCTTCAGATCAAATCCATAATCCATCGGCGTACGTCAGAGATTACTATTTCTTCAAAAGGTCACAATATCCTCAACTCGAATTGGTCCACATGAAGCCGGAAGACGCCTTCAATGCTCTCCAGCGTCAGGAATTGGTTCACAAATTCGTTGAAATTGGCAAAGTCCTTCTGACGTGGGCGATATTAAAGAACGTCGATATGGTTGTTCAAAGAGTCGTCTTCTTGCACGAAGAGCTTATGAAGCTGCCCTCCTTTCCGAGAAAAGCGCTCGAGGCTGATCTGGACTTGTACAAGGGTGGTGAAATCGGAAGGGTAACGATTTTTTTTTGTCTCCATGAAAGTATCTGAATAATTAGTTTATTATCTTATTATTTCTGGTCATATTCTCACGGATCTCGACTATTTGTTATCTCTGCCAGGAACTCCTCGGGCTTGACGTAATGCACAAGTTTATGTGGGTTCGACTGATCGCTCGGATGTTCGAAGCGATGGCCGGAAATTTTGCATATTCCGGCGACATCCATCTCTTCCTTAACGTGTTGAACGGTGCGGTGATTCTCCACAGCGAAGACTCGTGCATTCTCCGTTACGTCGTCGCGACTTACATCAACGCTGCCCACAATTTCAAAAACATTTTCTCTACCAATGGCTACTTGCTGATAATGCCTTCGTTGTTGCAACTGTATGCAACGCATCAGACTAACAAACTCGTCACAACGACCGTTGAATACGCGGTCAAGCAGTTTTATCTCATGAATAGAAAGCCCTTTATACTTCAAATGTTTGGGAGCGTATCGACGATATTGGATACCGACGAGACAAGCACGCACGGCGATGCTCATAAGGTACTATTTGCCAGAAACCACCTGGCGGAGTTAAAATCTCATAAAGTACTAACGAAATCATCATCATTATCGTATTCCTTTGCAGGTTCCTTCCACGTGCCTATTCAACCTGCTGCTC
Organism: Hyposoter dolosus; assembly: GCA_963921915.1. NCBI lineage: Eukaryota > Metazoa > Arthropoda > Insecta > Hymenoptera > Ichneumonidae > Hyposoter > Hyposoter dolosus. Next base: position 12,390,927 of record OY998129.1, on the reverse strand, counting down.
AGCCTCGAGACACCCTCACCCGATCCTCTCAACATAGGTGAGCTCGTCAAAGAAGAAAAACCACTCAAGGCCATAGATTTCTGTTATCACGATGAAAACGAAATGGTTACCGTCCTCGACTGCATATCATTGTGCGTCATGGTAACCGCTTACGCTGCTGATTCCATTCGTGGACAACAGATGCTGGTAAGCACGATCAAACTTTATTCACAATAGTCGTGCCTGCGGGCTCAATATGAAGAGATAACATTTTTTTTTTCAAAATCTTCAAACTTTGATTTTACGAAAATCGATATAACTTTTTTTTATTACAAACTGGCACTCTAGCTACAGCTCATTATCTTCGGTTTCGAATTATCTCTGAATTGGTAATTAGCGATTTTTTTTTATCATTTTTTCTTGCTTGTGGAAAGTGGAAAATATGACGAAAAATGTGATTTTTTGGTTCGAGTTCCAAAAAAAAAAATGAGCTTCATCCCTGTGAAAGATTCATTAAAATTGGTTCAGTGGTTTTTGTGTGAAAAGAACACAAAAACAATTTTGTAGAAAAGTTTTATATACTTGTCGGTTGGAACATTTTTTTTTTTTTATACTTGCCGTCAAGACGTTGCCGCGTTTCATAAATATAGAAATTGATCATAATGAATGTGAGGGAAATGGCGTGTCATGAGAATTTTCCTTTTGAATTGTCATTGCTGTGTCTGTCGGTGAATCTTCACAGACGATACTCGAAGCTATACTCCCGTGCTACGTTCAGCAAATCCAATCGCCCTCGTACAACAAAGAGGGAAAAACTGAAAAAGAGATAATCAATCAACTCGCTATTGCGGTTAAAACTCTGGTGAACAATTCCGAGGCGTTGACAAAGTAAGCTGCTCGTAATAGTCGATGCTCGCACCTCGTGCAAAATCGTACAATTTGAATAATCGATTTGGTTTATGTACGAAAACAGGTATTATAACGGACCGCAAAGATCGAGCCCAGAGCATAAAGGCTCGAGTCAAAGAAACTATGGGAAAGGTCCTTATTCGCCTGGATTTGATTTTGAGGACGAAACTCACGTTACCAAGTACATGGAACACGCTAAAGCGAGAAATCTTTACGATCGAGACAACGAGGACACGGAGAGTTGTCACAAGAACGAATTTCGACGACCTCGTGACACGCTGCTCAATATGGTTGGCGACTTTGTGGCCCGTTGCTCGGTCAGACTCGCTGAATTGAACAAAAAATCACCGGATGGAAAAACTATCGAACTTCTTGATTCCAAGTGTCACGTGGTAAGGGAGCTGCAATCGAAATCTTCCTTAGTGTCATCCTCCTTCTCACTCATCCGTTATGATTTCATCGTATTTTTTATTGTTTCGTTCCAGCGACTCGCTGACGTAGCTCACAGTCTTTTGAAGGTTTCTCCGTACGATCCCGAGACGATGGGCTGTCGGGGTCTGAAGCGTTACATGAACGACGTTTTGCCATCGACCGAGTGGTCGAACGACGACATGAGGCCTGCGCTGACCATTATTCTCCGCCGACTGGACAAGACGTTCGGTAAAATTTACAAAAAGGCCTCCGTTCGTCGCAACACCGATTGGGACGCAGCTAGTGATTTGTTGCGCGGAATTTACGAGACTCTCTCGAGATATCCGTACATCGCGCATTATCAATACTTGAAGGCCCTTCTCAGCACTTGCCAAGCTCTCATCGTCGGGGATACTGGCCTCGTCGAAGTCACTTCCGCGGCCTCTGCTGCCCTCATGAGCAAAATTCCGCCGCAACACTTTTGCTCGACCGTCTTGAGGCTCATCGCCCTTCACGTTATTTCCCTCGGCGAGGGATATTCTCTGGAAAATGTTTGCGGTGGACAATCCATGTTCGCCACGCAGACACGAACTGAGAATATGCTCCTCAACTTGCTCATACCGTTATTCCTACGAGTCGGGACTGGCAGGAAAGGTTTGCCTCTAATTATTTTCCAAAGCTTCTGCGATTAACGATTAATTCGAACGGTTCAAATAAGCTCGTACTCGGCTCGTTCAGATCTAAAGTAAAGTTTCCAAATATTCCAGACGTGCCGAAGCTACGACAGTCCGACATAAGTTTCGCGCTAACGGCGGTCCTCAACACTCTGTGGCCACCGGGAGCAAAAACGGCGCCAATCGTCTCGCAAAATTTGAAAACAGCAGCGGATATGAGGGCTGGTAGTTTGACCTTCACGGCGAGAGATCCCAAAATATCGACAAGGATCTCTCTGGCTCTTTATCGAGTGGCTTTCCTGGGTAACGTTGATGATTTTTTTCTTTTTTTTTCAAAATAAGCGGGTTCGTTCCTCGTTGTTAACCCCCGGTAGACACACATGGGTCTGAGGTATCCAGCCTATTCAGCGAATGGCGTCAATTTCTCGTTCTTCGTATCGATTACCATCAAATAACAATAATAAACACGATGCTCAAATATTCCTCTATGAGGTATTTTTATTTTTCCGAAGCTTTGAGCGTCGTGTTAAATCTTAAGGAAACAATTTGCAACTTTCAATTTCCAGCGTTTTTACAATTTGATACCAACCTTCGTATGATGATACTTTATTTAACAAAAAACTTGGTAATAATAAATCTCAAAATTGACAGAAGTGAGAGCGATGACGGATTTTATTGAAAATTTCAAAATGTCGTAAAATTTGTATTTAAAAATAATTTCGACAATTTTTCTGTAAAGTAAAGAGGAAGTAGAGACTTGTGCAAAATATCTTAAAAAATTTGCAAAAATTGAAGCAGTCAGACGATTTTTCGAAAAACTCAGATTATCGTAAAATTCGAAAAACCATAAAATTTAACAATTCAAAAACATTGACATTGAAATCTAGAAAAAAAAAATTTCACCGTTACATAGCCTCCTCTTTGAGGAAGCAAAAAGAATTTTCATCCATCACTCTGTGCAGGCTCTTTTTCTATAGATCCAAAACTACTTTCCTGCATTTTTTTCAGATTTTTCAAACGAGTCCAAGTACAGTAGAAAACGGTAGGGCATGCCAGACCCATGTGTGGCTAGTTGTAGGTTGTCTACGGAGGGTTTAACCTTGCTCATTGAATATCTCACAAAAATGTACACTCGCAGCTCTCAAGATAATGACCATCTGTTTCGAGACGGAATTAAAAACCGAGTGGCCGAAAATACTGCGAACGATGAGACTGTTGAACAAGAGAAACGAGGCTTCGATTCACTTGTGGAATTTCCTTGAATTCGTTGTGACTCATCGTACACCGTTGTACATACAAATGTTACCATTCGTGGTGCACAAGATCGGCCAGCCACCGATATCCGAACACGAACGTAACATGCAGAGTACGATAAGGGACAAAATAAGCGGAGAAAGAGCGGCTTTTCCCAAGTCGCGAGGGACGCTCCTCGGCGATCTGCTCCACGAGCTCCGCGACTTGAAAGAAGAAATCGAGGATCGTAAATTCGGTAAGAAGCATCTAAAAATCTCGATTAATTGGAATCAATAACGAAGCTTTTTCGTGGCTTTCAGACGAGATGCAACCGGAGCCTAAGAGAAGCGTCGTTGACATGCATCCTGGTGGACCAAACTCGAACGAGCCTGGTCAACCAAGAACCCAGCGTCCTTCACTTCTGATTGACCTGCTGACCGGTGATTTGGGTTCCCGAGCTCACATAGTCCGAACGCCGGCGGAAACGCCGATTTCACACACCGGACTCCCACACTCTCTTCCGCACTCGATTCATCAGTCCATCACCTCGAGCAGCACGACCAAATCGTCAGGAGCTACGAGTCAAGGCTCCGCCCCAGCGAACGGTGCCAGCGCGCCTAGAGGTATGTACTTTTGTCTGTTTGTTTTCTTAAATCCATCGATATCTTGGTTTCTCCTGCCCTCGCTCCCTTCGTCCAAACCCAGGAGCGTTGTGTCGTTTTAGCACTGAACGATTGTGAGGACAGTGTACGCTGTTGGACGGTTGTTTGGTCGTCTGGATGATTTGGTGTTGCCGATTATCGATACGATACGAATGTCAAAGTTTCTAGTGCCAATTCGTTATTATCTCATTAGCTTTCTCACTGTGTATCAACTTATGTACATATATATATTGAAAAGTGTGATATATATGTACGTAAATGTGATAGAGTACACGCAGATCGATACGTGGGTAAATGTGTGCTTATTTAACGTCTTTGACTTTTCGGAGCTCGTGTGATAGAAACAAATCTTTCTTTCGAACGTAATTGTGCGTCCTAGGATCGGTATCGAGTACGAGCGCAGGATCCTCGACTTTAAGAGAAAGCAGCGACATGGCTCCCGAGGAATCGCAAACCGATCAACCGACATTACCGACAGGTATCTAGCTTGATTGTGCGCCCTCGAGCTAATTTTGCCAAAGAGAAAAGAAATCCTTATGTCCCAAGTTCCCAACCTCCTCCCTGACGCATAAACGCCTTTCCATACGCTCTATCCGTTTGACACTTTTGGTAAGAACGACTTGCCTCATTCACGGGTATTGTCGAGTATGTGTGTTCGTTTGTGTTGGCGTTCATTCAGATGCGTGCAACTTTGAGGCAAATGAAAATATTCAAAGAAATCGATATACTCGGCAAGAGCCAGGAGAATCTTTAGCGGCTCGATAACGAGCGCTCAAGTTTGCCGGCAAAAATTCTCCTGCCTCTGATGGCCGTGGTAAACGAGCCTGGCGCTACTGGTGTCCGAGTAATGTATCGGTATCGCTGGGGCGTTGGCACGATCGCTGCGGCTCCTAAAATGCTTTATAATACCACAGTTGGATCGAGCCATTGTCTATGAGGCACTGCGGCGACAATCAAACAGTTACGCATCATTATTTTATACCGCAAACAGCTAGATATTGATAGGAACGCGCATTTATTTGCCTTTTTACTCTGTTCTCTCTTTTTCGCCCGCGCTCTCACTTTATCTTGTGTTTATCCAATCGGGCGATTCTCCAACTCGTTAAACATTGAGAAAAACTTCTTTTTTTTTTCTTTTTTTTTTGTCATGAAATTCCTCAAGTTAGAAGTACAGCGTTGCGTAATGGTAAACCGAGTGCCAAGTCTGCAATCGATCTCGTCAGTTTTCTATCGATCAACGAGCCCAAATTTCTGACAATCCTTTTGCCACTGATTTTTCACTATTAAGCAACGTTGTTCACTTCCCAAATAGATATCGTCTCTGTTGTTATTAATTATCGTAAATTTTTGTTCCTATTTATGCACATTATAAAACGTGCAAGCGTTTATCATGAAATTCGGGTGGTGTGATTGACACACTTATCATTGCGTTGCTTCCAATGCTAGCTATAAGGGAACGGAGGTAAGCGGACCGAAACCACGTGATTATTATTATTATCATTACTATCATTTTTTAAAATTACCATCATTTTTTAAATTATTGTTACCATTCTCCTCACAATATTTATAGCCATTGATTAATTATTTCCTCATACGTGTGCCTCCTCTTACATGCTTACATCACTTTGTCGTATTTTTCGAACACGGTTTATTATCTCTTTTTACATCGCTATTTTATATTGATTTTATTTTCCGAACTCACCGCAGACTCGCCTCTCTCAACGATCACTGTAACTTATTTTGCCTTCTCATTGTTGAAATTATACTTACCGTTGACATAATATTGTTACTACTGTTGAATATCTATCATTCGATATTGTGTCTCTTTTACTTTGATGAACAAAACTTTTATATATTGTGTTCACATATGTACACACTATTATTCGTATTTGTTTTTCGCCAGTTTTTATTTTTTTGTTCAGTCGCTATAGTTCTCACGTACTGTTTGTACTTATTAATCTCTCTGTGATGTTAAACTACCGCACACCGAACTTGATCTATCGTATAGCAGTATTTAGACAATGGTAATGTCCAACAGTTGGTACCCAATCTAATTCGTTATGTAGAGGGACAAATATATAAGAGAAATGAGAGAAAAATAAATGAATACGCTCTGCACACACTACGTAGTTGCTTCGACGGCTTTCGATCGCTTTTTGCTAAGAGCAGCTCTCAGCTCTCTTTTGCTTGTCCGGCGTTCTCATATCTCGTTACCAAAGCTCCACTACGCTGCATCGTATGCTCATACACGTATCTTTCTCACTCGTTTATTTATTTTCTCAAGTATCGATAAATCCTTTTCATCGGAGAGAGTACGAACGGCCTTCGTATTCGTGTCATTTATTTTTCATCGAGTCGGCGAGATATTTATTAGAATGATCCAAGAACGATCATCGTCTGGAAAGAAAATGATGCTACTCCCCTATCAAATCGCGAAACCTTCTAGACTCGGTGTATGATCGAAGCAACAACGTAGGCTCGTGAAAAAATATTATTTTTTTTTCCGTTGCATTTATTGATAGTTATTTTTTTTTGTTAATGTTGACATTATCACGGGAGTCTCGGATAAAGGTATCCGTTCGAGAATACAGCGCGATCCATGAATGCGCTGAGGAAACGATTAAACACGTTTATCATCGTGATTTATTTTTGTCGATCGATCTGTTTTCGTCGCTGTGCGATGATCGGTTCTCCCTCATTTATCCATCCTAGAGCCAACCTATCTAGCTTCTCTTTCCACACTTCGCGTCTCTATCTTTCGCTCTCACACTATCAGTCACTACCGCTCGCTCTTTTTCTCGTTCTTTTTCCTCGTGTAGTAGACGTTTTCGATGTGGCATGTTTCAGATAGATCCCAACCATCTTCTACTAGCGATGAACGTTACCATGTTAAGCCTCATCCTACTATCATACCTCATCAAAAGACGTCTAAACTGCGCTTTGTCTCTTCTATAGAGTTTAGGCACTCGTCAGGTAAATTTTCACTCCGACCCACATGAAAAACTAGCCATTACTCATACCGTTAGTTTTTACACGTTAGAAGCACTTGCACTAGGCTATTTACCCACTTTCCATTTTGTACATTTATCTTTTCAAAATCCGTAGTCTCACTAACACGTTATCAGAATGTATTATTATTCAAATTCGTTATGGCACTCGAGAATGCCGGATTATGTGCGGTCCCGAGGGAGCGTTGATTCGTGCTGAACTGCAATCTTTCCGGTAGTCACTTTCTTTTCTCATTTTTATTCACAGGCTGCTCCTTTTTTCCTAGAGGTTTTACGTCCACCTGGAATTGCCAAAAATAGGACCTTCCATGATTTTTTTTTCCCCAAGAATTTTTCAGTGAAGAGAAAATTCTATATTAGGACCTGAAGGCTCGATAAGCCGTTTCTGCATTTCTTTAAGTAGTTATTTTTCTAAAGCTCAATTCATAATCGTGGTAACGATGGCAATTTTCAATCGAAAATTGTCTTGTTCAAAATTTTACTCCATTTTCCGTAAAGAGCTTCAAATCGTGGCCCCGGGATATTCTCGTCATTTTTTATCTTCATTCCTCGTTTTGGGAAAATGCTGTTCCAATTTTCAAGCCTTTGACTAAACATTTTCTTCCCACTTCTCTTGGTTTTGCACGAAGTATCCTCGTTAATAATTCAACAAATAATCGTTAGTCAAAAAATTGTATAGACCCTTCTGATCATCCGCGATAGGCTCGAAAGTGACAATTGTTGCGAAGAGAGATTTAAGGCTCAGTCGAAAATCTTACAGCGAAAATGAAAAAAAAAAAAAAAACGAAAAGAAAAACAACATTTTTTCGTACAAAGTGATCACGAGTTCTCATCTGATCTTCTCATTCGTACATTTCATGTTTCATATATACCGTTCATCGCAACTTTTCAACCGATGTCATCGTACACGAGTGAATTCTGTATTTTTGCGATATTCTTATTTTCCCAGAAAAAAAATAGCAAACACTCGTAACTCTTGGTTTTTAAATTTCCATAATTCCAGCATGTTCATTCGATACCGATTTATTCGCTTTCTATTGCAATATTTGACCTTTCTTTGTATTCTCCGTGAACGATTATTGCCTAGCATGTGTTTAGCACATTCTTCGCTCGTGCCTTCTTTTTAGGTCTTCCTAAGAATAATTCGACTTGGCATATTTTCAACGGTTTCATATACTTTTGCCCTTATTTTATTATTACTCAGCATGATATCGAAATATAACCAAATATACGACATTACGTCTCTTCAGAATAATTCCATTCCGGATTAAAAAAGTTCCCACGTAGCGAAATCTGCAATAACAAAAAGAACGGTAAATGCGAATAAATGTCTTGAAGATCCCAGACAATGTTTCATAGAAATTACGAATTCTCTTGTAGCTTGTGTTCACGGAGAATACTCCCGAAAAATTTGTTATACCGACAGTTTTGCGTATTCGAAGCGTTTGTGTATGCATTTGTTGAATAATTAAAATTAAAATCCACTCAAGGTCGCTGCTTAACACTAGCCTGATGAGTGTTTATTTTTCCCAATAGTTTTATATCAATTCAATGAAGGAATGCTCGATTCCTGTTGCGTTGAATCTCATTAATCTAGAAAATATAAACAATGATAAATTTGCAAAACCATCAACTGACAACGCTCATTGACATTTTTCAAAGTTTCTTTCGAAAATTTCAAGCGATTTCGACGTGCCATCGTTGACTCTGTTTCTGGAGGAGGAAAAAATTGTATTAATTTTCTTTTAAACTTTCGTGGAAACACTACAATTAGCACATCCCCAGACACACATGGGTCTGGGGTGTCCTACCGTTTTTTACTATATTTGGACTGGTTTAAAAAATCTGAAAAAATTCAGGAAAGTATTTTTGGATCTATAGAAAAAGAGCGTGCAGTCTTAAAAATAAAGATGATTGTTGAATTTTGAAAATATGTATGGCCTGCGAAAATTGCTGTTATTCAAAATGAACGAGTACAAAAAAGTCGATGTAGTAAATTTTTCAAGAATTTCTCGAGAAACGAAGTGGACGACTGTACATTGAAATTGTTTCAAAATTACGAATAAAACTTGACAAAATGGTAATGAAAATATGGCAAGGTCAGATTCAACGGTTATCAGTTGGAATTGTTTTTATCTTTTGTATTAAAATTAACATACAACTAATGAGATAATTAAATATAAATTTGATTAGTGTGGAGCAGCTGTTTTAGCTTGAAGTGAATTTTCACGAAAAATCGGGATGATTTAAAAAATCGCGTAAAATAAATCAATAGACAAAAATAAGTGGCATGCTTAGTTTGGAAAAAGTTGTTAGGAGAATTAGTTCGCTTATAAAAAAGGGAGAAATGATAGAAAAATGTTGTATTGGCCAGGCGAAACCGTGACGAGTCAACTGAGTCCGAGCAGTCCGACCGAGGACAGTTCCGGGGAGTCCCGTCCCGACAAGCCTCGTTTGCAGCGATCGATGGGACAAAGCAAGAGGACATTTCGTCTAAGAAAAAGTCGAAAGAGCCACATTGACGTGAGTTTGGGAAAACGTAATGCTATCCTAATAACTATTAGTTTGCCATACGAGGAGATGTTAGGAGCGTGTACGAATGGATGTTTTAGATTCCGCATCTGAAGCTAGAACATCGTGACTGTTCGCCGGTTCAATCGACCGTTCAAACTCCGCCCTCATCGGCGACAGAGTCGACAATCTTTAGTATTCCACCTTCCGAATCATCCTCTTTTCGTTCGCGAGCAAATTCATCGATGCGTCAGACAGATCGCGATCGTAGCAACGAAACTACTTGCTTGGATCAGTATCACAATCAGCAGCATCAGGAACTCCAGCCAAATTATCATCACCATCATCACCACCAACACCATCATTACCATCACCATCAACTTCATCAGAATCTTCATCACCATCTCCACGCGCAATCGGATGTCTCATGGGATGAGGATACCTCTAGTACTTCTGGTTATCGAGAGTCTTATAGTTTGCAGTTGGTCTCTTTGGAGGGTAACAACGTGAGCATCAATGCCCCGCCACTAGCCTCGCCCGATCTCAACGATATACCATCCACGAGTAGTACAGCGACTAATTACATGGGTTATGACGGTAGCTCGCCGGATTGCTCGATGAATGGCAGCGGTGGTGAGAAGACAGCTCTTTTGAATTCGAGCCAGAGAACAGAATCCCAGAATTCCCTACTGATGGTCTTTCAGACGCGAGACGAGGACACTCTTATCTAACGATTAAACTTGCATCTTTCGACGACCGATAAAAAAGGCTGTTGAGGATAACATTGCGATCAACGCGAGTCAAACGCTGACGAGAATGATGTAGAGATGACGAATAATTGAACCAAAAATAAATGCGATTTGTACGATACCGCGATGTGTGTAAAAACAAAAAGGAACAAATAAATAAATGTTACATAGTTGAGGATGAGAACAATTGTCAGCCCGCAGAGAGTATTTTTGGGAGAAAAGAATCATGTCGAACAAAGTTGCAGCGGCGATTGGAATTCTTTCAAATCTTACACAAAGTGCTCACTATAGCTCCCTGGCTCAGTTTATAAATCAACGTGTTTTCATTGATGAATTACAGTCACACGATATTGGAAGTGTAGGTTTGTCCGTGAGGGAGATCGAGGCTCGTGTCGGCCAGGATGTAAGAGACGGCTGCAAAGAGGGCTGTACTTCTGTCTAGCGCCACAGGATCCTCCACGTCCATCGTATCCGCCTCGGAGTGGTGATACCAAAAATATTTATCGTTTTGTGTCCACAGCGTTGCTGATGGTACGCCGGCGTCCGTCCAGGCTCCTATGTCGGGACCTTCGCTCGGCGATTTTAGTTGCGTCGTACCCAGTGGCTCGAGTAACCTGTTTCCCATTACGAAATCATGAAAAATCGATCGTTACTCTGGTCAACCTTCTTCTGACTTTACAGCAGTGCGAGCTTTCATCGCCAATTTTGCAGTTTTGTTGATTTTAAATGATCAAGGCTTCAAATTTGTTTGTGACGAATCACGATAGAACGAAACTTGTAAATGATGAAAAAGTTTGCTTGTCGAATGTACTGACCTCATTACTTTCTCAAGGACACAACGAACTGTCAATGTTCCGTCATATTTGAGTCCAAGCGGCGCAAACGTACCCATATCCGATTCCATGACGAATTGCAGATTCGAACGTTCCGCGAGGTGTTTGTCGATGTACTGGGTCGCTCCGATGATTCCCATTTCTTCGCCAGTCCACATGATCGACCTGTAAGCTCAACGAAGATTTTCTCGGAAATGCTTGGGTTTTGGTTTAGCGTTTTTTCAGGTTACAACTGATCCGATTGCGATGGTAAGACGACATCTCACCTGATTGTTCTTCTGGCACGTAGATTCAAGCGTTTCAACAATACCAAAGAGTTCCATGAGGTAAAAGCCCCGCCCCCGTCATCCATTGCACCTTGACCGACGTCCCAGCTATCAACGTGACCCGAGACGACGACCACTTTGCCGGGTTCGTATTTCCCCTTTATCTCGGACACGATATTTCGCGATTCGACGTCCGCCAGTGTTTTTGCTTCCATGACAATCTTCAGGGAGATTTTTTCGCCTGAAAAATGGTCATTCTTGTTGCGAAATTCATTGGTTATCACGATAGTGACACGAAAGATCGTATCGCACCTCTAGAGGCGATTCTGCTCAAGAGGGAAGCGTCCTCGTGAGTGATGCAGGCTGCAGGGATTTTCGTTACGTTGGCAGCGTAATCCATCATACCCGTGTGAGGAGTGTACAGCGAAAAGGGTGTAATGGATCTGATTAGGGTTGCCACCGCCCCGAGCTTAGCTGCCTCAACAGCTCCCGACGAACGATACGCCACCGTTTTTCCATAAGATACAAATTTCTCATTGTAAACGACTATTTTCCCGGGCACTTCCGATCTTCTCGCTTGCAATTCATCGAAACTGCCAACCACTATCGCGTCAGCGGTTATACCTTTTTCGCCGGTTCCTACGCTGTATCCTAGTCCCAACATCTTTATGTCCTTGATTCTCGGTTCCAAGAGGGTAGCGCTCTCGTGACCTCTGTTGGGAAATAAACTAATTAGAGAATTTTTTATACTTCGCAAGTTTGCGCTGGTAATTCGCTTGAGTTTAACCTGATCCAGCGCGGAACTGTTGCTGCCTCGCCATGCACGTTCTCCAGTCCCAACGCTATCGATCTGTTCAGCACGTAGTCGATCGAATCTTCGAGATTTTTCGTTCCGGTAAATCGCGAGCCATACTTGTCAACAAATTTTGACAATTCCTGCCACGTCGAGCCCGCGAATTCGCCGCCTGACCTTACCGTCGCATTTATTATTTGCTCTACGATGGGCGCGTAATCATCAATCTCGTTGAGTAATTGCGTCGGAAGAACACCCTCGCATACGTCCTTATCATGGCTACCAATACTAGCGCACAAAGCGACTCTCTCCGAAACGAATACAGCGGTAAGTACGATAAATATCTCGATGGATCTCATGACTGACTCTTGGTCGACTCGTGTCTTGGACACGACTGAAAGCAGTCGAGTCTTCCGCGCGTCGATCGTCGGCTGAATCTTATAATTCCGGGAGACTATTATTAGATCACGCGGCACTCATCGTTCGCTCGGGTTCCAGCGAGCCATTGGCCGCAAGAACGAGCACGATCACATGGTCAAAGTTCGATCGAACCCTCGACGATAAGAAAAAAGACTCTTGCACTATCGTGTATTTATCTTGATAAGGCTCCTCGCAAATTTCAGCGCATACGCGATGCAATATTGCTCACCTGAGCAAATTCCCTCTTCGGCATTCACGCCCAAAATCTCGTTCCTCGTTCTGTTTGTTAAATATTTTTTCAATCTTGTTGAACAATTATCGGAAATATAATTAGTCGGACGTACGACGCAGTTCATAGACGCGCATACCATGGCAAGATAAAAGAGACACCGACACAGCAGTAGATAGAAATTCTTCTCTTGTCACTGTCGATAGGTACGAGTACTGATTCGACGTTGAAACCAGACTCCGATGGTGTTCCGCTGTCGATAAGCGCAACAGGAATGGGTATCAGCGAACGACACTGAGAAAAGAAATTTGTTGAATCAACAAAATTGTAGCGAACAAATTAAAATTTGTTGATTCAAGAAAAGTAATGTTGCGGTGAACGCGTATGTAGTTGAGGCAATAACTTACGTGGTCAAAACAATCAATGTATCCTGATGCAGTCGTTCAGTTGCTTGAACACCTTTAGTCGATTATTATGACCAAATGAAGTCGTTTGAATAACAAAATCGAACTCTGGTTGACTAAATGCTTGATTGATTTGAGAGATTAAAAAAAAAAAAATACCGTGCGTTCCGTTTAACAAAACTTTCAGTAGTATAAACTAAATCATCAGTTTGATCAACTTTTGGGTTGTTGGGTGGACCCACTGTGGGTTGAAAGTTATGGGTTGTCTAGTTTTTGGCAGTTGAAATAACTGAATTGTTTTTTAAAATGAACAAAATCTTTTTTTCACCCTCCGTGACTGCGAGATTTGTTGATTCAACACAAATTTTGTTGTACCAACAAATTTATTTTCTCAGTGGAGCAACATTACAGTGGAGGATTATTTGTTTTTCATTAATCCGCCAATTTAATTGATAATCGAAGATTCCACTGGACACAGCATCGTCATACACGTGTATCGCGAGTATAATCCTATAATCGATGCAGTCGAGACACATTTGCATCATCATTGCATATAAAGCAAACGTCATGAAATGCCAGACGTTTCAATATTCCACGAAAGTTATATATTGATTGAGCGTGATTTTCATAGATAAAGTCTTGGGGAACGATAACACTCTCACACTTGCACGCCATTCGTGAATGAGTAGATAACGTATTAAAATTAATACCGCGTTTTGAAATTATTCACGGAATCGCGGATGCGAGTATCTTTCTATCCCCTTAAGCGACAAGGAGAGAGATCGTTCGATCGATCCATGCATTTCCTGTCGAGATCAATTAATTACATTGAATGGACATTCCTTTCGCGAAGTCATGCTCCTGTGTGTGACTTTGATTTCGGAAAGATAGTCTCGCGTATGTTTTAATAAACGGGAACGTTTTGACTCTCGACTTTGAACGTGCTATAAGCGAGTGGTCGTGATTCTCGATAATAGGACTTCATTGACAATGAACATTATCAGAGCTTGCTCGATTCGAGAAGAAACTTCGGCTCTATCTTTCCAAGTATTTTTCAAACTTCGCGATAAAACAAATGATAAAAGAAAACAAAACTAAAAATGCCATAAAACAAAAAAACGTTCAATTCATATAATTTCTTTTAGCACATGCGAATAAGCGATGGATTTTTATTAAAAATGTAATCCGGATAGAAAGTAAAAAGAAAAAGGAAACACTGTTTTATGATATATATTGCGATACGTAGAACGATGAGACTAGTCTCGAGAGTGAATTGATCGCGGTTTTCAAACCTTTCGAAGATCCTTTGAAAGTTCCGGTCGCTATGGGAATTACACACGCGTAGACCCGTGATAGTTTATTTCAAAGACCCTTTTTCGATAAGATTTTATAGCGCGATGACGACGGCAACAATACGATGCTATGCTTACAATTCGTATACTTATCATGATCCATAAAAACACGATAAGATTGTGAGAAATTTCGAAGATTTTTTTAAATCACTCGAAAATGATGCGTGCAGGAGTTGAATCTATCAACGTTTTTCATAGCAAGCTCGGAATTGTGCCATTCTGGATGATCTGCTCCGCGCGATCTGTTTCGATGCTATCGTATTTTGATCCATAATCGTAATGCCGCCGGCGTTGATCGCGACCGACTTCCGATCATTCGGGGGTTTACAACGGTATGATTTATTTCCATTTTAATCTCCTTGATAATGGCTATCGCACATCGCTACATGACACTCTTGGCTGTACCTACCCGTGGGGAAGATGTCATTTTTCTTTATCCGTTGAGGCACTCGGCATCGGTTGATTCAGTTCTGTCTCGCTTTCTCTTTCTATCAGGCGCGCTCTTATGAGCTCTGCTCAGCAATTCCATTTGTCATCTGCATTAGTACGTTCAATAACCTAAGAGGCGCGGTATTGGCCCTCCAGAGACTCCAGTGCTCTCTGACATTTTAGTCTTTCGTTCGGTATGGCTGAAACGTCCCTCAGACCTTCCAGATCGTCCAGGGTTTGTATAAACAGCATCGAGCCCAGTTCGAACAATTAACCACAATAACACGAAAATTTTCATTCCGCTCGTCCTCATATCCGCGAAATAATTCATTAGTTCCGTGCGAATGTCAAGTATCTCGTAGTAAAAACAATTATTATTCTCTTCTTCACTCGTTTCGCTTGACCATTCTCTCGCACTATGTAACAACCGGGATTTCAAAGCAGCTGCGTCTTTTTCCTTTTCTCACTCTTGTTTTGCTACTGAGCTGTGCTCGTTCTAACGAATAAACCAAGTTGTGGAAACAATTACTATGAAAGAGGGATATAATATACGGATCGGGGAGGAGGAAGAGAGATAGCTGGAAAACGTGAGGAAATGGGCCAATATAATCCCAGCTAACGAACACATCGAGCTTTTCGCACGAGGGCTTTGTACACAAGCAAACATTACTCATTCGAACTGGCGCTGTTAAACTGCCATACGTATATTCCGACAACAGAAGTGTCCTCAAAAGGATTGTGCTTCGTGATCCGTGCTCTCATCATATCGTCCATCTCGGAAACAACCTTTTCTTCATAAGATTGTCATTAAAATCGATTTCTGCTCCGTGTCAATACACAACATTCGTGAATCATTTGTACCATACAGTATGTCGTATAAATTCGTTAATGAAGACATGAGCAAAAGTGTGAGAATATGCACCTGCGTGCACATACAGTGTCAACGATGCAGTTGCTTCCCCGGAGAGAGGAATGAAGATAAATCCATCAGAACAAATTCCATATTCGTGACAAAATTCAAGTTTGTACAAATTTACAATTGCTCAAAAAATATAAATACAAATGAATTTTGTACTTTAAAACGATTGTGCCGAAGTTTCACTTTTACTTCCATCATGAGTCTTCACAATTTTTGGTAATCATTTCCTCTGACACGCCTATTAGTTAATGATCTTTTAAGTGCACGATTTTCCTCGCTCGCTCTATTCGTCTCTCTCTGTCTTCTCCTTACGGTCTGTGGTTACTAATTTGTTCAGGATATAAAATGAGAGATAATTCGTTGAAAGCCGGTATTAGTGCTACAACCGTGGAGAGTGCTACCACGGCTAAAATTAATAAAGAACGTGGAGAAAGGGATCGCCAAGATTTGGGAAAAAAATCAAACAAGAAGGCAGAGATTAACAGAAAAGACGAGTGAAAAAAGACGCCCAGCGAGAAGTTGCCCTTATCTTGAATTTATATCAGCTTTGCTTTGCCTCTTCCATTGGCACGGATCATAGTCTCTCTTTCACTCTCACGCCCGCTTCGAAGATTGTTTTTTTTTTATTTTTTTTTTTTCGTAAAAATATGCTTTTCCTTCCAAGACAATGGTATTGATAATAACGATGAATGAAAATTTTCGTGAAAATCCATAACGCCGTCCCGAATTGAATGATAAACTTAACAACCTACAGACGACGAGGATATCCCTTGGGGTTGGAGGTGCTCTCGTTGAACTGCCGGTGGAGAGAGTCGGTTGGGCGAATCCTCTCGAGTTTCTACTATCCTGCATTGGGTATGCCGTTGGTATTGGAAATGTTTGGCGTTTCCCGTATCTTGTCTACCGTAATGGCGGAGGTATGTATAACATTCGTCGGTTCTCTACACCCTATACACACACGTACTATCTCGAGAAGGATACATCTCGACAAACACTTTCCTTCTCTCCCTCCCTTTTACTCAGGGTCGAGAGAGGGAGAGAGAGAGAGAGAGAGCGAGAGAGAATTGGGATAGAATCATGCAACATTGAGGTGTAAAGCAAGAGAGTCAGTGAAACAGAAGGAGTGAGGAGAGGGGTGGGGGGTAGAGTTTCGTAATTCTCTCTCGGCTTGATTTGGTAAACCAAAACTATCGCGTTCCGAACGTCTAGCTTTTCACAAACCGAGTTTGCTCGAGTTCCTTGCGCAACGTCTCCGCACGGTGTCTGTATATGCTGTAACGGGCCAAAGTTTACTTTGCCAATCGTCCTTCGCAGTTTGCCTTATGACGCGTGTTACTCAAGCTGTAAGCTGCAACGGATTTCATATTGATGGCCCCGAGCTTGTTTGGTCACGCAAGCTATTTTCGTTGAGGCCATGAACTCGTCTCAAGATTCATATGCACGCCTCGAGTGGCCGAATGCCGCAAGCCATAGAGAAATACGAGCAGCAGACAGGCTCAAAAATCAAACGTCAAAGCAAAGCCCGCTGCTTCCATGATCGCGCCTTTTTTTCCAAGTTCAAATCTGTGCAGCTTTTGTGCGACGCTTTTATGTTCAATTCCCACGACATTCATTGCCCACCTTTCGCAGCTACTACGTGCTAATTAACTTGATTTATTTTGTCATTGTTCTCGAAGGGGTCTTCTTAATACCATTCGTGATAATGCTCATCACAATGGGGTTGCCAATATTTTATTTGGAGCTGTGCATCGGACAATACACGAGCCTCGGTCCTGTTGAGGCTTTCGGTAGAATGGCACCCGCTTTTCGTGGAATCGGATGGTGTACCCTCGTCGTCATAACTCTCGTTACCATTTATTATATGGTCCTCGTGGGCTGGACTTTGTTCTACACGTTCGTCTCCTTCATACCGAAATTGGCGTGGGCTTATTGCGACAACGAATTCAATTCGAATAGTAAGTAAATGTGATGGGAATGCATACGTTAATGGAAAAAGCTCGGGCTCATTTCAATAATTCATTTGCCTCTTTATTGTGGATTTGTTCGACTTGGCATTCGAAAACGAAACACGATCTTTTTTCCACAATGTTTTAACGTCCACGAAAACAAGAACGGTACATTTAATTTTGAATAACGCAACCAAATTAAATGTCACACTATAGTCTTGCGCAATAATTCATAAAAATTATAAATGCAATTGCATTATAAAAAAACGTCCACACAGACGATTTTAGGAGTCAAGTGACGAAGATTGACACGCAACTATATGGGATGTTTGCTGGTTCTCGGAGACGACGATGGGCCCCGATGAAAATTAACTCTTCGTAGACACACATGGGTCTGGGCTATCCAACTCATTCAGCAAATAACGTGATTTTCTCGTTTTTCGTATCGAATAAAAAAGTATTTTTATCCATCACCCAGTGCAGGCTTTCTATAGATCCAGGACTACTTTCCTGAATTTTTTCAGATTTTTCAAACGAGTTCAAGTACAGTACAAAACAGTAGAACACTCCAGACCCATGTGTGTCTAGGGAGGTGCGTTAATTGTAGTCTGTCTACGAAGGGTTAAATAACATCATCATTTATTTGGATGCGAAACCCCGGGTCGTGCTGGTCCAAAGCGTATTCTAATTTTCACATCGAGACATGCGGTTTAACTATTTTTTTTAAATTTCTGTTTCGTCGTGAATTTTTCTATTTGTTCGCGATTAATTTCTACTTTTAATTCACTATTCCGTTGAAATTATAATTGCAAATGCTTAATCCTGCATACACCGTACGCGATACGGATCTGATTTGTAAACATTAGTGTCGAGAAATATGGCTCTGTTGTTCGCGGCAGTTTCGGCAATGATCATTAGACCCGTGAGATCAGGACTCGGGAATGTAAAAGCGAATACACGAGATCGTAGAAGAAATTGTAGATCCAGATAAAACATGAACCTCTCCATCCAAGCATATAATTGCGTCAAGCCCTACTTTCAAAATGAATTGCAGATTGCTACAGCGGACTTCAGGATATCGATTGCCATGAAAAAGACAGCACGACTATGTTTTACAATAAAACGTGCTCGGTTATTAACGAGGTATGCGCTAGTTTCGGTTACAACGACGGCGGGAATATAACGCACTGTTTTAATGGCACCGACCACAAGCTACTGGGAAAGCTCTATCGGAGGGTCTTGTCATCGGAGGAATATTTCACGTAAGCCTGTGCATTCAATTAGGCAGCGTATGACGCCATATCCTTTATCACGATGCTCTGACAGCTAGAGCGAAGCTCTGTTTCTGCTCTTTTGTTCGTAACGAGCAGGAATTGGATCAATATCTGGTTTTTTTTTCTGCACCGAAAATTTGATATAATTTCTTGTAAGACAATAAATTTCATTTGCTCTTAAAACAGAAATGGAAAATCTGAAAACTGTTGGTCGAAATAGTCCTGAATGAATTTTCTTAGAGATAACGAATTGACGGTTTGATCAAATACAAATTTCTTAATTATCGGTTTTCGTTGTAACGTTAGACGTTCCCATTGTTTATTATTGGCACCAGAATTTAATTATGAGCGTTATACAATGAGAACAAATGAATCGTCAGTTTTGTTCTGTTTTATTCATTTTTTTTTTCGTATTATTGATTTCTACGTATGCAGGGATTATGTTTTGGGCATAAAAGGCGCCACTTGGGAAAATTTTGGTGGCATAAGATGGGAACTCTTTGGTTGTTTAACTCTCGCATGGATAATCTGCTACCTTTGCCTCATTAAGGGCGTACAGACAGTTGGCAAGATTGTGTATTTTACAGCTCTCTTCCCATACTTTGTTCTGGTTGCTCTTCTCATTCGTGGTACGTAAACATCATTTTTCTATAATGATAAATTTTATAATTTTCAAAATTTCGATTGTACGTTTGAATAACTTTTGTGTCGTTTACGTTCGAATTGTTTAGCTGCTACGCTCGAAGGTGCAGCGGATGGAGTTGACTGGTTCATTAATCCTAAGGATTGGTCAAAGCTCTTGGACGCAAACGTTTGGGGGGACGCCGCATCTCAAGTATTTTACTCGCTCGGTATTGGTTGCGGATCCCTCGTCACACTTTCCAGTTTTAGTAACTTTGATAATAATTGTCACAGGTAAGCAAAATGTCTTTTTCACTCTCTCCACACAATTCGTGTTTCTTCATTATCGGTAAATTGTAGTTCATTCGTCAAAGTTTGTTTCTTAGATCAACAAAAGTGTCGCATTGCTATAAAGAAATTAACTAATTAAGGAAATCGACGGAGGACTCCATTAAAGGAAGTCTCGGTAACCAAGAACCATATCAATGACGATGAATCCGAAAATTTATTAACCGCGATAAATATAAATTTCCCTCACACGACATTTCGATCGAAAAAAAGAGATCGGAAAAAGTTTCGAGAACGATCTCACCACAGAGTTCGAAGCTCGTTTTTTTTCTTGCTGATCAAGCAGTTGGCAGTAATAGTGAATATCTGAATCGTTGAATATCGATTCCTACAAACAAGAGCCGTTGAAAAGCATCGAGTACATTTCTCAATGTGAAAATATTTTCTTGTCGTTTTCATCAAACGTCTACAGATTAATAAAAAAAAAAAGAAATAAAAAAAAATGTTTAGCGCGATCTCGTGGTGACAAGGTGGCTGAAGGCCGTAGACATCGCAACTAATGTCTCTTGCGTGCGAGTAGCTGTTATGAGAAAGGGAGAATATACTCTCGAGAGCTTGGGTGAAGCGCACTATCGATTTCTACCCGAAAGCTCGGCGATGTTTTCGCTCCCGTGGGAGCGTTACCCACACTGTTATGCGCTCGTTCGCTCGTATATGCTCGTTAGACACACCGGGTATATTTGATTTGAGAAATTACTCGATGTAGTATACCCTTTAAGCAAAATTTCGCAGGTGTGGCGAAGCTTCAGCAACACATGACTCTCACTCGTTCTCTCACTCTCTTTCCCTCTCTCGATCTCTCTCATTTCTCCGTCTGTCTGCAGGGATGCTGTGTTCGTCAGCCTGACTAACCTCTTTTCGTCTATTTTCGCGGGATTCGTGATATTCTCGATAATGGGTTACCTGGCGCTTCAGATGCATCTGCCGATCGGAGACGTCGTTCAGAGTGGCGCGGGTTTGGCCTTTATTGCGTATCCTGAGGCGGTCGTGAGGATGACACTGCCGAATCTATGGGCTGTTCTTTTCTTTTTTATGCTTTTTATACTAGGACTCGGCAGTCAGGTGAGTCATTTTTCCCTTTTAACTATGGTGGAACATACGATGTCACAGTTTTTGTAGCACATGGTTCGTAGCAATTTATGGTAAATATTTACAAAAGGTCCTTTTGCGGTAAATGGTCCCAAAATTATTTTCACGCATCAATAAAAAATTATACCACGATCAATTTTAGGGGGGGGGGGGGGGGGGGAAAGTTTTTTCTGAAAAATCTGAAAAAAGTCACGAAGAGGAACGTAAGAAAAATAAAAAACGGAACAATGAAAATGTCGTTTTAATTTTTTCTCCATCTCTCTGACTCGCTTTTATTGCTATGAGCATCATTAGTTTTACTGTTATTCTTACTAGGCTCAAGAAAATTTTCCATAACGATGAAATAGCGATTTTTCGTAAAAGGACTTTTTTTTAAATGATTTTTCGTCAAAATTCGTGATTTTCCATGAACAAACTGATTGCTGCGTTTATTTACTTTAAAAATCATGATGCCAATTTTTCTACGACCTTAATTCGCTCCAAAACGTTTTTCAGAATTTTTTCAAAATTTTCTAGTCTTTGGATTTTGTTCGACAAAAAAGATACAATATCTTTTTTGTACTATAGATCCAGACCAACTATTACAGTGTTATCGGAAAAATTGTCTGAGGACTTGATCCGCAGTACAGATTCGTAATCAACGACCTCTCGACTCCCTGCTGATGTAAATTTTCAAGTGATTCGTTGGTAGTGGAAAATGTGTGCCTCGAAGGTTGATGAAAAAGTTTAGATTTGCTCAATTGCACAGACTCGGTATCCGATTGTGAAGGAATTCTTTAAACGCCCTTGAAAATCAGATTGATTAATCGACTCGAATTTTTGGCGGCGTTACACGCTCATTGGGATTTTCCATGCGATGCAAAACGCCTTGTCGCCCGAAACCGCGAATGAATATACGAGTGCTGAACGAGTGGCAGGATCAATTATCCGCGACGATTGGATTCGCGTGCGTGCGGAATATCGTGCGGGAGAATGGGGAGCACATCGTAGCGGAAGACAGAAGGTGGAATAAATAATAATAATACTATTACTATTCATTAGTTATACCACTAATAATAATAATGATAACAACAACGTGAAACGATTCTCCATCACTGCATCGAGATAATTAGTAAAACGATCGCGTGCCGATAGTGCACTCGGTTGGCAGTCAACCTTTTGCGAATGCAGTTGAATATATGATGGGGTATGGGGCGTACAAGAGACTACACCGGTGCGCGATTCCCGTTGAGAAGCAAATTACAAACGTTAAATTGCGAGAAATGAAATTGGTTATTTGCGCAAAGCGAGCACACATTTTTGTCATGACAACTGTATCGCTTTGTCAGCCTCCACTATCTTTTTTTTCCGGTCTTTCCGCTGAATTAGGTAGATCCACATTGATTTATCAACTTTTTTGTATCCTTTTGAGGAAAACGAAGTTTGGTACTCGAGAATTTTCGAGGTCGTTGATTACGTTTTCGAACTGGGAATTTGGAAAATTGACTATTTCTCGATTTTGTTTAAACTCAAACAACTGGACGAATTATTTATACAAAGTCTGAAAAATTATTTGGAGCGTATTGAATTGGTTAAAAAATCCGCAAACTCCAGTATTTCAGGGGAAATTTTTTGTTTTTTTAATTCAAAAATAAGAAATGATTGAATGTCAATTAGTCCTGTTAACGAATAATGATTATTCACGTTTTTCTTATACATTCTGAATGTCACAAGGACCTCACGGTCCCTACGGAAAGAATACTTGTGAACGCTGACAGACGCTATATTAGTATAATTGATCACTGCTGGTTAGTTATTCGTCTGACTATTCGTTGGTTAGTCAAACTCACTGCTGACTCAGTTGCTCGACATTTCTTCAATATCTTGTTAATTCTTCTTCTTAATCCGAATTATAATGGAATTACATTGCCAGTAGTTACATCAGTTTGCGACTGGGGCTCATGAATATTTTTTCATAAGGGAGGAGAAATAAATTGGTATTATAGATGAGAATTTTTATCTTTTTCAACGAGTATTAAAATTTGGAGGAATTATTTTAAGGAATAACAATCGTGGGGAGTGTCGCGCGACGTTTATTGGGATCGTATAGCAATTGGTAAAATTGGAAGTCCTTGCACCGAAGTGCGTACAATAGAGAATGATTCAGTTCGCAGGTGTCCAAGCGATAAACACGGCAGTGCTGGACATTTGGCCGAATTTGCGAAAACACGAGAGTTTCGTGATACTCGGTATATGCAGTGTATGCTGGTTACTCGGGCTTCCAATGGTCTTCGACGGTGGTATCTACCTTTACACGTTGTTGGACTGGAACACCGCCTCATGGGCGATACTATTGATCGGTTTCGTCGAGGTTGTACTGCCAGCTTGGTGCTACGGATGCAACAAATTTCTCGGCAACATTGCGGAAATGCAAATGTCATTTGGGCGTATACTCCGCGGCTACTGGAGGTTCAGCTGGATCGTACTGGCGCCCCTCACCGCATTGGTAAGTGTTCGTCATGCACTTTCCATCCTCATCTCAAATACTTCTCCATCCTTTGTTCCTAGCACTCGCTCGTTTCCACCTATGCAGCCCAACAATCCCCTCGCGAGTCCTCGCGATCGGCAGCTTCTCTAATTTTAGAGCTGTCTCACCAACGCGTGCGCCCAATGAAATTGAATCGTCCCGACGAATACATCGACGCGTGTGGTCACCGCAAACCCCTATTTATGCCGATCGCTCGTCAACGCGCTCAGTTTGACGCGTCGAACCACAGTGGCTCCAGTCTCTTCGTTTGCCATCGTTCCATGCGTCCAATTCTCCAATGGTGACGAGCAATGTAGTCCAGTGACTCGTGTGTGAACACTGAGCAGGGAGTAAATATTACCAGACACTACGTTGACACGCACGAGTTCGCTTTACCTTTGTTAGCTCAATTCACTTGCCTGAAAAACGTAATTTAAGAAAATTTACCAATTTTCACACAAGCATCCATATTTAACGATTTGTTTTATCTTTGCTTACATAAACCGAGTCGTTTTTTAAATTGGCAACGGGGCGAGTCTAGCCAATTTCACATAATCGATTTTTGAATCGAGAATTTTATTAGCAAGTGCTCAACCACAACCCCCTTTGGAGGTTTACTCGATATCAACGAATTGTTGATCACAAATGACAAAAGAAGCGAATAGAGTTGCAAAAATGGTGGTTGTGGTTGTGCCTTTCATAGATCAGCAGCAAGATTTCCCATAATATTTGTCGTCGAAAGTAATCCCTTGTGTTTCGATTCGGCTACTCGGCAAGGTATACACTAAACGTTGCTGAACTCTTTGGGATATTACTCAGTGTGAAAACTCGTGTAGTAATAATTTTATTTTTAATTACTCGTTGCCAAGACTCGGGCACGTCTCTTGATTCACGTACGTCTTTCAAAGTGTCTGTATAAGCATAACGGTCGGGTAATGCGCAGTCACGGCAGGCAGGCGGTTCAGTTGCCTTCGTTATTGCTTGGTAAATGCGCTCGTGAGATCCTCCGCGTTACGTACATTGCAGATTCAACCTTTTGCGTTTTTATTTCATTTCCTTTACGTCCGCCTCAGTGGATAAGAAAAAGAGAGCGAGAGGCAGCTCCTCTACGTCCATGGCTCTCTTTATTGCCATGCACCGGAAAGGATGAAAAAAACCTTCGTGATTTAACGAAAGCATCCGCGACGTTTCGCTAAAAGACGAAACTCGCGTTCCTTATACTTTTCACCCGTTTTTCCTGCAAACTTGTAACAGATCCGCTTCACAATCTTCCCCATTCTTTCTCGTCGCGAAAACTTTTTCTTTGAATTATTTTAACACCAACTTGTGTGTATATCGTTAAAGTATTTCGCTATTCGAAACAGGGAGTGTTTGGATATCAGATGTACAGATATGAGCCAGCCTACTATGGAACTTATACATTCCCCGGTTGGGCAAACTCCATTGGAGTGTTGATCGGATTGTCGACTCTTGCACCGCTGCCGATTTTCTTTGTCTACGAAATATGGAAGGGACCGGTGAGGATTACATTCTATAAATTTGTTTCTTCTGTGCTGCATAATTATGACGTTTCGTTGAAATTTTCTTGTTAGCGAGATCGGAGCTTGTTCCTTCCAACGAAAAGTTGGGGCCCGGCGGAGAGGTGTACGGAAAAAACGACGGATGCGAGCAACGATGGAAAGGCTAGTGTGGCTGAAACGATATTTTGTACGGAACTTTAAAATGTACGTCGTGAACGATTATAAATGCCATTTGAACGTATGCGCCTCGTTTTTGTTTTTTTTTTTCTCGCGCTTTAACGAGGCGTACACGTTCGTCCCAGTTACGTAGTAGGTACCTACGGAGAAGTACCACTTCTTATTATAGTATTCGCAGCTTGCGTTACCCTAACCATTCGGCTGCTCTACAATTCACCCTCTAAATTGTGGCCACTTATTTAACTGAGACGTATAGTTAAGCGAGACCGAGATTACCCATTTATTTGGTTATTCCCGCTGGCACGTTCCGGACCTAGTGTGCCATTTCTTTTTACAGTCCACTCTTCTTTTAAGGTATTCGACTATTTTTCGAAACGCCCAAAAAAACATTTTATCATGCCTTTTTTATCTGTTAAATCGACTTTTTATGCAGATTATGCAGATTTCATCGAACGAAATTGAATCGTAAACTCATCAGTTATTTTACCGATAGTATTTAAGGATGTTGAGTCCCAAATCGCAAATGATAAGAAAATTCTGAAAATTTAATATGTTTTTGTATGGAGTATTTAAGAGATCGTGTAAAAATTTCACGTCCATTAGGAAGCTCGTTATTGAACAATTAACATTAATAAATTAAATGTAGTCAAAAGTGGTTTTATGAAATCTGGTATAACTTTGTGATAAGTTTTTTTTTATCGTCTCAATTTTTTAATATCTACAATATACTGAAAGCAACGGAAACAAAACAAAGTTCATGTATAAATATTGTTTGTATTTGTTTAAAAAATTATTCTTAACAAGATGTTAATTTTTTAACAACGAGCGTCCTAATCGTCGTAAAATTTTGACACGAACTCTTAAATACTTCATACTAAAACATACGAAATTTTCAGAATTTTCTTATGATTTTTCATTTCAACCCTCGAGGTGGTAAAAATAATGATGATAGATTTATTAAAATTTGTTATGTTTTTGCATGAAGTATTCAGAAGGTCGTGTACAAATTTCACGACGATTAAGAAGCTATTTATTAAACAATTAGCATTAACAAGTTTCTTAGGTACTCAACATCCTTAAGATAATTAATTGTCTACTGCATGTGATTAATGTGCTTGGATGAAAATTATATTTAAAGATTTCCGTGGTTTGAATAAATTTGAATTCTCGGTGATTTTCTTGAACAAAGTGTTAGTTTTCATTGACATTTCTACCTTTGGCACTCTGGAAATCGCCCGAAATTTAGATTTCATTCTTTTGTTTATCGACGTTACGGCGGTTACTTTTCAAATTTTATTTCCTCCATTCGTAGTTGCTCCGGTTAATCTTTGTGATAACTCTTGATCGAATGTTGCAATTTTTTATTCGTTACATTTATATTAATCTCTCCGTATTGGAGATACGATATTCGCCAAGCGCGTTTCTTTCTTCGATGGTTTTAACTTTTAACGTTGCAAAGCGCTTAAATAAAAGCCGATTTCGTTGCAGATTGGTATTCCTACGTTGATACTGATCGTTTGGTTGGATTCTTCTTGTTTGCGTTGATATGATTATTTCTCGAAGCACTTAACAATAAATTCAAGTTTGTAACATGAACCATGTAAACTCGTGTTCCTGAAGGTCGTAGCTGCATCGTAAATTCCGGTGAAATCTCTCGTTGGAATCTTGTGAAAGTTCGTTGCCCTTTTTTTCTGTCCATTTCCATTTCTACTAATGCAAATATCGAAAAAGTGCATTGCCTTGTTTATCTCCTTCGTATACTCTTTTCCATTTCTGGGCTTGGTTTTCATTATACAATATTCTTGTTTACGAAATACAGGATAAACAAGATATGCGGATAGTTTACCAGTAAAATGGGCATTCCTTGGTAATGCTTTTCTCCTTTATTTTGATCCTTTTGTTTTTTTAACCATTTCTTCGTCAATTTGTACTACCTCGCTCTAGAATCGATGCCAGGCGGAATAACCTTCCCCGAGAGTGTAGGTACACCGCTACCGAATTATTATCCTCTCGCTTCTTTCATGCATTTTTATAACGTGATCGCGGGTACAGGCTTTTCCGTACCAGGTGGTAAACTATTTGATCTCCGAGTCTTTCGAATCTATATACTGTCCTCTGTGTTCGATGGGAAATAATAATAAATGAAAATTATGTGATATTTTTGCCAATTATTACGATCGTTCGAGTGTGGCCTCTAAATTACATGAATCGTCGTTGATGTCGCAATTAAATAAAATAAGGTCGATAACTTTATATAGTAAAAATTCTCGCAGGCTTGAACAATCATGGACGAGCGAGGACATTGAAAATCTGTCATTTTTGCGGATCTTCGTATTAATGTATTTTTAATGCAAACAACGATTCTGAATATGTACGCCGACTTTCTCGTTGGGAATGTGGGAATTTGAGACGCGGAACAAGTATTGGTAAACTTGATGTAGAATGTCTGATATGAATAAAAGGGTACCCGTCCTCAAGGTGAATGAAAGCTCGATTGTCCGGGTCGCGGCGTATTATTTTCTTTTTCTCCGCTCCCTGCTCCCTCTTCCTCTCTTTCTCGCCCTCCACTCATTGGTCTTTCCTATTCTTTCTCATTGTAAGGGAATACTATCCGCGCGGGTCTGGTATATACATCGAGCTTCGCGGCTTCGCACGTTTGTGGTAGAAAAGTTAGGAGAAACGAAATACATCGCTGGTCTTCTTTCTAGCAGAGGAAATATGAGCCAATTTGCAGGATTTTTTTTCGATCGAAGGTGGAAAAGTGTGTGACAGTAACAGGATAAAAAATGGTGAGTATACCGCTAGGACACGTTTGTTTCAAAGCTAAAGACTTTGTCAGAGAAATTCGTCTTTTAAATGATTTTGCAAAAACTCGCATTTTATGGAATTCATTCGTCAGGAGTAACGTTCATTGTCCATCCCGGTGCATCCAAGCGTACCGCGAAAGCATTAGTTCATTTCATGGAAATCTCATAATTGAATTCGTAATGTTGAAAAATAAATTTTCCTTCGATGGTTTCCAGAGAGAAACCGTTTGTGTGCAATTCCCATCGATCGTTCAATAATGAACGGTATTCCAGATTATTTCTCGGAAGTATTGCGGTTCACATGCAATGAGCGAAAGAAGACGGAGCCAGATAGCGAAACTTTAAGGAAAAAATGAAAAAAAAAAAAACGTTCACTGAGAACTTTTGCAACATCAATTAAAGCAAAATTACTGCATCCCAGAAGTACCTGCAGTCAGACGAACATTGCGATCTAATTGCTGTACAAATTATTTCCAACCAATTCCTCTTTGATTCTGTTCGTTTGCTTTTCGCTCTCAGGGCGGTCTAGGTTTTTAATTCTATACACTGTCGACTCTGCGTGTTTCATTAATTAATAAAAGTATATTCACACCCCAGCAGACCGCTTATCATAGCATATCGCACTAAAAAGACGTGTAACTTTCATGTAACCAAGCATCAGTACCTTTGACTTGTCACTTTGTGTAGCAGGTAAGCCAGAACGGCGTAGACGACATCGTAATTCAATTAACCGTGCCGTGTATAACGAGCATTACTATATACTGCGTATTTTTTCAACGTTTAA
Source organism: Hyposoter dolosus (assembly GCA_963921915.1). Lineage (NCBI taxonomy): Eukaryota > Metazoa > Arthropoda > Insecta > Hymenoptera > Ichneumonidae > Hyposoter > Hyposoter dolosus. Next base: position 12,362,074 of record OY998129.1, on the reverse strand, counting down.
CAATATTATCCCTTTTCTCGTATACATTTCCCAAAATAGAGAGAGTCCTGGATTCCAGCGTTCAAGTTCACTACATACTCGAAATGAAGGTAAACGCGATTTGCATATGGAACAAGATAGAGAGAGAATCGTCGGAGCAATTCGTACGAACGCATTCTAGATCAAAGTTTTATTACCGTTACGTGACTTTGTCGACGTCTTAACTTTTGGTGATGTATCAGCTGAAACACCGGAAGGGTTTATATATTATAAGAGACACATTGAAGTTCTTGAATCCACCGAAAGTTCCTGCAAACCCTTGTTAATACCATTGAGTTTTCTATTTGTTCTCAAGTCGTTTTCCGCCCTTTTACTATAAGAAGTCGTTGATGCGTGGTGCAAAGAACAACAAACCTTCATCAGGAAACTATATAATTATATAAACTGTTATACTTGCTGTAGCGAGGCCGGGATATCTCGCAGTTACAAACAATTCAATCGCACCGAAACACTACGGAACTTAGGAACAGATCAATCGATAACACATCAAAAGTGGTAAAAGTTAAGGGTGTAGAATTCACCAAGTGTACGAAAATCTTTTTGTTGAACTCTTGTAATCGTTTCCGAACTCTTCTCTCGCCTTCGCAGAGTTCCTTTCATCATAAAGAAATATTTCACGGATGATGCGAAAAAAGCATGTCACGATACACATTTACGTTAATTATCCGGAAAGCATATTATTCGCAGCGACATTTCTGGAAAGTGCCTGAAGCTGTAAATCTTATTCCTGCTCTCCGAGTTCGTCAGCGAATATTTCGTTCGCATGTATTTCGAGTAAAGATTTTGAATCTCAATTCTAATCTTCATTCCCTTCGGACCAGTTCAGATCCCGGACTATTAGTATTTACCAAGCGTTCTGTGATTGACATCGATATTCATCGTTTTGGAAAAAAAGACGTTCGTTTGAATTTCGCGAGAGTGGCGAGTGTAGCGTGCGTTATGATGATAGCAATTAGTTGTTTTATGACCGACGTACTTTTTATTCATCGCTATTCTCACGTTCAGGTAGCGCATGCTTACAATACGTACTCGAATTTAATTAATGAGAAACTCAGGGGCCGTTGCTGCTTCGGTCTTTTCTCTGTGTTTTAATATTCTCGCACAGCTTCGTTGTCTTTACAACGAACGTTAGCAGGTCTTCAGCACCCTCGGATGTTACGATCTTTTCCTTTCTCGTAATGTTGTTACTGTTATTGTTTTTATTATTAGGATTATTTTTTTTATTAGGATTAGAATTAGGATTAGGATTATTATTCGGATTGAAAATGACGAATTTTCGGGGCGTCGGCGTCATTTCTCTCCAATTTTTTGTCTGCAACTTTCTGTATATTTCCAGCTTCGATTGTGTCGGTACAACTCCTGAAAGCACTCGAGCTGCAACATTATTATAACGAAAACACTTGAAAGTTAGACGAGCTTTAACAAAAGTTGCAAACTTGAATGTTTTAATCATGGTTTTCACTCAACAACCGTATATACCATTAAAATGTATCGCAGTGCGATCCGGATGTTCGTTATTTTTTAGTTACAAAGTGTTTTGGTTTCGGGCAGTTGCGAATTATTGTTTCATGATTTGACTTAGTTTCCCTGACTCGAATAAAATCTGTCGACGTACTTTAAAGAAGAAAAACTGAGCGTTTGGAATAACTTTGATGTTCTGCTTCCGAGCTATACTCGTAGATTCCATATTCGTGGTTGGTGCAACAATTGACAAAGTCGCAGAACCTGATAAAGCGTTAAGCTCCGTACGAAGCTTGACCGAGCGTAAACGTAATCGGAAAAGGCAAGTCGACGGCGGTACGGAAACGGAACATTGTGGAGAGACGACCGAAAATACAAGGAAAACCGGAGCTGCTGGTCTCTTTTGTCGAGATGTGGATTTTGTTCGGTATGGAAACGAGGCTCGTACAACATTTTAGTAGAAATCTATAGAAGTCGAGCTGCATGAGAAAAAGGTGCTGTAAAAAAGAAGCCCGGGAATGTATAATAAAATGAAACAACTGAGAACCGAAGCTCATGGGTATGCAGACATCATGAAGCTCGTTCGTAGATATCACCTGGAAATTGTATATCATTTCGGGCTAGACGAAAAGCATATCATCGGGGTATACATGCATGTATTTACAGTCGGAGAATCATGTGTCCATGCGGTAAGAATAACGGCGAGCGAAGCATCGACATTCAGGCTGAAAACGTAGTTACGGAATCGGGGAGAAGGAGAAACGAGAATGGTATGCCCGGAAGCGATTTAGCCAGAGCGGAGCTGGCAAGCGGGGTGACTAGATAGCGAGAAAACAGGTGGCTATACTCTCGACTGATCGAGAACCCGACGATATCTAACCCGTTGCTCCTTCCCCATGGTACATGACTCTTGTCAGAGCCTGGTGAGATTCTGCCATTTGTGCATGGGTATAAACCAGCCATCTTGTTTTGTTTTCCTCCTCATCGGTTGTTTACGCGCACCCTTCCTCGTAGCGAAGATATCGCGTCTCCCCTTTCTTGATCATCATCGCTATGCGCGCATCGTGCAGCTATACGTAACGAGGTTATAGTGGGTGCGTTCAACCAGGTTATCATTTTATTTAGCTAAACGGAAATATAACGTAAAAAACTTTCACCAAATGGCACAAACAAGTCGCTTGCATAGGTATACGGTTGAACATGCTTTGTGAATAAGGCCAGTTTGCGAACTAAGCGGGACGAGCAAGGAGAGACTGCAAGAGGTGGAATAACGAGCAACGTGTACGTGAATACCTACCGGAACGCGCTAATTATGCAAATCTATTTAGATTCGATGCTGTTGTTAACGCGAGCCGACGAACAGGGGAGCGAGCAAGTGGCGGATCGAATTGCCGACAATACGTATGCTCACAGGTTTACAATTGTACACACGGATCTGTAGACGCAGGCGCACAAGCTGTAAATCAAAATTCCAAATTCGATCATTGAGTGCATGGGATTATTCTTCAATTAAAAACCATGCAATATCAATTTGTCGACATAGTTCGATACGACCCGCCATCTGGGATTATAAATATTCGTCCTTCATTATCTCGCATGCTTTCCACAGTCAAAACGTAATATAACTGACGTGGAAACGAGTTCGAGTCAAATGAAACGAAATCTAATTGGAAGTTATCCTGAAGAAAGTGTCTTGTTGCGGAAAAGCACCTGAACATTTCCATTTTCATCGCATCGAAACATTTCTGTTGTTCTAACATTCACCCTCTCTATTGGAATTATATTTATAAATTCCAGAATATCTCGACTTTTGGCAAGTTGTTCCAAAGAAACGTTACGAGCTTCAGCATATGCTTCAAGCACTGAGCAAGTCCAACGGGTGTGACTTTACAAAGTTCATACGGTGCATGCAAAAAAAAAAAAAAAAATCGGCACCTCAAGAGACGGAGGATCACACTGGCAAATGATTATTTTTGTATAGGTTTTCGAAGCAGGCTTTCCCCAAAGTGATTGGAAATACGCATTAAAACGTTATTTATTTTTGAAACGTCGAAAACGTCTATCCCTATTTTGGAGGGTTTCTTTTTTTGTATGAGAGCGCCCTGAGCGACAGATATATTCTGATGTTTCATTTGTACAGCAGCATGGGCGAGCAATCATGAGATTGTGACATGGCTGCACAGCGAAGCTTTTGGAGGGGGTTGAAATGAGCTTGGCGAACGGGTTGTCCGGTGTTTCGTTCAGTGCGTTTACTATTTCGATCAATAAGCCCTCAATGTCCACTCTTCTGACCGCAGTGTCCGTCCTTCTCTCTTGGCCCCTGCACATACGCATCTGCTTTTGAACCGCACGCCACAGATATGAAATTTGTTTTATTCGATAACGTATACGTTAGGAGAATTATTTTTCAGCAGCGTGTATTACGCTTCTGGGTTCCCATATGTCCCATGACGAAACGACAATTCAAAGGGAAACGTGTTAAAGGGAATGAGGTTCGTATATTTATTGTTACTGTGCACGTACATTCTTACGAGTGCAGGCTTCAGGCTGAGCGTCATACAAACCGAGCGAGTAAAAACACTTGACAGAATTTTCTATCGGTCGCATTGGTGTTCGGGCAACACTCGAAACTCATCGGCCCATTTTGACGAAGAGTGAATGATCGTGTTGCCATCACATAGAGAACGCGATTGTTTGGCACTCTGTTTCGAGAACCGATTCTCCGCCAAATTATGGACTCGATCTTGCGGCTTGTCACGTATTTTATTAGGAATAGTAGGAGAAAACGAGATTAGCATTTTGTGCCACGTTTGCCGACGGCAATATACGTGGCTGAATTCAATCGCAGATCGAGGTAGAGGCTCGACTCGATGTTGACGCGAATCTTGAAGCTGATGCAAAAAGGCATATAACCGGTGCTGGGTGTTGCGACAAAAGTTTATAACACGCAGATGAGGCAACGTTCACGCACAACAAACTCGTGATGAATCGACGAGGAGCGAGGAGAATGTTCTGACGACTCTTGCCTGTCGCGGAGCAGGCTTTATCTTCAATTCAAAGCCAGAGGGGAGATTACGTCTGGGGTTTATCCGCGCGGCTAGAGAGATGCTAACGGGGGAGAAACCATGAGAGGAAAGGAGAAGAGACGAGTATCTGTCGCGATGGGAAAATGCACGAGAATGGGAAAGGATGAAGCAGACTGAGTTGCGTGTTTGTGGGAGAAAAAACTGGCGAGGGGAGGGGAGCGGGGCAAGAGAGAGAGAGAGAGAGAGAGAGAGAGAGAGACGACAAACGAGAAATTGCGGACATCATGAGGGACGAGAAACATAGATTGCTATAGAGCAAATGGCAGCAGAGAGGGAAGGAGAGAAAGGTTCACCGCTTTTCCTCGCTGCTGCTGTGGCTGCTGCCGTTGCTGTTGCTGCGAGCTGTTACACTCTTGGTCCGAGAAGCGCAAAACCAAAGAGGACGGGCACAGTTTGTGAGGACGGCGATGGGGAGAGGACGGTCGGTAAGGGAAAGCGATATATATACAAGAAGACATATACAGTACTCCAGAGTGGCGAAGCCACCCTGAGGCTCGCGGAATAGTGACATAGATGGGAGGAGGAAAGGTTCGGGTCTGCGGGTCTGGAATTATTCGAGGCGACTGCACGTGGGATAACCGGCCGTTATCACGAATTCCGGACGCGCTAACTCCCAACCCATTCACGAATCTACCAGCAATTCACGTTTCACTCCTTCTCTCTTTCTCCCTGTCCTCTCGTTTCTCCGGGCATTCTCCGAGAACGAGAGTACAGCGCTCTAAGCCACCGTGTACCGAGGACTACAGTTGGGAGAAGAGCCATTCACTGGAAACAGCAAAAGCACGCGTGCCGGTAAAAATTATAAGTGCTCTCTCGGTGAGTACAAAATTTAGCGGAGCTACGCGTGCATAACATTGGGTCAGGAAGACATGTCGGCTTGATGGTTGAGTCTTTTTTTTTCAATCAAATTTTTGGCTGGGCCCTGATACGGTTTTACATTTTTTCCTCTTTCAAAATAGAAATATGCTGCGCGGACAAGCCGCCAGTATGAAAACTGGCCTCCCATCGTTAGTCACATGATTCTGCACGCTATTGCGGTTCTATTGTTGAAAAAAATGAATAAACGAAAAAAAGAAACGGTTGCCCAGTGCTTAAGAAAACATATGCAGCAGAATGAAGCAGGAAAACACGCACACGTATACATTGTCATCATCGGCCTGGCGTGGAGCGCGCTTTTTTGTGCATCCACATGTATTTGTCTAAATATAGTATGCATATACGTGTCTCGTACGGTCGTTACTATGATTCGACGTCAATAGCCTCGCTTGCGCTTAAATGAGAATCTTTTATTTATTCTTCGTATACAGAATATGCACACGGAAGTTGACTTCTCGCGATCGAAAGGACATTACAGCCATCGCTTCACGTTTCAATTCCTGCTGCTTGCGCCCTTTTTATCTTTTAAATACATAAAGCTTTTTTCCTTTTTACCACTTCACCGTTCCCGTGTTGCTCGTATCGCGCTTTATACTCCCGTCTTTTTCACCCATATTTTAATTAATCGTGCTGCTTCCAGCCATCTGAGCGAATCCAGTTGCGGGTACAATTGATGGTACATATGAGCCTCGCACCAACGGAATCATACGGCACGATGCTTTACTGATATTTCTCCCATCGTCTCTACCCAACCAGCCGCGCCCTTCTGTTGCATTTCTATTTTATTATTCGCTCTTTCTTTTAACCTTTCGCGTATATGACATATCTGGCTTGGAGAATATAAATCATAAAAGACGAACATTTTATACAAAATTAAAAAAAAAAAAAAAAATCGAAATGTTGGTGCAGAGTAAGAAAAAACAACAACAACAAAAAGTAAACATCACGCTCGTGTCGTTCTACGGTGACTTGACGGCTTGGAACTTCATCATAACAACGTCGACTCCCGACTATTCAACAATTGTCTCTTAAACCGACTCTGGAATTTTTTACTGAGAGATACAGTCCGGCTTTGTCGAATACAAAAATCGGGTTCATTTCACGTTATAAGTATTCCCGATCTTATGTATTGCCTCCGTAATAACGTTCGTAGCGAGAGTATCAAAGTGTTGAATATGATTCAAGAGGAATTCCGGTTCGCCCGTGGTCACGGAAAGCAATTTTCAGCCCCTGGGCAAACCGCCCTTCTCCGTTTTTACTTTGGAGTTAAAGCTCTTCAGCTCCTACACAGCGCTCGACGTTATTGACTTTCACGTACATAGTTATTGACTTTCAAGAGTAATACATTTTACTCACGGTGTGCTATCCCCGCTGCCTGTACTTGTATCGTTCTGTCTCGGCCGGAGTAACTAGAACGTATCCTTTACCTTATAGACGTATGCGCACGGTGGAAGGAACACTTGTCTATATGAGTGTCAACTCAGCTCGTGGACTGTACTGTACTAACTGCTACGATGTCTCGAGCAGATGCTTCGGGAACAAGATAAATTAGCTCAGAATATAAATGGACGTCCGGTAAAGTAAGATTTCATGAGGGTGACTATATATCCTCAAAGAAATGAAATCAGCTTCATCTTCTTTAAGGAATAAAATTTATGGACAAAATGCTTGGCAATTATTTAATCAAAAAAATCAATATTTCGATATTTTTGCAAAATCATGGAAATATTTTGTCGATATGGACCTTGACTTTTGATTGATGGTTTAACAAATTCTGTCGTGCACGTGGAATTTAATTAATAATATGCAGATTTTGCTCTCTCGACTTTTCTTCGTGGAGATTCTTCGCCATCCATTCGCATTCTTTCAGCAAAGCGGTTATCGTCGCTTACCACTCGAGCAACTTCAATCTCAAACTCAAGTTTCGACAAAGCCATTGTCTGGGTCGATCGAATATCGGAACGTTGTTCCTAACGGATTATTTGCTCGAGTTATGGATTTTGAACGAGTGAGTAATTTTATGAGAGTCGAATCAAGCTATATACATGTAGGAGAGTGATTTGCATTGAAAATTGAACAGCGATACGCGAAATTCCATTGTCAAGGGCGTTTGGGCGATGACGGAAAAGCCGCTTTTGGCTTGTTCCATTAAAACGGGCGTGGTCGTTCCGTGCCGAGCTCGTGCAACGTCCGTGCAGAAGCTATGCAAGCAGTAACGACGATACAAGCGAAACGTGAGCTTTAGGGAAATGCTATATTTATAGGAATACGGATTACGTTTTCCTATTCGGGTCTGGCCCGGGGATACCTCCATTTCAGTCCAGCCTGCTTCCAGGTGCGATCCTCGCGTGCCCAAACTTTTGACCCATATCTCTGAAATACCAGGGGTTGATTATTATTATGACCGTTGCAATTGTGACATTTCCCAGTCGCCATTTCCATGCATATAATGTCGAGAGAACGAACAAGTTTCCTGGGCGCTGTCTCATTATTGTTTTCAAGAACTACCGAGGAATAAACCAGCAGGAACAAGCAGAAATGCGTGATAAATAATGAATACAAAGAATAAATGCGAAGGATATTCGAAGGAGAACACGCTGAACATTGATTTTTTATTGAATTATTAATTATCCATCAAGAATGAAGCGACGAATATTTACTCTGGATGAATGCCGATGAAGCGATGTGACGTGAATCGAATGATACATCCAACAGTGCACGATCGTAAATTTGTACCGAGAAACGACTTTGATAGTGTCCCGCTATCAATCGGTTGCTCGTTACACGCACCAGAGTACGAGAGGAAAATAGTAAGCGAACGTGCTGCGGCATGAATAAGTTTTCGGGGACTTGGGGGAGAAGCAGGCTCGTTGGGCTCGAACGAGCTCTCTACGTCCGACATACCGGAAGAGATATTCCGTGTGTTCGCGTTGAGGAAGTGAAAGAAGGGAGAGATTTCGACAGCTTCCACAACTGTGCCTCGACGCTCGAACGAACGTTCGCCCATCATTCATGATATTCTCTCGAAGCGCTATTCACACAAAATCCAAGCAGATCCCGTTCGGAGATTGGAAGCTACCGGCACGTGCCCCGTCCGAAAATATGATGGGAAAGGTGTGAGAAGCCTGTGTACTCTACCCTAGATGTACGTACACTGATGCACGTTCTCCGACGTCATAAATGTAATATACATACCTAGGTATATACAGCACACCAGGAACCCGGGACACATGCCACCGTTGTATACATGTGTACTATCTATATGTTTATATATCCATTGGATAATACGACATGTGCAAAAGCTTTTCAATACTGGCACATTGCGGCTGTTGGATTGTCAATGCGATTCCCTCGTACCTCGTCTATGTCTGTACGATGTACGGCTGCTCTTGGAATATACATAATGTAGGGAGGTGGAGAGGAGCCGAAAAGAGGGAAAAAGGCGATGATGGTATGATAGAACACATTGATATTGGCTAACGTCGTGATTCTACTCTCAACCTCCGAAGCTCTTCAAAGTCCCCTTCGTGCCGCTTTGGTTCTCTGACTTGATTACAGATTTTTCAATGGAAAACGTACGAGAAGTGTAGAGAGCACCAGAGGTGCTGAAATACGGTCACAGAATGTAGAGAGAAGAAAAAATGTACAGGGTAAAATAATATTCCATCGAAAAAGTTGGAGGCAGGATTCAAAAGTGCACAAGGATGAAACTTGTGTCGCGCGCTTATATATACATATATATATTTATATGGTGTAAGACGTTTATAGCGATGAGTGGTGAACGTTTCAACCCAATCTCGTGATGTAGCGTAAAGCCGTTAATTTGGAAAACTCTACCAGCAAGAGCTTACAACGAAACGGATACGTCAAACTGTCGGTCGCAGGAGCAAGCACAGGAGAAAGCCATCGCAGTATGGCGGGCAGGATCGCGACGCCCGAGCCCGTCGCGAATCTCTATTTTGGCTTCAGGCTGTAGACTGGTGTATAACTACCGGTGGGGTGCATCGTACACGGCTTTTCTCGTCGAGTGCTCCTAGCAGCAGCCCTCGCGGCTACTTACGTATCATACCTAATGACTTTACAGCCTCCGTTCCTTAACGACATCCACACCGGGCGGAGTGTTTGCATTCATTAAGTACCGAAAGTGTATAGCAGCGCATTATCCAACTCTATAACGCACCAACTTTCGCTTGTGTGCATGCGTGTCTGCTGGTTGTGTATGCGGCAACTGTAGAAGGGAAAACACGGGCAGCAGGGCGGTCTCGGAAGGCGACTCACGCGGCAAGGTGGTTTTAGTCCGTAGTACGCCTGGGAGGCTGCGTTACCAGAGGCTCATATCCAAGATACCAAAGACGAGGACTCGCAACAGTCCTCATGGTTCTCTATTATACGCACTTTGGTACTATTTGCAATTTCTGTCACACCGAGACGTAAAACTCAACACGTTTGCTTCCAAAACAGCCTGACCCTACAACGTTCTATTCGAGGCCGTGTGTGATCAGGATTTTGTAGAGTAGCTCAAAATACCTCATCAGCTAAGTAATCGAACGTAAGTTTTTAGAAATTTATTATACTCTTCCATATTTCGGGGTACAGTACACACTTTTTACACTATTAATTATTCACTGAATTATATTTTCATTCGCACCCCTATAATTAGTTGGGATGGTACGAGCATAGAGCTGATTGTTAAATAATTAATTATAGCCTATGTTAGCCCCCATTTAAGTTTAATATAAAAAGATGGAGGTTTATATTCCTTTTTGTGATTTATTATGAAAGCATTGGATCTGCAGTTGTACCAATTTTGGCGCGCCAATCATGCCGCCGAGAGCCCAAATTGGACATTCTTTTTGGATCCTTTCATTTGGACCTCGTTAATGAGTTAGAACGACACGAGCATAGAGCTAATCGTTAATCAATTAGATTATTGATTAGAGCTCCTATTTAAGCCCCCATTTAAGTTGAATATAAAAAAACAGAGGGTTTATATTTAATTTCATTATTTATCATGAAAGCATTGAATCTGTGTAGTTGTGCCAACTTTTCCAACGATTTAGTCGTGCAACCAGGGGAATGAGAGAAGTTTTTTTTTCATGGCGAGAGCACAGAGGTGGCTTTCTTTTTGGATCCTTAACAGATATTGGCTCGTGCGACGAGTCCTCTTTCCATCATCCTTTGAGACGGGGAATTGAAGAATGACAGGAATAACTGCATGGTAACTTTCTGGATTGTCGCCGTTGGTGTGGCGTTATTTTATCAATTATGTAAATAGGGAGATTTTGAAAAAGGATCATGTCCGAAAAATTTATTTAACGCGTGTTCTGCGCAGCGTCGTATATAAGTCCTGGCACGTCGGAGTATTTTCGTTCGAAGGTTTCTGCCGACGGGTGGCAGTGGAGCAAGAACTTGGACAAGGGGAACGACACGACGTTGCGCAAGTTTTACGAAGAGAAAACGCTCAGAGAGAACTGCGAGGACGAGGAGAACCGACGGCGCGACGGAAGACGTGGCACGGTTGGAGAGTTCGAGAAATACGAAGAAAAACTAGGCAGGGGTAGTCGTGAAGGGAAGAAAAAAAATTGAAAGAAAAAGAGGTCGACGGGAGGGCAGTCGTGAGTTGGAAGGAGAGATACGACTATGGTCGGAGGGAGCGTGCATGGATAAGGATCAGGTGGAGCCAGCAAGACGCGAGTCAAGGGAGTTGAAGAATGAGAATCTCGAAACGTACGGTAAAGTGGCGACATTGGCTAGCCAGGACACCGGAACAACCACCACGAGGAGAGAGGAAACCCCAGGAATAAAGAGCAGGGTGACAGGCATGGGATGGGCGCCAGCGAGTACGAGACGATTCGTGTATATGGGCAAAGGGGATTAAGAGTGGCGGAAAGCAGTGGATCTTTGCTGCTGCCGTAGGGCTCGGCGCGTGGTACAGCACACCCCGTCGGAGTAGGCGTTATACTCCCGACCCACTGACGGAGGGTTGACATTCATGAGAATAATTGCTGTGTACAGTTGAAGGAATATAATGGAGTGTCGTTCCCTAGGGGGAACGCTATAGTCGTTTTCGCTCTCGCAGTACAAGCCTCGGTTTATATCTACGTGTAGAAATTATTCGCACATACGTATTCGTAGAGACCTGCGCACACAATCGGACTATAGTAGGTTTCTTAGCGCCAATACCTGGGGAAGCTTTGTCTCTAGATTGCGAAAAATAAGGAAACTAAAGGACTTTCATATTTATAGCTACCCAATTGCACTCGCGGTTGATTTTACCTTCTGAAATTATTATGTAATCCGTGTATTGTTCCCAATTGTCGAACGAGAGTCGTAAAATATTTCGACTTGGTCACTTTGAAGAAATAAGCTTGTCAAATGTTTAATAATGACTTTCTTCCCCTATTTTTATCCGTTCCGTTTAATTTCCTAGATTCTTATAAAAAATGACAATCGATCTCGATAATAATAGCATTCGTTGATTGAAGCTCGCGAGACCGTTACTATGGGGAGGGTTTTGCTCTTTGCTCTCCTTTTTCGCCTCCCCTCTATTTCTTCTCCCGGTGGTATAGAAGTGCCGGGTACGAAGCGAGCTGCTTCTTCCGCAGAGTTGCCCTCGTTCTTATAGAATCCTCCGTCACGGAGTCGTCTTGCTCTCGAGAAGAAATCTGTCGGGAGAAAACAGATGCAAGCACCTAATGTCATTTCGTTCTCGTTTATCCTTCCGTTGTATTCTTTCACTGCACCCCTCAAATATTTTCCGCCCGAATCGCTCGCTCTGATTCCGCTAACTCCCTCGTCACACCGGCAATTTCTCTTTTTTTCCTATTACGCGCAGCGACGTTTTTTAATCATAATATTCATCGTGCTACTGATAAAGTTTTATAAACATCGACTTCCAGTACACAGTCCCAAAAGAGAACGATGGATAACGAAACGATGGAGCTGCAATTTTACGCACACGATGAATTCATCCGAAAAAGTCCGCACTCCGTTATGATGCAAATCCAGCGGAATATTTTAACAAACTTGTAGTACATCATTGTTATGCAAAAAAAAATTGATTTTCCGATGCTTCGGAGAGTCAGGATCGAAAACATGACTCAAAAAATTGAAGGGAAATCAACTTATTGGCACGTTGAAACATTTTCGATTCATCTTTAATTGATAGAATCTGACCCTTCATCTTTTCTCTCTAGTGGATATAGCATTCATGAATATCATGTATTTGGAACGGAACGTCATTCCTTCGGAATGTTGACCTGCATTGCAGTCCACCTGGTATGCGAGTTCTCTATGTTCTCAGAATTAGTCTACGTCGATATCCGTAAACGCGTGACTCAAACTCGGCAAGAATCTTTGTGGAATTCGATTATCGCGTGGGTTGCCGCATTAAGTGATATCAACCTCCTACTCGGGGTTAGGTTTACCGATACGAAACTCGTCAATCTGAAAGCCATGGAGAGAGGGAGAGCGAGAGAGGGAGAGATAGAGAAAGAGAGAGAGAGAGAGAGAGAGAATTAATTGTTGAATGTTTAGACAGTTGCAAAATAATCAGAACTCTAGATACTTTAAGGAGTTAGTGCCGTAATCATAAACAAAATTCAACAATTTTTTATCATAACTGAAACGCAATTTTCGATTCGAAATGACATATGATTGCACTGTACCATTTTTTAACTTCATAGTTTTGAATTTTTAATAAGATAGCTTTTTGGAGTAAATTACGAAGTACAGAAAATCTTTGGAGGAGTTTTTTTTTTTGAGGGATTATATCGACGAGTATTCTACCGACCGGCCCTAGACTTTTATGACTTTCTCCACGATTTCATTTCCGGAGAAAAACGAAAAAAAGATTCTGCCGAAAAAATTGGTGTTTTATTCCAAGCACTGAAGGGAATTCGGGAAAATTCTTCGTACAGTTTATATTCGTCCGGATGAATATATGACAATAAGTTCAATAATCGTTGAAAGAAATCGACACTCTGTTCGCATCCTCCAAAGATTTTCCATTCTTTTGAAAAATCCTGTAATTATTGCCATACCATGAGCATTTAACCCCTTAATACCCATTGAGTTGAAACTCGGAGTGATCAAGAATTTCACTGCGGAGGAAATAATCATAGAAACACGCCTCGAAGATCGGAAGTCATCCAGGTACATTACGTCGCATGGAGAAAGAGTGAGATCGAGAAAGAAGAGAACACAGAGAAAGACTCAGTGAGTGGAAGGTTCTGGGTTGCGAAAAAGGGAGCATATTGTCTCTTGTGAAAAACTGAACTAAATGAGCAGCGTCTAGAGAAATCGAAGAGGACAAAGTTGGCAGGTGTAAATGTTGACACATGCTCATGAAACACATACAAATTAGATAGACAAAACGATAGGATGCCCCGTGTGGTATGCGAACCCGGGACCAGGAAGTTTCATGAAAATTTCAATTCGAACGAACCAATTCGAATGGAAAACTGAAGGAAATTTTGATCATCATTTTATTTGTTGCGACAAGACTGATCCCTGCTTCTTTACTTTGAGCTAGGCTTATCCACGTAATTTGACATGTACTTTTTGTATTCCTGCATACTTATCGGATGGTATGTTGAGATATTGAATAGTAGGAGCTCTCAGGTCGTCCTTTAAATCCGCGTGCAGAAGAAAACAGCCTCTTATTCGCAAGGAAAAAAACTGAAAATCGAGGATACGAGGATAGACGAGAAGCCAAGATCTGATCTGTAGAAGAAAGTGGAGTCGTAGCAGAAAGAAAAGAAGACCAGCAGGAAGATCGACGTACCGGGAAATACTGATGGCATCCTTTGGAGAACTAAAGTTGCACACTCGTCTATGAAACATTCCACGTAACTTTGACCCACGGGATTTTTGATTTTTTTTTCATTCCTGCAAATTTATCAAAAGTCCTTCTTTATAAGAAATGAGTGGGCACGTGTTTTGGAATTTTCTAATTTGACGGAAATATTTTATAACAGAACAGAAATATTTTGAGTATTTGGAATTTTTCTTCAAAGTACGATTCCAAAAAACAGAGTAATCATCGTAAATTTTGGAAAAAGAATGTCTACTGTCAGCCTGAGCTCAATTCGTGAAACTAAAATGATCCACTATATGAGAAGTATTCATTATTTTTCTCGAAACAACTACAAAACTGTGTTTCCCAATTTTTCCAAGTTATTGCAGTCTGAACGATTCAAGAGAGGAACCAGAAAATAAAACATTTAGTCGACGGTAGATGTTAAAATACCGAATCGATCGAATGAATTTGTAAAACCGTGTCTGCACATTTTTCAAACCAATCAACATGTTGCAAATCCACCAGAATCATAAGAAGTCAGCATTGTTGAACATCAAAGTAACGTGAGATGCCTTATGTCCAATGTATTGGCAGCGTATATAATGTATAATGTACATAAGATGCTGTACGTTGAAGAGGTGAGTCGTGGGATGAGATGGCTGAGAAGGAAAGAAAAAGGATCCTTTTTCAATATATCTGGCAAGAGATGCACAGAGTATTCTCATCGATATTACGAACAGGGCTACATAGAACAGGAGAAGGCAAAGGAGAAGCAAGAGCGAGCGGGGCGGAGGTATCGGGAGGATGACCGCGCGGACAAAAGATTGTCAAGGATGAAAGGCAGAGGAGCTGTCTTCCGTTTCAGATGAGTTTACGTGGCTCGAGATATTTGCCCATCGCGTATACGTGAATTAATCTACTAAAATTTTCAAAGTCAAGCTGAGTATATTTGAGAGAAAAAAACGCTCTCATTACGAGCTGCTTTCTCTATAGAATCAATTAAAGGACTTGTGACATGTTTTTTCGCTGCTCACGTTCCGAGCTGTTTAAAAATCTAAAAGAGTCTTTCGGGAATTCGTAAGTAAACTCATTTTTTAATCAAATGCTATATTTGTAGAAAATTAAACTTTATCATCAAAGCTACGAGGAACCCTGTCCGTGCAACGACGAGGAACAGCCGATCGAAAACTATCTTGTTATTAGTTTGGATGCAAGACTTAAATTTGGGGTTTATGAAGACTTTTGCATTTCATTCCGTCGATACTGTTTTGAGCGATAGCCAACGATAGAGTTGATCTTTTCCTGTAGTGAATTCGATAAGAAGTTTTTGATGGAAGCATTATAATTTGAAAACGAGTCTTCACTCTCTGGCAAGATATACAAGACTTTCTCAAGTAATGGAAAGTGCAGGCCTTTGGCAAGCGGTTCAGAAACAACTCGAAGTACCCATCTTTGAGACCAAGTGAGCATCTTTCATGCGGAAATAAACCAATGGGTACACGAAGAGAATTTCAGACATAAAAACAGTTGTGTTCACATTGCAGTGTCGAAATATGGCGATCATAATGATCAACCTTGCCATGTTTTTCTATTTGAGACCCCAAAAGTTTTCCTCAAGCAAGACGAAATGGTTTTGCACTGTTATATGGACATTCGAATCTCTCGGGCGCTTTGGTCTTCAGTATTTCTTTTACGAACGTGAATTCTTCAGGGATAATATATCTTTTCTCACCAGGGAGTAAAAACACATACCTTTCAACATTTTTAAAGCACAGCTGCTTTTTGCTCGTTAAAAATCAATCGATACTTTTACCGAAGTTACTCAGCACTTTGTCAGTGTTTGCAGTCCCGATTTACTGTTTTTATCACCTCAAATCAATGGTTCCAGCGTTTGTCCCACATGACAATTTATCATGAACTAAATAATCACTAGCATCTCTTGCTATGAAATGCAAAAGTGCCTCCAGCACTTTCTCATGTTTTTTAATCAACTTTTTTTTTTGAAAAAATCTCACAATCAGTTAGATGCTAGCCTACTATTTAGATTTCTGGCTAATTAAAAGATTCTAAATGATGACCACCATCTCTCGCCATGAAATGCAAAAGAGCACTTTCTCATATTTTTTTCATTGTTTCTTTCTCCAAAAAAATCTTATAAATAGTGAGATGCTAACTTATTATTCAGAGTTCTGGCTGAGAAAAAGGTTCTAGATGATGACCAGCATCTCTTGCTATGAAATGAAGTTTTGGCCTCTAGCACTTCGGACTTTGCACCTGGTACGTTCTTTTTTATAGAACACTTTTATTTCAAATGGATTTGTATCGTCAAAGCCATCACGAAATTGAATTTCATCCTACTCTTTTGGTCTAGTTTTTTCGTGCATAGCCCATGCCTTTTCTCATCTTTCCGATGTAATATTTCATGCGGAAGGTGCACGTTCAGCATTCATTTTTGTTATAGGGCCGTGGGTTTGTTCGATGATCTGAATACCCGGCTGAACTGGGTTGTAAACGCTGGAATCGTGACTACCCGACGCAAAGACCATACTTTTTGAACCTGCGGTGCGTATATGAACAAAAACATGAGTTTTATGACTCTCACCTGTACCTCGAGAGAGATTTTCGTGAGGAGCTTTAAAAAAAAGAAAATAATAATAATAATGACCGTGAATAAATAAAAGCGTCGCTGCTTTGTACGCTTCGTTTTGTACACACGCGTCGTTGAACTCTCCGAGTCGCGGAATTCGCCCGCAGAGGAAAATTCTCGTATTTTCAAGCGTTCCTATAATAATACCACGTGGGTAGGACAATTTTGTGGTACGTACGAGGAACGGCGTAGGTTTGCTATCCACTGGCCGCTAACGAACTGGAAATTGGTTAGGACCGAACGGTGAGAGAAAAACGGTGATAGGGAGAAAGAGAGGGAAGCAAACGGAGAATAGGCCGCGAACGCGATCGAATTTTCCATTTCCGACTGCCAGCGCGTATAGGCCCGATTCCCAAGCTCTCTCATTTTCTTCCCAATTCTCGTTATTGTTATCGCTGTCTTTCTTTCTCTTATGCAAGTCCATATGCACATGGCTCGCGTGTACTATCGCCCGTACTGTGACTTTTTTTTTATTGAACTGGAAAAGCTGAAGCTGCACTCTCTCACCCATTCGTGCGCTTCTCGATGATTATAAAAAAAAACGATAAGGGAGATTCATCGGACGAACGAGAAATAAGGGAGAGGCCGGGGATGACAGAATTGCCTGGGTATTCTCCGATTGATGTCATCGCGGGAGTCACTGGTGCTGGTGGATTTCGTATACGAGCCTATATCGAGCTTATCCCGGTCAAAGGATTATTGCAAAAGAGATACAAGCAGAAAGAACGAGAGACAGTCTGTGCAGGTATGTGTGTGGGGAGGGGGGGGGGGGGCGGTTGATATGCATTTATGTGTGAGGGTGTCTGAGCAATAGAGAGCGAGCGAGAGAGTTCGAAATGGCCCGGGTTGAGGATGGTGGCGGTGGTGGTGGTGGTCAGGTACAAATTACAGAAGGTGCAAGCGTATATATAGACCTGGGTGGAAACTAGTCTTGGGAATTGAGGGTGGCGTACGGGGAAATGGTTACACAGCGTATCGTTTTACCTTCTCGCGTTTCTACCAGGCATATTTCCCGTGGTAAAGCTCACCACTACTCCGAGCTTCTGTTTTCGCTGCTTGTGGACAGAGTGGCGTAAAGCGCGCAATTTTAAGTTAAAACCTACGTGAATTACGCTCTTTTATTTCTTATGGTAACGGTGGCGATGGGACGCGCGTATATTTTGTAAAGGTGCACACAAAAAGGCTGAAACCACACGATTTATTTAACACGTAAATTGACGCGGTGGTGTCCGCCCCTTCTCTCGCTCACTCTCTCCGAATGCGCGGTCGGAGAGAAGGATTGCGGTGCGCTCGGAATTTCGCCGGTAGAGGTAATCAAATCGTTTCTCCTTCAGGGTCTGCTTCGGGTTCTGGCTCGTGGTCCAGATGAGGTCTAGTTGCGATTCTTCGCTGTTGTTCTAAATATATATTAACTATGATACTTCTCTCGTTTCACATCGGAGAGATATCGAAGCTCTACATGCAAGTTGAGTCCTTTGTTCACCTTCGGCGAAAGCTCTCTACTGGTCCCCGTCCCAACCGCCTTGGGCTATGCAACCCTCTTGTTTCATCCTTCTCTGTCCGTTCCCAAGCGAGGCCTTCTTCTCCGCTTCCATTTTCTTGCCACAGTTTACGAGCTTCCAAGATTCTCTCCTAGCTTTGCTACACCTGGGACTTATAGTTTTCCTTGGCCATTATTGCCGAGTAAATTAAACGTCTAATATGATTTTCTCTCCCCCATCGACTCCGCAATACACAAGTGCATGCGGCTAATGATTCTTCTCTTCCCTCCCTCACTCTCTCTCTCTCTCTCTCTCTCACTTTTCCATCTATAATAATCGAGTCTCATCGACTTCATTCAGAATGCATTAATTTCGTTACATTTATCTATTCAGCATTCACGCAGATAATAGCGACGAATCGCATGAGATCTTTTCGAATTACTGCATTGAATCATAAAGCATTCGCTCGATTCTTCGCTCGGTATCCACGCATGCAGTATAGCGTATGTAGCGTTATCATTATTATCTCTACAACATCATCCTTACCAGCTTAGATATGTGCGTTCATATGCACGTAAGTGAGGGAACCTCCTCTGTACACCGAGGTGGAAACAGTGTGTTATTAAGTTGTCGCTCTAATTAACTACTGTTTCTTACTCCGGGAGAGATTAAGCTGAAATAGCACACACGCTTGCCGTTTCGAACAACCTGCAAAAAAACATTACTACCATTTTGTGCTTTGTTACCTAGTCGGACATTGTTACGTGTAATAAAAGATCCGTCTATTTGAGGCAAAAAAATCATCGCGAATATTCGTTAGTCAATAAAATTAATGCCGCAGATATGATCGATCGAATTTCCATCGCATTTTTTTGGTTGAATACAATTTTGTATATTTTGTCGGTATTCATAGTTCAGAAATGAACGTATATCGATTGGAAAGGGAAAGAAGTTTATCATGCACGTGATGTGAGCGATTCGCTGATGATCATTTCGAAAATATTCAGGAGGACGACCGGTAGGAGATGGGCTGATAATTGTTTTTCTAGGAAAAAAAGTTTCCCATGATCATAGAAGACCGTTTATATACGAACATAAAGTACAAGCTGGTCAGGTTGGCCAAACAGCCAGACAACAACGAGAGAGAGAGAGAGAGAGAGAGAGAGAGAGAGAGAGAGAGAGAGAGAGAGAGAGAGAGAGAGAGAGAGGGACAGGGGGAGAGAGAAAGAGAGATTACAGTAGAGAGGGCACATATGGTCCTCGCGTGACGCTCCGAACGCAAATGCAATTACTGGCATGCGGAATATGTACATAACGGGGGGATGAGGAGTGTAAGCCGTATGCACGCGAAAGAAACATAAATACAGAGAAGGCCAGCACACAAACAGAATGCGAAAGAGAGTCGACTGTTCGGCTGTTGTTCGGTAATAGAGGAATGGAAAAAGATAGCGCTCGTACGACCGGCATGCACTCGCTCGTTCGGATATGCTGTGCGTAAAAAAGATCGGCGGGAGGATTGGTTAAAAATGTCGCACCCGGTGTGGCTTTTAGGAAATTTCGTATTCCATGGAGACTGGTGCGACACGTGCTGTGGATAGATAGAAATACGGCGTGTGATAAAAAAGAAAGCACCGAGGGCGGTGCATGCATATACACTCGATCCGATGCTTTCGCATACAAAAGCTCATGGTGAATCGACGCCGAATTCGTGTCGATGCATCTTCCCGCCGGGAATTAATAATATAAATTTCTTTAGCCGCGTGGCCATCGGTTCAGATATCGAGCGCTTATAGCTATAAGCAGAGACTCGAATGATAATTAATGTTGATTTATCCAGACAATGCAGATGAATTCAAATCCCTTGGCAGGTGCAAAGGCGTCACTCCGATTCAATGAAGATTTGGAAAAACGTTGCAAATCGTTGATAATCGGGATCGCGATCAAGAAAGACGAGCAGCGATCATCCGAACGATCTTTTGGAGACTGTCAAACTTCATAAATAACTGATAATAATCGCTAACAACGAAGCGGACAACAATCGCTAGGTAATCGGTCGAGCGCATGAGAAGCACAGTACCGGCACGCACCGTTCATCACCGGGAGAGAGTGCCCCGCGCATGTTTCTCCCATCCTCTACACGAGATCTATCGAACTCCTCTACGTTCACGAATTATTGCCGTAACGTCATTGCACATGCGGAACGCGCGTTCAATCTCACGTTACGCGATGCTCGTCTTCGGTTGTGCTACACTGGCTTGATAATGTATGCGACGTTTATGTTCTCTATTTACTGTCGAAGAATTTGTTGGATTGATACTACAAGCCCCGCCGCGCCAGCAGGCAGCAATGAGTTTTTAACATTTTTCTATGAACCGTTGTTTCCATGACTTCCAATTAGTCTCGTTTAAGTTCGCTGATTTGCAATTTACTTGTCTTTGCACTCATTGTATTGTCCACCGGATTAATTTCACGGGCGAGCTTCATTGTCGGTGAACATCAGACATTCGTGAAATTGGATTAATCGACATTAATGAAAATTTCAATCGTCTATTCTGTTGTATCGCTTCCGAGATGAGTTTCAATTCCCTTCCTCTTCGATTACTAAAGATATAAGCCCATCGAGATTCCAATAATTTGATATATTTTCTATCGCGGAAATAGCACGCGAACTTGTGTGTGTGTGTGGACGCGTTTAATCCGGGAAATCCCTCCAGCGGTTTAACGCGATGGATACGCGTCGGCATTGAATTAATTTATTATTCTCATCGCGTTGACTTATATCATTTTCAGTCTACACTTTTTTGTAACCCTGCTGGCATCTCGAGGTTTAAACAATACATTAAGGGCAGTCACGACCGTTTCCCTGATAAAATCTTTCCATTCCGGCTTTGTTTTTCATTGGCAACAATACACCGTTTTTTTGTGAACCGTCGACATTGCCAGGGAGGTAGCACCAACATGGTGAATTTCCATCCAACTTTCATTAATTTACGGTACGAAAAGAATCACGTGAAAAGAGTGAATGTGTCCGAGTGCCAGTGAGAATAGAGAAAAGCGGTAAAGGGCTAGAATGGTAGTGTGCCATCGAGGAAATTTCTCCACCACACCAATGTGGGTCACCCAGGAGGAGGGTCTATAGAATTCGCTATCCGGATGTGCTGGGGAAACGAAGGGTCAGGGGCCAGCAAAATGAGTGGAATTATTAGTAGGATATGGCAGTGCATGCGGCAGCTTCGACTCTGTTATATTCGCGGCGTGTTGAACGGAGTCTCTTTCTTGCATTCCAATCTCAGTAATTCGGATGAATTGCCACGGAAGGTTGGGTTGAGAACTCATGCGACAAGCTTGAAAAATCAAATCGCCACAAAGGGAATTCTCGTGAAATGAATATCGTAGATATGGGAGCAGAGGCCGCTGGCTCTTGCACGCGCCAGAGGCTAACCGGAAAGCTGTGGTCCCCGAATAACAGCGAAACGGTAGCGGCCCAATTTAACGCTCGATTTCGTTATTTGCGTCACTCGCACCGCGCGACAACGCACAAATTATATTCTGCACATCCGAGAGAGCTCCAGCAAGTAGGTATACAACAATTACGGTTGATCAGAGTCGCATTCCCTGCCGAAACACGTAATACCGCCTATTTATAAATCTTCTCGTTTACGCGCATACATCGCGGTGTATAGTCTGTCGAGGATCCCGAGAGTTATCGTTTTTCAAGCCTCGTGCGCATTGTATTGTCCTGGCTGAGAGTATAGCATCAAGAACAGCAGGTAAATTTACTTCGTGGTGGCAACTTTATATTAAATACGTAAATTATGCGGAGACTTGACATGAAGCAGGGGGGGTCAAGAGACCGGGTTAACAGTGTAGGAAAAAATGCTTCGCAATGAGTCAAGTGAAGAAATAAAATTCTTGATTCCATATGCTTAAGGATAAAAAACTTTTAATACCGAGAAGGGCGGAGGGGAGGAGAATGCTACTCTCTGCGGAGTAGTATATTTCCATCAACTTATTGCTCATTCCTCGCATATATAGAGCCCATTCTCATCCTCACTTTCTCATTGTCATCTCGCCGTAAGCTCACGCGAGAGAGACTTCCACCGTTGTGCAGTCTTTTCGATGCACGTATACGTACAACACCCACCAAAAGTCGTTCGGTTTGGTTGGTAGCTTAAAAAAATAAAGCTGCTTAATTTTCATCCCTTCGTACATACTCGCAGGGAGCTTTGCCATCATATTGGCAACAGCAGAATCGTCTATGATACTTCTAGATTGAATGCATGACTAATCAACGTATAATATGTAGAACGAAGGTGCAAATTAATTCGATTGTCTTTCGATGTTTGTTGGGGTTTCAAAGGAATGAATTAGCCACAGTCGTCGCACCCACTGAATTGCTCGTGCAACTGCAGCACAAATTTGGTGAAAAAAAAAAAAAAACACTAATTTTATTGCGGCGTATTTGTCGCGACTGTGAAATGTGATTGTGTGATAAAAAGTATTTTTATCTGGCAGTGTACGCGGATGCATACGCCCTTGGAAAAGACTGCTTTTTGCGGGACACGTGTTGCCCCATGTATCCCCCGACCGAAAGTTATTTGCCCAAGAGAATGTACGCCCCCGCCTCCGATATTTCACAATGCGCGAGTTTGTTACTCAGCGTGTCATTTCGCGAACAGGAAACAGTGTGACTAAAATAAATGGAAAAACTCGGGACTATAATATTAATGTGTTTCTTTTTACTCCAAGCGCGTCTGCTATTATTCGTATAGCTTTGTTTCAAACAGCGTTTATTTTCAATATATCCTCATGGAAAACTATTTATCTTTCAACCTGACGAGAAAAAATGTCACTGTAAAAGGAACAGATATCGTTATGAATTCGTGTTTCTTTTGTCGCTCGTACTGTGTCGTTAAATAATTAAATCCACATTTTAATGTTTCGAAAATACCGGAAAAACCCATTAGCTGGGTCAATTATTTATTTAGTTTCTTTCCTCCACCTGTTCGCAACTTTCAGACGTAAAAATATATCTGCTTCGACAGAAAAGTGTCTCGCGAGGTTCATATCCACCCTAGTACTATGAGCTATGTAATATATCGATGAGGATAAAACCAAAGGACCTAAATTTACGAGACTTTGGGCTCGGAGTTGCTGGGCGAGTTACGCTACTCTCTCGTCCGGTTGAGAGTATCGATGAATGTTTCATATGGCACGATGGGCTTTTAACGATACAGAAGGGTAGGATATATTCGTTGATCAAACGATTTATATCGTGCCGCCTACGTATGCCGATAGTGAAAATTCGTCGAACGGATTTGCGGTGGTAAAACTCACGAAAGGGAGAGGACGGCAAAGAACATAGCTATCCGCGATGAGACCGCGTTCATTTACTTCCTCGATACGGCATGGCTTTTGTAAATCCCATGCGTTAGATTACTATCTATATTCGTGACATCGGATCGACTCTATCACTCGCTGTTCTCGCTATCACTACGAGCCTCCATTAAATTTTAGATTACATGTCCATAAGTTTTATATCGTGTTTTTATTTCTCGGAAATAAATTATGATTCTAACGGATTATTTATCTAGACGTAGGATTGCATGAGTGGAGTTGAAATGAAATTCTATCATGGGCAGTAATGGGTGGCACGATGAATCGATAAAAATTTGACGTCATTCTCGAAGGATACAGTGAATCGGTTATTCACCGGAGCAGTCGTGTCTCATCCAGTATGCTAATGGAACTGATCGACAGAGAAAAGAAAAATTGCATTGGGGGCGTGGTCGAAGAATCCTCGGTGCACGCATATTCAATTATTCGTTTTTCGTGTTCAACAGGGAAATTTCTCGTTCTTATTCGATGATTACGATCAATGTCGGCTCTTGCGATATCGCCTCGTTTATTTTAGTGCAATACAAACTCATGCATGTGGGTGTATATCTAACAAGAGCGAACAGACCCGAAGAGAGCGCCGAACGTTTCTTCTATTAAGGCGGAAATTTCGAGGGTGGCACATAAACGTGGGTGTGCATGGTCGTCTATATCAGTCATAGGTATATCTTCGCATTTGCAGAGGTTTAGCGTCGGTGAGGTAAAGGAGGAAGGGGGGGCGGGGCTGACTCGTGAGGCGAAGAGTAACGACGCGATATAGATAATCTACCGCCTAGGAAAATTGTGGAGAACGGGGGCGGGGGTTGAAGAGCGCGGTAAGGTCGAAAGGATAGCCGGGAAAGCCTCAGGCTTTCCGTTGGATGCTTCAGTTCCGTGTAAACAGTTACGAGGTCGCGAGGAACGAATGGAGGAAATGACTTTTTGCCCGGGGATAGCGTACTCGAGGATAGTCATGGTGCCGTCATTTTATGAGCCACCTCGCCACGTGCAACTATGCATCATAAAAAAAAACTTCTCCGCGGCAAGACCAAAAGAGTGGAGATGAGAAAAAAGAGATGGAGAATGAAAGCGAACCTGAGTTTTCGCACAATAGATCGGATCTAACATCGCTAATGAAAAATTCGGGCATCGTTTATTTATAAGTGACAAAATGATATGCTTCCTGCATTACTGAACAACGCTGAAGAAATTCGCTGGAAAATCGGCTTCTCGACTATTTTTTTTCAAAGATTTCAAAGATTTTTTCTCAAACATCAACTGATTTTTCCACATCGACTATTTTGCGAAATACTTAATGGATTCATAATAAAATGAAAAAAAAAAAGTACTTGGTATTTTTCGGCAGAGCGGTTTGGAATGAAATAATCCTGACGTGCAAATGTTTCTTCTGGGAAAAAATGCAATAAATCTCAATACAAAGTCGTTGATCCAGAAGCGTGCATGGAACTCCGTTTATCGAAGAGCATTAAGTTTATTTCTTTTTATCCGAGAACCATAACGACATGATAACGCAGAGGCCTTGCGCAGCCAGCGGTTTGACCGATTAAAGTAGCCGTTTCCAGGAAAGCGGCCGGGAATCGCAACGGTCATAGAGGCAAGTGGAAAAAAAAGTTGGCGAAATTCTATTAAAAAGGATTCTAAAGCGTCATGCATGGCTGAATGAAGATCGGTGTGAATCCAGAAACGTGGATTATTTTATCTTCACGATACATCGTCGAAAAAGGGAATAGCTGGGCTCCAGGTATGTATGCGAGTGCATGCTGCCATAATACCTTTGCATGGATGTTTACGCGCACCATGAGAATGTACCGCATCGATACATCCCAGCGCGTTTCGGTCGAGGTTGTATATGAATATGTATCAACGGTGGCTCACCCGCCGTAACACACCGCTAGCAGGGCGGCATATGTTATCCACTCGGTTGACTATGAAGCCCTGATATCTCGTTGGTATGCCCTTGCGGCATAATAATTAGTAATCATTTCAGCGTCCGTCCGTGGAAAATCGTATCACTCACCCAGACTTGAATTCTCACGCTCTTCTGCTTCGGCCTGTGATGCTACCGAGGCCCGTTCACGCGAGGGCGATTGAATTTTCAGTGTCGAATCGACACAGTTACGCCCTCCATTCCATCATGGAAGTTATGCCGTTTATATATATTCCCGACTGATGTGTACAGCCGTTTTTTTTTTGTACGGAGGCATGCATCAGACGCGACTGACAGTCCTGGAGCACGAGCTGAAGCACCATCGAAATTAAAAATAAATCTTGCTCGATTTCTCATTTTTTTTTTTTGCATTCCACATATACTTTTTTTTGACGTTTCCTGTTTAT
This sequence comes from Hyposoter dolosus, assembly GCA_963921915.1. Taxonomy (NCBI): domain Eukaryota; kingdom Metazoa; phylum Arthropoda; class Insecta; order Hymenoptera; family Ichneumonidae; genus Hyposoter; species Hyposoter dolosus. The sequence goes on along the minus strand of OY998129.1, from coordinate 12,335,953 downwards.
CTCGTTTGAGCTCGGACATTGCCTTTCGCACGTCGATTTTTTTTCAGGATTTCGTTCGCCACTGCATCAATACCTCTTCGTCATTTTCGCTCTCTCTCTCTCTCTCTCTCTCTCTCTCTCTCTCTCTCTCTCTCTCTCTCTCTCTCTCTCTCTCTCTCTCTCTCTCTCTCTCTCTTTCTCTTCCTCTCAACCTTTCTTTTTCGCTCTCTATATCGCACGAAAGCACAGTCACCTGCAGTCCGCTGGAGAGTCGCTCGTGTATTCGGTCAAACGTTTAGGTTGCCCGGCAGAGATAAACGCCGCTCCTGACAGGGATTGAAGTCATTAGTCGTCACGAGCGTGAGGCCCGCGTGAGATGCCCCTCGTGTGTGCCAGTGTATGTAGAATAGAGACACGGAGAGAAATGTGTGAGAGGATGCAGAGGCTGCATTCATTCGCTCTTTCATTCGATCCCGAAACCTTCCCTCTCTTCGTATCCCGTCGAGCTACGTAGCGATCGTCAAGCCCACTTGTCACCCAAAAAACTAGTGCAAAAAAGAGAGAGCCTGTATTTCCCAACCACCCTCTCCATGACTCTGCTTGGCCTCTCCGTATATTTTCCCATTCGCAAATACGATATATATGCCCAGACCTCCCGGCCCATTGGGATCGGTGAAAAATTAACTCTATTCCGTTCATAATCGACTATACACCTTCGCTATAACACAAATACGAAATTCTATAAATTGAACGATTTCTGTTGCAACTATTGACAAACTGAGATAAATCCACTTTCCCTATTTTCAGTATTCGTTCCTGAATTAGCTAGAAAAAACCTATCGCTGTGCTGGACACTAATTCTATTTCGGAATCAGCTGACGGAATCGAAATTCACTCTCTGCTGCCTAAATGCGTCTGCATAGCTCAAATTCTGATAAAATACATTTTATAAGTAAGGTGTGCAAGAGACTCAGTGTTTTCCTGGAATACGATAGTTTTGCCGTTTTCTCTTTCATTTATACAAGTTTATAGATTGCTAAGAATTTGATGTCTCGAGCATGATACAGGGTTAGGATTTTTCTTAGCTACAAGTTTATTCACAGGCGTACATATATGCGCCATCATACGGCGAGGAGAAATTCTACGAGCATGGCAGTACAGTTGGTAATTCTATTATCTTTACAGAAGCACGTAATCCACCGCGTATCACGTACTATACGCTTTGCTCGCTGTCTAAATCTTCCGGTTCTCTTGCTGGCTCCGGTGGCAAACCAAGAGCCACCAACCGTGCGCCACGATCTGAGCCTCTGTACACACACCGTGAGTCCGTGAGGACCTTATAGTTTAACAGTCTCATGTGGGACATTCCTCCTCGAATGGGCCATCATCCGCCTGAAAGTCCATCAATTTTCGACACGTATGCATGGTGTTCGTAATCGATCGTGGATGGAAATGTCTCTTCCGAGAAGCTGCAGAAAAGGTTGATTTTTTTTTTATATATATAGTCAGGTCAAAATTCCGTCCATGGTGGCCAGTCCGAGACTCGGAGAGTCGAGCCACAGTTTATGAGGCATTGTCATATCGATCGAATATTATATCCTTTCGTAGGCACAATACCATAAGATTCTATAACGAATCCTCTGATGGTTTCGTCGCTAAGAAAAGTCATTACAATTTTTTTCACGTTTCGTGAAAAAAGTATATTGCTGTGTTCTCATTCCGTAAATATGGCTCACCGTGGAAAAAAAGTTTGTTGCTATTAGAATACGTACCTATACGATGTTTTTATAGATGCTCACAACAGCGTAAAGAGTGACTACATTGTAAAAGATGTGGAGAAGCACGATCGCAATACGTTTCGTGGTTTTACAGGTGGCAAAGGAACCTCATCTACGATTTTTCACATTTTTTTGTCGTAAATGGAAACCGACTGGAATAAAAATAGAATACCCTGTGCATTTACTTATATATATGTGTATGTATAATATCATATCGCATATAGGAGCGGAATAGGATTGCTCTTGAGCAACCTTCGCCTTATTCACTGTCTCTCTCTTCTTTTGTCGACTCTCGGCACCCTCTTGTGTTTGCGACGTGATAAACAGGTCGTATTTACGGTAACATCCGACACGGGGATTTCTACCAAGGTATGCTATGTTATATGTCTCTTTATTCTCTCATGTGCGCTATTGGGTATTCCCACCGAGAAATCAGCAAACGTGAGCAAGAGAAAGAGCAAAAGCCGAAAGCATGTGTTTTGTAATTCTGTTCCTGTTCGCTTTCAACCGTCTGTTCGATTTTTATCCCTTTTTCTTCCCATCAAAACTATTGGGAATTCTATATACATGAGTATAATTAATAATTGCGTCATGAATGCAGTGAAACATGAAAATTTCGCGACAACTCGTACGTCTGCTGGCGCAATTATTCGAAACGTGAAATTATCAATAAGGCCGCAACGTCCAAACTTACTCGTTTGAGCGAACGTTTGTTCCAGAGACAAAAAACGACGCTATATTAATTTGCCATCCGAAAGCGATCCCCGAAAGAAATTGCAAAGTTAATACAGCGAACGCTGGAGAAGCAATATGCTGTTTATACGATCGGAAGTTCGGAAATATTATGCACGAACGCAGCATATTCGCGAGGCAAAACATGTTTCTCACTTATGCTCTGTTTTTTTTTTGTTTTTTTTTTTTTATTGCATCAATTTCGTACACCGATGCGTGGTTCGCGTGAGCTGGCAATGATGAAGAGTTATCACCACAGAAATTTTCATTGCTGAATAAATTTCACCGACTTTATTACACAACATATCGGTTCTGATGGTTTTTTTATTGTTTCCTTCGGTATAGCTGTACCACGCCCATTCGAGTTGTCCGGCTTCCACGAATTTCTTTAAAGAAAAAATCTTCTCAGTGACAAAACAGCTCCTACACAAAGTAGCCTGGTACAGAATATTGCTCGTACTGCGCCGAGTTCTTGAGTCTCTACAGAGTGGAAACATTGCGAATCCAGCGGCTCGTGACTAATCGAGTCCGGAAATACATATGCCAATCGTCTGTCACGCTGGGCTGCCTGAAATTGCTCTGCTTCGTGCACCGTCGAGAGAAAAAGGGAGAGAGACCGAGAGAGACCGAGCAAGAGCGAAGAGATTGTACCGGCTGGCAACGTCTGCGGGCAGCCAGCATTGGAGGAGCTGCATGCAGTAGTAATAGTAGAAGAAGAACAGCAGAGAGGTGGAATGGTCGGAGTTTCATCCCTTGTTCCACGACCATCGGCAACTTGTTCGAGTTCATATCCGACATAGCCCATGCAGAGAAGAGCTGACTTCGCCCCACTGAAGCAAAGCTCACAGTTCCGATATACTGTACAGCAAGAATTTATTATTATATGTGCACCAACCATATGAGATTTTCACCACCAATCAATGCTTCGCGTTTCGAGTTCTAATACTTTTGAGTGTGAAAATGGATACTGTCGGGTATTTCCAGTCACACGGAAACCGCGGAGCGCAAATTACAATGATTGGCCATTTTTTGTAATTTTCGCAACCCGGTTATTTTCTTCGGATCGATCGGTCTAGTTGTCAGACATATTGCAATAACGAGGCTCTAAGACACGAAGCACGATACACTTGGTTCCTAGGATCCCGATCATTTGAAGGATCCTTGTTTTTGAAATTTTCAATAATTAATTGGTAAATCATGCTTGGACATGAACAGAGAAAAAAACTGGCATGAATGAAACGTTGGTCGAAGAGATTTCATGTTATAGTTTTCGATGTTTCTTGTGGAAGTGCGTTATCGATAGAATACGAAGCAGACACTCTTGTCGCGCATATAATCCCGAAGCGATTGAGGCATTAAGGTCTGAAGTGTAGAGGGTTGCTTAGAGGAGTATGCGGACCAGATTTCAAGTAAATCCCGTTCATACACCGAATGCCATAAGAGAAATCCATGTGGGTGCTCAGAGCACAAGCATGCTCTCCACGTTCTATTTGTCGTCCGCGGTGTGTTTGCTGATCTTCGGCACGGGTTAAGAGAACTAGCTCTGTTCTATTTGCCCGCTATCGGCTCGCACGGCACTTCCCCGTTGCGCAAACCAACGGATTAGCGAGCGATTTCCTACGAGCTTCGGCGTGACCCTACTTTTCCTCTTGTCCGCGATTCCCTATGTCGCTCTAATTCCCTCTCAAGAAATGCATATTATAGATACGCCTTTGCTGACGCTGGGAACTCTCTTTGACAATCCGCGAGAATCCGATGCTTTATTCACTTCGGCTTTTCGCCGAAATAATTGCAAGTCGCGGGCCTACGGAAACATGCCATGTTACGCTGTCGTGTTATGTAATAATTATGTCATTGCTCGAGATATCACAGTTACTCGTGGCACTTTTAATTATCGTTAACGATCGAGCCTGTGCGCGCTGTTTTCGTCACGCAAACTCTCCATCTTCTTGGTCGAGGTCACGATATACGAGCGTACTGTAACGCCTCCGTGGATGGTGTACTACCCTGCAGTTAAGCGTACGCGTTACGTATATATAGCTATTTCCGGTGTGGCCTAGGAGATACACTTGCCTCCAAAAGTTAAGTATTCGCTCAAGTTATCGAATAGCCCCATTGAACGACCTCCACTGAGTTAGCCCCCTCAAGTTAACAAAATCAGATTTTTACAAATCTCTTGGGGGTCGTTCAGCGGTTTATTCTAGCGCAATTGAATCGTTCAGCGGTCAACGATCTAAAAAAAATAATAATTTTTCAATTTGGCACCTGAGTTAGCCCCATCAAATTGATAATATGGATTTATATTTTTACAAATCTCTGCGTGTCCTCGTAAAGAGTTCTGGTCGTTTGCGTTTCTGGAAAAATTTTGACTCACCATTTTTGGAAAAAATAAATAAATAATTTCAACCCCGTGATGCCGAAGCCGCATGGCGCATTTTCGTAGATTTAGCGATTCTGGGTGATGGAGAAAGTCTCGCTGCATGTCCTCGTAAAGAGTTCTAGTCGTTTGCGTTTCTGGAAAAATTTTTACCCACCATTTTCGGAAAAAATTAAATAGAACTACTCTCAGATTCAATAGAATAGAATTACTCAATCGAAAAAAGTTTCGGTTCAGTAATATCAATCATGACACAATCATTTATCTTTATTTTTCATTTTACAATTTTTATTATGATTAAAAAGGCACATCCTTTGCTTTACCTGTTTCTCTGCATGATTCATATTAGCCAAGAGCGATTATACTTGGGAATAAAAAGATATTTTGTCAAAATTTATTAATCTTCCTTTTTACAGAGTTAGTTTAATACGCATTTTCCATGACAAAAAAGTGCCATCTATTTTGGAGCAAAATTTTTCAGGAACAAACGGTTCGTTTTTGAAAAAATAATAAAAAAAACAAAAATGGGGGTCTGAGTTTGGGTAGGTACGCATATGCACAGTGCAGACAGGAAGTGCTCGGAAACTAGGAGAAATCGCGCATTGTAATCGATTTTAAAATTGATTTTTTCGAAGAAATCGTTGACCGTTGAACGATTCAATTGCGCCACCATAAACCACTGAACGACTCCCAAGAAATTTGTAAAAAAAAATTAATTTTGTCAACTTGAGGGGGGCTATCTCAGTGGAGGTCATTGAACGTGTATCAAGCTGCGATATCCGTGGGCCTCTAACAGATTCCTTCAAAACTGTTATACCCGGGGCAACATACACTTTATTCCTGCCTCACCATTTGTTTCAATAACGATCGTTCAGCAGCCTGTAGATCTGTTGGAATAGTTTCGACCGGTAGTGTATCCTCACGTAACTTTTGTATATACATAGCCCGCCTGCAGTTGGATGGCAAATAGCAGGTACCGTGCAATTTCGTTAAAGTCTTAGAATCTTCGGTAAGCCCGAGACTGGCTCGTGTACACACGCGCAAAGTTGTACCGCAACATCTATATACCCGATGAAGCTTGCGAGGGAAACACATTCGAGCGCCGAAGTAAATCCACCACGAAAGGGTTTTCGTGCGAGGTAAACAAGTTGCATTTTGCTACGTGCGCTGAGAGGAAGGGAGAAAGCGAGAAAAACGAATAATTGCAATGAAATCTCGATATTGGTCGATGCATTCGAGCTTTCATCATTTGATATTTCGGGCTTTTGGTGGAATTCGTATTAATTATTGATTTTATCACTTCTGGTGATTCGATTGCTCTCAATTCTCAGATTCCTTCTAGTTTCATTCAATCGAAAGGTGACTCGTGTATTTTATACTAATTCGATAGTACCCGGAGTGTCTGATTAACTATTATGCAAAGAGAGATGGCGGGGGCCAAATGTAGTTCGCGCGACGTAGTTGTTGGAAAATCAATCGACGGTTTCCCCATTTCGCCTTCGACCTATAATTCTTCATCTTTTTTCACTCTTCTCTTTCAAGTTGGCAGATTCTGCCCATTCAGCCTTCGTCGGAATGGGTCGTTTGAAATTTTAATGGCAAAAACACAAGCTCGGCGACCATTAACCGGTCTAGAAAAAATATATTGGTATTAGGATCATAATTTCAAAAAGTTCCATGAATATTTTCCGTCGGAAAGTACGCGATGGGCGGTGCTGGGTTTTTCCAAAGTCGATGCATCAAAAGTTCACGGGATCCTCATACAAATACCGCTCAGCGTTTTATTAGAAAAAAAATGGCCCGAAAAGTCATCTTGCCGAGAACTGAGTTTTGCAGAGCAGGTGACACGTCGGGATCTCGACCAATGTCGCATCCGGGGTATCGAGGTCACGTACTCGAATCTCGGTGAGAATAAGAGGTTATATCGATATGGCTGATATGACGAGGAATAGCGTACCTCGCTTCCAATTCCTCTCCCAGCAAGCTTTTCGCACGGGAAGCACGGAAATTGCGACGTCGACCGTACTGCGTTAATCCGATAAAAAGCTTTGTTCGGACAAATGACAATGGGGCAAGGAGCTTTGTTGGCATGGGATTTCTCTTTCTGATCGGTCAGGGCTTCCGGAAATCTTTGGAAACGCGGGCCGAGAGAATTGTTGTGGTTGCTGCTGGTACGAGGAAATGGAATATCGGGTCATGAACCTTTAGACCCTGTCGTACGCTCCTGAGTTACCTTCTTCACCGGGCATTCACCGATTCACAAGATACATGGATGCTGTTAACCCTGTAACGAGGGTTTAAGCACGAGCTGCGAGTGATGCCACTCGTTACCAACGACGATGGCGACTACTACTTACTTTGCTATATTCCGAGCAAAGCCCACGGGCATCTCGCAGGGTTCGTTTGCGCATTCACCCATTTTGTATATGCCATCAGGAACTCTGGTGCAAAAGGCCGCTTGCCAGCCCGCACTTGCCCATTTTTGCCTCTTCTCAATCAATCCCTCTTTTGTTATCCCTGCGTCAATCCCTCGCTCAATCTTTCCTTTTTTTCAATGCGACATGGATTTGTTTGGGGCCACATTTTTCTTTTCTTTCTTGTCACTGAATTCGCTCTTTAACGTGTTCTTTGGAGAAATAGGCGAGCATAGTGTAAAAATGTTTCTACTATTGCAATGATCCCGGTTCACGGTTTATTACTTGCAGTGCTTTGACCCAATTTATTACAAAAAAGAGTGAAAGTCCGCGACAAGGCAGACCGCGTTTCTGTATACGAGACTGTGTGCCAAATACGCCAGTGTATAAGGCATTGTAACAGATCCCGTGATTTAGTTTCCCTTTGATAACTTGGAGTCATTCTGCTACTGCGTCTCGCGATTCAAATCTTTTCCGGTTCGCTCAGACTTGAGGCCCTTCGAAAAGATCAAATCAAACGCGCTGTATATTTTCGCAAACTCCAGTTACAATAGAATGCGCGAAAGAAATAGAAACTCTTGATTTTTTTATACACACCTGAGCCCTTTTTGCTACTCGAATAACGTAATTTGTGGGACGAGCTGACGTACGAAGATCCCTCCGTATATTCGTGAGACAAATATTCATGTTTGTTATTCATATGAAGTGATTGAGTCGTATATTGATCACCAAAACCTTAATGGACCGTTCCAGTGATGTAAATAGGACACTGAGCCGCGGAGCAGCGTGTATTTTCATCAATCACTCGAGATATACTATCCCCCTTAAGTCTGAACGTTATTGGATGTACACCAGTGTTGCGCAAACGGTTGAGGAGCATATCCATGCGATGGCGCAATCGAAAATTTTAACTTTAAGGGTTGAAATTTGGAAATAATATAGAAAAATATACCTTGCATCTTTTTCTGAAATTATCATTGAATCCACACTGTCCAGCACTTGTCAAGAGAACGATATATAAAATTCACATTTTTAAAATCCTTTTATGCACCGGCTCTTGTGCTAGTAGAAGACGCATCCTTTGCAACAAAAATATTCATAGAAATCAACGCTGTCTTCAAAAACCTTTGTTACCGTTGAAGCTAACCTGGCAATTGACACAAACTTATTTCAGGTTAACGGGAGACAGCGGCATAAAAAATTGAAGAGTTGACAACGCGGCATGGACGTGGTTTTAAAGATTGTTATTATCGTGCAGATTCAAGGGACGAAATTATTATAAAACCTGAGAAAAAAGGAGGAAGAAGAGAAATACAAAGTAAGCGCGTCTCTGGAATAGCACATTTTCGTTCTATTCAATGTGCACCATTATCTTAGAGTGGAAATAAAAAATAACTTTTCGATGAATGCGCGAAGAAGTATATAAAATATAGCGCGAGTGATTAAAAAACTTTTCTTCGAAAAATATGGGGCGTTCGATCTTTTGATTCAAGTTCTTTGGAACAAGCCACGATTAAAATTCGAAGGAGCAACTTTTGCCAGATCAACAGGATGAAAAGCGTGGTATCGCCTAACTTTTAGGTTTGCTGCGTACAATTGTCATTTGTAATTTTTCCACGTATCTTTGTGTCTATCAACAGCATGTACGAATGATTTGTATAGTGCGACGCTCCATCCATGTACATGCAGATGTCGAGCAGAGGGTGGGCGGATATGTGAAAACGGTTTTGTGTGCACTTTCCTTGCAGTACCGGCCGAGCACTTTTACGATCAACCGGTAGCTCCGGCTCCTACGACTCTGCCGATCGGAACCTCTTCAAGTCGTATGTGCACAAATTGGAGAAAAAAAACAGTTGAAACACTCACACACTCACGCACGATCTCATATATACTGATGGGACATTTTTATTGCTACAAACCAGGCTTGGCAAGGTGTGCGGAGGCTGAGGTGGAAAAGAAGCTCGTAAACGCGGTTTATACGAATAATATGGCCCCAGTGGTCGTAACAGATCCGACCATTAATTAGAGAACGAGGGAATATCTTTTTAAGTGGCGAGGAGAGCCCCCTGTGCTCTTTACTCCTTTACAGCTGCAAGGACGACGACGACGACGACGACGACGACCATTTCGGCGATAGCAGCAACGAGCGCATTTGTAACTCTCTTACTGTATCGGCAGAATCAGCCCCACCTCCGGTAAGGAAAACACTTCATTAATTTTAGAGACTCTCATTTCTTCCCAGTACTCTACGTTCTTGTTACGAACGCCATCGAACTTGGTGGGAATGCTCGATGTAAATACAGTTCTTATTCTTAGGCCAGATATATTTATCATGAGAGTGTATACGTAAAAGTTTCGCAATTTTATAGACAATGTACTATTCGTGAATTAGAAATTATGAGAAGAAGGTTGAAACGAAATAAAATGAATGTTGATCTTATTCCGACGATGAAATCGTAGAGAGATGCAAACATCATGACTGAATAAGGAATGTTCCTCGGATCGAAACCAAGACGCGATTCCCCAACTTTTCGCGTTTCGGGCCTTTTGGTTGCTCGCTCGATCGTAAACGTATATGCGGGACTCTAGCACACTTTAAAATCCCTCTCGAGGGTGGCGTTACGTTAATGAGGGCACCCGCTTAACGAAGTCGTAGCCCAAGGCTCGTTGAACCGTCTACTACGGCGGTTTATAATCGAAAACATACTTGCAACTCGCTTTTGATGCACGAAACAACACACTTCTCAGTTATGCTGTAACTTTGCTCATGCATTTTTCTCTCATGATACAGGTGTTTGTTTTGCATTGAACTGACCTTTTGTTTCGTGCTTTTTTTTCATTCGCTCGGCTTATCCCTTCGTTGAATACAGGGCCATATAGCGTTCCGATTAATCCCTGCGCTGCGAGGCAGAACACTCTGTCATTTCATTATAATTATGATATACATAATGTTTTTTTTTTATGCATGGGTTTCATTACTTTATGAGAAGGAAAATATTTCAAGCTGGAAATGAGCGTAACAGCTCATAGCGCAGAGTTCTCTTTACGCCTTGATTTAATTTTTCGAGCCATTTAATCCAACGGGGAAGATGTAATTAATAACCGAATTGCTTGTAGTGATTAAACACGTAAATACGAGTATCGTAGTTGCTTGAACATGTTGCAGCGGTTACGGGTTCGATCGGCGATGGCCATATCTACCGTAATGACGTCAATTTGTGGCCTCATTCTCGTTCCGGGAAGTAGGTTTTATGCGGTAATCGGAATCGCCCCTCGGTTAGCCGCCTCCTCCGAATGTATCTTCCGAGCATATTAGTATGCGGATAATCGAAAAGCTCGCTCTCTTCGAGATTCGACTCTGCCATAATTTTATTACTATTATTATTATTATTTTTTTTTTTCAAATATAAACACGCTTCGATTTTGTTTGGTTTGATTCCTCTATAATTTTAGGCGAATCAGTGCTCTTTTAGTGCTAATTGTTATTGTGAAGTTGGGTACGATGAATTTTTATTCCCCTTAAGGGGAACGACCGATTGATTTTCAGTCGGAAACAATGCGCGATTGTATTTTTTCGGAAACTATACTTTTTCCGGCGCACATTTAAAATGTCCACAAATGGTTCGCAGTTGCATGCATTCCGTAATACGTATTTATAGTTACATTTGATCTCTGGTGTATCGCGTATGTTTCGTGCCAACATGGGTGAGTTATTCAATTGTTTGACAAGAGTCCTGTGACCAAATAAACCATTTCGCTCTGTTTGCTCTCTCACTAGATTTAACCTCACCTGTCTCGAAGCGATGCATTATTCATATGGAAACTATTTCTGGGCTCTGCTTTTTCAGTAGGCTGACTATCCGCAGACCATGGGTCAACGCCGATGCTCCCCGAACATGGATTTATTTTATTTTACTAATATTTTCAAAGTTGATTTGCACTTCAGACGAAAACATGTAAGCATTCTCTCTCTCTCTCTCTCTCTCTCTCTCTCTCTCTCTCTCTCTCTCTCTCTCTCTCTCTCTTCTCTCTCTCTCTCTGATGAAAGTGTGCAGAATTAGTTCCACCATAATGAGACGACGCTTTGCATTGTACGCGGGACAGCATGACTTTCAGACTCATGGTAGGAATTAATCAACCTCACTGAGAAATTGGAGATGAGCCGAGGGACGTACCGCTGTCGGTGTATTTGTGTGTGCATAGCGAGACAGGGGGAAGAGGAGGGGAGAGAGCAGGATTCAGCGTATAGACCGAGCCTTTAATTAAGTAAATTAAAATGAGATGGAGAAAGGCTGCATTTTTGCTAGCTCGGATATTGAAAAAAAAAAAAAAAACACGGCATGTTTCCTTTTAAATTATGTCTATACACATATATATGAAAAAATATGGACGCGGAGAATGGGCCAGAAAAAAAATGTTCTGTCACGGATCTCTCGTCTATGTCGTATTTTCTTTATCCTTGTGGTTGTTCAAGCGACTTAAAAGAAGATAAGCTTGTCATTCCCGGCGCACCGAGAATTACGAGGTAACCATTCTCGTTAAAATTTACAAATTGAAATCTGCTCCTTGGAAAGGTATATTCACATACCTGTTGTGTAAATAGTGCTGGGCTTCCGAGGCTTCAGTAGTCTCTGCTCGCCTGTTTTACTTTTTCTCAACTTTTTGTACAGCCGCGTCGCCCAAAGTATTTTAATCATTTTTGAAATGGTATATTTTCCATTTAAGCGGGCTCCTTGCTCCGAAACGTAAGACAAGTGTTCGCGTCGATCGCGGAAATGTCACGAAACACTTTGGTATTCGTATGACCTGAATTACTTGAATACGGAATTAGTTTCCACGTGTCAGTCTCGCTTCACCTACACTCTATCGCTCTCCTTCTTTCTCCCTTATCCTATATGAAATGGAGGAGGAAACTATCGATAAAGGCGACGGCAGTGGAAAACTCAGTGTGTAAGGAAGGGATAATGCACACGAAGTGGACGTGGCCATAAATTCCAGAGAGGATCCGAATACGTTGCAAAGGAACAGAGAACTGTAACCCGGACTATCCGGAGTATAGCAAAATAAAGTACTATGAAAATAATACTGGCAATAAAATACCCGATGCAAAAGGAATATGAAAAATACTAAATGGAGATTATCGGAAAAATGGCAATATATGCAACGCAAAAAAAGAAGCCACGTTTCATTGAAATATACTCTAAGATCTCTTGTACGTTTAACGTTAATTAACGTCAATGAAACGTTAACCAAAAGATGGACGCCTGCGCAGAGTGCATCCTTGGTGTTCCGTGTCAAGAGCCACGGCAGCGGATCGACGCGAAGGATTCAATAAAAGGTGACTTTCATTGAATCCTTCGCGTTAATACCTGCTGCACTCTGATATACTCGAATGGGACGCTGTTTTGATATAATTCTTCTTTTTCGAACCGCTCACGTGTCAGTACTTTGCAGATGAGTGTTGAAATGCGATGTTATTATTGGACGTTATATCGAAAAGTGTAAGACACATTTGAATGTCCGCCCTCATCGATCGGTCATGCGTATTGATCTTCGATTTATCGATCTCTACGCATGTTCTGACACCGATCCTCGCGAAAAATCCCCTTCGAAGGGTCACCTGATGAGCGAAATTAAAATTCTATCTCGGACTCTCGCTCTCTTGCTCATCCGGGGCCGTCATGGAAGAAGCACTTTCGACTAAAATAATTAATTTGGAACGAATCCGAGGTCTGATCACCCCGGTTTTTTCTCATCCATCGAACACGGGATCTCAGAAATCAACACGGACCTCGGGAACAGAAACACACATCGTCCCGGAGTAATTGAGCCATCGGAGAGCATCGCGTTCGAAATATAAGTTAATAAGTTGCGAAAATCATTTGTACCGAATATCGATTCGACTGTATATTGAAATAATCTTTTGTTTCGGTGTGTGTGTGTGTGTGAGAGAGAGAAACAAAGCGATTGGGCGGTGTGTGTATGAGTGAGTGTCGTACATAATGAGATCGATCGGATCAAATGAAATTTCGAGAGCTCCGTTGATATTTTGTTTTTACTCTTTTTTTTATTTCTTAATTATTTAAAAAATAAACTGCATTCGTACACAAGTATAGAATATCATTATGTTGGTTGATTGTAACTTAAGTTATACAAGAAATTGCCGAAAAAAACCAAGAATCAACGGAGAACTGTGCGGACAGATGAAAATCCTGTTAGACATCCCATCGACAAAACCATACAAAAATACAAACGACAGCGACAACAATTCGAGGAGTTGAATATTTTCGATAACTGACCAGTTTGAGAGGATGGAGTTTCCTACGCGTTTGCGTTAACACAGAGGCCAGTTTAACAAATCGAAAAAGCATGTGAACTAGAAAAGAACTGAACCGAAGTTTTTCTTTTCCGATCATTTAAAAACTAGAAAATGCGCCGACTACAAGAACTGTAACAGCCTGAAAGAAAATCAATAAATATCATGATATGAAATCGTAAGATCTAGGGTGCCAGCAGAAATGATATGATCTACGAAGGGTAAAGGCAATTAAAATAAAATATTAAAACGAAAGCTGAAGAAGTATCCACAGGCCTAAACAAACACAGTGAATAAGTTAAAGCTCCCTGACCTTCTCTCTCCTGCTCGCTCTCTTTCTCTCAACTTCTCTCTTTGGACTCGCCCTTGCCTCATTCGTTGGTACATATTTGTACTAAGCGGAATCGTGAATTTTGAGAATCGTGTCCGTTGAATTCCTGCTAAGAAATTCAACGATGCGGTGGCTGCAATTTGGTGGATATATAGTGTTGGAAGACTGTTTGGTCGGATGGCATATCGGTATGCAATAAACCGACTCGCATCTCGAGTCAGGAGTCTCCATTTCCCTCAGAATCCTAAAGCTTCGATTTCCCTGATCATTGCGCTCTCCCTTTCTCCGTGGCACTAACAGAAAAACAACGTCCCTGAACTATTCCGAATATTTCGACGTAAATCGACGCGAAGAGAAGTTAGTGCTAGCAAATCCGTTCGTCAAGTAACTTGGCCGGTTTACCGCGCCACTGCGAATGTCGGCGAATGCTCGATGAACTCTTATAGAATTATAGTGTTCTGTGTAAGCATTGAACAACCGTTATAACTAGAATACCAAGATCCCCTTTGGAAGTTTCCGACGGGCCACGGCTAACAGGCTACATTGATTTTCTTGTACCAAGCCGTGTACTGCGCTCTATACATCTTCCGCTATTATTGCTATTTACTCTTGAAAGTTCGGCCATGTCGATCGTTTCGTTGAATCCCGATTGCATCCTATAGGAAGGGCTGAGGCTAGACGAGTTCTATACAATTCTCGATTTGCAGAATTGCACTCGATTCAACGCATTAACTTTGTGAAACTAAGGCGCCAATAAACACAAAATGATTATGGCAATATTTGTAATTCATTTGACAGTATCGAGCAATTTAATAGTAGCAGCAAGGCGAATCGTAAAATATACGAGAGCAAATGAGGTTCTATACGAAATAGACAGATTGTCGTGGAACAGTTGAGCTGCGGCAGAGAAGCTTCGAAAAGGTTTCCACGGCGGCGGCGACGACGACTGGGTAAAAAATGAGCGCAAAGCCGTTTTATATTCGCTACGGCGAAAGAAGCATCGACGAAGAACGCTGCGAATTACACAGGAGCAGCGAGTATGTGAAAAGTGCGATACGTGAAGCGCCAAGGAAAATGTACAAGGAGATGAGTTTGCGGAAAAATGTATGGGAAGAAATGAGTTGAGACAGCAACGGCGGGAAGAAAAGTACGCTGGAAGACTTTGAGTATGGAAGAACGTACAGCGAATGAGGTAGAATTGAAAAGTTGCACGTTCTGAGTCGCGAGATTAGAAACGCATGAGAGAACTCTCCACGAAGATACGCTGCGTCAACACGCTCGCGGCTTTTTTCCTCCATGAGTAATCGCGGAGCATTCGTAAATAGGAGAAGCCAGAGAATAGATACTTTAAACTCGCAATCCCGTTTATATATAGGCAACGATGGCTCGGCTACTCGGATGCCTGAACGGAAGCAATATTTTTTACGCGCTCCGCGACGACGTTTCCGCCTCCTTGTTCTCTTCCTTTTTGGCAATCTTTCATGGACCCATGTCAACTTTGTCACCGTTGTGCTGCTGGTTACTGTTCCGTTTTCCAACAAAACGCATCGCAGTTTCTCAGGCTCTGTCGAGTCCATTCGAATGCTGTGCTAAATTCAACGTTTACCCTGTTCCCTGGACATAGCCTGCATGTATATAACCATCCCTTAATTTAGTGATCAAATTCAGTGTAGATATTCGCAAAGAAAAGTCCGATGTGTGTGAATTAAAAAACCCGGTGTACGCGTGCATGTGAATATTTCTCATGTCGCTACATCTCGCTTTCTAAAGACCCTTTACCCGCACGACGATGGGAAGCTCACGAATTATTCGTCAGTGCCAAGAGTGCTTTGCAAAGGGGATAAGAAGTGACGCATACATAAGACGGGGGATAAGATGCCTCTCTAGTTTTTTTCTCATTCTTTGTCAAGTCCTCTCGTGTTGAAATCCTCTTCTTCCTTCGCATCCACGTGTTTGGTCGTAATAAGCACGAGAGAAACATGAGTGGTGTACTTGAGCGATTAGCTCGTATAGTTGCAGAAAAGAAGTCATTTTCTCGGGTGTTTGAAGGAAACAATGGCAACGAGGGGAAGCAAAAGGAGGATATTCTTTTGGAATTCAGACACATACATGCAGTGATAGAATTCACAATTTTCATTAAAAAACTTCGGAGAATTGGGTAAAGTTTATTTTTTCTTGAGCCCTTTACACCTCTCATGAAATTGCGAGATTTCCATCAATTGTCAACGGCTCTCGAGTCCGATTATCGTTATGTACATCCTTAACGACCCTTCCTTGCGATTAGAATTCGATTATTGTACTTGTGTAATCAGTCGAGCCAATCGATACAGCGAAAAGAAAAAGCGAACAGGCGTACGAGTAGCTGCGCTATGGACGAAACGAGCGCATATCTAATAAGGTAGCGTATCTGGTAACCTATATGTACGATAGCTCGGTCTGAGTCCTTATATACCACAAAAGTGTATCGGTGTGGGTTCTCGTATGAAACATCTACGTAACATCTATAATACTCTGTACAATTTATAACGTCTTAAAGGGGGCACGATCGCAATACACTTGGGTAAAATATCCTTTATAGTTCGGGGAGAAGCTGGAAATAGAGATGGAGAGAGAGAGAGAGAGAGAGAGAAAGAGAGACAGAATAGCATTTTGGAAAAACGGAGGTTAATATACTTCAGAGAAATGATACGGAACGGTTTGGCTGGTTTTAGTATCCTCTGCGTTAGACCAAAGGGTTGGTCGATATACGCAAAGGAGTAATATAAAAGTGGAGATGTATTTTGAATCGATCGATGGTTTTTCTGTGTCCTTTTATATCTAGTCCCATTGTTGCTCAAACTCCTAGCACGATATACTAGGTCACTCTATGAGAATGCTGAATCGGTTGTAACGTTTTCAGATATTTCAGGTAAATCTGACTCTCACCGTTCTTCAATCTTTATTGCCAATTCGCTCGACACATTTTCACGAGCGTTCTCCATTGGCGGACTCGAAACTAGACTATCCACCAGGTGGCTCGTACGCTGGCAACATCAGGGCTTTGATTTCTCTCGTTCTACCTAATATCCGTTTACACATGTACGCGTATGTTGGAACGGTTCTCATCGAGGGTCTGCGAAGACCTGGTAGATTTCAACGAGCAACCGAGTCGAGGGTTAGTGGGGTTTCGGAGGATGCGGAAGGATTTGCGCGATGGTTGCCCGCGTTCCCTTTTCTCTCTCCGTAACATATGTACACACGCGCCTATACAAGTATACATATAGAGTATAAATGCGGTATCAACTGTACTTCGCACTCCATAATCCAAGCGGGCTCCACCATCCGCTGTTCACCCCATTCCACGTTTCACCTCAACTCTATCACGCTCTTCCTCGCATTTACTTCCCCCTACGTATGTATCCCTCTCCTTTATACCGATTACGTTGGGTTTACCTCTATCTCCTTCTCTCCGCTCCCTCTCTTCCTGCTTTTTTCCGACATATTTATTTTCCCACCGTTTTTTACAATCCTTACTCACAGGCATTATTGCCACCAATCGTTTTTCCTTGAGAATAAAAGTGCGAATGAAATCCACTGTTAGCCTGTTTCCATTCAACTTATCAGAACAGTCGAGTCTCTCACTTATTGTTTCAAACCGTTTCGGATATGGCGATAATAACAGCTGTAAAAGTTTTACAAACGTTCCTTTCTCTTTTTTCAATATCACACCGCGCGATTGTCTTGTTCATCTCATCCCTGCCGTTTATCGAGGAAATTCTTTCAAAATGAAGTACATTGTTGTCTTCCGATACTGTCGAACACAAAGTGCAATGTGTTTAAAGGTGAAGGTGAGGAAATTCGGAACAGCTGAGTGAAAATTGATCAAATCATTCGTCCTCAACGTGTCGATGACCATCGATGTTCCCATTTTCTACAAAATGAAAAAGTAAAACATTTCATGTTTTCATCATTGACCAGCATCGTTATCATTTTCCATCAAACTTTAAATTTCCTCGATCAATACGGGCTCCACAGAATCTGTTCGAAATTAATCCAAACTTACACGGATTAAAAGTTGATAGATCAAAAAATACGATAAACTGAATAAGTTGTAGCATTAGCATTGATAAAATAATTTGCTTTGTAAGACTTGTCGAAATAATTTTGACCAAAGTTTCAAATCAATTGTCCTGCATGTGATTTCGTTAATTAATAAATTCATAAATTCCCTGAGCGTGTACAAAACTTTATGACGAATCTTACTTCGAAGCAAATATGAGGTATCACGCTCGAACATTATGCGACAATAGCGAACATTGATGGGGCTATCGCATGAGTACAGGCACGGAAAAGTGGTGGTTTAGGAATTTAGCGATAACGCGGTGTTCGCGATTATCCTGCGTTTGAAATGATCCCTCCTCCACGCGAACGCTCGTGCAATTAGGATATGTTTTGTCGTTTTAATGCTCGTAATAATTGGACAATTTAAATTTACAGTCACGAGTGGAAGAAAAATACTTGTTATTATTTTTTTTTCGATTCGTACGTTTTATCGCAAAGTCGTGGAAATTGATATACGCGGGAATTGAAGAGCTCCGAGAAAATGAAAAGCGTAATCAAGAAATATTGTTCGATGTTGAATTTCTGTGCGAAAGAGTTTTACTCGATTACGTACTCCGCAGCTCTTTTGGTAGCACATCGCGCGTGTAAGAGCGTGTTGAAAATGATGATAGGTAAAAAATGATTGTCTCGTTCACACTTGGGATATTCAACATTTCTCTGCATCATCAGCCTGTTGTCGATTAACGCATTGAACGTTGCGATTATAGTGCTGAAAGGAATATGTAAATATGATGAGAGCGATGCTCCAATAGGACGCTCCCTTGTTGTATGGCCATTTGAAAAATTGAATTTCCTACGCGAGCATTCATGCACGGGGGAGTTACCCACGTGAACAGCTCAAACAAAAGGCCCTTGACTAATTTTGCACGTGTTTGAAATGATTTCCGTAATCGCATGCATCAGTCTGCAAAGATTCGTTGAACGACTATACTCGCGCACGAGGAGAAAGCTCTGGAGTGTCCCATAAGTGGAACGAGGAGAAAGAGCGCCCGCTGCAGAGAATAGGGTCTCCGTCGAACGGATTGCTGGGTAAATCGGAGAGAAGAGAACAAGAAAAAGCGCCGAGTGAGTGCGAAGAGAAAAAAAATGGAACGAAACGAGATGGTAAACGAGGGCAAAAGTAGGACACGGTTCATAAACGATCCGGAAAAAAAATTCTTTTCTCGGTCGTGTATCGGATCTATCTATCGGATTTATCTAATCTGTTCCGTCAAGACAAAAGTCATTACAAAACACTCTCACAGCAAGAGCTGCGTTTTTCGACTCTTGTCGAAATGTTTGAAAAAAAAGTTTTCGTAATATTTAATTTTTTTTAGCGTTCAGGAGGATGGTGTGCAAGTTGACCACGGTTGACATTTTCTGTGTTACTCTTTTTATAGTGACTAATTAGAGTTCTGCAGCTGGAAGGTTTTCAAAACCATAAACGTCTCTCGTTCTTTACGTGCATGTCGAAGAAAAATTTCTTATTTTGCACGATATAGATTTTAACCCTTCGAGTGCATACTGGGTCGTTTTGACCCCAAAAAGTTTCTGTCAGCCATAAAATATGGACAATTAACGACAAAAAAGTCTGTACAATAAAAAACAAAAAACGCCTCGGGTCAGAGTTGACTCAATATATACACTTATAGGATGTGTGCATCCCTCAAATCCGTTCAGTCGTCAACTCCGTTTCAACTGGAAAGCAAAAACGAAATTCTGCCAAATTGATTGCGTGCAAAACGACGTCGAAATATGAATAGAGAAATCGACCCGGAAAATTACTTCGGAAGCAATTTATCGTACAATATAGAGGAAAATGTGGGAAATAATTGTTAAAGCTTTGTACAAGGTCATTGTATATTTTTATTTATTACTTCAGTTATGAAACATTGCACTGGATGAAGAATGATGAATTGCCCTTGTTGGTGTGCATTACATACATATATATACATAGTTGTATATCCAAATCGAAATGTCAGTCTCTCGACAGAGTCGATCCAGGAGTTACACATTCCCACGATCGTACGCGTGGCAGGATTTAAATATAATCTCGATGAGAAAAAGCGCTCTCCCTTTTTTTCTCATAATGGGAAAAACCAAAACTCGAGACAAGGTCGTAAACGCACTTACACTTGACACATTTGTTTCTAGCTAAGAATAACAATAATAACATTCATTATTAACGCCACTGCCGGCATAGCCAGTGGAGTATCCATAGGTACACAAAGTATATGCTAGTGCATGTTACAGGTCGATATTTTATAATACACGAATGACCATAAATGATTTTTCCGATGTACATACATATATATATATGGGATGTAAACATATTTCGGTCGATACGTACCGCATATGGGGCATTCCAATAAAAGTTACACAGCCTTGGGGTCTGATTGATAATTATTCTCGTATCCTTGGTTTTTTTTTGTTCATACTGGTTTCTAACGTGAGGCAAATCAAAAAATGCAAACGGTGGACCGGCGCGATCGTGTCAGTTGTGTACAAAATATTAAAAATACTTTTCCCATACAGAGTTCAATGAAGAATGCAGTTTCTTTCGTTCTGTTGCCGAACATTATTTATAGGCTCGGATCTCCGTTTGCCGTCGGTACCGTTGGCAGAAAGTTGACAATTCTGCTCAACAACGAGATCTCTTCAAAGTTCGAAGGTCATATCGTAATTATGAAACAGTTGCTCAATCAGTGGCCGGTACAGACCCGTTCAATTAGGGAGGGTTTGGCAAAATAAAAAAAAAAAGATTGACTGAGTCGAAAAATTAAGAGATTTAACGCGTTTAGGCTGGATGCCCCATCCATCATATATACTTGTCGAAATTTACGTATGACCTGCGAGTTGCGGGGTTACACATGATATTTCATCTTATGTACACAGCACATTGAAGTTCCATTTTAGCCTGTTACTTGTTTCATTCCACTTGGTTATTCATACGATTTTTAGTTTCTGCCCTGTCGAACAAATACGTATACGTTGGGGAAGGTGTGCAGTATATGCTGGTCAGTTTGAATATTAACGGGTCGGCATACAGCTAGAAATATGAGACTCGGCAAAAGATCACGTCTCTTCGTAATTTCTTTTTTGTCTCAACCGCATTGTTTTTCCCAATCGAAATGGACATCGAGGCTGCATCGCATTTGACGCGTGAACGCGCTGTGTTCCATTCTACAAAAGGATATTCTTTATTCTTCTTTTCTTTTTTTTTTTGCGCGAGCGTTAGTGTGTTTATATACAAAATTGGCAAGGGAAGTAAATGTATTCACCCGCCGATCACAACGAATAGTGTGGGAAACATAAAATGAATATTTACCCAACGAATCGCGATGTAGACGATATATTATTCAGGTTGCTGCTGAGTATGTTTAGACTGCTCGGGGGATGCGTGTTCGCAAAATTCGATAAGCCTGGACAGCGTTTTTTAAGCAGGCCAAAGGAACGAGAACGTGAAAGCATTTTCCATTAATAAATCAATATTCCCTGATAAAATAATTTGCATTATGTTTGCAAATAGAACAGTTCCTAAATGCCCTGAACAATCAGCACCGATTATCAACCGAATGAATCTCGTAACAGTTGATCGAGGTATCACGTGGCTCGATCTTACAATTCACCGAGTCTGCATGCTAATCAACTTATTTCTAAACCTGGTTTAGAAACTGTTCATTTCATTCGGTACTGCAGGGCTATTTGTTCGAACATCGTGTATAGAACGTACGAAATAATTCCGTGAGAACTCGCACTCATTCAAAAATACAAAGAGACTGTAATAAAAACACGTTGGATCGTTGAAGTAATCGAACATTATTAATCCCTGTTTGCACAAAATTTATGACACAGAAGCGTACTCACTTTCTCTCTCTCTCTCTCTCTCTCTGCCACTCTGTATCTCTCTCGTTCTCACGCACTCTTCCTCTTTCTCTCATCAGAATATATATGTATAATTAAATTTTCTCGTTGCTTCATCTTGATATCACGTGTACGAAATTATCATTAAAACGTAAATATTCGTCGTTAATGTTTCTTACATATTATAATTATCCATTACTGTCACGTAACCGCGTTTCGCTTCGGACAAAATATTTCGAGAATAGAACGACATTGTAGTTTTGTGTTAATACTCATGTTACGCTGGTAGAATTAAGATCGAGTCTGGATGTGATTCGGTGGAGTTGGAATGGTTTTGCGAGGGATTCGGAGGTAGGTAGGTAGTTGGGAAATGGTACTTGGCGTCTATCGGCAACGGAATAGAAATACGAGAGCTAGAAGGAGGTAAGGCGCGAGGTAAAAGTGTACAGTTGGTGAACACGCGGCTGCGAGGGCGTAGGCGTATGATGCTAAGCAGGTGTTGTACGAGCTGGGATTGACGCGAGTAACTGCGCAATAGTGACGCAGTACGCACGCACTGGTCAGGGCCCCACAGCCCCAAATTTCTTCAACTTCCCGAGGCAAAGATACGGCGTTCGCGGCGTAATATCTGCTCGTGGCAAACAACAGCGAGAAAACAAATCCTTAAAGATATGGTGGATTTCAAGCTGGGAGAATTCACATATTTCAGTCGATAATGATTAGATGATTGCTCGATTGAATTGGAATAGTTTTCATGGCAAAACTGATTTTTAATTATTTTTAAATCCATGAAAAACTCGACGTTGTCTGGATGGAAAATCGATCAACCTCGTCCGAGTATCACCCAGAAACGGATTTTCGTGCATGATAAATTATCGGTGACAGTGAGAACGGAATTACTCACCTTACGAACGCGCTGTCGTCGGTCTGAGTGAATCGATCGGCGAGATCATGAAGACTGTGAGGCGTTATCTCTTCGAGACGATAATACTCGAGGAAGGAGTATTCCGTCGCCCAATGTGCGTTACCTTCTTCATTAGCTTTGGGAAGATCGAGGTAAAATTGCGTGTAATCGAGGATCTGTTTTCAAACACACACACGGACATCCGTTTCAGACAGCAATATTATGATGCTTATAGACATTTTCGCGACTGGACGTAGACGACGAAACGCCCAGTACCGACTATACCTCGTTGCCATAAAATACACAAACCTAAACTTATAGAAACAAACACAACGTATCGAACGTACAAACGAAAACCGCCATGAAATTGAAGCAGGAAACCAAAGCTCTCTCGTGAATCTCTCAACCAAGCCTAAACAAATATAAACAAATGAATCTAAAGTTGCATAAACCTTAACGAAAACCGCATACCAAACGAATAGAAAAATACACCGATATTCTATTATTTATAGCATTATATTAATCCTTCGAGTGCACACCTCCTAGAAGTCCATATTGGGTCAATCGGACCCAAGGTGTTTTTCAAATCGTTGTATTCTGGTAAATATGCATTTTTTTCTGTTTTTTCTTGCAGAGACGTTTTTTGTAGTAAATGATTCATATTTTATAGCCCTAAATTAATTTTTTGACGAAAACGAAAATTAAATGTCGATACATTCGTTGCCATCTAATACCAAATAATCGCGGTGACAGAAAATTTTTAGGGTCAAAAAGACCCAGCGTGCACTCGAACGATTAACAATCATGTCACGTTTAACATTTAAATTAAATTTCTGTGAAGACAATGAAACATTCTCTTTTGCCACGGAAAAAATAAACCGGCAAGAAAAACTTCCGTGTTTAAAAAAATTAAACAAGCAATTAGTAGGAAAAAATATTTTCCGTTCGATCCCGACGTTGCAAACTTCAGCGTCACACAGATTGGTTCGTCTTATATCATTATAGATAATAACGATTTTTCTGTTTTCATCATTGAGGGTAATACCAATGATTGTCTCACACACGGTTTATTTATATTTTGTTGCACCGCGTATTGTGTATGCATTTTGTGAGTTGTGCATCTAGTCGCTCGCTGAACAGTCACGAGCATTCGCTTACTCGGCGTTGTGTCGTCGACGTCTAGTCGCGTTATCCTAATTAAAAGTTTCATTGAAAAAAAAAAGAAAAAAACAGTAAATGGGACTCGGAATTGCTCTACTGATGAAATGAATTCAACTTCCGGTCGTGATCGAGCTAAGCAAAAAAATTTAGCTCAATCTCGATGACCGATCGCAGCTTTTTATTCACTCATCTGCATTACCGTAAAAAGTTTGAATCAAGCAAGCCTAATTGCTGTCGATAACATCGCTTTGATGCAAAATAGAACAATTTAATTATTCGAGATTCGTTGAGACGAATTCAGAGCATGTACCTTTCCCGTGCTTGTTTCGAACTTGTAAAGTCGAAGTCCCGGATTGTTCGGTCCATTGGCTCGGCCCGGCGTGACGCTCGGTGCCATCATGATCCAGGAAACCGGCACACCTGCTCAATACCGAGTTTTTATACGATCAACTTGAGAGAGTCACACGATCTCTTCAATTTAGCAAATTAATTCTGTTTCCACGAACATTTATCATTTCATCGTTTTAACCTGTGAATTTATGCTATTTCGGGATTATCCAATAATGAAAACAGAGGTCGCATACCACCATCGCTGTAGATCGTCCGGAAAGTATCCGAGTGCCAATGCCCGAAGAATTGCCCCGCAATTATGTCCGAGAATTGTTTCACCAGTTGCAAATAACGTGAATTGTGTCGATCGCTCATTACTCTTGCCCCACCGTCGCGTTCCTCGACTCCTGGGGGCGTGTGCCCCACGACGTATACCTGATGGAGGAAACGTCGATTTATGCCACTTTATTTACAACTTTTAATCTTACGTTACTCATTTTTCTGTGGAAAGTTGTTCTTTGAATCTTAATATATAAAAAATTGTCCGCTAACAGAGCTGCACTGATAATAAATACGACTTTTCCATCGAATTCTTTCTTATCAATCTCAAACTTATCTTCTTCACTCTTGTGACAACTTTGAAGTTACTATCCAAACTTTTGGGGTGGTGAAAGTGAGAACTTGGCAATGCTATTAAGTCGTCGTCTTGACATTTTGAGAAGAGTGTGTCATCATCTCCTTCGTCCTTGGGTCCAAGCTCACTTCTGGTTCGTTCTCATCTTTGTCTGACAATCTATTTGGTCCCAAAGCGCGAAAGAGGATGAGCTGGCAGGATAACTATACTTTGGTGAGGACCGGAGGTAGGTGGGTATGCATCGAACAGTGTCGGAAGGAGCAAGCGAAGGGGCGCATCATCAAAGTTTCGGTAATACGCGTACAAAGCATCCCTGAGACCGAGGAGCCAGCCCGGTTCGTTGCTCGAGATTCACTCCACGAGGGGGAGAACTTACTCCTTATCACAGAGAAGCTTCCGAATAATCAATTTCAATTACATATGGCTATAGGTGTATAATTCGAGATTCAAGAGCGTTAACTCGTCAACTAATTAAGCCCTGCTTCAGAGAAAGAAACTGCAACCTCGTACAGCAGAGAAGAAAATATGAAAGCCACTAACTTGTGGAAATCCTTTTCCTGCTCTACTGGTAAAAACAATAACTGCGGTGAATAAAATAATCTTCTAGACCACCTGTGCATCGAGGGTGAAGAATATGTTTTCTTTTCCACTTTTATGGTTTTACTTAAGTCGGTAATATTTAGCCAGAGTCACTGATCCGAAAGTTTTGCCTACGTGGTATGTTAGTTTGTACAAATTACGACCGCAAACTTTTTTCTCGACGTGAACTACGTGTTTGGGAACTTTCCATTTTTTTGCAAATTCACACAGTGTCGGAAGAATGAATTTTTCAAAAATCGACGTTCGGTAGTGCTAATGGTGTATACAATGCGTACAAGCGACAGAGAGAAAGAGAGATGGATTTTGCAGCTGGAAACAACTAGATTGTTCGGTCAAAATTGGGGTTGTTAAAAAAAAAAAAAAAACAGAAAAATTTTCATGTCATATCGATGCAAGTGGAATCTCGTTGAACCAAAAAATGCATCGTACAGTCCGTTCTCATCACACGGCGATAATTTAGACGGGGAATGAAAAAAATGTGATCGCTCGAATACCACGCTTCTCTCTATCTCTCTTTCTCGTTTTTGCTCTCACTCGATGTTTAACCCGTATGCGGAAGCTTTACAATAAGTTTTTGAAACAGCAGGGAAAGCGGAAATGGGAACACCATTGACAATAGTCGGGAGGAATAATAGACAATATCGACGTCCACAAACGAGCACTCGCGTTGGCGTCAAACTAAAAAGGTAGAGAGCAAAATATAAATGTATATCTAGTGTATGTCGGTCGGAATAGTACCACGGCCGCGTACCATTGTGGAGCTCAAATAGCGCAGCGTGCACAATTCTCGTGGCGTTTCCTGCAACAACGCGTGGTCGACAGACATTGGGGAGCGACGATGCAGCAGTATGAACTGAGAATAAAAGGGTCGCGGAGTTTGAACTGCAAAAGCCAGAGAGCGAGAGTCGCGCGAATGCTATATATATGCGAGTAACGAGTATGACGATGAGTAAAAGAGAGCAAGTCTCGCGTGGGCCTCTATCGATAGGACGATGGCTATGAGAATGACAAGCGAATCGCTGATTGATCTCTTTTCACGCAGAGAGTTCCTGGCTCAACGATTCGTAATGAGTAATCGTATTATCGGAAGCTCTGCGTTAATTGCGTTTGCTGACTATTCTAACGGGTGTATGTCTCCTCAATTTAAGGGGGTTGGCCAGGTACCGTGAACTTGTCCCCATTCTATAGGAATGATTAATCAGTGTGCCTGTGCGTAGCTGCTATTTTTTCCACGATGCACTTATCGGCAGTGTATTTTCTCGCTAACAAAATTAATAATCAATTAATTGCAGATGTACTTTGGCTCTTCGTCTTTTATTGAATTGGATTAAATGATAAAAAAAAGCGTGACTGGCAGAGTCGAGGATTCCGACAATTTGCTAAGGAAGGAGACTGTCGAAAAGAAAAACATAAAAAAAAGTGGCGCCCGTATGACGAGGGCATTAGTAAGTTTAGAAAAAGCGAACTGCTGTGGCCTCACGTCGATGGTTCTCGCAAAACAGTATGACGAATGGATCCTTCGCGCGGCGTGCGAAATAAGAACTCGCGTTTGCTCGTAGTCCGGAAGATGTACGTCCTCGCGAGCGAATACTCGCTCCGTTCTACCGCAAGGACTACATCCGCCTTTCCCGTTCATTACATATTGCAAGATTCTACCCTTACGGAATTCCCGACGTGCTGAACCGTTCGACTGTGCTATGACCACTTGAATCTCCATGTGGCTTATGCACGTAATGCAGTCTCTGAGCGATAGGAATCCATCCGAACCACCCGAACTCTTACCTGAATTAGAATCCGTTCGATTTTATAGCCAAGTCGTAAATCGCATAGGCTAGCCAGAACTACGCCCAACTTGCTTTTTCCCTCGATTTTCAGAACTGACTTTCCATTAACGATGCCTATATCGCCTGGGCTGTGAGGTTGTGCCTCGAATCAACTTAACGCAATCATCGCTCGGAAGAGAATTTTTCTGAATAATTCCAGCCAAAATGATCAATTGGACGTTTCGCACTGTCATAGAGAATGTAATTCGCAGCAGAATTGATATATCTTTCTGTATATATAAAAATCTCGTGTCACGATGTTTGTGGCTGCACTCCTCCGAAAAGGCTCAACCGATTGTTATGAAATTTTTTATGTATAATTGGTAGATATGAGAATAGGTCGTAAAGTATATTTCGTACCGCTAGGCCGCGTTATTTTTTATTTAACAACCAAAATATTCACTAGAAATAATTGATATGGCAGAACAACATTTGTCGGGTCAGCTAGTATAACATAATATCAATTTTCAGCAGGGTCGATATTACGCCAGTCTCGCTGGAAAAGAAAAAGAGAGATAGAGAGGAGGGATCACAACTTCCGCGAACGACCCCGAAGGAAATATTCAAATAACATTGAAGGACGTGAAAATACAAGCATTCCGAAAATGTATGAAAGTCCGGAAGGACAGATTGCTTACAGAATTTAGAGTCAAAAGTATAAGGAAACGGCTATTGAACGATGACAAAAAGTAGGAAAGGGTGGTGCATTCTTGCAAGATGCTCTATTACAATAATGTTTTTAAATATACTTGAACACGAGCTAAGGAGCTTCGTCATTACTTTCGAGAGAGTGGTTTATGCAGAGCGCTTGGGATAGAAGAAACTAGAGCTGAATAGTAACGTAGTCACCATTTCTCGAGGAACTTTTTTACATCGGGGATTGAGCCCCACATGTTTCACCGGTGGCATGAAGCAAAGTGGGATGGAAATCGAGGAGGTTTTGGAAGGGACGCTCTAACAAGTTCCATCGGAGCTTGACATGGGAAGGCGGTCGTAGACGGAGCGGATCTCTCGGAAGCTATTCCTATATTATGTACGAAAGGCAAGGCAAACCGACTACTACATATATGGAATAAGAGTATCGACGGATCTTGAACTTTTGCGGTTTTATTATATCAGGCGTTTCGACAGTGACGAGGAAAATGGCATAAGTTGTTCAAGCATCGTCGGTCCAGATTGCAGGTCCATGAATCAATTGCGAAAGATCAAAAGCAGTTTTGTATAATTGGTGGTTCGAGGTCGGTGAAGCCAAAGGCTAGGTCCAAATTCCTAGGAAAGGAACTTTAAGCCCAAACACGATGCGCTAAACGTGAGTAATGAAATGCGCTTAGCCTACAGCTATGTGTATACAGAATGAGCAGCTTAGCCTTTTGAGTCCACTATTATAATGTGTAAGCTGGAATCTGTGTGATGAATGTGTGGGCGTGTGTCGATCAGCTTTACGGAATGGATTTGGGGAAGCATTAAAGAGTAAGTAGCCGAATGAAACGGGGTCACTCCGACGTAGCGAGCATCACAACGGATATGTGTATTATATGCACATATATGTGGATATGGTTACAACGAAGGAGCAAGAAATTTGTTGCAGTGTTATGGTGCTGCTTGTGGCACGTTGCATCATCATTAAACGAACTCTCTGAAGAATACTAATTTGCACAGTCTCTTTCACGGTGTGCCTAACTCTACCGATGTAACTCTCACGAATGGAAAATGTTAAGGTCTGCAGGGAATAACAGTGATTCGTACAACTTTGTTTCGATATAATCCAAAAGTCTGTATAATCTGCGGTTGATTATACCGAATGAACACACTTTCCTAATTAGAAAACATACTTGTAGGAAATTCTAACGTATATAAAGTTACGCGTGCGTTTATTTGCATCGCAAATATATTGTCACATTCGGTATATACTTATACAAGGAAACTTGATGCGTCAAGCAAGCTCGTTTGAGAAAAGTCGCTTCAATTCGTTTATAAATCTCATTTTATTTCGCTCTACCGCTTCTCATCTCGCTTCTCATCATCATTCGAGGTGGCACGGCCGAGGAGTTTTAATATTGGAGAAGAAACGGAATACATAGCAACGGTCCAGCATAACGTGAGCATTTTTTTCTATAAGGAAAGTGAAAATCTGTTTGACCAAGTACTTACTTTTCGAGCGTAAAGAGATCGAAGGGAAAAAAGAAAACGTAGATAGAAGCAGGAAATGGGACCCTGCAGGAGGGAGAAGCTCCGGGAAAACGTATCACTAGCCTGAAGGAGCCAACCGACGAACTCGTGCAAGTATAGGAAAGGTTCGTATCGTGTAGGTTACCAAGTTTCCCCGGGACTCTGGTGGATCGAACACACACACGCACACCAAGACACAGACAGCAGAATCCCAACAGGGTTGTGACAGGATTGTTGGAACGTCTGAGGCGAAGACATTGCTTTCTCAGTCGTACGAATGAGTTTCCCTAGGAGACGTGCAACCGAGCAAGACCAAAATTTAAAGCGACTGCGAGCGAGAGAGAAGGAGGGAGAGTGGAGGAAAGATATTAGAGTGATCGGATCGTATAGCACACTCGCACACTCATGGGACCAGTAACGCCGATGCTCGTATCGCCAAGTACCACCACAGCCCATGGTACATTGTCTACAATGCAGCCAAGTAACAATAAGAAAATAGATTGCATCACCGCAATATTTCCGGTCGGTTCTCCTGCCTCGATCGCATAAGTACGTCATTGTACAAATAAAAAATCCTGGAGAGCCAAGCCGCTGGCATATTTGTTCGGATTTACAATAAGCAAGTCGTGGAATATTTATAGACGAGGCTTATAAAATGATAAGAAAAAAAATAAAGCGGTTATGAGAGACCGCTTGGAAATGAGTAGCAGAAAAAATTCGATTGCTCACCGCCTCTTTTTTCTTTCGAGCTGTTCGCAGCGTGGCATCAAACCAAAACCATTGACCGTGTGGATCATCAGAGTTATCGTTACTTGCGCTGCTACCGCCGATCGAGTTGCCCGATCGACGGTCATTAACTCGATTGTCCATTCCTGCCTCCGTCTCGAGCCATAGATTCGTGTTGAGAAATATGATCCTGTAATTTTCGGATGTTTGCTCGATCGTGTAGAAGCCAGCTGTAGACAGAATCGTAAAAGAGACGTGTGTTTAATCGAGCCGAGTAAAGAGCGCCCACGGAATGGATTGTGCTCACGCAGAGGAGTAGTTCATGCGGCAGGTGGGTGAGTTTATGAGAGTAATTGATCAACCTTTCGGGTACACTGTTATGCCATTCCCGTCTTTTGTTTGGCTGGCCGACTCGACACGTTGGCTAATGTTGAGCTGGCTCAACAGGCTTGATAACGCACGTTTGTAATCCCGCGTAAAAATCGGTGAGTCTTGTCTTTTTTCCGATTGTCTATAGATTCCAAATTTGTTCAACCGATACGGAACTGATTCGAAGCTTGGCAGAGAGCTCTATATCGAAAGATCGCTACGTAGGGATGTGTTAGAGCAAAAATATTTTGTAATTGAAGAAACACTTCCCATACGAAGTAATGGACGCACCCAGTCCATTGATAAATGCCACAATTACATCATTACTCGTTTTATCGATAGATTTAGATTCTCCAGCTAGTAATCTAAAGCTTGGGAATGAACTGTAACCAGATCGTTACAAACTGTTATACCCATGCAGCGTACTCGCGGTTCCCGACATCATATTTTCTACTCTGTTTACTTATGCTTCGTAATTATTTTTGCACTCTATCTCAGGTCCACGGTGTTTGCGAACCTCGTCAAGTTTCTTGGGTATATAGGAAAAGTTGGGAAATATCTAAAAAGTATGAGATCTAGAAAGGTGACTAGGTGGGTGGTCTGGGACCAGGTAGCAAAAGAGCGTATATTTCTACCACTACCTTTACCTTGCAACAACTCTAGTAGGAGCAGCAGTAGTAGTGGTTGTTTTGCTGTTTTGTGTAGTAGTAGCGAAGCCCCGTAAGTCCTCATTTCCCTCGACGCATTTACTTCCCCTCTGTTTAACACCCTCACACCATTATTCGGCTTTTTTCTCCTGCCGACCGAGCTCTTTTGCTCCTGCTACCCTCTCTCCTTATCCCCATTTACCCTCTGCCCTTCGCGAATACCGTATTTTCTAGTGAAAACTTTTGCACCCCGAGCCAAGAAAACTTTCCGATTTATGCTTCGCGAATTAAGTATAACTCGTTTTTTCTCCTAACCTTTCTCTCAGCGCGCTCCGCGTTCATTTTTTTTAAATAATTTTTTTTATTTCATTTCGCGCAGCGGGCTAAAGAAATTGCATGCTGTCGTACCCTCATTTCTACTTGGGCCTTTTTGCTGCCAACATCAGCAACGCCCGTCGCACTCTCCACGTTCGATCTCCTTTATGGACCACGGTTCTCCGGAGCGTATTTTCTAAACTCGAAAGCCAACTTTTGCCGCTTGCCATGTAATCAGACCCTCGTGCCAGACGTGTCAAGTGCACATATCATTTCAACCGGTTGATTGCCTCATTCGAACCCAACATTCAATCGATTATTTCACCATCGACAATCACGTCTCTTTGCTGCGTCGGTATCTGTTTAAATATTCTGAAATCTACGTAATACTACGATACTCACTTTTTTCGAAGGTCTGAAGAGCTTCAGTCGGTAACCAATGCATCCAGAGTTCTGCCGTTTCCTTGAAGCTCAGACCGATATCCTCGTGTCCCAGGGCAGGAAACACGAATTGTCCAGTGAACGTACGTGACAACAGATCCGTGAGATTCTTCAAACATTGGAGTCGCAACTCCTTGCTCATTTTTTCGCTATGAGACAACGCGTCACTGGAACAATCGAGCATATTGCCCACTTTCGTGATTAACTTATACGCCCGCGATGCCTCGGAAAAACGTGCACGCGGATAAATCTTTCTGTACTCTGTATGTATCGGAGTTAGAACACGTTCCTCTGTCGCGAACGAATATTTTTTGCTCGAGGAATTCTCTGGAGTTGAATTTTCCATTGCGAATTCATATCAAGCCTTTTCCTCGCCTAAAGTGTCTACGGGAAATTGAAATTTACTAGAATACTGTGTCCATTAGTTCGAGCGCTACGGGCTCGTATTCTCATAATTGAAAAAAAAAGAAAATAAAAAAAACATCAACAAAGTACTCGACGCGGTCACAAGAAATAATATCGGCGAGGTTGATGAATAAATAACGAAATTCCTGATACACCGGTAGTGAATGAGTGGCGTCAAAGTTCGAAACTGATATCAATAATTGGCTCCGCAGCGGGAAGAGTAAAACTTTGCCTAATAACTTAATGGCCTCGTCTATATTCTGAACATAAAACTGGGCCCACCGATTCACTGGCTTGTTTGCGCGATGTTAAGCCCTGATGGACGCGAAAGGGAGTCATGCGTCGTGACCTTTTGGGACCCAGGAACTACCGGAGGAACTGTTTTCGTATTCCCTGTGTCGAGGGCCAACAAAATTGCTCACTGACCGCCGCAGATGGTAAGAATATATTGTGGTATTTAAACTGTACTCTGGGCCATTCAGGTAAAAGGAAAATTGCGTACTCAGTGGGACAACAATCCCACAATTCAGCAAAGCTATTGTAGTCGTTGAATCCTTTTTTTTTCTCTCACAACGCCTACTCAACTTACGAAAAGTTCTTTCAACTTTCCCAACCTCAATTGTTCTGGTAAATTCTATTGTGCAACGTCAAAGTTCATGACCAGAAATGGAGTAGTTCACTGATAACGACCGGTTGCTCGATTTTACAGTAACGCTAATGATTAAAAAACTGGCTGATGCGACGAAAAACTGGAATGAATAATTAAATAGCTAGAGAAAAACTTGTTGTCCCAGGCCAGGCGTTGTCTAGACAGCAGAAAGAAAATGAAGACACGAGAAAAACGTTTCACAGACAACTTCCCAATGATCGATATTGTGTGGATTTAAACGTATAAATTATGAAACTAAAAAGACGATTAATGTGATTAGACAAATGGAAGCGAATAAAGTTTGTGGAATAGAGCGATCGTTGCCTGTCGCGCGGAAGGCAGGTACGAGATTAGTGCTCGTGTCGGAAATAGGTGGTGAATGCAATAATGAGGATGATAAAAAAAATGAGATTTCACGTCTCAGAGAGTTTTTCACCGCTTGGAAGATTTGTGTAAACGTAATTATCATCAATAACCCAATTGCTACTGAGGAGAAAAGAGGGAAGAGAGATGTGAAGAAATCTGCAGTGATTTAGAAGAGGCGGAGTAACGAGCGGAAAATCAATGATGAATATACCAAGTACAATGAAATCCACCGGCAACATCTTTACAGGTGTGCCACGATTTCGTTTTAAATATTTCATTAAATGGATCCTCCGGAGATGGGCTGCTTTTCTCTCGTTTTTCCAACGCCATCGTCATCTCTCGCGGTCTCTACCGCTTCTATGACAGAGTCTCTACTTTCATTCGTTCACGTCAGTTCTGCGAGATCCCAACGTCGATGTCGGATAACGGGCTTCTTCTCGCAGCTTTTGCACTCTACCATTGCTGCTTTCTATCGGTGCCGCTACGTGCTAAGCCGACGGATGGTTCGATAAAAGTTTCCTCACGGCACCGCGGGGTCGTTATATCTGCCGTCTCTCCCGGGGGCTGCTTCTTCAACGGGCATACACAGCGAAAAACCTCCAACGCGAAAACTCTCTGTTTCTCCTACTCTCTTTCCACCCGCCTGTCTCTCTTTCTCGTAAGCGAACATCCGCTTGTGGACTCGACGAATCTTTACCAGCCGTGGGGCTACTTTTCACAGATGTATGTGTGTTCGCAAGT
Source organism: Hyposoter dolosus (assembly GCA_963921915.1). Lineage (NCBI taxonomy): Eukaryota > Metazoa > Arthropoda > Insecta > Hymenoptera > Ichneumonidae > Hyposoter > Hyposoter dolosus. Next base: position 12,301,802 of record OY998129.1, on the reverse strand, counting down.
ATAGCTACAATGACATATAGAATAAGACCACAGAACCTCGAACGTACTACGTGCCTCGGAATCTTTTTCTATCATTCGTCCATAGAATGCGCGCGTAAACGTCGTACAGTGAACCCACGGACTACATCTACTTTTTTCTCTTTCACGTTAAACGAAAGAGACATATATATACATCACATCGGGCGAGATAAAAATGTATTTCGTACGAGTATAAAGTATATATTCGGTATAGATATAAATGTCGGATCTCGCGTGCGCGGGAAGCATACCCAGTCCAAAGCACGAATTCGATTCCCTCGCCGTGTTTTGATTTCATAGCTTTGGCCGCTGATTCGATCAACGCCCAGGGTGAATCGCAGTTATAGTCACCGAAAATACCGGGTGTTCTTCGGTCCTGCCTTGGGCGTCCGGTCTCGACGTTACCTCTCGCGTTCCAACACACTGAAATGTAGAAAAACGAACAAACCACCGGTGAGTTCGAGTTACAACTTGCTTACCGCTGCATATTCGTTAAATGATATCGTTCCGGGGCCGATAGCACGCGATACTCTTGTACAATACAGTTTTACCAAATAACTCGCACTTATTAACGCTCGCGACTGGTTCAAAGCATTTCCGTTATAAACTAAATTTACTATCAATCTTTCCGGTAATAAAATCAGAGCTACGAAAACGGAAATATTTAAAAATTCCTCGCGTCTACGTATCAGCAGTGCATAACGAGTAAACTTTTGTTTAAAAAATCAATTTTCTCAGCAGGCTTTCAATCTTCAATCAATTTTCGTAATGAAACATCGCGAAGAGCTCGCGGGCGCTATATCGATCGACACTCTTTTATCGAAACAATCAATTACGCGTGTTAGCGCTAATGAAAAGACTATTTTCGGTTTCCTTCCGATATCTCTATTGATTCTTTCGCGATTGCGCTCCATCGGGATGATAAAACGGATCGACAGCATGAAATGAAGAATTCATGGGAATTTGTAGAGTTACATATTGCTTCTGAAAAGGTACACAGTTCAGTAGCAAGTACCGCTTCGTACAATGTTATCCCTCCGTATAGACACACTACGATTAGTGCACCTCCCTAGACACACATGGGTCTGGAGTGTCCTACCGTTTTTTCCTGTACTTAGAATCGTTTAAAAAATCGGAAAAAATTCAGGAAAGTAGTTCTGGATCTATAGAAAGAGAACCTGCACTGGATGATGGATAAAAATTCTGTTTTATTGTTATATTTAATGGTAAACGAAAAATGAGAAATTCACGCCATTCGCTGAATGGGCTGGACAGAGCCCAGACCCATGTGTGTCTAGAGGGATGGTTATAAACCGTGATTATCGTTTTCAATGAGTGCGCGGCTCTGATCGCAAATTTTTATTTCGTTGGGTGACTGCAAAGTAAACCACTGGCTCCCGAATCATTTGTTGAGTGTCTGATGATGCTAAGCAACCGATTTTTAGTGAAAATAACGCTCAGGTTTCTCAGATTTTTTTCAACCCCCTGCCAATAATGCGATACAGTGGGGTATTGGAAAAAAAAAATAGCTCTGGGAGTGTTGGAGGGTCTTATGGGATCATGGAAATTCGTGGAGTGCCGTTGAGAAGCGGTGGGATCGTGTCGTAAAAACTCTCAAGGAGCGATAAAAATTCTGAGGGATGACCATCAGCGGAACTGCTCGATGCTCGGGGGTTTTTTAAACAGAGTGAGTGAAAATTTGGCATCTCGGAATTGCTTGCCCGTATCCTTTCGAATAGTCGTTATCAATCAAGTCAACTTATTCCTTATTTTAAATACTTGCGCGGTTACCATTCTCTCATCGCCTCAAATACGACAGTTTTCAGCTCATTGCTACGGATCAATATAGCGACGAATTATGCGGAACTTACTGTTATTGGCGTTCCTTTGAGTAGAGTACCGCGGGTCGTAATGAATATCGGTAATATGCCAGAAATAACCTGCAACAAAAATACCGCGGTTTATAACTCATTCAAATACATGTTTGTGGAAAGCTGCCTAGTAGAATCTATTTAATTTGACTGGATAATTTCCATGGCGTAATGGCCGAACCCTCTGTATTTACTTGTCAATTAACAATGTTTCATCTGTCTCTTTGATAAATTGAATTTTCATTCCTTATGTAGATTAGTTCCTAGAGTCGTTAATAAATTTTTTAATATGTCGTACAATAAGGGAAATATGTATTTTTTAACCATATTGAAGTTTGCATCGTTGGAGCCCAACAAAAAATATTTTATCGACTTGCAATTTTATGATGTTGAAGTTTGCATCGTTGCAATGCAACGGAATTCGTTATTTTATTCTATTTTTTCACAGCAGAGGCAAAAATTAAACTGCATTGCCCGTCTTTGATCATTTTTACAAATTAAAAACTGAATGTCAGAAAAGTTTTGAGCGAATTCCAGAAATCAAAAACGTGGTCGATGAATAGAATATTTTTCGTTGAGCTCCAACGATGCAAATTTCAATATCGTACAATTTTTTAGATTTTCGTAATGAATTTAATTTTTCTTCCACATTCAGTTTTTCATTTTCAATTAATTTTTGTGGACAGACTTTGCATTTTAGTTTTTGGCTCTACCTTCAAAAAATAGATTAAAACATGCAAACCTCGAGATTTCACATTTTTGACAGCTAATCATGGACGTAAAAATAAGTGAAGATTTTTTTTTGTCGTTTAATAGATATTTATGATCTGTTACATGGGTAACAATAAATAGTTGTGTTGTTCAGAAGTGTGATTTGAACATGCGTTATGTGGCTAGCGGTTGCATCCAGCGATGCACACTGCACAAATTTTCGCTTGTAAGTGAAGATGAAATATATTTTATTTATAAACGTATATTAATGAAAAATCATTCATACTCGCCTATTCGACCGTGAACCACGCACAACCACGAAAGTAGGATTAAGTAGTCACGTATCATCTTGTTCTGCCGCTGTTGAAACCTGCAGTGCAAACGTAGAATATTTTATAGTTTTCTCGATCTTGCACTATTGTGCAGTGAGCTTTCTTGTCCAGAGGATTATCGTTCGGGTTCAATCCACTCGTAGAGCTCACAATAAGAAGTTACATAAAAATATACGTCGCGATTGCACAAAGAAAAACTACACGCTGGTGAACAAATAGATTCCGTGGAATATGAAAACTTGAAATAGCAATTGCGTCGTGGGGATTGAATTATGTTGAGTGTTTGACGGTAAATAGAAATGGGACTGCACAGGGAAAACATTAAGCCGAATCGCCTTTACGATCTCTGGAAATAGATTCTCGTAGACGGGCGTAAGACGATTGAATGAAAACATAAAAGCAGCCAATTGAAGGCAAATTGAAAATGAATTTTCGGAAACTCGCTACTTTTTTAATGTATGAATAAACAATCTCTTTACTAAATGGAAATGTGTGTCCATAAATTCTGGTGACGTTCGGGTTCACCATCATACTCAATGCCAGTAAATATACGATTCTGTATTTCAATGTTTATCTTTCACTGAGTATGAAAAAATACCACATACATGTCCGTATAAACGAAAAACAACTTCACACAAAAATGGCCAACGAAATAATTCACGTCAAAGTGGGTTTGGTTGAGTTTATTTGAGCTTCGATTTTGCCTATAACTAACGACAGTATTGCATGGCTGCGACAGTGTAAGGCTCGATCATTATGAACTCAATTAACGACTATCTATTGATTGGGTCATTTCGATGTAAATTAGTCAAATAATTCGATCGTTTTCGCGTAAAATTATCATAACGTAAAATCATGCCTTGGTATTCCTAATTCTAGTCACTAATTCATGGACCAAGTAACTTGAGATGTTTAGTATAAACTCCCTCAATTCATTGATTTTCCTTGACAATGTTCGTACCATTAAAAAAAAACGCTTGGTTCCACTCATTACGAATCAGTCTCCATTTTCACTGGATGAGTCACTTCGTAGTGTAAAAACATTTCGAATCGCGTTCCATAACTTTTTCTGAGCAAAATAAAATATTCGGATTTTTTTAAACCCTGAATATTCGATCATCATAAGAATTTGTGTGAATCAACGCTATGGTTTGAAAATTTCCGATTTTTTTTTCTCACCATTTTAAACAATTAATTATGGCAGTATTTTGTAAATTATTGTGCACCATGCCAAAATCGATTTTCGCATCGTTTTTTTAATGATACAATAAAACTACAATAAAACTTTTTATTGTATGCTATAGTGTTATTCTTTGGGATCATTACGCGTTAACGAGAATTCACGTTTTCAAAGGTTTTGCCCTAAGTTTTCTTTCTTCACTCTTGTTACAGCAGCGCTCGAGGTTCCTCTCGTTTTAGCATCTTGCATCACTTTGACAATGCAGCCGGTACCTGACTAATCTCTCCGGGTATTAATGTGAGTACAACAGGCAAGACCACCAGTGGCACTTGGGTAGGTACTTCGTCAGCTATGATTTAATGGGTTGCAGCTAGAAAAGAAATGTGTTGGACCAAGAAAATTCAAGTTGAATCAACGACTTCTGCAGCGCGGTAACGCGGGCGCAGTGAACAAAACATGCTGTTCATCCAACAGAGATTTGATTGTTCCTACTTCCAACCACGGAATTTAGTGGTTGAAGTAAATATCGCTCCACTGCAACAATATTATTGTTGAGTTACCAAATTCCATTTGGTTTACCGCATTTTTCTGAGTCAACGAATGTATTTTCTCAGTGCAGCGAGCACGTGCCTAGGGCCAACAATTCGCACGATGAGAATCGTCCGCGAGAGGTACCTGCGGAGCCATACGCCGAACGCTCAAGCATCACAATGGCTTTTTTTTCAGCACGGATTCATAAACGCTAGAGAATGAGGTAGAACATGAGTTCACAAGTAATAATTCAAAAAATCCCATAAATGAAAAAAAAACTAATTAAAAAATTGGAGATATTTCAGAATTCAAGAAAATGAGACCGGGGTTTCGATTTTTCGATGAAAATCAAAAGTTACATGTCTTTTAGTGAGTTTTTGATAAAACCCAGAATTCGATGGAAATGAAATTTCTCGATGAGCGTAAAGCCACGCGAGGATAAAAAGAGGAGAAATGAAATACGAAGTTGTGGCGTTATCCGCCGCGCCGTTTTTCAGTAGCAGTCAGACGAATCCGTCGTCGTTGCGCGTTCTCGAAAATCGATAAATATTCCCAGCTTCATATTCTTTTTCGTTGTTACATCAGCAGAAAGAAAACCCAGTCAGTTAACTCTACGCTTCCGTAAAAAATCCGTGAATCGGTTTATCATGGCTTCAACGATTTCGCCGATATTATCAAACTTTGATTGCGTTGATAACAGAGTATATCGTCGATGAAGCAGCGAGTCGTGTTACTTTTCGATCGAGCACTCGAATTCTTCCGCTTGCAAAGAAACTAGGTGGTGGTGCTTTGTTCCCTTTCACATGTACCGCGTATCGATCGATTTCCTTCATACATATCGACTAGCGATGTAACTCAAATGGGACAACGATTGAGACACAGATTATTCGCCGTATTTGAACACCATATTGTCCGTATTGTTCTATTATGTAATAACGTCCCGAGGTAATTCTGCTTATGTATTGCAAGCCACAACTGTCGTTGGAACATTACACCAAATACATTATAGCTGTATAGTGGCAGACACACCGGACTATAGTCCGATGTGCAAGGGGCAGAGATGTGTGGACTCTAAACTGCTTTCACCAAGCAACTATGGCTGAACATCCAAACCCATACGTGCGAGAACGTTTACCTGCTCAGGCCGGCCCCATAATGTCTTCTCTCGCTCCATCGCTATGGTACATCGCGTGCGATAATATATCGTAACTATTAGACACAGCTAAGCTATTCGAACTATCAACGAGAATGGAAATCTCTGGATATACATATGCTATCAGGGTGGTCAATCTATTGGCGGGAATAGGATATTGAACAATGGAGGGTGGAGAGTATGGAACAAGCGAGCCAAAAGGCTCTCTATATCTCTCTCCGCGTTGACGTCGGTCGTGTCTTCTTATATACATGCGCACGCATCAGTTCCGTAGTATTCGATACAATATAATAAGCAAAGTTCGGGCGTATCATATCTCTCAATGAGTCAACTTCTTTGGTGACTTTTTCCGAACTCAAATCCTCACACCCTTGCAGCCCTTCTACGCCGGTGACGTATAGAAGTTATTCGGCCTTGTCCAACTTTTGTTTCCTCTTGTGTTAACGTGCAAATGTTGAGCTCTCCAGGCAATATGTATTTGGGCGATCGCGAGTTGCCACTTTGTTTCAGAAAGCCAACAATGAGCGCTCGGACTTCCGGACGAGGCCGGTACCGGTATCAACATCCAGCTGGCAACTTCGCGATCGATACCATGGCTCGATGTAACAGTTTAAATATCCTCGGATATAGGCTTCCGGCACTGCTGCACTATTTGTTAAAGTTTCTCCGTATCGGGGTGCTGAGGCATTTGGAAAGTGAGAGCTTAGGGTTGCAAAGTCCCCGAGATCAACGATATAACCGGTTATCACGATTTTCCTGTATCGAGATGCACGAAATTTGGAAAGCGACAGACTCGAGTAAACTTCTCCAGGAACAACATTATACAAGGCATTAACAGTTTGCGTGCAACTTGCTACATAGAAACACCAAAAACATGCGTCTTCCGGTTTACTAGTATAATAACGGAACCTCGCGGAGATCCTGCTTTCAATAATAGCCAATAACTCAATAAAAGGGAAAAGTTAAAACGTTTAATCGAACGATCACTGATTGGCTGAATAAGTTGATGGAATGAAGAGGGATAAATGTGCAGATTTTTTATTTAGATTAGATCGGAATGCCAAAAATGTAATTGGTATTTTATCGATCTCCATAAACAGATTATTCCCACATTGATCACTGCCGAAAAAGTGGTCATTTTGTTTCTTCTTGTTTACAAGCATTTGTATGGCTTTCACGTACCTATACGGCGAGATTAAATTAATACGGCAATAAATTCATTTATTTTGCTTAATTACACATTCATCGAATGATTTACGGATGACTCGATTTCGAAACAAGAGAGATACGCTCAATTTAATACCAAAACTGGTTACTAAAGCGCGATTAACAATATCCGGAGTATACTTCAGTATCTCGTGCGTTTTGCAATGAATTGCATTCTTGTTATCCTGTTGATTTCGAAAAATTGGGGTTGAAGATTTGTTATCTGGATAATATTTCCAAAGCCGTTCCAGAGGGCATTTCGATCCGGACATCGAATCGAGAGTTTGATGATGCTATATTTATTCTGGCATTATTAAATGTGGCTTTTTCGTTACACAATATAGCGCATTCGATGTAGAAATAAATGATTCTGGCAGGCTAATACTGTCATCGATGGTTATTTTCAGTTTTGATAAATAATCCGAGCGGCAGAGCGGGACAAAAATTCCCCTGGTAGCAATCTCATGCGGGATAATTTTCAAGTTTCAAATATTTCCTTTTCGACATTCCCATCGATTATTGGGCTAGTTAAACAAAAAGTTTTTTGCATGGATACGGAGGAGTATTTATGCTGTACGTCGTCGATAGCTGTTCGCGATATTTGGGCTGCAAAGCAGAGCGAAGACAAAGCGAACGGAATTCACATTCGATTCGGTCGGTTCGGAAATGTGGTTTTGCGCTGTGTATAATTACAGCCCTTAGCTCTGCGCGCATATACAATCGCAGAGCAGGTTCGCACAGCATGACGAACCGGAATGGGATCGCGACTGGCACTCGTTGAGAATATACGCTTTTCGCCGGAGCAGCGAGCTTTTCACTCCGACCGACATAACAGCAGCGGTCATTGCGAATGTTGGCGCATAGAGTTTACAGAGCCAGAGGCCGCTACGTGACCTCGGTCTCACTTTGCGAACCTGTCATCGCGTGTACGTTCAAACTCTTTGCGGTGTCCCGATGGTTATGCCCGTCACGGATTCGGAACGAAGCGCGACGACAAGCAAGTCGGAAAGAGAACGGAAATGTTATCGATTTCGGCCATCAAGGAATTACGAAAAATATTGTTTCGTACTAGATGCCGAAATCGCATTAAACTTATTGGCATATTAAAAATATTTAATCCACTAAAAAGTGCCGGTATCGGAGCACCGCGAGATATGTGTTCACGATTGAGAGGCGCCGTTTCCTCTTTATGTCCAATTCTTTATTATTATTCATAAGAAAGTTTGCTGAGCTCGATATGCGGAGGTTCGAGACTATCGAGCAGGACCCGGACAGCTTGAGACTTGGTTCGTTTTCAAATGCGGTACAATCGCCTGATAAAACCAAGTTATGGCGGAGTATAAGTTCCACTCGTACATCTCCGAATATCTGGGAGTTGATCTCATAATTCATGAACCGTGAGAAATTTGTAAAACTTTATCGGGTATGGCAACCGTGAATATATATCATCGGAGAATCTTGGAGACGCAAAGGAAAGGAAAAGAAAAGGCCGCGGTATGATAAGGACATGGAGAGATGAGAGAAAATGGAAGCGAGTGGGGAACGTTGGTGCATCTCATGAATCAGCTTTGCGATCATGAACGCGGAGATCTCATTCCTTTATTTTTTTCATCTCTCCGTTTTATTTGCCATGGCAAGAGCGAAGAGGTGAAAAGCTTGCCGCCTGGAGCGACTATTCCCCCATGGCGCACACTCGACGTTAAAACCTAGCAAATTTTCAAGCGTTATCTATATCCCCGTGGCGTAGCAGGAGATGTTGCTCGAGCGTTTGTTCAACAGTCGAGCTCTCCTCAACCCGCTTTCGGTTTACAAGTTTGTTGCTCCTAGCGATCGAGCGAGTAGGAAGAGGAACTCCCCTACACACAGACACATTGCGGTGGCAGTTTCACGGTAATCAAAGTTAACACGTTTTCTCGTGTAGCGGGCTAAAAGTTATGTACCTTGAATCCCACTTGTATGTTTGCACAACACAGCACGAAAATCGGGTGCCGAGCTCAGGAAGGAGCAAAGGTCGGAAGTCATCAAAAACTTGTACTTTGGACGACTCTAATAGGAATTGCGATTCTTGCTCCTGGTAGCCGGTAGTCTATCTCATGTTTTGTGAATGTTAACGCATTCACAAAAGGGAATATGCTAGTTCCTCGGTGTATGGTTGCAGCTACTCGCTTCGTGGTACAGTGACAACTGCAGCAATCTTAATACAGCCTAATCCCGAGGTACAAAATGCTTCAAATGTTTGTAGGTCGAAGCAAAACGTAACAACCGCTGACGGAGCCTCAATATTGAGGCTTCCACTAGTATACACTTGTATAAAGGAGATGCTGGAAATATGTATCGTTCATGCTGAAAATACAAATGCACGCTTATGCATGTTCACTCCAGGGTTAATCGGACTGAGAGAAAGAGAAAGATATTTAAAAACACGACCAACAATGGAGGTACAATGAGCAGTGTGGGCCCGCGACAGAAAATTCTTGTTGAACATGAATCTGGTGGCATCCGGTTTCATCTTAAATAACGACAACACGAACGCCGTGGAATATAGCGACAAGTCAAGTATGTATGAAGGAACGAGTAAGTGCGATAATAGTGGGGCGCCAGTAAAAGGGAGAAAAGGGAAGGGGTAGCGCATAAACTTGAATTAGACTAAAAAAAAAAAAAATCCTCTGTATTTACTATACTTTTATTAACGAGAGGCTGAATTTTGAAAATCTTTTTCTATACGTTCGTGTGTTTAAAAAAACTTTACGCAAGTGCTTTTTATCAATCTATTCTTGCTGGCATATTGCCGAGACATCTGTGTGCCGAGATCTATTCTGTCAAGGTGATCGATAGGAATGTAAGATTTATTGACTAGGATAAATTGCGACTTACGCGTACAGGCGACTGGATCAGAGCGGATATTTCGTTTCAATGAGACAAGCTGAATGGGGTGAAAAAAAAATGAATATTGCGTGTCACATACTAATAACGGGCACCGGGAATCCACGTATGCACAAACGTTCACAACGACGGTATCGGATTACGCAGCGACGTGATTGTTTACGATAACTGCAGGCAATGGGATGAGAATATGAAAATAATAGAGACTCTGGCATCCGTGAAATTTTTCTTAACGAGCGGGTGGAAAAGAAAAACAGGCAGATGTTGCGTCTAGCAGCCATGCGTGCGTTGTGTGTTGACATGTATGGGTGCAGAAATTGACGGGGTATACAAGGCGAAGAGAAAACGGACCACATCGGTTTTCACGGTAGTTGAGCAATTCTATGCCGTTAAATCGAGCTCCGAAGCCTGACTATAGAGTTCAGCGAGTACCAGCGTCACAGATCCCCCTGCATGCTCGTTGAACCTTGCTCTCGACATCTCCAAAAGTTATTGGAACACGACGGTCTGGTTCGAGCTGGATTCGAACGATAAAACTATTTTATTCGTCCACATATGAACTGCGACGAGGATATTTGAGGAAAGTTTGCGACCATGTACATTGCGATTTTCATGGCAACACCTCAACGAGTCTTTCATGCGAATTTATTCCAAATGCCGATTCAATGGACTCGGAATGACCATAATCGCCGTTAGCAAATCGTGGCGAGGGCCCTATGTTAATTCTCAGGATTTTAACCGGTTGAGATGCGGTTCTGGCCGTTGGAGATACGACGCGAGGAATCTACCGCGGCTTGAGCGAACAACGGTGGTGCTGAAATGGGAGAAGCTTTAGGCGAAGGCGCATTGCCAAGGATACGACGTAGGATGGGACGCGATAAAAGCTTCCCGCATAACGCGGGATGAGTGTCGGAGCATAATGCTTTTTATCCCAGGGCTGTTATACTTTTCCACGTCATTTGCAAACGCTGAACAGACGTTACCAAGATCGTTAAATAAGTTGATAGCAACACCTGTGAGACGGAAAGTATCACGTTCAGCAAAACGCATACACGAATAAGTGGAAAAGAATGACACGCTGGAATTACATCAATTTTCGCATATTTTTTCCTTCACATCAGTACGCGAGGAGTTAACTCCGTTATGGCAAGAAGGATCCAAAAAGTTGAACACTTTTCTTTTTCATTTGAGCCTTCCGTTCTTCGCTTTTCATATTTTAATATTTCGATGGTGATTAAATGAGACTGTACAAAAACATGGATAACAATCGATCATTGACATGCATCAGGTGATTGCAAGACAAACGTTGATAACGATAGGACACGAACGATAACGAGTGGGGAACACCGCAATATAGAAGGAAGAAACAACCGGGATCCGAGATTAGTAACAGCCATCTCTCGAGCTCGTTTTCCTATCTCTTTTTGGCCTATTTGGCAAGCCGGATAGAACAAGTTCAGAGAGGATAAGCTTCACAAATTCCAGGTCATTAACTCTGCACTTCCACTCGCGCTCAGGCATTTCCATATACGTTTCCCGTCTCGTCGCGTCGTTTTCCTCTACATGTTCACCAACTCTGTTCGCAAGGTACACTCTGTTAGGTTCTAACGTACCCACCCACTTTGCTTCCACGCCTCAACGGATAAATTTACAGTATGTCCATGCCGCTGGAGAAAGGTATCGAAGCGAGTCTGCTCTAGCAATGCTTTATCCTTTCCGCTGTTCTTCCCGTCGACCAGGTTGCCGATATTCTATCGAACTCGTTAAACCGCTTAAAAACAAATGTGTCGAAGGTGATCAGCGAGCCTGATTTTTACAGTCAATTCGCTCCATCGTATCGACGAGACGCAGCAAGACTTCACAGCCGACACAGATTTACGATTCCGAAAATACTTCTGTCAACTTGTTTAATTTTTTTGTTTTTTCTTCAATCGTTATGGATATTTTTTTTAACGAATCAACACTTCCGCATGCGTTCGTATTATTTCCTTATTTTTATTGATAGCTTGACATCAAGCGGCTGCTGGCAGAAGATCGGACCGATGGGATAAAGATTGCGTCGATCATTTTACAAAGAACGATCACGTTGAATCTCGTAAATATTGCTTAGCCGGTGGATTACAAACGAATCGGGTGCATGATATCAATAATACCATGGCAAGTCGAAACGAAACATCGAAAATAAAGATCGCACTGGAATTACGTATTATTTCTCACACATTGATGTTTACGCTCGATAAGTCATATAATCCGTTGCACATCAACGATTTCGTTGAACGTCCGTTGAACCCAAGTACGTTTGACAACTAAAGCGTGAATAAGAAGGGTTTCGTCGGGCGAACGTCCCGTAACGCGACGATGAGCGAACTGAGGGGGTTGCGCTGTATCCCACGCACAAGTCGACTGGCTCTCTCCGACCGCTAGTCGGAGAATGTCGGTGGGGTTGCAAAAGGGTAGCGCAAACGGCTTCGCGACTGCGCCGTTTTCTCCAAGCTCCTTCAATCCATTACCCTTTCAGCTCTCTCTCTCTCTCTCTCTCTTCTTCCTCTCTCGTCGTTGCGATTCTCCTTTTCTCACGCCAAGTTGGACACTCGCATTGCACTCATATCTAGCGGATCAACAACCAGATAGAGAAATGGGTTGGGAGAAGGACAAGTGGAGTCGGCATCATGGAGAAGGGTCACAGATGGCACTTGGTGGGTGGAACGAGGAAGAAGATACATCATTGTATCACTTTGTGTCTCTCGTAACGTTTTATTAACCAAGAATCAAGTGGGTTGGTTGCACCACACGGCTCTCTATCTCTGACGTTCAACCTCCGGGACGGCATGCTTGCGCTGGTCAACCCATTATCGCATATTGCGCACGTATGCCAAGTGATTGGTCAGTCAAGCTGACGGTCAGATCGTAGGATTGAAGAATGACGATGGACGATTCAAGACTCGATGAGTTTTGATCTCAATTTATCGCAAACTCATAAAATGCGGTATGCCAAAATGCGGCACGTCATTCCTTTATGTTGAGAATAAAATAATAGACATGACGTACGTTTGATTTTGACGGACGCCGATTCACATAGAACACGAAACTCATGCTGGGTGTAATGGTACGTTTAATGCCTTACGCTTTGCCTGCCACAACCGCGCATCGGGTATGCCTTCATAACGTTTGTACAAGCTTGTTTTACGCGAGTAATTGCGGCTGGAAAACGGGTACTTTCGCTCGAAATTCCCCGTCGCTATAGCAAGCTACTCTCTTCAGTAACAGCTGACAACTGCGACGAGTAACTTCGGTTCCGCTGCCTTAACGTATCGCGTTTTGATGATGGAATTATATTGACTTCCTGAAATACATTTGACGCTATTTCGATAACTTGTCAGTGACAGCGCTACGTGCGGGTGACATAGAGATAGAAAAGCAATTCTTGTACAAAAAGGACTACATTGCTACATTGGCTTATTAGATATAGCCTCACCTGGAAGCAATATTAACCCTCCGTAGACACACTATACAATTAGCGCACCTCCCCAGACACACATGGGTCTGGGTGTCCTACCGTTTTTTTACTGTACTTGGACTCGTTTAAAATATCTGAAAAAATTCAGGAAAGTAGTTTTGGATCTATAGAAAAAGAGGCTGTACTCGGTGATGGATACAAATTCGTTTTTATCATTGTTATTTAATAGTAATCGATGCAAAAAACGAGAAATTCACGACAAATTAAATGTTGCTGCAGGCCGCACAAATAAGATATCGGAAAAGGGCCGTCATCCAGTATGAGTTCAAATAGTTCAGAGTGCATTTTCGAAATAGTTGGTAATTCGATATTCTCGAAAAATTGTAATTCCAGTCGGCAGGGGCAAAATTGTTTAAAAAAGTTAGCTCCGGGATTTCGAGTATACGGGCGCGTACTTCTGGTCTAGAAATGTTGGACGAGTGAACAATGCGTCTAACCACCAACGAGGAAAAAAAAGTATTCCACGCAGTTGGGTTTAAATGGGACGGATGGTGAGATGCGCCGTCACCGCGAGTACGTTCTCGTTGTTCTCGGTCACAGATTTTTCACGTCCAGCACACGGACCTCTATGAAGAAGATAGCGAATGGATAGGAAGAGAGCAGCGCAAACGTGTTTACTGGATCTAGCGCACGTGCGCAATGGCACCTCCCCGTGCAATGTATCATGGTATGCTGTGTACCAACACCAAGATATAAGCAACAGCAGCGCCAGAGTTTTCTTCCACTTTTCCAGCATGTCCGCCCAGTCTTCCGTTCTTCTTTTTCCTCTCAGTATCTCATATACTCCATAAAAGCTCACAAACATGTATACAGCTATGCAGTATAGGTCGGTACGTATAGAAAACTTAGAGATACATGTATATACCGCGCGTGTGTATCATCAACATGGATTCAATAAAGAGAGGGCTGGGAATCTGGTTCCTGAGATGGCAACGTTGACTCTGGGTATCACCGTGCCCAGCTGAACGCTCCCACGATAAAAATACATACGTTTGTCCATAGTGGAAAGTAGAGTGGGGCGCGCGCATTTGGTCTTTTCTCTCTACCATTCCTTCCGTTCTACAATTTCTTTCGCTTGCTCTGTTCTTCAGCATCTAGCTACAAGTATGATTTTTACTCGTTGGCCCAGCTTCGAGAAAATTTTATTTTGTATCCGGCAGACAACAGGAACGGAAAGAGCGACAAAGGAGGGAGGGAGGGTCGTGAGCACGTCATACTTTTGGACGGTTCAAATGTCATACTGTGAATCTAACTTGCAGGTCCACATACTATATATATATATATATATATGGATAATCTAATATTGCGCGGATCTCTTTTGCCCGTTTTATATCTTATACCTCGACGGTTCCCTAGCTTTTCCTTCTTCAAAATGTCTGCAGTCAAGTGACGTAGTCGCCGTAGCTCATAACCCGCTTTTCCTCCCGTCCGACTTGTAACAGACTCTTGCTTCAGCTCTCAGCCCACGTCCAAAAAATAGAGCACTCGAATATACGTTGCAAAAAATGGCGGATATAATGAAAAGTATAGGAAAAAGATTGAGCAGTTCATCACGATTCGGATTGGTCGTTGGTTCGGTTCTCTTGAAATTATTTCGGTCTTTTTGTCCATAGAATTTCGAGCACCACTTCCCGCTCCTGTCCCGTGAATTGCAACGGGAGAAGATCCCCGTCAAACATTGACAATTTTTTCGATAGGAACTTTGGGAGTTTACCATGAAAGCTTATCAATGCTGGGAGGCGGAAAATAAAGGTACATCCCGACGAGAGGCTCTCACAGAGCGAGCTCTATTGTTGACAAAGCTACCAACCGTTCAATGTAGATATTTACATCGTATGTACACGATAGGATCATTCTTCTTATTGTAAAGCACGGTCACGGACACAAGTGCCAATTGAGAGAGCCTATGATTCGTCGATATATCGAGAGGACTCAAATCTAAATCGTCGAGGATACACTGTGAGCTCCTCGTTCGGGCAAACCGCGATGAAAACCACGTTTCACCAGACCAACACCAATACCGATTCGCTTTTGCTACAGGTCGAGTTGATACCAGCAGGCAGCCCTATATGCCATGTACATGTGTTTGAGTAAATGTCACGGTAAATACATACTAAAACGCACACAATATCGTTGGATAAAGTTATAGGTATTTGCACGCGTGAAAGCAAGTGTATGCACAGCGTGTATCGTACATCCAACTCTTCCTGGGCACCCCCGCGACGTGTTTGCCCTCAATTTGCGAACGAGACCAGCCACAGCTATGTAATGAGCTGCAAACAACGAAATAGTGCATCGTTTCACGCTTGGGACTCGCTCGATACTATACTCGGATTTGGAAAGCTCTACGGCCGTGTGTTTGTTGCCGCATTATATATTTTCCTTCTCAGGATATGAACAAAAAGTCCGAAACAAATTGCATAAATTCACCGTCGTACTATCTGACTCGAGAAAACAAACTTTTTATTTCCTCAGATATTAAACCCATCCGGATGAGTTAGAACCGCTGTTTCCCATTAACCAGAATAATGCAATAAAAAAGTTGGCGGATGCATACTCGGCCTGTACGTATATATCGCAATGTCGATCGTCACTTGAGCGTACCATAATTCACCGGAATGCATCAAACTGCACAAAATTGACCACTCGTCGGGCTCATCTATATATCGACCGTGCACACACGCATGTATACATTCCTAGACGTAAAAATTTCATGTCCACCTCTACCCTCGTATATCACGTAATCATGACTATTTACTTTACAATATAGCATATCCGGAGCGTGCGATATTAACGGTTAGGGTGCGGTAGATGCACTCTGGTAAATGGCCGGAAGACCCTCGCTTGTGACTTCGAATATCGATAAAACCTGCCGAACTGTGGTCACCACCTAGATTTATCATCGTGTCACGAAATGAATAATTTTGCTTTATCAAACGAAATACATATTCATTTCACGTTGCTTTTCCAAACGTTCGTCCATCCATTTCTTCAAGCTTATTTTAATCACTTTCGAGTGCATCATTTTATTTCCGAATGTCTCTCTTTTTTCTCTACTCCATTGATATCGTGAGAATCTGCGAATTTCGACCGTACGAACAATCAATCGATATTCGGAGATATTCACTCAATCCCTTACCATTCATTCGACACTGCCGCTACATACGCAATCCCTATTTTGCATTCGCTTCGTTCGATGAATACTCAAGGCAATATAAAATTTTCGTCAGGCTGCAGGCAAGGTAAAGACTAGATCGTGAACGAGAAAAACCGGCGCTGCATGTTATCCAGAATGTTGGGTTTTTTCGGCACGGGATAATACAGAAATGTCTCTCAGAGAAAATATCGATGTCCAAAGATCAGACGGCGTCGTAGGCAAGCGCACACCATTACTGCAGGCTTTATATACAGCCTTTCTTAAAATAATACTGTATTTCAGTGCGTGTCATTGGAAATCCGCGAATAAAAATCCTGACAGCTGCGAATACTAAAAAAAATCGAGAATACTGATGAGCTACATATCTGCCCCAATGAACTTTGGAATGCCATTTGCTCGAAATTCATGTGACATTATTCCACCTGAAACCCAAAGATATCTTCGCACGATATAAGTAGTAAGGATCGAGTATGATCAGACTGAACGTTCACTCTCGACTGGCCTTCGGAAAAGAGCGCTCTAGTCGGAAGAAAAAATTCGTGATGAGAATTGGCATCTTCTACTTGAATCCCCCGTTACCGGAAGTGGAGTAATGCGAATGACACGAGCGTTATTCCATGTGAATTGAATGGTAGGACGGCCTGATGGTCATTGCTGGGAAGTGCGAGACCTTTCGCGAATACACTAGAGGGCGATTACGAAATTTCTTTAAACCTCTCCGCCGGTCGTTCTGATAGACGCTTATGAATATAATGCGTATATCACCCTCCTGAGATTTTTTTAGCCCCAGGGAAGGTTGATCGTGAGAAGCGCGCTTGCGCCAACATATGCGAGACATTGAGCGTGTAATTAGCTACCGTATTTAATTATAACGCTATGCAGGGACGTGCTAAGCATATTTAAATCCACCAGAACTGAAAGTCGTACTTTTGGCCAATTTTTAATGGGCTTCGTAGTTCATATAAACTAGCGGCTGAAAAATCTCATAGGGACCTCATTCAACGCTTTTACTCTCATCCAGTTAGCTCCCCCAGTGGAAAGACAGTTCTGCGACGCCCTTTTGTTACGATGGGGAGCGTTAAACAGCCACGACCGGTGGAGAGAATAATTTTCACATACAGGAAGTATATTTTTCTATACTTTTGCATTGAATTATTGTTTCTGTTCCGATAATTTTATTATTCCAGCATATGAATGGGGTTCCGTGGAAGCTTGGGGCTGAATCCAAAATTCCATTGAATTTCGATGCAGTCTAAATAATTTTAAAAAATACATCCGCAGTGTTTTTGTCGTCGTCTCTTTCGGTGATGGGCTTTCCGGGAAGTTGCGCTTTGTGTTTGGCTTTATATTTCTCCATTTAATCACATTTGATCGTGCATCGACTGAAGCAAAATTGTAAATCCGAGACAATCCCGCCCGAACATTTACTCATTCTGTAGAATATTTTTTCCATTAATCGCAGCGGATGCTCAACGAAGATTCCATGACGGATTTAGGGAAGAATTATCTCTTTTATCATGTCACATGCCATCACGTGTAAAAAAGGCAATTTTTGTAATGGATGTCCGCATTTCAAAAAGCCTCTTCAAAGTAGGTCAGAGAGGGCACTTTTTGACACAACCCGGACCTGCAATTGGACCGCGTCGTTCGGTTTTTTTAATTTTTTCTGTAAGAGCTTTAAAAATTCTGCACTCATGTCGGTTTACATCCTTCAATATGAATGTGGTGATCATTACAATTTAAGGTGGGGACGTGTATCTAACTAATTGCTTCAATAAATGACGTCGATTAAAATCAATTAAAAACGAAAGTTCGTAAGAGATTTATAAGAAACTTCAAAGTCTTCAGAAGGTAATAGTGAAGGATGAATTCGATTACGGCAATCTAAGAAAAATGGAAAAGCAGAAAATCGATCGACCAAAAGAAGTTGTCTATGAGAGAAGCTGGCTATTGCTTAACTCATTTTTTTTATATGTGATCCGTATTGACTGCCCTCGACCTCCAAGCGCCGTATAGTATGTGCTGTGATGTTTTCTTCCACCCGCTTGTGTCTCGAAAGCGGAGGTAGATCGGCGCACATCGCTTTGCTCAGACTCGAGTTCAATGTTTGGCAGCATTTCCATGGTTACTTACGATTGAGCTTTTGTGCTGTCCTCGCAGAGTATACGTGGACCTTCAATGTTGTTCATCTACGTGTGGCTGACGATACGCGCGCTTTCTGTCCGAAACGTTTTCCACTCTCGTGCGAAAACGCGCTCTGCTGACGGGGCTCTGTCATTCCGTTGTTGACGCCTTCTTTAATTTATTTTCACTCCCAAACATTTGTGAGTTTGATATTATCTCTTGCTACGTTGATGGATAACTTTGTCACCTGTCACTGACAAACGACGCTCTATTCTTCCATTTTCCTTCTCTTTTTCGCTTATCTGACAAGGCTCACCGGGGATCCGACCCTCGTTTACGACAGACTGATTTGGCACACTGCAGGAGGTACGGTTTCCTCTAAAAAATCGATTTTTCTCGGCTATCTTTAACCAAATCGATCCTCCAACGTTACAGACACTTGGAGAAATGACGGTTGATCTCTATTACATACCAATCAGTCCACCTTGCCGAATGGTAATGATGGTCGCTAAAGCTCTTGGAGTTCATCTCAATCTCAAGGTCATCGACATTCTTGCTGGTGAACATTTGGAGCCGGAATACAAAAAGGTAAGTTTTGTCGTACGCTCGAGCGTAGGACCACTAACGGACTAATTCGCAATTCAACCGCCGACATGCAGTGATCCACGGTATTGGTGGACGATCCTCTTTCTAGAATAATTATTCACGAACATGAAACAAATATTTTTAAACCTTGAGAGAAGGGGGCAAACACTGCTGTGACAAATACTTGTGATAACCCCCCCACCTCCCTCATTATTACGGGCAAATTCTTGTTGAACTTCGTTCCATAATGCACTAATATGGAATGCGAATGGATTTTGTAGATCAATCCGCAGAAAACCATACCAGCGATAGATGACAATGGATTTGTTCTGTCAGAAAGGTTCGTAATGCTTTTTCAAATATCAAAGAATCCTGCAATCTGCGGTGTACCAAATTTTCATGATTTGTCATTTACAAGCGCAGCCGACCAATACTGGGTTACCTCGTAAGCAAATTTGCCAAGAACGACTCCCTATATCCAAAGGATCCGCAAAAAAAAGGAATCGTTGATCACAGACTTTTTTTCGACATCGAAAAGCTGTATGGCAACATTTTCAAATGTTGGGTAAGTTTGTAAACGTGTCTGCACGACGTTGATACTTTGCTGTCGGTCAAGATTCTGAATATCGTGAATTTTGGAAGATGGAAAATATTCCGAGATTCACGACGTAGAAGTAGAGCGGCTGTATTTTATTTATCACGTGAAATTTTAAGTTTCCAGTCGCGTTCAAAATGACGACTACGATCGACGAAAAAGACGTGGAGGCGGTCGAGAAAGCCTTTGAGATACTAAACGTTTTTCTTGAAAATAATGATTACGTTGCTGGCGAGAACTTGACTATTGCAGACTTCAGCATTCTCGTTAGCGTCAGCATGGCCGAGGTTCGTTATCACAAGAGTTCAATTATCATCGATAACTTCAACTAGTTTTGCCCCGTCACTTTAATACTCGCATCGAGAATAATGACTCTCTACCGTGCGGTTCAGTGCAAGTAGCAATAAGTTTATGTTTCGCTCCAACTGACGAGCTCGATCGCAACGGTCATTTTGTTTACTTGACTAATTTACAAACCACTGAAATTGAAAAACTGGATTCTAGAGCAGGATCGAACAAGACGTAGGCCTTCATAGGACTGGGCCAATGAAAACAAATGACTTCGTGAAACGAACGCAATCATTCTCGCAAATCCTATTACGAAATTATTTTTTGCAGATTTTCGGTTTTGACGTTGGTCGATACGACAATGTTGCTGGATGGTACGAACGCTGTAAAGAGGAAACGTCAAAATACGGCTACGATGAATTCATTAGCGCGTCTTCTCAAATTGGTGAACTTTATCGTGCGAACATCGAAACTTCTTAGGCATCACGTACCGAAGTCGGAGTCATGTTGAAATTGGTGAATCGTTGGCTTGCCTCATCTTGAAGCAACTATATTTTTTGGCACGACGTAAACGTTCGATTGAATGCACTTAAATTTTATAAATAAGCTTGCATTAGAGTGATCTGCTTGGTCAAAATTACTCGAAAATACTTCTCGAAACATTATCCCGGTGCAATATATCTCGCCCAGCCGTCTCTTGGAGCTTTTCATTGGTCTCGCGAAAGTCTCGCATAGTTGAGTCTGCAAGACTTTTTGAAAATCTCTGGTGAAATCTCGCTGATATTATTTCCGAGATTTTTCAAAAGTCCCTGTTAGAATCTCGCAGCGATTGTTTCTGAGACTTTGCGGAAGTTTCTTCAGAAGTCTCTCCTCGAATTTTGCCAAGATTTCCGAAAGTTTCTCCCAGGATCACGCAATGACTTCAATAAACGAAATATATGAATTCACAGAGAGAATCAAATGAATTCTTAAGATAGTTTATTGAAGCATCAATAATGACAATCAGCGATGCCAAAAAGGTACTATCCACAAGAAAAAATCTCTTTCAAAATGACCAACGACGACACCGGTGCAACTTCCCAACTACACACTTCGAATGCTGCATCATCGTCTTAGGTTGCGTGCTTTGGTCCTAGTGCAAATACTATGTAGGTCTTAGGAAAGAGTGGCTGTGGACAACACTCTCGAAAGAGAGATCTCACAGAAACAAGAAAAAATGGGATTGACCATCGCGATGATAATATTTTGATGACTTTGAGGCACTCCAAAGAATTGTATACAATTATTTTTCAATATTCCGTCCTACGGTTTGAAATCAGAATACTGTAATTTCTGTAACTTTCGATTATTTCAAGACTTTCCAATTCTAATATGTTGGTTCATTTCCACTCCATAAAATGTGAATGTATTTCTGATATTATTTTTGTTTAATAATTAAAAAAAATTCTGAGCATTATTCGAATGTCTCCTTAAATTACGATAATTTCGCTCTTTTTTTTCCAATCATCCATCCACACATTCACATTCGCTCCAAAGATTCAACAAGATTTTGTTTTTTTTTTTTTTTTAATTATAATCATGTGGGACTTAGCTCAGCAATGCCTCGGTGGCATTTGCCCTCGGAGCGTTCCGTCGATGCATGTCTGAATTCTCTGAAGATGATTCTTTTGCGAAGTGTCCGGTCTTTCACTTCTCTGGTTTTGACGTCCCAGAGCAAAGAGATCGAGCCTCGACCTTGATTAATTATCATTAAGTTATTGCTATCACAAAGCGAATTTATTTAGGGTTCATTTAAAATTTTGTATAAACGTTCCTGACACCAAAACGAACAGTTTTCTCCTGTGAAAAAAAATTTCTGACGTTTAGAATTTGAGATATTTAATTTCCAATTTTTTATTCTTCCTATCTAAATGCGTGTAAATTGAAGTCACGTTTCGTTAAAAAGTTGCAAGAAAAAAACAAAAGAAACGCGACTTCAATTTACACGCGTTTAGATGGGAAATATAAAAAATGGGAAATTA
Source organism: Hyposoter dolosus (assembly GCA_963921915.1). Classification (NCBI taxonomy): domain Eukaryota; kingdom Metazoa; phylum Arthropoda; class Insecta; order Hymenoptera; family Ichneumonidae; genus Hyposoter; species Hyposoter dolosus. The sequence continues at coordinate 12,279,630 of OY998129.1, read as the reverse complement.
AACATCTCAAATTCTAAAAATCAGAAAATTTTTCTTCGGAGGAGAAAACTGTTAGTTTTGGTGCCAAGAACGTTTATACAAAATTTTGAAAGAATCCTAAATAAAGTCGTAGTGATCAATAGATCGAAGAAGGTCAATACGCATGCCCAATCGGTGTCACGATTATTCAAATGTATCACCCACGTCATATTAAAAATAAATGAGCTCGAAAATCTATTAGCGCATATTTTCGAGTAGGTCATGAAAATTATATGCCCCAAAGTTTTTAATCATGGGACTTTATGAAATGCTCCAAAATATTCAAAAGGATGTGCAGATTCATAATTATTATTGTTTCAAACATTAAATTCATACAGATGATAATGAGTATCTCGAAAATATTCAAAGTGGATGGAAATGGCGTAATTAGGGGAAAAAAAAACAGAAAAAGAGTAAAACTGAGGGTAAACAAATGCTTCTACATACAAAAAGCAAAAAAAGAAACAGACGGAAAAAGAGTTGGACAAAAAATGGTCGCTAACGGAAAAACCAAAAAAATCGGTAATACCACGTGATAATAAAACATACAACTTTCACTGATTTTTGAATTTTAATTCATTTTTACAGTTAGTGAGTATAAAGTATGCATGAAACCTAAATAAGTCGTGAAGAATGTATGTATCGAAGGGTTAAGCATCGAGCTCCATAGTATGCATAAAAATATATTTAAGAGAAATCACGAAAATAATCCCAGCGAGATTTTAGCAGAGATTTTCAAAAAGTTGCGCAAACCGAACTATGCGAGACTTTTACGAGACTAATGAAGAGCTCGGTGAGATGGCCGAGCGATGTACATTTGCCGCAACATCTTACCGGGATCAGTTTTTCTTTTTCTGCGCGGTTTGGAATAGAAAAATCTAACATGGGTGGAGAGAAAACGTATTGAACTAAAACGTAGTATCAGTTTCGAATGAAAATCTCTGTTATTGGCTCAAGTAAATTTTGTTTCACATTCAAGCAGAGTTATTTTCTTTGTAAATGCAATAGCGACGTTATTTTTATTTCCCGATAAATTCCAACGTATTTTTAAAGTGAGGCAAAAAATGTTCACAAATGCTGCAACAACATCGAAGTGCCCGAGTGACCTGATAAAATAGTCGTTCAAATTGTCATAACTTTTGTATTCAGAAAGTTTCAAGAGAGGGGCTCCATATTCCATATTTCATAAATGACATTCGATGATTACTGCTCATTGAAAAGCATCTAAAGGACCCTCCGTAAGCTCCCCATGTGTTTTTTTTATTTATTTTCCTTTCGTTCGTATGCATGCAGCATGCAGCTTTAGATGCAAATCGTTAATGATTTCAAGCTGTCATCGCAGTTCTGAGAATTAAGTTTCCATTGGTTTGCATACCTCAAAAAATGGTGGTCCATAGAAAACTGTCATGGCTCGTTCTTTTGAGAGATTCAGTCAGATAAACTTTTCACATTTATGAATTATCAACGACAATATTTTCATTGTGGCGACGATGAGACCATTGCTCTTTTCACTCTGGACGCGGCGTCATTCAGGCATAACGTATGAAATTCGGCGAGTGTACGAGAAACGACTGAGTCAGTACTCAACGCCGCGGAGCGTACGTCCGCGGCTGTGAAATTATAATTTCCTATGGGTATATACCATTTAAGTAATAATTCGCCTTCGATTCTTTTACTCGTACGATTGCACTCTACATCTAAAACTTCTTCGCTATCATTAGAACATTTTAACCGTTCATTAAGTTTAATCGTTTACTCGCGTTCGATTACATATCTAGCCCAGCGAAGGGAAGATAAATTCAGAGTTGTGGGGCTTTTGAGATCGCATGAAAAATAGAAGAAAAGAGAAATCTGTTTCAATGTGCAGAAAAGAAAAAGAGCGGCGATACAATGACGCCAGGTAATAGGGATCAATAGGGAAAAGTCTGGGGAAGCATTACCCATAATTACGTCTCGTGCGTATTATCAATCGCATGAGGGGTCAAAAGTTTTGTTTCATTCTTCGAATAAGCGATCTGGTCTTGCGCGATAACTCACAAAACAGACTTGCCTTACTCAGTCTTTGGTGAATCATCGAGACGGTAACTAGAAGCTTTTCCAATGACAGTGAGTAATAAGGAACGTCGTTGATCGAGAAAACGCGTGAAGATATTCAAATTTTGTTCTACCTTGAAATTTTCATTATGCTCTAGGACGACTTCGAGCGAGCGAAACATTTGTTCAAATTGAACGAACAGGTCTTTGCTGTCATGGGAATATGGCCGTTGCAATCGACCTACCTCAAATTTGCAATGTGGTTAATTTATCATGTGGTTCACACATGTGCCGTCACTGCCGATTTCGTCGGCATTTTCGGTAACTTTGATCTAATGGTTCTCAACATCTCTGAAAACGCATGGAACGTCATGGTTATTTCGAAAATGTTGGTCATGAGATTTTCTCGGACACTCGTCGGTCTTACCCAACGCGTCATTGATGCTATCGATGAAAAATCCTTCGAAAGCTCTGACGAGAAGAAAATGTATCTCAGTTACAACAGCGTCGCCAAAATCTTTTTCAAACTTTGGGTCCTCATGGGAATTGTTACCTCGGTTGCTATTCACATGAAACCATTGGAAGTAGTCCTTAAAGCCGGTAAAGGCAACGTTTCGCAATCAACCTCGATAACTTGATTTCAATGTTTTTTTTTTTTCTTTTTTTTTAAGGACGTCGTATGGCAACAGTCAAATCAAAATATTTGTTTTCAGCTTTTCTTACATACAAAATGGTTTGCGAACCTAAGTTCATTAAAAAAGTTGTTACAAATTGATTAAATAACAACATACTCCAAATCCAAGATTGTCCGAGGTAATCTGTATTTGTTGTATAATTAACAATATTTTGAAAAAATTTTACGACCGATTTTTTTGAAAAACTAAACAAAGCTTCTTCGATGTTACATAAAAGTGTATGCAAAGTTTTAAGAGGCTTCACCATTAAGAAATCGACATAGTATTGAAAGTTGAAAATTGTAACTTTAAATACACGCTCTTATGAGAAACTATTGAAAATTGTGATTTTTATAAATAAATATCTCGACTTCTACATGGAGAAACCTTTTAGAATTGCGCGAGCTATTGGATATCACTATTCTCTTTGTGTGGTGCAAATTTAAAGGAACTCTATCGATGAAAAATTTTGCATACAACGTCCTTAAATAAAAAAAAAAAAAAATTTATTAGTCGTAAGTGAAATTTTCATAAAGAATATAATGGTTTTGATGGCTACCGTAATAATGATCGATATTTATCAGGGACACAGAACGAAACTGTAATTCTCGAACTTCCCTATCGCACACGCGTTTTCTTCGAGCTCGACACTAAAGCTTTTTGGCTCATGTGGACATATCAACTTCCGGAAATTTATTTAAACACCTTCCAAACAGCAACCATTGGCTATTTATTTTCTCTGATTCTTCACGTGTGTGGACAAATGTCAGTTCTGGCACATAGAATAAAAAACATTGACTTGGGTCCTCGGGAGGAGGACAGATCGTCTCGAATGGTTTTTCAGGATATAGTCAAAAGACATCGAAATATTCTTGCGTAAGTTTCTACTTCCCACAATTGGCATATGTCGTCCCTGGATCGAAAAAGATTAAACTGTAGGTGATTGAAGTTGGTTTCATTGGAGGTTAATTTTTCTTATTACTGTGAATTTTTCAAGTCCTCGATATTGTCACCATTTTCTTTTCCAAAAAATGATTCGCAAAAATTCGTCATTCATATTTAAAAAAGATAGAAAATTTCGGAAAATTTAATAAAATTCACACTAACAAAGCGAGGAATTGTGAAAGACCTGAAAACTGATCAACTCATCTTCGTAGGCTGAACGTAAACTTATAAAATGATTGAAAAAAAAAAAAAACGTTTAATCAACATTTTTGTTGCTTTTCATACAACGCCGTGAATTCAAAAATCGCTCAACCTCCTGCATCATACATAGATTGGTAGCAGATATCAATAAAGTATTCAGCTTACTTCTCTTGGAAGAACTCGTGGTTTGCACACTACTTATTGGTCTAGCAGCTTACAACGTTATTTTGGTAAGTATGTGACAATTGTGTGTGGCTTTTTACAGCATATTCTTTACGAAATTATTCTAAACGACTGATTTTTCAACGAATAATTTTAAGAACCTCGACAATGCGGACAAAACTGTAATCTTGGCATCGATGCTAGAAAGTGCAACGATCCTTTTACTGATTTATGGCTATTGCGTTGCAGGCGAATACCTCATTACCGAAGTACGCCAGATTACTGATTATTATTATTATTATTATTATTATTATTTTCATATCATTCTCGCAAGGATGAAATAATTCAGCAAATGCTGTACGATTTTTGTGCAGAGCACGAATCTTTATGCAGCGTACTATCAGTGTCAATGGTACGAGATGTCGGATTCTTTCAATAAACAACTAATCATTTGTATGATCGGTAGCTGCAAACCAATTCAATTAATGGGCGGTGGTTTCTACATTTTTTCTCTAGTCAGCTTCACAGGTGTAAGCATAGTTTTCGTAAATTATGTGATAATTTTGAAACAGGGTTGCAAAAATTTGTAAAGGAAAAAAAGTCATCGGTCATTATTTTATAATACGAAATGATGAAAAAATTTCATTACGGCCTTTTACGGTAATAAGAAAATGAAAAACGTTTGCATTTGAACGCAATTGCAATTTGAAGGTAACAGAGCGTCAGTTGGTTACCCGCAGTGGTAGAAATCTCCGCCTGGGTCAACATGACCCAATGGCACTATTCTAGGCTTTGGGTGGTTGTTAATAACAAAAAAAAAAAACTCTCAATTCCGAGCAGTTGGGTCATTCTGACTCGGACAGATGGAGCTGACTCTGTCGGCGACTCGGTAACGCTTCGTTACGGCTATCGGATCATTTTTACCCAGGCTAGAACGGTCGCTGCTTCTATTTACCGACTAGCACTCTTTTAATGTCGTTCGGTCATTTGGATCCAAGTGCCTATCGCAATGCAATGCGCACTGGACGTCTTTTTCATTGATCATGAAAATGTCAATATGTTATTTGCAACCCTTACTCGAAATATCTACTGGCGATTTAAAAAAAAAATTCATTTCATCTCTTTTTGTACAGGTTGTCAAAACAGCAGCAGGTTACATCTCCATGTTACGAGCAGTTATTTAAACGAAAACGTTTTATATTTTCCTATCGACTTACTCGAAAAAATATCAATCGTCTTGGGCAATTTAATTTTCCTCTTCCAATTTATTGATTTTTCTTTCCTGAGTTATAAACTTGACCGACTTTCATTTACGAGTTGATTAGATTACGACCTTTCCACCGTTTCTCATTTTTTTAAATCTCAAACATTTAACTTTGAGATAAGCGAAAAAATCCAACTTATTATAATTTTTTCGCCTCGAGCAGAATTTATAAAATTCAGGTTGGATAAGTTTTTAATATAAAATCACAGTGCATTGTGACATTTTTTTATTTTGCTACAAATAACTTTGTGTCGTGTTGTTTTCGTAGTTTCATTTAACAAACGTTTGCACTCACATTCGTTGTTGAAAAGAAACAATGTTTATTGCGTTTCATCGTTACAATGTAGAAATTACACACGAGAAAAAAATAATCGTGTAACGTGCTCGAAAATATAGAATAAGGCAGAATTTTATAAGATTCATCGAACGAATATTGAGATAAAGTTTTTCGCTGTGTAAAGAAGTGTGCAATGTGTTTTCTATTTTTGGCCAACTGCAATTTGCACTGAAGGCTGATTTACTGTTAATTTGTTAGGTTGCAGCTGCTGACATTGTGGAAATAGAGTGTGTAATGAAAGGCTTCCTAATCGATTGTACGAAATAATCGATCGGCGAAATGGACAATGTTTAAATTAAAATCACAATCTCTTTGTTCAGGAACCAAATCGATTGTATTGAATGAACGTGATGAGATATATTTGGTCATCGTTGCTCATCCATCGTGGGTACAGCTGCAATTATGACACTGGAGTTCGTAACGTTGGTGTTCAACTTTTTCCTTTAATTGTTTGTTCAATTTAAAAAACCATTAGAATTTTCGTACCTATTTTGTGTTTCGATCCTAAAAAAAATGATTTTGTTGTCCTGAACAAATATTGAATAAAAATCATGAGCTCTGCCTCGAGAAAAAAAAGAATTTCGTTGCATTCCAACGATGCAAACTTCATCATAGTCTGCAATTCTAATAGACGACGAAAAGTTATTAACGGAATTTTTTCCCCATAAGTTTCACGGCCTTTGAGATTATGCCAGGAAACTTTTCAGTGCCATCCTCGTTTTTGACATCGCTAAAGTTACGTTCGAGAATCACTTCGAATCCGGACTTGACAGCGGCGTGTTGAGCAGCCGCGGCTGTGAATATTGTTGTAGTTGCTGGAATATCGTAAGCTGCGCACATTTCGGTTCTAGAAATCGAAAGAAGCAAGACTGATGAATCATGATCGAATGAATATTCATTGCGATAAATTCAAGCAATCGAACCAATACGAAAAACGAATTCCCATTTTTTTCAGAGACCCTCAAAGTTTCGATAAAAATGAAAATCGCCCTTTGATCTCCGACCCACGAAGAATCGAGACATTGATTTTTCTCGCAAATCAAACGGTATTGCAGAAAAACACAGAGTCCGTTTTCTAACGATCGATCGACTGACAGATCGCCTCAATAGTACGTCGCGAACGTCGATAATGTATTCACCGTGTATTCAGAAGTTCATTCCCAAGACCCTGACCACGAAACTGTGGATGAACACACAAACCAAACGCCGTCATAAACTTGTCGATATTGTAAACATCCCGAGGATTCTTTTCTGCCTCCAATCCATGCATGAATTCTAATATCTTCCGTGTTATTTCAGCCTGAAACTACAACACGTACAGACAGTTAGACATTGCGTCGTTTCACGGACTGAAAAATAATTAAAACGCCAAACAAAAATCTTGGGTTATATCCGATAAAACGATATTGAATTTCGCATCGTTGGAGTCCAACGAAAAATATTTTATCAACTCACTATTCTTGAGATTTTCCGAATCACTTTCATTTTTCTTTGAAATTCAGTTTTTCATTTGCAAATAATTGTCATAAACGGACACTGCTTGTGAATTTTTGGCGCCGTCTTGAAAAAAAAGATTAAAATAATGATTTCCATTGCATTCCAACGATGCAAACTTCAACGTCATCCGATAAATTTCGCAATATATATTAATTGCGGTAATTATAGCCCTGCCGGTATATAGATCGAGGAAAGTATAATCGAACATGTTGAAAAGAAATAAACATTATCTCGTGTTACTTTAACAGCAATCAATTACTTTACAAATTACTTATTGTCAGAGTTCATTCTCAAATGTTGTACATTCCTGACCTCTTTGTGCCTACTCGAAGAGTTGCCTGTAGTTTTTTGGTTACGTTTAGTAAGAATTCGTTGGATGGGTCTGTACTTTGTCTTAGTACGTCCGCAACAAAAAATATGCCACTTTGATTTTCGATCGATTGAAATATTTCAATTGTTTACCCTACGGGAGGTGCTTCTGATGGAAAAAACTGTAAATTTTACAATGCGATCACTTTCTCCGAGACTGAAACTCACAAGTGCAATCAGAATATTATAAAACCTTGAAGTCTGATTGCGAACATACGTTTTTCCACAAGAACTTTATCTCATGATTGCAATTAATTCGAAAAGAATTTTGACCGGAGAGATTCGGATATTGTCGTTAAATTGCTTTAATGATATTACGAAATTAATCACTCGAATTATTATCAAATGAAAATTGAGGTCATTAGATTGTCATCTCGAGATAGGGCAGACCAAAAGTTCTTGAAATTGATTTATTTTTCATTTATTTATTATTAAATATATTATCAACTCGTTAATAATTGCTAGTAATTAAAAGATAAGCATTTTTTCGCGATCCGAATGATTTTAAAGAATATTTACCTTCTAGCACAATTATTGTGACTTAGCAGTCGCCTAGAAACGAATTCTACCATGTAATTTATTTGAACAGGTCAACTTAGTCGGTCAATTTACTAACGGAGCGACTTGTACTTTGTAATAAAGTATGACGCTGAGCATGCTTTAAAAATTCCAATGAATTCACGTGAATATAGAGATTCGATCATTCGGTTGAAATAAACTTGCCAGAGAATTAGTATTTTTTGCCATTCATTGTGCTCAACTCGACAGCATAATGTACTTCTGGCCTGCTTAAAAAAATTGAAGGTGTGACACCATTTTCTGTATCATTTATGAAAATTTACGAGGAAACGATAACTTGTTGCAGTTCTGAGGAGAAAACTCTTTTGAAAATCGTATTTTTGAAAACGTTAACCATTCTATCCCAGAAACTAAACGATCGACTATGAAGGATCGTTAATTCGTATTCAACGAGCATTCCTTTTAAATAATATTTGGCAAAAAACTAATTCACAAAAAATACAATCACGACTTGACAATTCTTTGTCTTGAAAATTTTTCGCTCCCATTGAAAATTATTTCCAAATAATTGGAAAATTCTTCCAACTAATGAAATACTTTTCTCGATATATGAAAATTTTTTGAAATTACCGTCCTTTTGAAACTTTATGCACACAAGCTCTTACCGCCAGTTCTTTAAACATAAAAGTGAATCAAGTTACAATGTTGGAGTTCGCATTGTTGAAATGCAACGAAAACTGATTATTTTTCGTAGCAGAATGCAAAATTTCCATAGAGTATTTAGGAAAGGGACAGTATTATTTGCTTTTGGAAAACTGAGTTTACTAGAAAAATTCGAAGAATTGCATGAATTGTCAAAATAATGAATAAAAAATAGATTTTTCGTTGCATTCGAACGATGTAAACTTCAGTATCATGCCAAAAGTTACAATGTTGAAGTTTGCATCGTTGGAAAGCAACGAAATTCTATTTTTTCTTGATCACATCTCAGGATTCTTATGCAATATTTAGTCAAGACAATAAAACGATATTTTTTGAGGATCCAAACTGAAAACCGGTACGAAAATTGTCATGGTTTTGGAAATTGAACAAACAATTAATAGAAAACGTATTTTTCGTTGGACCCCAACGTTGTGAACTTCAGTGTCATAAAAAATTACCTGAATTCCTGTCTCCAAAGCTTTCTCAGTGGCATCGCAGTCCACCAAAGTCATATTAACCCCAGCCAATACAGGTTTTGGATTATTTTCGTCAACGAGAAAAGCGCCGACAGTGGTACCTTGTTGGAGACCAAAACTCCATAATTTACAGAAATCATCGATCGATACCGGATCATTGATGATGTCTGAAAGCTCATGGTAAAATTGTGAAACGCACTGGAGTCGTTAAATATTTCGAATTCATGAGAATAACACAATTCAGATGCGGAAACTCACTGGAACAATTGCACAGAGGCTCGTCTCGTAAGAAAATTGTGGTCATTAAATCCAAAGCATCGTCGAAACGATCCTCGGGGAGTTCTTGGATGGAAAATCGCAGAGTTTTTCCATCCTCAGTCTTGTTTCGACCTTCTACCACTCGCCAGACTCTCAATGGTCCAGGCGCCCTCCGCCAGCCTATCATGTCATCACTGAACTTGGTAACTCTCGTCATTTTATGGGCACCAAAGAAAACTCAATGTCAGGATCGATGGAGAACAAAACTGCACGTACGAGAGCGAACTACCGACTGAAGACTCTTCGTATTTTTCTAAATTCGCGTTCAGGACGACGAATTGAGTGATAACAACGGTGGGGAGCTTACAGCCCAGATTATTGGCGACTGACGGGAAGTTTGAAAAATAGACTTTACCTTGTTGTTCTCTATTTTATACGACTAATCAGGTTACTGTAGGAGAACTTCAATGGCAGAAATAAATAAGCACGTACGGACGCTCTTCAAGTTCCTCTACTCGTAAAGTTGGCCTTCCTACTGGTCTCGAAATAGAAATCAAGTCAATAATTCGTGAATGTCGACGGTGACATTCCGTGTACACAACAGTGTGCCTTTGCACGACGGATTATACATTTATCGTTGTAGCTTTCAATGATTCCCCCTGTTAAGACTCGTTGCGGTTACAATTGGACGATAATTATTTGGAATGAGGCTCACTGACATCGCACATATCTTCACGACATTGTCATCGTGATCGCGTTTCCCTCTCTGAACAAAAAAGACCTCTATTGGGAAAGATTTCATTGATTCGCGAAAACTGATTGAACAGTGTCGGAGCAACGAATTACGATTTTTGCACTTGCACGAATCCATACGAAGTGAAATCGACTGACTGAAATGATTTCGGAATCTTTCGACATATTTGACTCACCAGCAGTTCGCGAACAGAACAACAAATCTGCATTGAGAAAACTATAAATAGATTATTCCATGTGTGTTGGATTTCTATACCCAGGAATGCGAGCTTCGAAGTGGCTGGAATGTCCCGAACTGACGATTCGAAGAAGACTGCAATTTTGGGAGATCAAAGTGAAGGAAACATCAAAAACCCCATAAACACTTTTGTCTTCAGTCTAAATTATATTTTCCTAACACATAATTTCCGCTCGTTTTCATTTTTCTCTGCCATTGGTGGTGAATCTCAGTCTACGTTGTATTTGAAAATATAATTGACGCGTTTCAATTCGTCTGTCATTGTGTTCACGTGAGGATCGCGGGTCTTAGGCAATAGTCGGAAAAATATTCTACGTAACAGTCAATATAATCGCTAGGTAAGGACATGTAATAAACAACAATAACCGCTAACAAATACTACTCATGCCATGTCGACTGTGAAATTAGAACTTCGGAAGTCATGCTGACATTTGTGATTTCTTTTTTCAATCCGCAAAGTGCATATATTTCCTCGAAATTTCGACTTTTCACGAGTGAAGCTTCGAATAATCGATAAAAACAAAAATTCTCTAGTACCGAATTCATTCGAATTCAATTTAGTCCAAAAATGTATGCGAAATATTTTTTGTTTTTTAAACAATTTTACACATTAATAGGATGTGTGCACTCAAAGGGCTAAGAATGGGCGTGAAAATTAAAAACCGGAAGAATGACCGGTGCTTTTTTTTGTATCTGCGAAATCTATTTTCTTTTTCCAAAAATTTGATCGTAATGAAAATTTTCCGATATCACCTTTCTCGAACGACTCCTTGATGCGAAATTCGTTTCTCTTGCATGTTTCGAAAAAAATCCAGAAGAAAAGGAAAGATAAAAAAACGTGAAGAAAAAAAAATGATCTGATTAACTGCTGCAGAATATTTTGTTGAAGCAACACTTCGAAAACTTTCAAATCTTATAATAAAAGTGTCGACTGTTTTGAAGATTGCTCAATTTTTTCTAACCTCTTGAAAAATAAAACGTTTCGATATTGTGCTCTCAGTCTTACCGACCGCTGAATATTTCAATATGGTCTCCATTTATGCTACGCACGGTCGAGTAGAGTTCGGCTTGATCGTTGAAATTGCCCGAGAGCGTGTGCGTGCATGCGCTTTTGGGTTTTTATAATATAGATTTTTGTTTGTTTTTTTTCTGTCAGAATTTCGTTGCTTTCAGCGTCTTGTATGAATTCGATGTTTATTGTAATTTCTTCGAATTTTTGAATTTTATTTAAGTCATAATAGTTTGAAATTTAATTTTGTGAACGAAACATGTCGAAACGAGCGTGTCCCTTCGAGGATCACCTGCTACCCCAGTTGAAAGTACACGTCGGTCGGAAACAAGTGAGTAACGGCGTCAACAAGGAACAAGAAATGAGTAAAATTTACGGTGAGTGAAGAAAAAAAAAAAAACAAAGTAAAATCGTGACTGAATTTATCGAAAATTTCGAATAAGGTCACTTTGAGACCGAACGTTATATTTTTCTTTCGTATTTCCAGTCGTACAACTCGAACTTTTGATGTTAACGATTTTCATTCAATTTTCATTTCAACAGAAAAAACTCTGAGCTTGTTGAGAAACGGAAGTAAAGAGTTTGACCAAAGACTGTCTATCTGCCAAGACAATAAACCAAAAATGGTTTCTCCGCAAAAAAATCACAACAACAAAACCTCCCACCTCAAACAAATGATCTTTGACGATAAAATGAAACTTCAACCTACTGAGAATAATATTGAAGTAAGTATTATTCCTACGAGAATTTTACTTTTTTCTTTTCAAGCTAAACCCTAAAAATATCCCATTTTTCCAGGTTACCGTGCAAGAAACTTGTCAGTCCTGCAAAACTACCGCCCTTGTTGCTTTTACCAGATGCTTCTATTGCAACAATTTCAAATGCAGCGATTGCCTGAAGATGTGTGCCAAATGCGAGGAAGATTTTTGCAACAAATGTTCACTGGTCGTGTGAGTCCAAATTCATTGCAAACTATCCAATTATGTATTTTCGTCCATAAAAGATATTTTCATATCGAGGCAAAGCTGCGAAAACATTTCGGAAAGTTTTTCTTTGCAGCTGAATTCGATATCAAACTCGATTCGCTTATTCCTGAAAAGAAAACTTTGTGCTTTTTTTTTTCCAGTTACGAAGGTGGAGAACACACGGAATGCCTGGCCTGTTACCGTTGAGAAGTAGAAACTAACGAATAACAAGAATGTACAATTGTTTATTTTTTTAACCGAATTGTGATATTCTCGTATTATTTATTTATTCAGCTTTTTAAAAGCAATTATTATATTCCAATGGTTTTGCAAAATGGCCAACTCGATTTTTTTGTATTATTATTTCCTTGAAGTGTCAATTTTTTAAAATAAATTTGCTTCTTCGCGTACTCGTGCCATTTTCTCTATGCAACACACGATTTCACAATTCCGTAGTGACGTATAAAACATTATTCGGATTGATCGAGATCGTTTCCAACTAAAAATTCAAAAATTGCATACCTTTTCTCGGACCACGATTTCATAGGGAAAATGCCGTGTTGATCAACATTTTTCACGGGGGCAAAAAAATTCGATACCATGAGCGATTTTGAGGATGAGGATGAGTTTGCGAATTCTGCGAATTTGTGCCTGTCGACAGTTTTCTCGGAAGTACAGAAAAATGCGATGTTAAAAGTAAACACTTGATTGCTTTCAGATATGGCAAAAATGTCGATGGATTTTAGCGCCAAAAGGCTCTTCGAGCAGACAAACCAAAACCATTTTTCAGTGTACACACCCGAGCTTTGAATGCACGAATTTTCGTCGATTTACTTTGATTTTTCTTTCTCACGTTTATTACGTTGTTTCTTTAACTTAACACAGATGTATTTTTAACTACGAAAGAAAAACATTTTTTACACTGTCCTCCGCGTCGCGTTGTTGTAGAACTTTCGTCACTCTGCGCAGTGTTTACCATGTACGGACACGAAAAAGGCGCTATTTTTTACATGGGAATCACACGGTTGTTGTCACCCGCGTAAGTGCTGTCACCCTTGGCGGACAATAATACAAATAGACTACCGTATGCATGCTTCGACGTTGAAACATCAGTCCTTTTTTTGGCCCCGATTTTTCATTAGTAAGAATTGAGTTTTCTTGACGAGGTAAGTTCTTAAATCGCTACAGTTTTTACAGTTTTGGAACGACCGCGTTTTCCAAAGGAAAAAAAAACAAAAACGACTCGCAAAATTGAATCTTTCTTGCGAACTAAATCGCGTGTGTTTAATACTTGTTTACAATACTACTTACAACAAACCCAAACGATTATTCTTTTCAACGAATATCTAAAGTTCAACAATTAAAAATGCCTGCATGCCGATTCAGTTTGATCGAAATCGTAAATGAAAAAAACGTTCTTTCGGAAAATTAGAAATTCCTTAGACGAACGTGTTTTCCCAAGGATAGAAATTTCATTTTCATTTCTCAAAAAAGTGATTTCCATAAAAAAAATTCTTTGCACTTATTCTGGACAAAATGTGTCAGATTTTTTGCTCTCGATGTTATTCCAGACGTTTCGAATGAATTTTGAACACAAAAAAAGTCTTCATCTTGTTTTTAAGCGTCAAGATAATTTTTTGAACAAAATATGTTTTTTCATGAATGTCGCGATTACAGATTCCTGCCTGTCCTTGATGTACGAACATGACATCCGACGAAGATTATTATCCGCTGAACGATACGTCGAGCAAAGGACGTCGACGCAGCAAGAGAATAACACGACGTAGTGTTCGAAAAGCAACAGCTATGAATTTAAAAAGATCTTTTGAGAAAGCAGGAAAGAAATTCATAAGCAAGAGAAGCGGCAAGAATTTGCCAAAGGCCGTGAGCGAACAAGACGCAACAGACAAGAATTTTGAAGGATTTAGTTGCGAGCCACTGCTTCCGATCGAGCTGGAACAGTTGTGGATAAAATTCAAGGAGGACGGACATTTTCGTTGCGTCCCATCATCTGCTTCGTCACCTGGACCCACAGCGAGAAGAAAGGATGGCAAACTCGATGCTAAGCGGGCCAAACATCGTGCAGAGGTAACGGCCTCGGTTACATCTCAGCCAGCGAGTCTGGAAAATGATACCAATGAAGAACCATCTCCCGAAGCGCCTGAACCGTCATCGGTTACCCTGCTGAATCCTCTACCCAACGCAACAGGCAGCACAGTGCGCATAAGTCCTAACAAAAGTTCCTATATTCCATTACTATCCACAGAGAAATACAGAAACTGGAACAAACCAGTGATTCGACAGAATTTCTTATCTTCAGGGACTTTCCTAGAGAGAAATGGGATGGATTTCGGTTCCAATGGCAATGCCGTCTCAAGCTTTGTCCCACAGAAGCAATTGCAGTCTCTGTCGATGCCAAAGCCTCGTGTCCAAACTGGTCCTAGCGGAGTCTACTATCATAGTAACAATTTGCAGTTGTCACGCAACGATAATATAACGAGCGTGCAAATGAATCGAGCGAATCGTGAAAATTTCGTAAACTTCTATGACACTTATCCAAAACTTACATCAACGCCAATGTACCGACATAACATTTGCAACAGCTCTACCCAAGTTGGAAATGCGCCAGGGAGCTTGCAAGGCAGACAAATTAATTCGATGGGACCTCCAGCAAATGTGCCTCAGAATGAAATCCCTTTTGGAAACATTCCGAGCAACTGGCTCGGGTGTCCTGCTGCGAATAACGTTTCCAGCACAGTCACGAATCACACTGTACCGAGCAGCAATCTCACGAAATCACAAAATTCTCCAAACTGCTGTTCCTCAAATTTGCGTGCTTACAATACAGAGCTCAGAAGCGTTAATAATTTCATATCTTCCAATGGATTCGGTGAAAATGAAAATTGCCCAATCGGTCATAACAGTGGTCAGAACGGACACTACGCGTCACAGATGCCTTGGAGTGGTTTACACGTTTTCCCGAAATTCTGCTCAACTGGAAATGAATCAGTCTATCCCGAGGACTTGTACAATTTTCCTGTTCCCGCCGGCCAGCCAGTTCCTTCCATGCTCATCAACGAACAAAAAAATCTTGACAACCAGCCGACTTATTCGATGCAAAATGATTCATTCCACAGAGCAGCCTTTGCTGGTAACGAATTGAGCTCCTCGGAGATTACTAACTCGACCAACACTGTTTCTGCAACAACGCCAACAACCCTCAACGAAGCCACGGAAGTTACAAGCATCAATGGCAACGAGACTGACGACTCGACCTTATTCATCGACGACATTTCAGGGGACGTAGATATTCGTCAAATAGTATCCTCGTTTTCTTCCTACGACGATGATATAGACTACCAAAATTTCGTCGACGATAATGTCCCTTACAACGAAAACTCCGTTTCAACGACAATGACCCTCGTTCACGAGTCAAATCCTGCTCTATCAGCGTCGATCAAAACCGAAGTTCAATCATTATACGATACTTCCAATTTTTCACAGTATAATTACAATTCCAACTTTGACAATCAACCCTCAATATTCCACAATTTGGAAACGAAGAAAGAACTTGAAAATTCACCAAATCGTATGTTTTTAAAAGACTCAACATCAGATTAGCAGACGATTGCAAAAAAAAAAAAACAAATATATATTTATATCGACTTGAGTTACTTGCCACGTTGTTGAAAAATCACAAACATTTATTTATTTTAATTTTTTATTCCAACGACTGTCATATTATCCTCATGTCTTTATTCTGTAATACAAAATATACGAGATTCTTCGGTATTAGTAAACAAATAAGTACAAATAAAAAATGTATCGAAGGAAACAAAACGGCTTGGAACATTTTCTTGCTCTCCGCCCGAATCATTCGTGCGCGCTTAAGGTAACTATTATAATTCGCTCATCGGATAAGTGCTCAATTTTCACAACAGGTCGCTGCCAAGTGTAATGCACAAATGAAAATACAACGAAGATTATTTTGCATGAGAGCGTGTCTGTCAACTTGGGAAAATATAAATAAAAATTAATCGCGGAATTATCAACTAATGAACGCAATTTTTCCGGTGCGACATTTTCATCGAGATTATTTGACGGATATTCATGCACCACTCATTTTGTTTCGCAGGAGAAACTCTGCGGTTCGACAACGTTGAATTTTTTTCTAAACTCAATCGTTTCTTGCTACCAGTTGCTTCGTACGCAAGGAAAATCTTTCATAAACAATTTGTTGTAACTAGAAAAATACAACTTTTGAAAAATCTACGTGATTAATTCGTGAATAATATTTTATACCACGAAATACGATGCGGTGCAAAATCACTAAAAAAATACGAATGGCGATCGAGATGAATGCCAACTAATCTCGAGCACTTTTCATTTGTGCATTACAAATTTGGCTCCAGAGCATGATAAACAAGGAGCACTCGTAAGACGATTATGGTATTATATAAAAAAACTTCAATCATATGGGTCGGTGACTGCTATTCATAAAGATGATTCGAAGTTACGGAAGTTCATGACTTATGCTCATCTCGACAATCTTATCGTTTACGAAATATTCTAAGTATATATTATCATTGTAATAAAAAAGTCTGGCAGAAGAAAAAATACACATATCAAAGTATTATCTTACGTATAGTTGTGAAGGGAAAATTTACACACTTATCGTACACATATTTACATGGAAAATTGTTTTTCTTTTGCGCGATAATGCTAAAAGTTGGCGAGTCGATACGAGTAAGTACAAAAACTAATAGTCGAACAGGCTTTTCGAGACTTTTCACAATATTGAAAAACTTAAGTCATGATCTGTAACAAAAAATAAAACCAAAGTAATGACGCCGCGTTCGAACACGAATGCTCGCAATCCTTTGGAGTATGAACGAAATTGTCGATTTATATTTTTAATATTTCTCATTAATATTTTCTTTCCTTCATAAATCAGACATGTCAGCGTTGCTCTTGGATGTTTTCTTCCTGTTGGAAAAGTCCACGATGATACCAACCCCACTGGTATCGTCACCAAGGAGGCATCCTTCCACATCGTTCTTCGCCTTTCCGAAAAGCCTGTGAAACATATTTTACAATTTTACAATAATTATTCTTCTAATGGCAACGATTAGATTTTTAATCCCAAGAACATGCAATAATTAGAGCCATTACCAGTGCAACCACGAGCTTTGACAATCGCCAATTATCGTCTTTATGCGTGTACATTTTAATATATATAACAGAAGCTTAATATTTACCTACTCATCGGACAGAATGCATCTCGTTGGTCCGCATACGAGGGATAACATGCGGTTACAGTTAAAACGAGTAGAAAGAAAATAAAAAGAGAAATAAGTTACTAGTGAAATGCGAAAAGAAATAAAAAATATCAGAACTACATAAACGATGGCATTCCAGCTATTTTCAAGCGATACCAAAAACGCGTTCAAACGTTTTTTCAAATTGCAGTACTCCTCAAAATCATTTATCGATTTTCTATTCGCAATCTTTCACTTTAAATTCGATGACAGGCTGTGATGGAAAAATACTTTTCAAACGAATGTTAACAGATGTTTGTCTGTGCATTGTTACTTTTTCAAATATTACAATAAAAATGTCTATTAATGAATTTTACGTGGATACAGGAAAAGCGATAGCCCAAAATTTGTAGAAAAAATTGAGAAAAACCGGAGCTACGACGGTTATTGTGAAATGGCTGCTTCGCTCTCGTTGAACAGGTGCTACATTTTTTCAAGTTCACGTCATTAATAGTTTTCTGAGTTAAGAAAACATTCTGCAGTAAGAATCCAGCGGCTATTCGTTCAATTATTATCCAAAAATTACAGAAAACTGTTCCGGAAGGTCGACAGTCATTTCAACATTTAAAATCATTGACTCACAGGCTACAACGTGGGACATGAAAAAAGTCGGTTAAGCACTTTGTTAAATAAATAATGTTTTTAGTAAAACACTTATTTAACGTTACAAAAGTAGAATTTTGTCAAGTTCAACCTTGAGTAGTTTTCTTATCATTCCATTTAGTTGTGCAAAGCTTATGACTAACCGAATATCTATGAACACTATATTCATATTCAGAAGAGTGAACCGAGTGCTTTGTAAAATGTAATTCACAAGGATTCGTCGATTCGTATAGAAGAATATAATTTCTTACATATTTTTTATATGAAGAACGTTTATAATTTCTTCCCAATAAATTATCATGGCAGTTTGTAAGATGTTAGCGTTAATTAATATAATTAATTACATTTTTGATTTGTTTTTTTTTTTAATAATTATTGATGAATAGAAAAATGAGTGGCAGTGTATGAGTCGCCTCGATCGTCGAATTCGCATGTCTCGTATTACAACGTAATGTTAAACGGACATTGGATAGAAAAATTAACAGATACGTTGAGAAAATGGCACGCAAATGAGACACGAGATGTGGAAGAAATTACGTAACGGACAATCGTAATTATACTCGTTTGTATGATAGAGAAATTGAAATTACTCTTTAAGAGAGTTGAGAATCAACAATTTACAATTTCACATGAATTATTGCGAAATTGTGATTTTTCAACGCTTATGGAACAGTCAAAGATTTATTCACAGCAATCAGTTAGGAAATGAGCAAATTTGGCGAACGAAAAAAATTCTCGTCGCCGTTAACGATGGAAGAGTAGGCGAAAATAAAAATCATGCCTGGCAACGTTTTTCATACGTTGTAAGTAACAAAAGGTCTCGCAAAGGAATTTCTGGCAGAGGACAAAAAAAATCATAAGGACTATTTTGCGTTAGTGGCTCGTTCAAGCGTAGGAGAAATCCTGATTCGTAGAAGAGTCCAGTATTTGTATGTTCATTCCTCCATACCTGGATATCGTTGAGCCTGTCACGTGGAGAGGAGCGTCTGGTCCATCGTCGAGACCTCTGTGCAACGATATAGCATCGAATTCTGTGCATCTCGCGGCAAAGTGCGCTCTCATGGCTGTTAAATACTCGGTCGTCTCGAGCGTCGATCGTGTTGGTTTTTTGTATCTGTTATCAAAGACAAATCAAATAAAATCTTGAAATTCACGTGAGATTTTTCCAAATCATTACCTGAGATGGAATAATTGCGGAAATGATAATATTCAAAGCGAGGTAAACATGGAAATAATCTTTTCAGGCAATCCTGTAAATCAATAATCACTGTTTGAACCCTTCGAGTACATACTGGGTCGTTTTGACCCCAACAACGTTCTGTGACCGATTTTTTTTACATTTAATGGCAACGAATGTTTTTTGGCATTTTATTTTCTTCAATAATTGAAATTAGAAAAAACGTCTCAGCAAAAAAAAACAAAAAAACAACATATTTAGAGGAATACAACGATTTGAAAAACGCCTTGGGTCGGATTGACCCAAAATGCACTTATAGTTGGCGGCGAAGGGTAAATATCCAAGGTTATTACAACGATAAATAAACTCGTGTTTTCAAGGTCGTAGAAGACTAAAAAATTCCTTTGGAATTGAAGTGGAAAGGGCGAATGGGTTTCTCTGTACTTACAATTTCAGCATGAGAGAACTGGCGACAACAGAAACTGAACTGAGTGCCATAGCGGCGGAAGCCATCCAAGGTTGGAGGAAAAAGCCGAAAGGACTAAATATTCCAGCGGCGATAGGAATGCCCAATAGATTATAAACACTAGCGAAGAGGAAGTTCAATCTTATACGGCAGACAGTTTTCCTCGAGAGATCGAGACATCCAATCACGTCCAATAAATCGTTCTGAAATCAATTGTAACATGTGTTATCTATTTTCATGGAAAAAATGACTTTCGATACCGATTCCATTAATTTTCTTTCTCTTTTGTTTCAACCAAAGTCCTCGAGAAAAAATGGTCACTGCTTTCGAGAACAGCAATTTTTCTAGAGCTTTTTTCAATTTTAAGGACGCAACAACCGCTGAACTCGTTTTGAAGTATTTTTTGCATAAAAAACGTCCGCAAATCGGAATGAAATAGCAGTTTGTAGTGGCGATATTTAAAAATTGAATTTTTTGAACTTTTTCGGTCGCACGAGACTCCTCGAACTTTTACCTTCATCAATACGACATCAGCAGCCTCAACAGCCACATCTGTACCCGAAGCGATTGCGATGCCAACGTCGGATTGTGCAAGTGCAGGGCTGTCATTGACCCCGTCGCCGACCATCGCTACTCGGAGTCCTTGTTCCTGGAGCCTCTGGATTTTAGCTACTTTGTGAGACGGTAAAACTTCAGCAAAGACCTTGCTGATGCCGACCTGAATATAACAGAAAGTTTATTCCGTAGATTAGGTCCTTGTGACAAAGAATTTAGCTGTGGAAAAAGCTAAGATTTGATTCTCGTTCTACCTGTCTCGCAATAGACGCGGCAGTTTTTCGATTGTCACCAGTTAACAGAATGACTTCGAGTCCCATTCGCTTGAGAGTGTAAATAGCAAGATGAGCTTCCGTTTTGACGGTATCAGCGACGCTGATCATCGCGATGAGGGCGCCGTTGATAGCCGCTAAAATGGCAGTGTTGCCAAGGTCCTCTTCGTCCATCATGATCATGTCAACCTCTTGAGGGATGATAATTCCGTTCCTCGTCATCCATTCGCGATTTCCAATGCAGACATCGTGAGCATCCTCGTTTTCGGTATTTTCTTCTTTCGTGCTGTCACCAGGTGTGAGTAACATCTCGAGATCTTGATTCTGTTTGTATTGTTCTTGGTCGACCAACGATACGAAATCGACGGCTACGTCGTTGAGCTTGAAAGTTGAAGAAGCGTTTTGTCCTCGTTGATTATGATAATTGATGATTTTCTCAGATTTCTCGGCTTGCGAGAGCATATTTTCAAGATGAGTGACGCGACACTTGAGCCCACAGCCAGCGACGGCTTGAAAATTAGTGCAAAGACCGTTGACCTCAGTGGCAAAAGTTTCCTTAACGTAACGAACGATCGCCGAGGCAATAGGATGTTCGCTGCTAACTTCAGCCGTTCCGACGACCGCGAGGAGTCGGACGATTGTACATTTTTGATCGTTAGCAAAATACGCTATTTTGGAAACCATCGGCACGCCGTTCGTCAACGTGCCTGTTTTGTCGAAAACTATGCATTTTATTTTGTGAGCATTTTCCAAAGGTTCGGCACCTTTTATCAGAATACCATTGAGGGCACCGACACCAGTGCCCACCATAACTGCCGTCGGTGTCGCCAAACCAAGGGCACAGGGACAAGCTATCGCCAGCACCGAAAGAGCACAACGAAAGGCAAATTGGAAAATGATCTCTTCGCGATTAATCGTTGACTCGTTCGCCCATTTGTCCAGAGATATCGGAAGATTCTTCACGTTGATGTAACCAACAATCGTCCATGTTACGAGTGTCAGCAACGAGACGAGAATTACAAACGGTATGAAATAACCGGCTATTTTATCAGCCAATTGTTGTATCGGTGCTTTTGAAGTTTGCGCCTCTTCGACCAGACGAACTATCTGAGCGAGAGTCGTATGCTCGCCAATGTGAGTTGCCGTTATCAGCAATGGCCCTGTCTGATTTATCGAACCACCGATCACCACGGAACCTTTCGTTTTTGTCACCGGCATACTCTCCCCGGTAATGAGACTTTCGTCGCAAGCTGATTGTCCTGAGAGTACTCGACCGTCAACCGGAACTTTTGCACCTTGAACAACTTTCAGTGTATCACCACGTTGCACGAGATCCACGCTTATCGAACGCTCCGACAGTATCTCATTGTTTGCGCCCAATGTTACGAGAACTGCATCTGTTGCGTTCAACGATAAGAGTTTCGATAAAGCTTCTGACGTCTTGCCCTGTTTACAGAAAAGTGTATCCATTTATTTTTCATCTCTTACGTTTGTTTTGTTGCAATTTCACGAATTAAACTGATTCTGCAAAGCCCGAATCGAATAAATTATCAACATTCATAATGATTCAATGCCGAATTGATTTAACCTTCCGTAGACACACATGGGTCTGGGATGTCCAGCCCATTCAGCGAACGGCATGAATTTCTCGTTTTTCGTATCGATTACCATTAAATAATAATAATAAAAAGAATTTTTATCCATGACGCAGTGCAGGCTCTGTTTCTATACATCCAAAACTATTTTCCTGAGTTTTTTCCAATTTTTTAAACGAGTCCAAGTACAGTCAAAAACGATAGGACACCCCAGACCCATGTGTGTCTAGAGAGGTGCGCTAATTGCAATGTGTCTACGGATGATTCACAAGTCAATCTTTTTGAGTTATGATCGGACAAATGTTCCGCACCTTCTTTCGCAATTATTTCATTAGTAAACCATTATCTTGACGATCAATTCCGCATCTCGTCATGCAACACGGTCCACAAAACATTCTTGAATACAAGAAATCGTTAAAAGTCTCAAGAGTTCTCCAGCCAAAGTTCTATTTGATGTTCTAGTAAAAGAAAAGTGTAGTGAATTATTGACGAACCTTGGCCACGTGCTCGAGCCATCGTCCCAGACTGATAAACACCAACAGCATCGGTGGAGTGTCGAAAAAGGTTTGGGGGCTGGTGTTTTCCTGCATCGCAATCGCAGCAGTGAGAACTCCGATCGAGTATACGTATGAAATGGTAGTAGTCATGGAGATGAGAACGTCCATGTTGGTCGTACCATGTTTTATGGCACGATAAGCTTGTACGTAAAAATGCCAGCCGCCGAAAAACTGAAAGGCAATATTCTCATTGTTGATACATATGAAGAATGTGAAAAACGATAATTTTTAGTGGTACACAAGTTTTTTCACGATATTGAAGTTCGCATCGCTGGAGCCCAACGAAAAATATTTTTTCGACTCAGCATTTTTCAGAGTTTCGGAATCGCTTTAATTTTTCTTCGACATTCAGTTTTTCATTTTCAAATAATTTTCATAGACGGAGACTGCCTATGAATTTTTGGCTTTGCCTTTAAAAAATATATTTAAATAACGGACTCCGTTGCATTCCAACGATGCAAACTTTGACGTCATAGTTTTCTGGAACCTCGAACTTACTTGTACAGGAGTAGAAAATATAAATAACAGCAGATTTTCCCACGATAGACCAGGAATTATGCAACACATTTCCTCGTGGGTTTTTCCACCGATTGACATTTGTAGCATGAAATAAGTCATTAATACCATGCAGGGTAATCCAAAAATGAGTGATATCAAAAACGCCGATCTCCATTTTTGTATTTCCGCTCTGAAACCGAAAGAATCATTCATTATAATCGAAACAGCATTGGCAGCGTTGAGTGTGCGGTCGGTGCGTGGCTACGGTAATCGTCAATGTGCTAACCAGCCATGTAACAGCTCACATACCAATGGCTGAGCCGGCGGTAGTTTTTTTCAGTTTCTAAAGTTGCGAGCCAACTAAAACTTATTGTTAGTAATAATCTGCATGGAAGGGCTTTCCCACTGTTTTTCTTGGCCCTCGTGCATCGGGAAGGCGTTGCTCTGGCCAACGCTCTGGGAAAGCTGGCAGGAACATGAACGGCAAGGTTAAGGTGATGGGATGGCTACCTAAAAACTCTTAATAAGTTCATACGCAAAAAATGACACTGAAGTTCACAACGTTGGGGTCCAACGAAAAATACTTTTTCTATTAATCTTTTCTTCAATTTCAAAAACCATGATAATTTTTGTACCGATTTTGTGTTTGGATCCGAACAAAAATATCGTTTTAGTGTTCTGACCAAAAATGAGATAAAAACCGTTGGCGCTGCACAAGAAAAAACAGAATTTCGCACATTCCGACGATGCAAACTTCAACATCGTCGCGAAAATAGTAATAAAAAAATGAAATCTCAAAATGAAAAAAAGTTGCGACTATTTTCTGCAAAAATCGGTGTCATCATTTGTTTTTATAACTGCAACGATCTTTTGATTTTCCCCCAGTTCCATATCCAAGAGAATACGTAGGACAATAATAAAAAATCAATGAATTAATTATATAAAAATGTTAGGAGCCAGGGCCAAGTTGGGAAGTGTAAGAAGAAAAAATATATGATAAACAATTTATTAATCGCCTTACTTTTGATCGAGGTAGCCCCGGTTTTCCTTGTCCTTGTTATTAAACAAAGTGGCCTCGAAACCCAATTTGTTTATTTTCTCAATTATATCACGTACACCTGTCTCAGTCGCATCGTATTTGAACCTTCCACGTTGCGTTGCAAGGGCAACAACGGCCGAACGGATTCCGGGTATTTTTTTCACAGTAGATTCTATTTTGTTAACGCAGGATGCGCAAGTCATTCCTGTTATCTGGGCACAAAATTTAGATGTAGATTTATTCCACATACAAACGAAAATTCATAAAAGTATAAATAAGCCAAACAATTGTCGTTTATTTTTTTCAACCACCTTTATTTCAACCTCGCCTTCCCCCGTGCCAGGTTCCTCGATAACAGTCGTTGGGAAGCCAAGATCCGTGACACTCAACGCTATGTCGATCGGACGAATTTTATCAGAGTCGTATTTCACTTCGGCTTTTGCAGCCATAAGGGCCACCAGTACACTTTCCACTCCGTACAATTTTTTACAATGTTTTTCGATAGCTGCCACGCACGAAGCGCATGTCATACCCTGTAAAAATGATTTTTCTTAGATCAATCAAAAATAAGTCGAACGAGTTTGAAAATTTTTCGAAATCTCCAATTGAATTTTTTCATAGTTTGAAATTCCGTTCAACACAAGTTTTTATTGTCGATGCAGTGATTCATTTAAATTCTTAGTGATGTAGAGAAAATTGTGCATTTTCATCAGGTCACTCCGGGCAATCGTGTTGTTCACTCGATGAAACTTTCGTTTTGGTAATTATTTTATTATCACATATTTTTTACATTAAAAATTACCTTTATCTGTAGAAAACATTTGAACAGCTTTTCGTCAGTCTTGGAATCGCCACCACCGCTCATTGCGACCGCAACAACTCCGTTTTGTAAACTTGCCGTCGGTTTCTCCGATCGAACGAGATTGTGTCCGTTGACTTCTTTTACAAATGCATCGAAACCCATCTCTTCTATGTACATTGCAATCTGATCGGCTGTCACGTCCCCGCTGCTGTACGATACTTTGGCTTCTTTCGCTTCGAGACTAACGTTTATTTCTTTGACTCCTGATTTTTCCGATATCACTTCTGAAATTTGTTACACTCTATTTAGCATTCGTTTTGATTTTTCAAATATATAGATGATTTTTTTTTATTCCACATTTCGTTAATAATGATTGAAAATCAAAGTATTTACGATGTTGAAGTTTGCGTCGTTGGACTGCAACGGAATCCATTATTTTGATGGATTTTTTGAAGGCATAGCCAAAAATTCACATGCAGTCTGTGACAATTATTTGCAAATGAAAAACTGAATGTCAAAAAAAAAATTAAAGCGATTCGAAAAATCTAAAAAATTGTGAAGTGGATAAAATATTTTTCGTTGGGCTCCAACGATGCGAACTTCAATATCGTAAGTATTTCCTTTTGGCAGCCGAAAAAACGTGATATTCAGAGCTATTTGTTTTCAACTGAAAAAACTGCCAAGCATCCAATTTAAAGTCTAAATAATACGTGAGAAAAAATGTATGGCTTTAAGGGTTAAGTGATTGGATGAAATTCAAAGGAATTGTTACCTGTAATACTATTGACACAAGACGAGCATGTCATTCCATCTATATGTATACTACAAGTGCTGTTAATCGGTCCAATCTGTTGGCCGCCGGATTGAGAATGGTCGTTTTCCTGGGACGTAACAAAAGCGTCGAATCCCATGTCGTTTATCGCTTCGACCAATTCCATGGAGGACGTAACGTCGTTATTGTAATCGACGTATCCAGCCTTTTCCTCAAGTACTACCTTGACGTTAGTGACTCCAGCACGATTTCCAATCGTCGACTCAATATTTTTGACGCAACTTTGACAACTCATACCCTCGATGTTTATCTTCACCGTTGCAATGCTACTATTTCCATTGGTCAAACTTGGTGCTCTTGGGACCCTGATCAGGTGGGTTGTCTCGAGATCGAACTCGCGATCATCGTCGCCATCCCTGAAAATACATCGATTTATAAGTAAAGAGACAACTTATTCATTTTTATATCCAATCATTTCATTTTATTTAAAAGTCCGGTTCGTGTCATAAAAATCTTTATTAACTCCTCCAGCTATCGTGATTATTACGTTATTGAGTTACGTTACACGACTTCCTGAATACTTAATGTAAAAACCTACTAAATTTTAAGAATTCTATCGTCATTTCTTTAATCACTTTATGTAAGGGCTGAAATGAAAAATTGTAAGAAAATTCTGAAAATTTAGTATGTTTCCGTATGAAGTATTTAAGAGTTCGTGTAAAAATTTCACGACGATTAGGAAGCTCGTTACTAAAAAATAAACATTTTGTTAAGAACAAGTTTTTAAAGAAATACAAAAAATATTTATCAATGGACTTCGTTTTGTTTCCATTGCCTTCAGTATATTGTTGGTATTGAAAAATTGAGAGGTAAAAAAAAAAATTTATCGTAAAATTATACCAGTTTCCATGAGACTGCATTTGACTACATTTAATTTATTAATGTTAATTGTTCAATAACGAACTCCCTAATGGTCACTTGCGATT
This sequence comes from Hyposoter dolosus, assembly GCA_963921915.1. NCBI lineage: Eukaryota > Metazoa > Arthropoda > Insecta > Hymenoptera > Ichneumonidae > Hyposoter > Hyposoter dolosus. The sequence goes on along the minus strand of OY998129.1, from coordinate 12,252,569 downwards.
TGGGAGTCAACATCCTTAGTATCAAAAAATATCAAGTATCAAATTTTATAAATCCAGAATAGAGTAACCATGGGAAATTAATCGCTTGATCTCTCTATAAAATAAAAAAAAAAGGGACGAGTAATAATTTTCGTTTTTCTCCATGAAATTCTCGTCAGATTACCGGAAAGTATCACCAGATCCATAACCCGATAGGATGAGGGGTTTCTTATCGTCTCCCTTTGGCATTTTACAAAAGTTACGAGCACAGTTTTCCAAGATTTTTCACGTATTGTTAATTCGAGACTGCGCACTAACTCAAGTGTTTTTTTTTTTTTTCGAATTTTCACGTAGTTTTAAGATGTTTATCAGTTCTGCTCATCACACCCTAATCTCTATTGTTGTTTTTAGCTGAATAATCGTAAGCGACCCACTGCCAATCGTTGGAAATATGTCCAGCACTTCGATGACACAATTCAACATAATTATAACAACAAAAATGTCTCTTATCATAACGTGTATTTTTTTTTTTCATAAACACTGAATCGAATTTTAATTCGAAATATTCAATAAATCGATCATCACTGGATTCGATTATTCGAGAGCGACGATTATTATTTATTTGACAAAAATTTCATGAAAAATTGAATATGTAACGCGAGCAAACTGATAAATTCGTTTATCGCAGTATCGCACCACCGTCCGGTTAATTGTGTGCGTCTTCGATGACGGTCTACTTATCACTACCGCTCGTAGCTATGTTGGCAAATACACTCCGATTCGGATTAGTAATAGCCTGCTATGATATCCACTGTCATGTGAACAATTTATAGAAAAAAAAAACACCGGCAGTCACAATATTGAAAGGAGCGAGAACCAAAAATATATCGATAACAATTACAACGGCAACGGAATGACTATTTTTTATTTAATTTCATGAAAATATCGCATTTCCATGTGTGCATCATTTCCGGCTCACATTATTGCATGCATTGTATGATTTTAAGCTCAATTCATTATCCGCGATTGCGATTTATTAAGCCCGAGTACGACGTTAAACGAATCATGATTTTCAGCTTATTAGAGGATTTATTAATCGAAAAAGGAAAATACTCATTACCCAACCGTTTTGACTTTTACTACGTTCAGAAATAAGTTCGTGATTTGTTTTCCATCGATAAATCTCAAGTAAAATCATATTTTTTAATTATTCCATTGAAACAGTTTGAAAATAAAAATCGCCATAGTTGGAGAAATATTTTCATTTCTCTGCATCAGTTTCAAGAAAAATCTTCTACGCAAACGTGTGACGAAATGGCGTAATGAACGAACATGTCGAGATGCGTATTATGAGTAGACTAGTCACAAACAGAGTAAGGAGATCACCATTCAACATGTGTTATCCAAAAATGATTTGTTTAGGAAAACATTGAGGAAGGAATTTTTAGTATTATTTGTTAATACGAATAAGCAGTGTTGGAAAGTGTGGCGTGTCTTTTTCACTTGCATCAGTTCAAATATCGGATTCGTATTACCAATCGTTGAACAGGTGTACCCACATGAACGAACGTCAATCGGTATTCGTGTCTCGAATCAATATTATGTCAGGGAGTTCAGTCGCAAGTTCAATTATTCAAACCTCTTCGTCCGTTACATTCACGAATATTTAAGTTCATTATTGTTCGACGAGCAAAATATACGAACCGACGGCAACATATCGTTCTCGCCTTTGACAACAAAAATAAGCAACAAATATGTTTTTGTCGATGTGCATGGTTTAAAGCAGAAGATTTTACAAGGTCTTGCGCAATGCTTCTTGGATCCTATCGTGAATAACGTGGGCGACAATCACCCACGCACTTCTGAACATTATTCTCGCAATATCCTCCCTCTCTGTTTTCTATCCTCGCGGGGTTTGGTCCTGAGACCCATATGCTCTGGCAGAGCTCCGACTCCGACAGAATTCAGCGCCTCTCCCTTTTTTCCATCCCTTAGAGAATTGCCGACCCGAATCGTCGCAATTTCATGGGGAATGTCTCGCATATCGCGATGAAACGTGACGATATCAATTCCATCCATTTTCCAGCACCATATTATTAGATACCGGATAGTCTGATGGGCTCGCACTCTGTCACTTAGTTTGGTATAATAAACGACTATTAATAAACGACTCGTTTTTTTTCGATTGGCTAAATAATTATTGCATGATTGTGAACCCTCCGAAAGACGCTGTTGATAGAAAGAAAAGACTATCAAATTAAATTTCACATTTCCAACAATTTGTAACTTTCGGATTGTCCCAATTTTTTTTGTAAATCATTTCGAAATATTTAAAAAAAAGAACCTTGCATACCATTCCATGTTTATTTGATGCGAGATACTACTTATCAATACGGAGGAAGGACTCAGGATTAATGAATTGGGTATGCAAACGTCGTGACGCCTTATCAGCGATAAGACAAGGGATCCGGCGTAATCGCATGGAGCTTTGATGGAAAAGGCTGCTTCTGATCGATATCACAATTATACCAAAAGGCAAGTTTACCGGTACGACGACTTGGCAAATCGTCACACTTTCTGCACGTGAATCACGCTTTCTTGGAAATAAATAAATGAATAAAAAATAACCTGTTGAGAAAACGATCATGTGGTATCGTGTGGCAGCTATTTGCGTTAAAATATACGAGTGTCCGCGTATTTTATTGGCAAACTGGTTGTAGCGTTTACTTTATAGTCGTCAATCAATCGAGACGACCAGTTCCACATTTTTTATCTTTCAAATCCATTTTTTAAATTTACCACTCTGTACTCGGCCAATTCGAAGCCCTATTTGTTCAATTGTATTTTTTTTCATTGCCAAAAGCTTCTTCACACTGGAATCGACCTTCAAAACCATAGACATACGCAATAATGAGAGTGAAATTTTCTGGATTCAATGAATTCGAATGTGAAAATGATTGAATCAGAAATTCGATATTCTGCACGATTAACTCGTGGTTTGATCGGATAAATTATTCCATAACGTACTCAAGAAATAAAAGGAATCAGCGAAGCGCTTGAAAAATCTTTGCAAGATTTGTCTTGGAATAAAAAATAAATTTTCAAGTGTCGGGTTTGTTGAGGTGATGCAGTCATTCAAATGATAGTTCGAGTTTGTACGGATTTCCCCATCTTTTTCCCCTTCATTTATGTTTCATGCGAGAAGTGATTAATATCCATATCTTATCTTGCATCGTGCTAACCGCACCACGAGAACACAAAAATCGTAATAATTGCGCATCTGTGAATGGAAATACTCGAATCGATTTTGGGACATGGTGCGACATAAAAAAATTTGTTACAATGTCATTTATATTTTGCGAAATACAGCTGTTTGAAACGTGGCGAACCGGCACAAAGCAATCGCGTAAACGGTTTCATTCTCCTATGACCCGATTTTTCATTTTTTTATCTTTTAGCGTTCACGTGATTGTGATCGTGTGCGGAAAATTATCACATTAACTAAGTAATCAATTGTACTATTTCTACGGATCAATCGTTACACTTTTGCATTGTTTTTTCATGGCATGTTCATGTTGTTAACTCAAACGTGATGTGACAAAACTGCACCGTTCTCCGTTAAGGAAAAGAATAAAATAATGTTTTTCACAATGCGAAAGTTAACAGGAAACGGAGTTGCATTTCCATCTGCGAAATCATTTGTACAAACAATTTTATAAACTCAACCTCTCCAAATAAAAATACTCGTATCTTCGATATCTAGCGAGTAAATCTTTGGAATTATTTTGTTGATTCTCATTGACAAAAGGTGGAAACGATAACGATGGAAACTTGTTGCATTCACAATTATTCTCTATTACGAAAATCGCGTTTCTGAATAGCGACCAATAGGTACATCAGATTTTTCCTCGGAATTGTCCGCAGTAAACGAAAGCTCTTTTGATTTTTTTTTACTGTGGTTATGAAGACTGATATTAAAAATTTAGTGACAAGGTTTTTTGTGTGTTTTCTCGAGATTCAGGCGAATCGAACGCACAGGAAAGTGTTGTAATTGAAAAAGCGTCAAAGAGCTACATGCTCTGATGAACGAAAAATGTTTCAACGATTAGAAAGTACTGACCCAAGCAACAGCATGTCTTCCGGCGGCGAAGGACAATTGTTCTCTCGTCCTGTGTGTTCGTTACATTTCTGTAAACCGATTTTTGAAATGGTAGCGTACATCTGACGTACTTTTTGCACCGATGGATTCGTGAATTTGGTCATATTTCGAGTTTTTCTTTACGAATCTATCGTGCTGGGAAAAGAGTTATTCACAAGGAGAAAGTTTAGTGGGTTCGAGAAAAAAGTCACGAGCACTTTGTTCCGAAATCCATTACACACTTTCGGGATTAAATCACAAGGATTCTCGATCATTCACCAAAACAACTTGAACCGGAAACAGTAAAAAATCGTTTCTCTCATTTTTCGCTCATTTTAAAAATACACTCTTTCAACTTTACACTCGCGATTCGATTCTGTGGTCTCGACTTTCCTCCACCAGGAAATAATATTTGGCACGAATTAACGAGTGGAAAATCTCTCAACGGAACTTGCCGCGTACGTTCGAATTTGAAGGCTGCCGGAGATCAACTGCGGTGCTACTCCCATACCTCGTGATTGAGAATTCAGAGTTGGATCAAGACACGAGAGAAAGGAACTCGACTTGCTCCAATTCGAAACGAGACTCGCTCTCACGTTCGCGCAGCGAAATATAGCACATACTTTAGTATATACACAGAGACCGATGAAAAGACTGTAAAACGCATAACGTTTCTAACAAACTCCAACATGATTTCCCCATTCAAACAAACGTTAATTATTCCATAAGAGAAAAATCATCAATCTCTTATTATCTGAGCAATAAAAACTTGTCTGTTTTGTTTTCTCACTGAAAGATCTTTTCGCTACAAAGAGAGATGAAGGGATCGAAGAAAAAACCGCAGTTCCTTGGAGAAGCCATTGAAGCCAAACTTCTACATTTTCATTCGTGAAGTTGTGTCGTCTAAGAAAGACTTTTAAGGATGTTGTGTCGTTACGTGAAAATAGAGAGATTTTAGTAAAACTGCAAGCAATATTTAGGAGGATGGTCTTGAATTTATTAATGAATCAATTAGCATCGTCCTTATGGAGTTATCCGAAATATCTCATCGATCTAATGAATGCAAAGAAGAAATTTCGTATCGAAGTAACAGAGTGAATGGGGGAAAGAAAATTTGAGAATTGCTCCTCGAAGTACTGAACAGAATATCTGCCAAATTTCAAAAAGATTAGAAGATGAAATGACAAGAAAAACATTCTTAAAGCAATTGAAAATGTTTCTTTCGTGTACGAAACGATACGTTTGTACGTTTCACTCGGCAGAAATGAATGATCGTATGACGCTCTTTCCTCTAGCGGGCATGTCCTCTTGGGAGTGTCACAACGTTCATAATTGATGAAATTAATGAGTCAACTCACATTTTAATGACTCGTGGGTTTTTCGTTCTAAGTGAATTCTGTAAATACGTACTCTGTGCAATTTCATATGCAATTTGAATGTTACGGAAACTCAGAGAAAGTGGTTTTTTTCTCCTGTTTGTAAATACGATCTCCGGGTTCTACTTTGAAAGTCGCGAGCATATTTATTTCTCATTTCGATAAAAACTGTATTACTGCTATTTTTATACGAACCTACTGTCAATAATTCAAAGTTTTCTTAGTCCAAATTGATTTTCCACAATCGAAGGAAAAAATTAGAATGTTCAGTAAGATTTTCGTTGTTCGAACAAAAAGTTTGATTTTTACGGTATTTATTCCGGCTATTTGAAAATTCCACCGGATTTGCAAAGTCGATGACTTTTCGTAACATGAATATTTTACAAGGCATGATTTTTCAAATTCTTAATAATTTTGAAAAATACTATCTTTCGGAAAAAAAACGTACTGCGACAATATTCAAAAAAAAAATCTATTCGAACGAGTGGACTTGGTTGACCTTCGAAACGTGAAATGAATTCGGTGTAAAACAATTTTTTTTTAACATAAATCGTGATACTTTGGAGGCTTGAATTCACAGCACGTTTCACTTGTCAAATTGGCGTTTTCTTTCAATGACAAGTCCATTGAGTGTGAGTTTCTAACAGCGGAAGTGCAATCTTCATAGCAAAACGTGAACCGAGAGGCCGTAACGACGCAGTCGGAGAAACATGCGGTGACTTCCTTCGTTGAGTTTTCGTCCGGAAGTTCCAAAGGATCGAAAACGTAAACGCCATTGTTTCTTCGCATTCTATTTATCTTGGACGACAGTTTTAAATTTATTTTATCTTGAAAATGTTCTCCGAAACGAGATCTCTAAACAGCAACATGAATTCATACTAAATCGAACTCACCTCAAAGAAACGACATTTTTCAGTGGCATGTAACGCCATCCAGAATTCCTCATAGTACGAGTTTTTTAATCGCTATCAATTTGAATATTAACGAAAACCACAAAAATATGAATTTCACGAAAATTTCGCGAGTCAGTTCACAAAAACTACGAGTAACAACTTTTGTACGATAACAAGAAAGCCTAAAAAAAATGCACGTGATAAACTAGAAGTTGCTAATATTTAGGCAACTGTGATGAGAAATTCCTGACTAATCGGAATTGGCACTTCTCGACGAAGTAACTCGAATATTCCGTTCATTAAACTGCACCTCGTTTTTTTTTTCCCGAATAAAGATACGGATCACCAACTTAATCGTTCAATTGTCTCAACCGTTCGTTTTATCTCGTCGTATATAAATTTCACTCCTCTACGTAATCTCTATATCTATTTCTTTATTCCGGAAACATTCTGAAAATATCGACGAGTCACGGAGTTTGTTGAAAAAGAAAAAGGAAAATGAGCAACACTTTCGACTGATATACTCGCACGACACTTTCACAGTTCTGGTTCTTTTTTTCACGGTCGTATTACTTTTCGAACGATGGAGGGAACAACGATAAGAAAATGTGACAAAGTCGAGTACAAATGGGAAGCGTTCGGCGTGAATAATAACGAGACCAACGCAAACAGTTTTCATTGTTCGTTCACTTCGCCATCGAGTCTGTGATAAAAATTTTCTACTTCTACTAAATTTTGACTGAAAAAATGATCGTTTTATTGTTCTAACCAAATATTGGATAAGAACCTTGAGCTTCGCTCAAGAAAAAACAGACTTTCGGATGACACTGAAGTTCGCAACGTTGGGGTCCAACGAAAAATACTTTTTCTATTAATTTTTTCTTCAATTTCAAAAAACATGACAATTTTCGTATCGATTTTATGTTTCGATCCTAAAAAAGATCGTTTTATTGGTTTGACCAAATATTGGCTAAGAACCTTGAGCTCTGCTCACGAAAAAACAGAATTTCGGTGGATTCCAACGATGCAAATGACACTCTGGAAAATTAGAGTAGAGACTTTTCCAGAAATCGATGTAGCACGCGCAAAATAGTGTATCGGAAAAATTCCTCAAAATTGCTCGATCAACGTATAATGCTCTGCAACAAAACAGTTTTTCTAGCGACTCTTACGAGTTGTAATCAGTCTCAGTGTTTTTTCTTTATCACCGGGAAAGATAACACTTGCACATATGAATCATCAGAGGTCGTGATATTAAGAATTTGCAGGTCAAATGAGAAAAACTATAATTTCTAAACTGTCAAAATTAATAGTGATAGCCACGAGTCGTTGGTTTGATTGAAATGTCAATTAATGATGTGGGCAAACTCACCCGTTCGCAGTGGAACGACTTTTCGATGTTTCCATTTGTATTTCGCTTTTCTCTTCTGCAACAGAATACAAAATTTTCATTAATGAAGGAGGAAAAAGATGTAATTCCATGCTCCGGAGACATTGGTCCTAATTTTCTCTGTTGAAACTCGAAAAAATATTTGTTTCTTTTTGTTATACTCGTAATTTTCGGAAACATGTTATTTTTTTTGGTCGTCTGAAATTTTAAGTCCTTAAACAGTATTTCTCAGTGATCGCAGATACTGAAGTGAAAAATCAACAAAATTCCAGATGGACACAATATTTCGTGAGTCCAATAAAATTGTATAAAAAGATAGAAGTTACATGCAGGAAAAAAACATTCACATACCGGATGGAAGAGGAGATCCTTCTCTACTATTTTCTGTGTGCGCCTCAACGTCTCGGTCGTTCCATAATTCCATTGTTGGCTGAGTAAAAAATATCCGATATAATAGGCATGGAAAATCCTTTGCTTCCGTACTTCAGAGAAAATAATGCTAACAAAGAATGAAACGATAAAGATAAGAGACGACAATAACAGGCCGTTGGTTTGTCATTATTACAAAAAAAAAATTGTATGCCGTCAGCATTCATGGGAAAATGATGTTCAATTTTTTTCAATTCTTGGAATCGTCTCAATTTTCCCTTGACATTCAGTTTTTGATTCGCAAATAATTGACGTAGACGAATACTGAAGTTTTATTCTTGGCTCTACTTTCAAAAAATAGAATAAAATAATGAATTGCGTTGCAGTCCAACGATGCAAAGTTAAACATCAAATGACTCCTTTTTCTTTATCAGATAAAAAGTTACTGTGACTGCAGCCAGTTCAATTTCGATCATGCGTTTAGGGACTCGAAACAATGGTTTCAATACCTAAAGAAAAAAAACACCATCAAATTTCATATATTTGCAAGAAAAAAAGCTCAACTGTGTTTTTGCATCCTGATCAGTTTGATTTGCAACCTCTATTGAATTTATAGGCAATATTTTCAATATTATAACAATTTACTTTTATTACTTAGGGCAGGAAAGTGCGATGTGCGAGTTCGCACCGTTGGCATACGATGAATTCTGTATTTATTTTTTTTCCATACAGTCCAACATTCATAGACAATGAAATGATATTCGAAAATCTTGTTTTTTGCTCTCAAGACTAAATTTACAAAAAGAATTCGAAAGTTTTCAAAAGTTAAAAACACAATGAATGAACGAAAATGTTTTGCTGATGGAGAAAAGATTTGACACGATGAAAAAATAGCTCAGTACATTTTTCAAATATTTAAAGGAAAATGTTAAAATTACAAAATATTTCGTTGTTATAACCGTGAAATCGTAATGGCAACCATAACATGGTTGGAATTCTTTTCAGCCAAAAGTACAAAGTAATACGTTCGTAGAAGTGCAACATGCATTTTGCTTTTCATTTTTGACACTTGTGGATTTATTTACCTGTGATTAAAATTTTTTTGTCAAATGTACAGTGACCTACTTTCACTTGAATTTCTCTCAAAGGATCAAAACAATGTACTTCACTTCTGAACATGACAGTCATTGTCAGAATATTATTCTGAATTAAGATAAATTTCCGAGGAAAAAGAACAATGGAAAATTGTGTAGAGGGAAGATTTTTTTTTGAATTTTTACTGCGTCGGAGTAAAGATGGAAAGTTTATATGCGTCACGGGGTTTTTGTGGTTACTCACGTTGTTTTCTGCTGATTAATAGCACATTTCATTACAATTAACACTCGTCGCTACTCGCGAAATTTTTACGATTTATAACTAAGCATTGAAATGAAATTACAAGAGCACGCACGTACTCAGATGGGCGATTTGTTATGACGATGATGGTGATGGTATGGTGACCGTTTGATCATCTCAGCAGCGCTCCACACACATAACCTATGAGGCTATCGCATGTATATGTATACGTCGATTATTATGATGATTATATATTGTTTCTTCGATTCTAGCCATTCGACGCATCGATTAAAAATATCGAACGAAGTTTCGATAGTTGTATGGCTTTGTTGCCTTTATTATTTACTTTCTCGGTACGACGAGGATATAATAATAATAGTAAATAATGATGGGCGCCAGTCCATACGTTCGGCTGAGCGTCAGCTGATAATACCCGCAGTGTATTATTCTTTTGCAGGAACCGTAAAAAAAATGTTCCATTACAATAATAATCTTGTTTTCATCAATTATTCATCCCTATAGTTTAACTATTTCTATAAGAATGTTAATCACAAATGATTCAAGAATATATCAAGCTCAAACGGCCTTAAAATACATCGCGCACGAAGTAAAACGTTTTTAAAGTGACTGTACTTGTGTATTTTCCGGGCTATATACTCCACGTTGGCATTTCTCTTCATTGAGATATCAAAAATCTCCTGAGTGAAAATAGATCGCAAATATGTGGAATTTCTGCTGTTTGACGTAAGAATTCTTCCCCTCGAATTTAATATTACAATCCAACAACTTCATAAAAATTGGGGTTATGTTTTACCTCGTGTATATTTTTGTTCCATTTGTTTAAAATACACTGAACATTTCTACAAAAAAACCAACAACTGGTACTTTATCTTTAGTTTTTATTGTTTCCAGTGGAACGATCGTAGGGGCTATTAAAGTCCTCTTATTTCTTGTCACGTGTAAGATCTTCTGCGTATTAACCATTCTACCAGTTTTCATAATCTACTGGCGGCGAGTATTTGCTAAAAAAAGGGCCGAAAAAACGAGAAGAGAAACTGTCATCGGCCTTTTTCATCCTTACTGCAATGCAGGCGGAGGAGGGGAGAGAGTGCTCTGGGAATCGGTTATCGCTTTGCAAAAAGAGTATGAAATCTTCGACGATCATTACTTTTATTTCCTTCTACCATAATTATGTTATGAAGTTTGCATCGTTGGAATGTACCGAAAATCTGTTTTTTCTTGAGCAGAGCTCAAGGTTTTATCCAGTATTTGGTCAGAACAATAAAGCAATCTTTTTTTCAGAATCCAAACACAAAATTTGTATGTAAATTGTCATGGTTTTTGAAATTGAACAAAAAATTAATTGAAAAAGTATTTTTCGCTGGACCCCTATGTTGCGAACTTCAGTGTCATCATCAGTTTGCATTTTAACTAAGCTTTTCGACACAGGTACTCGAACATTCACATAGCCATTTATACCGGAGATCTCGAAGTTGATCCCGAACAGATCATCAGACGAGTCGAAAGAGTTTTTAATCTGAAAATCCAGCCTGGGGTGGAATTTGTATACTTGCACAAGAGAAAATGGGTCGAAGCTAGTACGTATCCCCATTTTACCCTTTTGGGTCAGAGTCTTGGTTCCGTTTGGCTGGGAATAGAGGCTCTCAACGCCCTGCAACCAGGTAACAAGTTATTTTCTCACATTTTACAATACTTTGTATTTTCCTTAATCAATTCCTTGATTAACCCCAGAACGGAAAAACCATTTCTTTAACCATTAAACTACAAACCGGGGTAGATATTTATCCTACAGGTTTCTTGTTCGTAAAATCGCTCTGAAAACAGTAATCGCACTTATTAGTACACGAATCTTTTTGTTTTTTCACGCCAAAGAGAATGGTGAAGAACAAATTCAATTTCGTTCAGATTTGGTTGGTAAGAAATGAATTTAAATTCCTAAAAGTGCTGAAAAATTAACAATGGAACGTAATTCGAAGCTCGCCTGTTGAGTTATTCGTTTCATCAAAACGTAGCTCTATCAATGTTTGAGTGAATTTTGGCGCCATACTCCTGCATGATTCTTTCTCAAGTTTCAAGAGATCATAACAGGTCGAAAAATAACCAATTTTTTCTTCTGATAATTTTCATCCCAAACGAAAGCAACAACAGAGAAGAAAATATACATTTACAAACTTTTACCTTTATTGATTCTACATTTTTTCTGACAGTGGAAAATGTCTTTGAAAACAAAAGATACCTCACCGTGTTCACGGTTATGGACTTTGATATTTTTCTACAAAAAAATTGTGTACAGATGATGTTGATATGGGAAAAGATTGTGATTGTTTTTATCATCAAAAATGTCAATGGCGGTTGGCAGAATAAAAATTCTTTGAAGTTAGTCCATTTTTTCGACAGTTTCCAGTTAGACAAAGTAGAAAAAATTTTGTCGAACAGAAAGAAGCTCCCATAGCAAGTTGAAGCTTCCATCGTTGGAATGCAACGGAGTTACTCACTTTTGAAAAAAAAATTATATATATATATTGACAATTCAAAAGGTTGAAAAGATAAATCTGATGATACGTTCTCCAACGATGCAAAATTCAACTCCATAGGGAACGAGAGTTATGAAAAATCCAATGGAATCGAATGAGGAATATAAAACTCTAATTAATTGTAACTTTTTCGATAGACATTTTTATCGACACCATGGGCTATTCGTTCACGTATCCACTCTTCAGGTACGTCGGTGGTTGCAGAGTCGGCACATACACGCACTATCCTACAATATCAACCGACATGCTGAGACATGTATACAAGCGAATTATTTCGCACAACAATCATCGGGTTATCGCGAGAAATCCTTTTTTCTCAGCAGCTAAAATATTATACTACAAATTGTTCGCTATGGTAATTCCGTCGTTCTATTTCAAGTAAATATGAAGAGAAAAACCCATTACTTAGTTTGACATCGCTCGAATGTGGAGGAAGTTATTTTCGAGCATCGCAAAGTTTTTTAAATATTCATACAGTTTGAGGCCGAATAATTTCGGAAACCCATTAAAAAATTAACGTTCAACCCATTGAGCTTTTCTCTCTCGAGCAATTGACTCGATATTTGGTACCCGGCGTTTCGCGGGTCGCTGATTATTTATGGCCCGGAACGAGTTGTCGAAATAGAATTTTTATGATTGAACAACCGAAACGAAAAATTCGTCGATGTAAATTCAGCCACCAAGTTTTTCTAGAAACTGAACGCATATTTCAGATGTACGGTTGGGCCGGAAGGTGCGCTGAGACGGTCATGGTAAATTCCTCGTGGACCGAAGATCATATAAATGCCATATGGAAATGTCCCTTAAAAACTCATCGAGTTTTTCCTCCGTGCGATGTCGAACATTTGACTAAATTGCCGCTTCTCGAAGATGATCAGAAGGGAGAATTCATCAGGATCGTATCAATCGCACAATTCAGACCTGAGAAAGGTCATCCATTGATGCTCCGAGCGATGTACGAACTGCGAACGATACTGCCGGAAGAAATTTGGGAAAAAGTGAGTGATTTTTTCTTCCAAAAACGATTCCACGAACAAAATTTTAAACATACTCAAGTTTCACGGATAATAAAACTTTGTAATCACCAATGAATATATTACGCAGTCAGAATGCACGAAACGAATGCGTTGGAATTAAAATTTCAAGCAGATTTTATAAATTACGTTATTTTTAATGGTATTCCTTGTTTTTAGGTTCGGCTAATATTGATTGGGTCTTGTCGGAACGCAGAGGATGAGGATCGAGTGAAGGATATGGAGGATTTTGCCAAGCACCTTTCCATCGAAGACAACGTTGAATTTAAATTGAACATTCCGTATCCAGAGCTCGTTGATGAGCTCCAATTGGGTACGATAGGTTTGCACGCAATGTGGAATGAACATTTCGGCATCAGTGTTGTTGAGTCGATGGCCGCTGGGTTGGTCATGGTTGCTCACGCTTCTGGCGGACCAAGGTACTTTTTAACCGACATAAAAAACGACAATCACATGCTCACATTATTTTTAAACCTTTTCGTTTACATTGACGAAGAAAACCTTCCACCAAAAAATAAATTCAACAAATAAAATGTTCCCTACCAGTTTAAAACTGTAATTAACGTAAAATCGCCACTTTACACTCGATAACAATGTGAAATATTCACTACAATCAACTGATTAATGCAACTCATGATTTCTGAGCGTAAGCCATGGATGCTATCGGCTGGAACGATGAATTCTTTCTTTTTTATTATTATTAATATTATTATCAATCATCATTATTAATATATATATATTTTTTTAATTAAATATGAATTAATTATTTATTTATTAATGTATAATTATTGTTATATATTGGGGCTTTATATTTTAATGGAAATTTGTAGAACCATGATCGATAGTTTTGAATTGATATCAATGTATCGTTATTAATCAGAATTAATTCGATTTTCATTGTTTTCAGGGCCGATATAATTGAAACTCAGTCTAGCAGTCGAACGGGATTTCTGGCCGATGATCCCGAAGAGTATGGTCGTGTTTTGGCTCACGTGATTAATATGAGTCCGGAAGAACGGAACACAATTAGAAATGCTGCGAGGTAAATTAAAAAAATGATTTCGATGGTGCAATTTTGAGTTTTGTCTTGTTTGCGACAAACTCGCAAAGACCTCGATGAGTCGTTTTGTAATTATCGAATCTGCGTGATGATTTCTTGGTTTGAAAACATTTCGGGAAGCACAAAACGTGGGAAACGTTACTGCTACCTTCATTCTTTCTTATTTCAGGGCTTCGGTCAGTAGATTTTCCTGCGAGCAGTTCCAAAAAGAATTTATACGAGCCACCTCAGCATTTTTTCGGCCGAAGCAGGAATAAACATCAAGGACGAATAATACTCGAAGATTATTTAACAGCCTCGGAATGATGGTAACGAATTACATTTATTTGTAAACTGGAAATATCACTTGAATGATGAAATTGGAATTATGAGGCGGAATAGAATCGGCATAACAGAGCGAATGGGATTCTCTGGAATATGTGAAAGAGAAATCAAAACTGCATCGACTTTGATGTCAGTAATAAAAACTTACTACAAATGAGAAGCCAAATGAAAAACGAAAAGATAATGGAAACCCAGTGAAATCGCGATTTTGAAACTACGACGAAGACGGAACTGCTTCATTGACAAGCCCACAACCGTCGCACTCGAGTACAAAAGTTCCGGTATCACCATCGACGCTGGAATCTCGAGGACCGAAACGCAGTCCACGGTTCCCGAGCATTATCTCAGCTATTTGTATCGCAGTTTCCGTGTACTGCGTTAATTTTCGCTCACCCAGTAATATGCGAGAATGTCCTTTAGCCAGTGCCATCAGAAGTATCATCTGCAAATAAATTGCCGTTTTCTCATTTGTTCTCACGATATCAAGCTCGCGATAGGGAAGGATATTTTTTCGGAAAACTCGAAATACAAAACCTGGTCTTGTGTATGGTCATCGACGCAACTTCCACCGATCAAAGGTTGTAAAATTAGATCAGCGGCTTCGACTCCTGGTGGAGGTCCGTCCCGACGATTAGAACCCAATCCGGATCCACCGAAAACTGAACCACTGCTCGTCTGGCAAACTATGCTGGTGTTTTAAAACAAAAAATGTAAATATGTCTTTAGATGAATGTTAATGTTTTCAGCTTGTCCTCACATTTTCATTGTCATAATTTAGAAATAACAGTTTTTGGTCTGGACCAAGGTAAAAATTGTTCCTCTATGTTCATGTTGAATAAAAATCAGAACAATTACAATTACGTTATTTTCCTTCGTCTTTCTTTGGCACTCTTAAATTTGACCGCTGCCTCAAAACGTCGGATTTCATAGAAAAAAAACGAAAGTACACGACAGATTTCTCAAGGTGCGTTCATTGAAAAAAATTCACAGAAAACGAAATAAAATTGTTCAGAAAAAATATTGGAATTTCGACTTTTGGAGAAGTCAGTTTTTTTTACTAAAAAAATCACAACTCTCACTTTTTTTCAATTGTGTACGAAATCGAGAGTCGATGCTGAAAAATCTGTCAATTTTTCGAATTCTACTGGGTCTTTTATTCAAGTTTTCACTCAGTTGGAAATGAATAATTGCAAATGTTGAAAAATTTGTTTTCCTTTTTCAATTACTTTATTCCAGATCCATTGCCCACAGCCATTCCTCTGTCCTCCCGGTAAGCCTCGATGTTTATCGATGGTATCGGAATACTCGTTGTAGCAAGACGATCGGATATCGTTCGTTTTGCATCTTCAGCCATTCTGTGCGCTTCCTATGGAATAAAAACGAATCAGGTATTACAGAAGCTTTTGTCATGATGGAAATATTTCGTTGACTCCAAACAACGAAATTACGAAATTGGGATTTTCGTGAATGGCGTGATTTATACGAACATTTATATTGACAGATCCAGCGACATATGACCATCCGGATATCCCAGTCGGATCTCCAGGCATCATCATTTCTATGGCGGTTAAATTCCTTATGGGTTTTATTCGCAAATGGACTTCACCACCTCCTTTCGGATAATATCCCCTGCAGAAAAAAGGTGTCACCACAAAATATGAAATTTTTCTGAATTCTCACAAATTAGGTTTCGCTGTCATTGGTAAAAATATTCGCAGGAATATTCAATTCACAGAAGACAAGGGAAAAATTATTTATCAATTTGTTGTTGAACTGCTTCCTGGAGAACTTTTTCCACAAACCATCGGTTGAAATGGACCGATTGAAATTATTTACTTATAATTAAAAAAACCATCGAATGAGTTTTTTCATGCCAAAGAGAATGGTGAAGAGCAAATTAAATTTCGTCAAGATTTAGTTGGTGAAAAATCGATTTAAATAGCTAATAAATAGCTAAAAGTTCTGAAAAATTGACTTAGCAACGTCAAAGTTTCCAAGTTTGTAGTTCTAGGCTTGAATCCCTCGTTCAAACATTCCGAATCCAAAAATTGAGAATCTCTTTGGCACAAATTCCATTTTACTTGCCAAGGGGAAAGGAGAGGCTTTGAAAAGGTCAAAAAATGTATAGCAAGTACCTTTTGAGCACGGTGAAGTCAAAATCTCCTCCAAATTTCTGAAGATGAGGCCGAAAGACTTCGGTGAGATACTCAATGTGAGGGCCCATTGGTACATTGGTACCACCTTTTAGAATAATGTTTATGGGTTCTTCGGAAGGCAGAAAAAGAGCAACGGGAAGAGCAACTTGAGCCAAGAGCCCTATGCAGCCTGCCGTTTGGGTGTCGGCTTTGAACTCTTTTTTCTGGTTTTTCAAACAGCCCGGGTGGAATTCTAATCGCGTGGAGCCTACGTAGCCTCCTTTGACATTGGCATTACAGAGATCTCGTACCAATTCTACACCTGAGAACAATTATCCAGATGTGACTAGGCGACACAAGTTTTCAAACAAATCCTCAAATTTGTTGAAAAAAAAATTGTAGAATTTTTTTAATTTAATCTGAAAAAAATCCAAGCATCGGCCGACAAAATTTCCAATTTGATGGGACCGTCGATGATTTTTTCCGGCTCAAATCCGATTGGGATTTAATGTGAGGATTACCTTTGAGATGCTGCGCGGCAAGACCAGGCTTTGGTCGACCAGCTCGAATATTTTCTATCTCTATTGGTATTCCATAAAGAGCGCTGAGGCTTACAGCTATTCGCAAAACTTGACCACCCTGTCTATGAAAGATTTCGATTAAGAATCATTTTTTTTTGGCAAACTGAAGGAGTGTAAAGATGACATGAAATTATGAGATGAAATCTGATAAGAATAATGGATATAGAGACACCGGAAAACATTGATAAAAAGGATTTTAAAAAACTCACGCCTTCCCCGAGACTCCCGTCAATTTTCAATAACTTTGACATTACGATATTTCCTCAGGGCAATCTTATTTATTCGACATTATTTCGATAGTGAAGCTTCAGACGTTTCTCGAATATTTATCGTCGAATATATGTACTTTTTATAACGCCAAGTTTGTCTAGAGGCCGGGACGCATTTAGTACCACAAATGGGAGACACGTGCATTATAAATAGTATCCCAAGTTGACAGCTTTTCTAACCAATGAGAAACCACCGAGCTCAAAACTTTTGTTTATATCGACATCGCGATTGGTCGAAATTCATTGCTGTGTTTCGAGTCAATTTTCGAGCCAATTTTAGTCATTTTTATTGACTAATTCAGAGATTATCAACTCGAGAGTTTATACTAGCTGCTACATTAATCGTCACCCGAGACTCATTTGTCACGCCGCGACGTCAAGCTCAGCCTAAAACCGGAGCTAATAAAACGAAATGTAAGGATTCTCCGGTCTCTATGGGGCTATCCATTCGTTATGTCGAGTCAGACTCCGGCACTCGAGCGTTGTCGCGGTCGGTCACTACTAAACTACAACCTACAGTGCACTCTTTTACAATTATTTCCTCCCGATTTTTTTACAAACTCGCGCGTAAGCTGAGCTCGCGAGAAACAAACGAAAGAAATCCATTGTTGCTCGAGCACCTTAGGGGCCTTTTAATATCGATCTATGTCTTTCATACATCGTTGGAGCAATCTCAGATGACCGAGGGAAATTCAAGGCAGTTGAGACTGCTTATGGTTGCCGTTCGCGATCCTGTATTTTTTCCGCGCAACGTTATTACTATTAATAAGACTAAGAAATCCGAGGTCGAATGCTTATCACATTGACGTGATTTTGATAAGTAAAACGAAAATTGCATATTCGCTTGATGTCACCGAAATCTATGAAACGAATATATATATAATCATAATGACACGCGAAAAAGTCTAAGATCGACGAAAGAAATCAGATGCCGTTAGTGGAGCTATAGAAAAAAATCGTATACACAACTCGGGCAGGAAAAAGTAAAGCCTCAGACCACATGTTTGTCAGCCTCGGCTTCGTCTCGGCCGACAATTACATGTGATCTGAGACTTTACTTATTTTCCTGCCCTAGGTGTGTAATATACTATTTTCGCCGTCCGTGACCGCGGGATTATAAAAAACAATTATTTGAAAATACAAACCTCCACTGCCCCTAAAAATGATTCTAATGTCTGGAAATCAAGGAATGTGCGGACGTCAGGAAGAAAATTTTCCGACGAGAAAAATTATAATGTGGCACCGCGGGCGGGCGGGCGGGGTAAGCGTGTATGGTGTTTACATTCGTTAGAACTGGCATCTCGACCTTATCGGTTCAACGTGACGTAAATCTTATCGTCGTTAAGCTCGCGTGTGCTCAACTTTTCCACGGACTCGCAAATCCAAAATGAACTCAAATTTCTTCAGTGGATAATAGTCAGCCGCGCGCAGTTGCATGAAGTTCCACGCGATAACTTCTTGATCCGTACACTCTCGTTATATTATAAAATGTCGAAATTGGTAAAATACACTGACGATTTATTGGGCTGGAAGCGAGAACCTGGCCCGTTAAGAGTATGGCGCGTCGTTGAAGGTCAAAAAAAAAGCGCCGATGGAAAAAGTTTACGTTTTTCTATCCAGGAAGTACCCGAAAATCGATTCGACGATGTTTTGGATTTGATGACAACGGTATTCATGAAAGATGAATCGATATGTAACAATTTGAGTGAGCTTCGTTCCAAATTCTCATCACAATTACACGCAACGATAAACCCTCCATAGACACCCTACAATTAGCGCACCTCCCTAGACACACATGGGTCTGGGGTGTCCCATCGTTTTTGTTACTGTACTTGGACTAGTTTAAAAAATCTGAAAAAATTCAGAAACGCAGTTTTGAATCTATAGAAAGAGAGTTTGTTCTGAGTGATGAATAAGAATTCTTTATTATTATTGTTATTTAATCGTGATCGATACGAAAAACGAGAAATTCACGATATTCCCTGAATAGGCTGTACACTCCAGACCCATGTGTGTCTACTGAGGGTTAACACGAAATTTTATTTCATTTACTTTTGGATCGATTTACAGAAGCTT
The DNA here is from genome assembly GCA_963921915.1 of Hyposoter dolosus. Taxonomy (NCBI): domain Eukaryota; kingdom Metazoa; phylum Arthropoda; class Insecta; order Hymenoptera; family Ichneumonidae; genus Hyposoter; species Hyposoter dolosus. The sequence continues at coordinate 12,233,055 of OY998129.1, read as the reverse complement.
CTGAAGATCCTTTGGCAACCGAAGATTTTCTTAAATTATGGAGCTTGCCCCTTCAGAAAGGTATTATTACGGGAGCTTTCCTCATGGATGGAAATGAGGCTAAGCCCATCTTGGCAGGAGTTAACATGACGGTAGTAGCCTGCGATGCTATGGAAAAAACCATAAAAACAGTGATCAAGGTAACGACCCAATTTAATTGATTTCAAATTTTATTGGCGACATAATTCTTGAACGAAAAACAACTAGCCAATTGTAAACAAAAAAAACTATGAAAGCAAAGGAGAGATTTTACGACAAAGCATGATATTTTTGGCACAACTCCAAATGTGTTGTGATTGCTTGTTGGTTCTGAGGTAAACTTTACGATACTTTACGATATTGCATGAGAATCCTTGATCATTGAGAAAAAAACCTCGACGATGTCGAGGCAAGATTAGATAAACGCAATACGATAGAAAAATGCATTTCATCATTCGCTCAACACAAAAAATAATGAGTTATCTCTAGAGTTTGAAAAATCAATCGCGATCGGTTTATTTTGCTTGAGCTGCAAAAAGAAATTGCAGTGTCACACTTCTGATTGGTGGTGAACAATCGTACGAATTGCCAATTGTGCTTAATTACTGTGAGCAGGATAAAATAAAATAAAAATACTTTCAACGTAGAAACGTTTTTTAATTACTTTTCAGTTGCAATCGGAAACAGCTATAAAAATGTTACGACTCATGTATGCTTTGGAAGAAGAAAAGGATGTTCGAAAGTATTTCAACGTCGACAAAGTTTTGACGGCCTTCGGTTTGTGCGTTAGTCCGGAATTCCGTGGTCAAGGTCTCGGATTTCAGCTGCTGGATGCACGGTGAGTGTTTGTCATTGATAATCGTTTCGTAATTTTTGTGCGACTGCTCTATCATTTCTGTATCTCTCATTCGTTTTAGCAACGAAATTGCAGCAGCGTATAATTTTCGAGCAACCTCAACAGTGTTTACATCAGACTTTGCTATGAAGAATGCTGCCCGGGCCGGCTTCAAGGTACTCCTCGAGCGCGATTTTGCTGACGTCAAAAACGAAGATGGCACAGAAGTGTTTCCCGGGATGGTGCAAAAATGTGTGAAACTTATGGGAAAGAAATTTTAATCGTTTGAACTGATAATTCCTCCAGAACTGAATTAGATTTGTAGAAAGAGAAGAAAAATCTTTAGCACCGACACGAAATTTAGTAAATTCGACGTGAAGATATAATCTCGTGAAAATACCGATCAAGCCGAGATCGAAAGCAACAGCGTTAAAATTTCAATGCAAACAGTTTGGAGAATTAGCAGTGTTTCCAGTGGAACTCTTGATTCGAAACGTTGCAACTGTGACTGAGGTTCCCTGGTTACGGAACTTTACTACAAGCGTATGAAAGGGACCGATGACCCGATGCACTTGACGAGGGTCATCTCGTTGTTGCGAACGTTATCGTTTAACTGACAGGAAAACCCAACGCGTGGAGAACTAAATCCGGTTAAGTACGGTATGTGGGATTCGATGTGATGCTCCATAATGCACGACGAGTAAGAGTTAAGTAGAGGGCGTGAGAGAAAGATAGAGGGAGAAAATTGTACATACGTACATACGAACGTAAGGGAAAAACAGCGAATGCTAGATGAGTGAATGAATGAACGCAAGGATAAACGACAGAGCTTTTGCCACGATCCCTGTGGGGGTGACTAAGTGCGAAAGAAAATCGCGAGACCACGATGGAAGAGCGACGGAGAGAGCGAGAGGGGGAGAAGTGAAAGAAACGGACCTGCGCTCCTGCGTGACCTGCACGGAATCCGTGAGAACCCCGTTTGGTTATCCACGCTAACAGGAGAAGGGGGGGGGAGACTTAAGTGCTGGTAGCGCGTATGAGCCCCCGACCTCCCTTTGACCCGCGATGTTTCGCTGTTGTACGCGTAGTAGTATTTCGTAGTACGTGCCGGCAATGGTGCCGACGATATGTACGGAAACTCACTGCTTAGTGGTATCACGAGATTTTTACAATATCCATTCTAGCTACAAAAAAAAAAAGAAAATATCCATGCAACGGCTATGAGAACCAATGAAATTCCCTCTACCGATATCCATCGATCGTATAAATAATTTTTTTTCCCCACCGTAAAACTTTACCGCCACGTACATGCACAAAATGTATTTTTGCAAGAACGGATGAAATAAATAAATGGAACGAATCCATATTTGCACACATACGATTTGCCAACAGTTTTTTTTTTTTCTTATTACGTATGAAAATGACTTTGACTTGTTGCAAATTTAATTCAAATGGATCCTCGGTCTTTGTAAGGATATAACGAAATAGAAATTGGGTCAACATGGCACCTCTAAATATTTTTAGCACGAAAAAAAGGATTCGAAACTCGAGGCTCCGAGATTCGTAATGAAAAGCTCGTGGATTTCACAGCCCGGGAAAGCGTTGCACAGTTTGATATAGTGGAAGTACAGTGATGTAGTAAAGATATAGGCTAAATGCCCCGCGGATGGATATACAGGGTGCTTCTCAATACGCACTTTTGCACGTCGAGAACCGTGATAACCGTAACTATCATAATTCATAAGCTTGAGACATCATAATTAACTCGAAGACTTACTGAAAAATGACATGATTTGCCAGTTAATTCACTTTTGTATTCAGACGGGCACTGTTTTTTTTTTTAATCGAAGGAACAAACGTTGGAATCGTTCGGCAAAAATGATGTTGATGCATATCGATCGACTTATTGAGCAGTGTTCATTTACGAAAAACCAATAAATGAAAAAAAAAAACAGAATTCCTCGACACGGCAGGTCGGATTGAAAAATAATAAAAAATTGAACAATTTCTTTTTTCCCTTGAAATGATTTCGATTGTAACGATAACAAAATCGTGCATTAAGTCTTATCGATACTGAACCGTGGTGTGATGAAAAATATGTGAATATGTAAATTTTTATTGACAGGATTGGGTAACCAGTTTCTTTGCATCGATTATACGAAATTTTGATTTTTTTTTTTTTTTCAAATGTTTCTGCAATTAATTGTTGAAACTTATTTTTTGTTAAGCGTCCGATACACATTCATATGCGGACAGACATATTCCAGAGCTCGCGTGTTCGCGCTAGAGGTTGGCGGGCGTGCCTCGGGAAATATTGTGGCGACTGCGCTGGTGCACAAACTGGTGCGACCTGGTGGCCTCTGACACGTTGAAAAAAGGGTATGGAAAAAAGAGAGGAAAAAAGTGTGAATGCCGTCCCGGATTCATTCAAACGCCATCCAATCAACGTGGGGTGTACGTTGCGAGTTCTCTCTCTGCACAGTCACATAGCGCTAAGAGAAACTCTTTCTTCAGTTTCGTACTCTGATGTATTCACATCCCTTAATTATCACGGCCCAATTATTATCAATTGAATAATTGCTACTGCTTCAATTTTTCAGCTGTCGCACATTATTGTATTGAATATTCCACACGATATTTTCGACATGATCTTTTTCTCATAGGACGGATAAATTTATTCGGTTTATTGATAGTTTTTTGTGTGCGTGAATGACCGATCGATTCGATAACCTGAAGGGCACGAAAAATTAGTACCAGCAAAATATTTCGGGTGAAGACATCCAGAGAGACGTGGGGGATCATGAATTGCAAAAAAAAAAAAATTTCATTTTTTTCACTTTTTCCAATCATGTCAAATTTGATTGGTTCATAATTAACGGTTCATTAACAATTAATTAATGCCGAAATCATTTTCAGGGCTCACATAGACCCAGAGGTGTAAGGAATAGGATCAATTTCCATAATTTTGTACCCGCATTCAAGAAATTTATCCATCGGAACAACTTTTTGTGTGATTGAGAAAAGTATTTCGTTCGCGATACGAAAATGGAAATTTCTATTTGAAAAAAAAATGATTAGATGAGCTGGCTTGTAACTTTCGCAATAGAATTTCTTTCGAGGCGCAAAGAATTTATGCGAAACGTGTAGAAGAATTCAGGTTTCTTGAAGTTGGCAACAAATCCAGTTTTTATCAAAAGCCAATTTTTTTATTCTGGGCATTTTTCGTAAAATGGTTGAGATTTCAATCGTAACGTTGAGGTTTCAGCCATTTTTTCTTCCCTTCGTTACTGATAGATAATAAAACGGAGACGCAGGAACAAAATAAAACGATCGACAAAGAGAATAATCGATCGCGCAAAGGGACCTGCGTACTAAATGTCATTCAAATCTGTGGTTAAGATTTAGAGATAAAGTCCTTATCATTCTCACGACGTATATTGAAGATAAAAGCATTCCGACGTTCACGCACGTGTCAAGCTGGAATAAAATTACATAACAATAGTGACGAAATCGATTTTTTTTTCTCTGAAAAATCGAATTTTCATCATGACGGTCAATGTTATGGATTGTTTATTGAGAAGTGGGAAACCTGCGGAGTTGTCACTTTGTGAGAATAAGTTCTTTCTTGTCAACATTGTCAGGGCTCCTTTTCAAGAGTTTACCAACTGCATTGAAGAGGCTTGTATATAATGGTATGCAAATCTAGATCTCAATCCGAAAATCCGCAGGTGTGATTATGTCGCATGCATATACGAGACTACAGGTAGACTTCAACGACCTGAGCTGTCAGAACAAAAACGTCTCTTCAACTAATGACTTTTAATAATAATATGTAAGGAAACATTTTTAGTTTCTCGACGTCCCCCAATCCTGTGAATGTTGTGTCTCCTGGTTTGTTAAAAACTTTTGTAATCATTCAAATGGCAACTTCGTGTTTGTGACATTGAAGTTTTACGTAATTTATATTTTCCCCGAACTTGAATTTGACATTTCGATAAAGTTCGACGTGCTCATGAATAAATATTGTATTTTATGCATATAAATAGACAGAGTCACTGTTTTTAGTATAAAATGTATTGGACACGGAGATGGCGACAGCAAATCGAGACCGACGAGAAGGAAAATGTCCAATAGTTCAAAGAAAAGTCAACAATTTACCCTTTTTCGTATATTCGATGAGGGATTGACATCGGATCAATGAGAAGTCGCGTTCGCCACAGTGTATCGAGAGCTAGATCTAAGCTGCGTTATTCGAGCTGTGCAGCCGCTTTTCCTTTTGCATGTCGTACGTTCTTCAACTGTTCCCATTCAAATTGAATCGCTTGTTTTCCACGTGAATGCCCGAACAAAAATTCTCCTGTCTTTGATATCAGATTGGAAAAGATATCGTTTGATACGACGGTGGAACATCCAGATTCTCTCTCTATTGATGAATGTCTGGACAATATTCGAATAAATATATTTGACTGTGTACAAACAACGTTCTCGTATCAGATTCGAACATACAAGCAGAAGGAATCGATTTAATACATTAATGTCTTGACACGCCGTTGACTATATAGTTTTTGCATTTTCGTTGAAAAATTCTCTTTCCAATTTCAGTCCGCCTCTTTGAGTTCTGAAGCAGGCCTGTCGAGGATCCTTCACTTTGTACGGTTTTTCAATTTTTCCTTTACAAAGCCGGATTTCGTTGGAGGTATATATAGCGAATTGTGTCTCTACGTACATAGCAATGCATAGAAAAAAATCGTATAATTCAAATGAAAATATTGCAACGCTGCATACACCGTTATACTTTTCGGTGTTATTATCGATCCGGTCCATTTTTCCAAGTGTGTTGGAAATTCGTTAGTAAACGAGTGACTCTTGAATTTTTTATTCAACTGCGAGGGATTTTACTTCATAATAATATCGTTCGTGCAATTTTTTTTCGAGTCATTTTAATCTCACGATTGCCAACGCGATTTTCTCTCATTGGTTGAAATTCGGAGAATTACGATTGTTATCCATGATTGTGATAATTTTTCATGCAAAGTTAGCGCTGTTTAGCAACTGGGTCGTTCAACGTGATCGCTTCGTTTTTCTGTCTCTATTTCCTTCTACCGATTCTCCTGTTCATGTATTAAATCCCTGGAGCATATCCTTTGACTATATTCTCGAGGGGCGGTTAACGGAATCTCTTTGAGACATTAAGCATAATCCATGAGAGGTTTGCCAAGTATTCTAGGCTATCGTAGTACGTCGAGATTTGGCATTAACAAGACTCGCTATTAAATCCAAATTTCAGAGAGATGTGACCGCTCCATTGCGGTTCTATATGTTCGGAAGTCATTCAGAAGCGCAGGGATAAAATAGAGTGTTCGAACGTCCACTTTTGTTCGATAGGGGGACCCGATAATTGGTCGATGCAGAAAGATTGGGTTGAGAGAGCGAGTGATTTAGGAGTTTACCGCACAGTTTGCGTGAATAATTGAGCGTGCCAATTATTGTATTGATAACAATAAGTCAATTGCTCGACTCTCTAATGTTTGCAGCTTTGGAATTTGTTACATAGCTCGCACGATGGCATGTCTGATCACTTTTCGAACCGCTCGGCTAAGACATCCGAGATTCTCAACCTTCGAGCCTTTGTTGGCTTACGAAAATTTGGCCACTGTTCAAGATATTTTTGGAAATACGAAAAAGCAAAGAACACGCACTATTTCCCGTGAATTTTCACTTCGATACAACAGTCAATCGACTGTTTAGTCAAGGGAATAAGTTTTTCTTTTCTTCAAAAAACTATGAATTTTTGGCGCAACAATGATGACTGAATTTCGTCAGTCATTGGCCAATTTTTTTTTCATCCCAAGAGACGGATCAAAACTCCCCAAATCAGTAGCTATTGCGTCTCTTTAGAGTTCGTGTAATTCCTGAATCCATGCACAGAGAATATTGGTATTTAGCCATTTTTATCTTTTCTCGGATGTAGTTTCGAGTCGGCCAGAATGCTTTTTGATGAACTAAGGATACTCCGTCTTGTGACCTTCAAATGCTCGCTTGTCAAAAGCCATGGTAGCAGGTCACACCTGTAATGACAACGAAAAGTTGTAAATAACTTTAACGATCAAAGAGCTTTTCTTGAGAGAAGCCAAGTCTGGGTGGTTACTGTCTCAGGTGTTGGCGACGTATACTCTCTGAAATTACTACCAGCATCCACAGCGACCGTCATCGCTGCTACTATGAGTGCCATTTTCGTCGGAAGCTGCTAAGCTTTTCAGACATCCAAGTATTCATAAGCATATACGCGTCCCACACTATCCTTTCCCGCACCCCCCTTCCCATTCTCTTAAATCCTTAGGACCGCGACGTCAGCTAAAATGGCCTTTGACTCGACCGAGAGTGGTTCCATTGAGGCTGATCGAATTGCCGCCATTATTATTGAACAACTACGAAGAGGTTTCTCGGTTCCCCATATACAGCAATTGCACCTCATTAGTGTCATGGAAAACGCTGGCATTGCTATACTAAATTCTTCGTAAACTACTGTACCGTTTGCATGTTGATGTTTGACTCGCCAGTCATGTTTGCATAAGTACTCAATCATAAAACAGTGCTTGATCACTCACCAAGGCAAATTAACTCGTTTCTGAAATGTGGGCTACGCAATACCCGCTGCATACATAGAAAGACTCAAGAAACATATTCACAGAGAGCAATGTTCAGCAAAAAAAAAAAAGAAGCAAAATTCGAACTAGGAGCGTGCGATTAAAAATTCTGAATGGAGATCGACGAACTTAATGTTCACGGTACGATATTTCAATATAATATAAATATTACATCGACATTGATAGACTCGTATCACTGTACACAGTTGGGTATCATGTGGACAGAAATACACGGACGTATATACTGCTCCTGTAATACATTGACAGTGGTGCTCAGCCATATGAACGGCGGCATTAGGGTGCCGGATTCTCGAGACTCACTCGACGCAGCAAAGGCATACTCGTATACATCCTTGCGGAATGTATATGTGCGTGCATGAACAAGGATTCTATGTATATATGTGATTTTTACACATATATATGGCGAGTGCAAACACAAGGATTACAGGAGGGCGAGTAAAAGCGAGAGAGGAAGAAGGGAGACTGGGTGGGATGTAGGAAAGGACACTGTACGAACAGAGCGAGTGCAATAGTAATGGTATAACCAAGACTATTTCATGCAAGAGGATGACGATGTTTGGGGGCTGCATAAGAGAGGGTGATACAAAAGTGCCAGGCAAAGAGAGTGAGGGAGAAATAAGGAGTGAGGGTGACCGGACGAAGGAAAAGACCGAGAGAGAGTGAGAGAGAGAGAGAGAGAGCGAGAGAGAGAGAGAGAGAGAGAGGAGGGGGATCAGGACGATTCTGCGCGTTTCGCGCCGACCAAACATGTCCGCCCTCGTTCTTCGGGGTTGAGGGATGTGCGGCGCGCCATCGTGCGCTACCTTAAAAATCCAGCGTCTAGTCCCCGGCGCGCGTTCGTGGGCGTTAGTGAGTGACGGAAAACTAAAGGAACCGAAAAAAGAAAGGAGAAAAAGAGCAAAGGGCGAAGAAAAAATAAAATAAATAAAAAAACAACTGCCAGTGAGAAAGATAAACATTTAGTTGCGACAATATTAAATAACAACCAAAGTGACTTAATCACAGCGGGGGAACCAAACAGAGTAACTCGAAGGGAAGATATTTCTCGTTGGTCGTAGTCATCGTCAAGAACTTTTGTCTCTCCGTACCGATTGTTCTTCGCCGAATGGATCGCTTCATGGATCGAAATCATTAAGGAATTTAATTAAAAAACGCTGATAATAACTTTCAACGAGAGCCGTGACTCAAAGAGCCAAGGAACGCGGTGTCGAGGATTCGCGTGTGTGCTGTTGGCTAGTTACATTTTGTAAAAATATACATACATACATATGTATTTATATTTATATTTATTTTTCCATCAGCCTCACCATTGTATATAAGCAATATAAACTCATCGTCTTCATCCTGGAGAAAACAAGGTGCGTTCGTGCTCGTGTGTTCGTCAAGCGAGAGCTTTCATACACGTAAATCGGAATATTTTCGAAACTACATAGTTCAGTAACTCCCTGTGTGTCGGTGCTTCAAAGAGGATAAAGCGTTTTTCTTCCGCGGTGAAGAGAAGTACGAGAACGCGTCTGTATCACCCTCCGTTCATTTCTGTCGCGAAAGAAGAAGGCGGCAAAAAGGAGGAGAATTAAAAAAGCTATTGGTGAAAAAAGAGCGAGTATCTTGTGCGATAGAGAGTAGAAATATCGCGAGAGTCTTGAGAAGACGGTGTGGAAAAGAGTGAGGAGAATAAACGTACGAGGAAAGGCGCGAGATCAGGCAAAGATGAAGAGAGAGGACGCGATATAGAGAGCAAGTGCGATGGAAAACTGGTGCGAGTGAGCAAGAGCAAACGGATATAGTGCGCAAGGGAGGGAGCAAGAGAAAGAGAGAGAGAGAGAGAGGAGAATACGGTGGGTCGTATCGATTTGGGGGTGAAAGCGGCGTGACGAGGAAGAGCCAGTGTCGGTGTGTTGGTTGCCACTGGCCACAAGGGTGGTTTTTAGTATGGCGTATCTTTCCTCTCAACTAAACCTCTCAAACTTGCCATTCACTGGATAAAATATGAAATAATATTTAAAAATTATTGTCAGATAGGCAGATAATAGAAAGATACGTAGGCAATTAGTACAAGCATCGAACGTCTCTTCTCTCTTTCATTGCTTTTGGAAGGCTGAAGAGAAATGCTACTAGAGGGCGGTAGAAGAGGCATTCCCTCTCTTCATTTTATATGCCGCGTGCTTTCTCTCTCTCTCGCTCTCTCCCTCTTCCCCTCCCATACTTATCTTCGTGTGCGTGTTACTACTATTACTACTACCATTACTATTACTACTCCTACTACTACTTCTACTACTACTACGTCTGTCTGCTTTTTACGTCCATCCCTCCTTACGACTTCGATCCCTCGTTCGTTCTCACTCGAACTCTTACCCTTCCTCACTCTCCACCTTTCCCAAGGGCTCGTAACACGCCTCTATACACCATAGATTTCTCTCTTCCTCCCTCCCTTCCTCGTTGTACATTCTGAACCTTGCACCCTCTATTCCTTTTTAGTTTTTCGTTTTTGCACACTCGCCATTTTTTCTTATTTTCGTCTTCTTTCCTTTTGCCTTTCGCATTTTTCTTTCTTCTTCTTCATTATTCTTCTTCTGGTTATTTTCTCTTTTTGATATTTTTCCTACTCAAATATCATCTTTCTCACTTGATTCCCTTCTTTTATTGCTCTCCTATGTTTTTCCCTTTCTCTCGATCTTTTCCTCTCGCACACTTATTCGCTCGCCAACGCGCGGAGGCAAGCTCTCGAAAAAAAGGGTATATCGATCCACGGCTGGTCCGGGACATCGGCTGGCACGCCACCACGAAATCGTGCGAACCCTCTACTTCCTCGCGCGCTCTCGAAAGACCTCCCACGCACTTTTCACCGCTCTTTTCTGCTTTCTTAAATCTTTGTAAATGATGATTACAATGACCATGAGCTCAATGATGGACGAACTATTCGACGTTTCTGTTCCAACGTTCTTTTTCTTGCTCAGATTTTTTTCCCCTATTTTTTTTTTTTTCTAATTCTCATCAATTTTTTTTGTTCTCCATACGATTTTTTCCTTCGAGTAATTTTTTTTTTAAACCGCTCTCCTAAATCGTTTTTCATTTCATTTTAGGCCGGAAATTGTACAGCAAAGTAAGAATCGCGTCTCAAATCGTAATAATATCAAATTTCTATCAACTCGATTTGAAGCGAGTATAGTGTTATTCAACTAACCTCAAATGATCTGCCCTCCTTAGGGAGAGAAGGTAGATTCGAATCATGACTGAAACAACATCGAGATTCCTTTTGTTTTTCATTTTTGACAAAATTTTTTCCTCTTTTTATCACGGTCAACGATATCAACGATTTTTACCAGCCAATTTCTCGTTTTCTATCAAACTCATTCGAATCAACGCAAAA